>JAPXFY010000024.1:49731318-49826318 GCA_030674185.1 Monoplex corrugatus
CCCAGATATTTAAATCTATGGACGGTCTCAAGTTTCTTGTTGTCTATGGTAATGTCAGTGCTGATGCCATTGGTATTATTTGTCATCAACTGGATTTTCTCTGCACTGATCTGCATGCCATATTCTGTGGAGGCCTCATCAAGATGTTTTATCAAGCTGACTAGCTCTTGCTCTTGCCCAGCTAGTCCGTCAATGTCGTCGGCAAAACGCAAGTTTGTGATTGTTCTACCTCCGATGCTGACTGTTCCCTCGTGGCTTCAAGTGCGTCAGCCATTATTCTCTCTAAGAAGATGTTAAAGAGAGTGGGGGAGAGCAGGCATCCTTGGCGTACTCCAACTGTGGTTCGGAACCATTCGCCTATGTTGTTGTCATGGTAGACTGCACTGGTCGCCTTTTCATAGAGGCATTCTATGGTTCTGATCAGGTTGGCATTGATGTACAGCCTCATGGTTGCCCACAAGGCTGCGTGCCAAACTCTGTCGAATGCCTTCTTGAAGTCCACGAAGACGTGGTAAAGGCCTTGCTGGTGTTGCAGGTATTTCTCACAGAGCAATCTGAGGTTGAAAATTTGCTCTGTGGTACTTCTTCCTGGTCTGAAACCTGCCTGCTCTTCTTTTATTATCTCCTCAGCTTGTGGCTTCAGTCTACTCAGAAGGACTTTTAGCATGACCTTACTTGGATGGCTGATCAAGCTGATGGTACGGTAGTTTTGGCATAGTTGTAGGTTGCCTTTCTTCGGGAGAGTGATGATCAGGGACTGGGTCCAAGGTGTTGGCCACTCACCTGTCCGCCAGATCTTATTGCAGATGATGAGTAACATATCTATCATGGCCTCTCCTCCTGCCTGGACCAGTTCTGAGGGAATGTTGTCCACTCCTGCCGACTTGCCTTTCTTCAATGATTTTACTGCAGCTTCAACTTCTTCTCGCACGATGGGGTAGCTGTCGTTGTTGGTTGGTGGAGGAACGTCTAGCACCTTGGGATCTCCTGTTGTTGTGTGTGTGTATAATTCGGAGCAGTATTCTGTCCACCTCTGCAGAATCTCTTGATCTTCTGTGAGACATTTCCCTGCTTTGTTCTGTATGGTAGTGGTTCTGCCTTGTTTTGAGCTTGCTAGTCCTTTCACAAGCTGGTAGGCTTTTTTGCTGTTATTTTTCTGCAGGTTTGCTTCGATATCTTGGCATTGTTCTTCAATCCATGTTTCCTTTGCTTTCCTCATGCCTTCTTTAACTTCTTGGTTGGCTTTTCTGTATAGTTTAGCACCTTCATCCGTACTCTTCTTTTGCTTTAGTTCTCTGCGTTTGTCGCTCAGCTTTAGTACTTCTTCCGTGACCCAGGGCATCTTTGTTGGTCGGTGTTTTCCAAGGATGTCGTTGGCTGCTTCGGTCACGGCAGTGTTGAAGTTGTTGATCAGAGTGTCTACTTCGGTGTCCACATTGTCAAGGACGAGGAGAGGAGCAAACTTCCCTCCTATCGTTGCTTGGAAGTTTTCAACTATGTTGGGGTCTTTGAGCTTCTCAAGATTGAACTTAATTCTTATGTTGCCCTGTTTCTTCATCCTCTGGAGGCGGAGTTTGAAGGTCATCATTACAAGCTCATGATCGCTTCCAATGTCGGCTCCTGGAAAGCTCCTGGTCTTTGCGATGTTAACACTTGACTGGAAGCGTCTTTTAACCATGATGTAGTCGATCTGACTGTGGTATTTTTCTCCTGGGCTGTGCCATGTCCAGCGTCTAGATGGTTTGTGTGGACCGAACGTGTTCACCACCTTCAGGTCGTTGTAACTGGCGAATTCTAGGAGCCTCAAACCTCTTTCGTTGGTCTCAGGGTTGCAGTATTGGCCACATATCCCTTTCCAGTTATTGTGTTCGTCCTCTCCAATCTTCGCATTCCAGTCGCCCTGCACTATAATGATGTCTTTCTTTGGCGTCTGATCTACGATTTCCTGCAGTTGATCATAGAAGTCTTCGACAGCCTCGTCATCATAGTCAGTTGTTGGGGCATAAGCTTGGATGACGGTGATGTTAAAAGGTGAAGCCTTAAGCCGAATAGTAATGAGTCTGCTAGAGACTGGTCGGCATCCCATGATGGCATTCACAGTGTCTTTGTGAATGAGGAATCCAACTCCATGTTCATGTTTGTCTTCACTGCCACTGAAGTAGAGTTTGTGGCCTTCTGGGGTAGACGTTTCTCCGAGGTTTTTCCATCGTACCTCACAGAGCCCAAGGACGTTCCATCGGTATCTCTTCATTTCATGCGTTAGTTCTGCAACTTTTCCTGCTGCTCTCAGCGATCTCACATTCCAGGTGCCGATAGTAACATTTTTTCTTGTACGTAAGGATTTTGGTCCACCAGTCACATACTTTTCACCTCCGCCCTGATGGCCAGCGACGGAAGGCGCGGTCCTTGTTCCGGGCGACGACCGGGCCGGTATGGATTGAGTTGCGGTTGTAATCTTCATTTAGTGTGTCTTGGGCAAGCTATGTATACATATCTGGAAAGGATTGAAAAAGACAGATGCTTAACAGAAACACATTTCTATTGGATTTCTCTTTCTGCTATTTTCTGTTTGTTACAATGTGCTGTGAAACTGGTCACAGACAATATGTATAATAGTTTGAAAACAGATCAGTAAACAGACTGCTCACAGACAATATGTGTAATAGTTTGAAAACACATCAGTAAACAGACTGCTCACACACAATATGTTTAACAGTTCAAACAACGTAACGGTAGACAGTGTTTCATACACACAACAGAAACACAGAGCTATTATGAAGACATTGTATGAAGTCACTGTCAACTCTAAGAACTATTTGTGTTTACTATTTATAACTACCACAACGATCAACTGACATCCTGCTCTTTCTTTATGATTTATGACCTTGCCATACCATCTCCTGGTTCCCCGAGACAGCCAACATTTTCTGCATGAAATTTATGCTCTTTGTTTATTGCCAAGATTTATGATCTGAGCAGCTAGCAAAAAAAACAAAAAAAACCCCACCCCCCACCGTCCCTTCCATCACCATCATCATTATCACCACCACCATTACCATCCTACAACCAACGCTACCACTTCCCCATCAATGAACAGCCAAGCCATATAAACAGTGTTCCTATCAGTAATCTTACACACTGGTGGTATGGCTGTAACGATCATTCGTTCATGATATATCTTTCAACATTAACGACCATTTACATTTTGAGGAATGTTCTGAGCTTACATTTTTATGTTTTGTGGCTGCATCTATGCTAGCTGAATGGGTAGTGCAAACTGTGTTGGATTTGAGAAATTCTACATGGGAGATAACTCCGTAACTCTCAAGAGTTATGTTGCTCAGTTGATATTTAAAATTCTCCCTGCTTCCCTCTTATTTCCTTTGGTGACCATTTACATGTTTTTAGTCAAGTGAATATGGATATGACCATACAGATGATGCGATTCCTAGGCGACATTTCTGACTTAATATCTGTAGAGCAACGAACATTGATGTCCGCACAGACAGACAGACAGATAGACACACACACACACACACACACACACATACTCACTCACACACACACACACACACACACGGGCACGCACGCATGCACACGCAAATGCAGACACACGCGCACGCGCGCGCGCACACATACACACACACATTCACACACACAAACACACACACAAATATGTATATATATATATATATGTGTGTGTGAGTGTATGTGTGTGTGTGTGTGTGTGTGTGTGCATGTGTGTGTGCATGTGTGTGTGTGTGTGTGTGTGTGTGTGTGTGTGTGTGTGTGTGTGTGTGTGTGTGTGTGTGTGTGTGTGATGTGTGTGTGTGTGTACACACACATATACATATATCAGGTCAGCGTGTTTTGCGTTATAGTAATAAGAGTGAAGAGATAAACAGGCTGTCAAATGTGATATAACTCAATGTCAACTGTGATGTAACTCTATGCCCGCTGGCTGGCACTGATGTTAGAGTTGATAGAGCAGGTGGCGGGCATTCTATCTTGGCCCAGATGCTGGGCTGGACCTGGTTGGTGCGCATTGTGTGGCTATGTCCTAGGATTTGTCATCTCCCCAGCTTGCCATTTGGTTCACGAACATGGTAACTGATGACTAGGTCTGAATGGGTCTTGCTACGCATGAACAGCCCCCTTTGCTAACCTATGTCAGCTGGCTGGCTTTGATGATGGAGCTGTGGCATCAGAATCACATGTTGTAAATTAAGTCATGACTTCCAACATAAACATCTGGTTTGCTTGCAGCTCATCATAATGTTGCAATCATTGTGGTGATGTCAGCTTAGTGTTTCATAGGTCCACTGGCCTGTTGGCTGCTCACCATAATGCTGCAATCATTGTAGTGGTGTCAGCTTAGTGTTACATAGGTCCACTGGCCTGATGGCAGCTCATCATAATGCTGCAATCATTGTGGTGGTGTCAGCTTAGTGTTACATAGGTCCACTGGTCTGATGGCAGCTCATCATAATGTTACCAACATTGTGGTGGTGTCAGCTTCATTGGTCCCCTTCTGCCTATCTCAAGATCTTGTTAGCACATGGCTCAAGGTGTCTGCCAGATAATTACTGCCATAACTGATTGGAACGCATATGGATATTCTGGGTAGAATTACAGATAGAAATATGTCTTTCATTACACAAAAATGTTGTTTCAATAGAAGGGAGCAAAGAGAGACGATATTTTGTAGAATTGCTAAGTTAGGTGAAACCTCAAAATCTTCCAGCACATGATAATGACCTGTAGGCTTGTGTGGTATTTGTCTTTCTTGCAATAGTGGATATGGAATGTTGAGAGTACAGTAAATATCATCTTGAGAAAAGTGAAACTGAAGGTGTGGAGTAAGTTCCGTTAAGACCAGCCATTTAGAAAATACTCAATCGTTACAATTTACAATAAATATCACGCTGATTTCATATTGGATTCCTTATTATTGTTAGGAATCGTTTTGTTTGTTTATATATTTGGTTGTTTGTTTGCTTGTCTTTTAGTGTGTGTGTGTGTGTGTGCGTGCATGCGTGCATGCATGTGTGCATGTGTGTGTGTGTGTGTATGCGTGCATAATTGTGTATGCGTTAGTTTCATTATTTTCCTGATGTGTGTACGCATGTCCTTTAGCCCAGACTATGCAGATGGTAAGTTGCTGCACAGTCTGCATACTCCGTCTTTGGCAGGTGTGCTTGGTGAATGTTTGTATGTTTCCATAAGCCTCTGGATGCTGACGTGTCTTACGGGAATCTTAAACGTGCGTAACTGATCTTATGTATGTGTGTAACACAACGTGGGTTTAGGTACTAACAGACAAGTTAAATTAATATAATTACAATATTTAATAATAATAATTACAATATTTATATAGCGCAAAATCTTGATAAAATCAAATCTAAGCGCTTAAGCAGACACACACGCAAGCACGCACGCACGCACGCACGCACACACACGCACGCACGCACGCACACACACACACACACACACACACACACACACACACACACACACACTCACACACACGCATGGCTATAAATGGGGAGAAAGAATAAAAGCAATAAAAGCAAGAATAAAAGCAATGGAAAATTATAGAGAGCATAGCATATACAATTATATATTATAACCATGTGATTCCCCTCCGAGCGGAGACAGGCTACAGAGGGGGGGGGGGGGGTTGAGTGAGGTTAGGATTTTATGCGGAGGAGAAAAGGTGAGTTTTGAGAGCGGACTTGAAGGAGACAAAAGTAGGTTGCTGACGGACTGAGAGAGGAAGTTTGTTCCAGGAGAGTGGACCAGAAACAGAGAAGGCTCGTGGACCATAGGTATTGAGCTTAGTGCGTGGAAAGCGAAAAGTCAGAGGATCGGAGGCAGAGCGGAGGGTACGTGAGGGAACATAGATCTCAAGTAGGCTTGACAGGTAATCGGGGGCTGCGTTATTGAGGCTTTTGTAGCACATGGTGTCTAGTTTGTACTGTATGCGCTTTGATACAGGGAGCCAGTGAAGTTGTGCCAGGAGAGGAGATATGTGGTCAGCTTTTTTCTTTTTGAGTACAAGGCGTACAGCATTGTTTTGAATGCGCTGTAGGATGTGAATGGTGGAGGCAGGAAGACCAGACAGGAGTGAATTGCAATAGTCAATGCGAGACATTATGAAGGAGAGAACGAGTTTTGCAGTTGTTTCGACAGAGAGATACTTCCTGATCAGCCTTATACGATGGAGATGATAGTAGCAAGATCTGGCAGTTTGAGAAACAAAGTTGTTCATGGAGAGGGTAGAGTCAATGCAGACACCAAGGTTTTTAGCTGAATCAGAAATTGGGACTGATGTGTTACATAATGGGAGAGAAAGAGGAGGCAGCTGAGAAAGTTTATGACGGGTGCCAATGAGGATAGCTTCTGTCTTGTCGTCATTAAGCTGACGTTTGTTGAACGTCATCCAGTTCTTAATGTCTGAGTAACACTCAGTGGTGCGAGTCAACAGACGCTGTATATTATCAGGTGAGTCACTGTCTTGAAGTTGGGTGTCATCATACACCACTGGGCACTCACACAACGTGGGTTTAGGCACTAACAGACATGCTGACATGCAGATGATCAATATCACCACCCTATATACACCACTGGGCCCCAAACAAAAAACGGGGGTTTAGGCACTAACAGAACGTTGCCCATGCAGATTTCATATCACCCCCCTATAAACACCCCCGGGCCTCACACATGTGGGTTTAGGCCTAACAGCCCACGTTGACATGCAATGATCAATATAAAAACCCACCCTATAAAACCCACTGGGAAATCCAAAACCGGGGGTTTTAAGTCACAAACAACATGTTGACATATTAACATGAAGATGATCAATATCACCCCCCTTATACCCCAGGGGGCACTAAACCCCAATGGGGGGTTTGGGCCCATAACCCCCAAGTTACATGCAGAGATCAAAAACACCCCCCTTATTACCCCAAATGGGCAATCAAAACAAGGGTGGGTTTAACACTAACAGCCCGGTTGGAAAAATGCAGAGATCAATTTTCCAACCCTATTTCCCACCAGGGGCCCATTTCAAAACAACTTTGGGTTTAGGCCAAAACAGACATATTGACAAAAATTTGATCAATACACCACCCTATTTACACCACGGGGCACTTCACACAGACTTTTGTGACATGTTGCATGGGGGATGGTTAAAACCCCCCAAACCCTTACCCCCCAGGGGGATGTCATCAACCGGGATGGAACCTTAGATTTCGGGATTAAAGTCTGACTTCTTACCAAATAACCATCCCCCCTAACCGTCTTATGGGCATGGTCCAAATGAAAACCCTTACTTTGTGTGTGTTTTGTGTGTGTGTTGTGTGTGTGTTGTGTGTTTGTTGTTGTGTGAGTGTGTTTTTGTGTGTTTTGGGGGTTGGGGGTTTTGTGCGTGTCCCGCCCCCGGGGTTTTGTGAAATGGGGGTGTCTTTGTAGGCTTTGTGTGTGGGGTATGGGGATGGGGTTTGTGTGTGGGGGTGTGTGTGGGGTGTGTGTTGTGGGGGGTGTGTTGGGGGTGGGGGGGCTTTGTGTGGAAAAATCAAATAAAAAAATACATTATTTCGAACAAACACACCCCACACACCCACCACACACCCCACACACACACGCACGCACACCACACACACCACATACAAAACATACACACACACATCCAAAACAATTTCACAGAATTTTCCCTTTTTCATAAAATTTTTAAAAAACAAACCCCTTTCAGTTTACGCCGTTGTTATTCACGCCAAAAAATTTTTAAATTTTGGTTTTTTAGTTCTTTTTGTCCCCGCTAATTCATCAAACTAAAATGTAAGGGTTTTACTGCTTTGGGGGTTTTAAAATGACTTGCTTCTGAGCTGTGCGGCACGGGTGTCCCAAGGGAAATAACCTTTAGCTGTGTAAACCCTGTTAAAAATGAAGATTTTTTTTCCCGGGGTATTAAAAAAAGTCATTTTGGGGTTTGGCAACCCACAAAACGGTTCTTTCATCTTCCCTTAAGTAAAGGGACTTAGCGCGATTGGGATAATAATGTAATTCTTTTTTCCAGTGAAAAAACAGTTAGTGATATTAAAAATTGATTTTCCCTTTTGATATTCTTTTTCATATGCATTTTCTTTTCATTTTTCTTTTTGTTTTGCCCACAGGGGATTTGCCATGTGAAACTGGGCTTCTCCCCCCTTTGCCCACGAAACGCCACAGTGCGGTCCCCCAGCCTTTTCTTTCTTTTTTTTTTTTTTTTAAAACCAACTTTCAAAAAACAGAAAGGCAAACTGCCTTCGAGGGAAGAGACCTGGGAAAATAAACTCTCCCTTTCCCAGGTTTTAAACCAGTGCTAGGGGGCGAATGCCCTGCTTTTCACGATTTTAAAACTGCCAGGGGAAATTCTTTAAACGGGGGCGGGGGCCCGGGGCCCCAAAACCCGGGGGGAAGTCGTTTTTTTCGCCCCCCTTTCCCCCGGGCCAAAAATTTTTAATTTTTGTTTTTTTTCCGGGAAAAATGAGGAGAAAAGCCCGGGGGCCCTACGGGGAGCAAAACCCCCAAACCCCTTGGGGTTTAAGTTTTTTGGCGGGGGAAAAAACTTAAACCCATTTCTGTCACTCCCTTTTCCCCCCCTTTTTTTTTTTGCAAAGGGGCCATGTCAAAAAACACATGTTTTTTAAACCCTTTCCCCTAGGGAAAAAAAAAAAAACCCCAAAATAAAAAAAGTAGTGTTTAAAAGGGGGAGGGGGGGGTTTTTTAAAAAGGCCCCCTTCAATCCGGGAAGACAAAGGATTTTCGCCTTGGGTTTATTCGGTGGGAGCGGTGGGGGTGGGCTTGGGGCCCCCGACCCGGGGGAAAGACAGTCCCTTTTTGGAAAAAGGGGGGCCCTGAAGCTGCCCCCGGGGGCGCCCTTGGGGGGGTGCAGCCTTTTTTCCCTTTTCTTTTTCCTCGGCTTGACAGTGTTTCTTCGAACCTGGAAAAACCCTTTTTTGCACGTTTTGCCCCCCAGGCTGAAACCCTTCAGGGCTGTTGGGTTCCCAGTTGTTTCCCTTTTCGGGGTTAAAGGGTTTTTTGGCCCCCCCTTTTTTTAAAAAGTCTTTTTAACCCAACGTGGTTTTCCCGGGGGGACTTTTTTTCCCTCACCAGTTTTTGGGGAAAAGGGGGGGGGATTTTGGGGGCCCCCGCCCCAAAAGCCACGGCATGGGCCCACCAGCGCTTTGGGGTTTTTTTTCACGCTTGTTTTCGGAAAGTCTGAATGTAATAGCTTTTTTTTTACCCCGTACATTATTTTATAACACATTTTTCCAAAAAACACACACACACACACACCAAAGCCCCCCACGCACCCCTGCACCCCAAAACAAAACCACCCACGCAACCCCCCCAAAAAACATACGCACGCAAAAAATTTCCCCCACACGAAAACACACACACAAACCCCCATAAAAATACAACACACACCTTTCCCATATACACAAAAAACGGGGGGCGCACGCGCAAAACCCAACACACATACATGCCCCACACCCCAAAAACCCCACACCACACACACACCCCACACACCAAAAACACACCCCCACCCCAACCCCAAATACACCACCCCAAAATGATGGCTGGTTTTTTTTCCTCAAAAAATTTTTTTTTTATTCCAGATCTGCTTTCCCCAGCCCCCTTTTTTCCCTTTGGGGTTTCTTTTTTGTTTCTTTTTTTTTTCTGAACAAGGGGAAAAAATGGAAAAAAGGGGGTCTGAAAACGGGGGGTCCTTCTGGGATGGACCCCCCCACCCGTGTGGGAAAACCCCCTTTTGGGATGTTCCCGAATGAAATGGTTTTAAGGGCCCCCTTTTTGCGGAAGCCCCAAAAAAATTTTTGGGGACCCCTCTTTACCAAAACCGTCCCACGGGTTTCCTTTTGGGGGGGAGGGGGGGGGGTGTTTTTTGGGGGGTTTTTTTTTGGGGTTGCAGGAAAAAAAAGTTTGGGGGGGGGACAAAAACGACAGAAAAACAGACAGAACAGAAGTAAAAACAGAAAAAAGGGCACAGACACAAACCGGGCCCCGACAACAAGGGGCAAAAAAACAAAAGAAAAGAGAAAAGAGAGAGAGAAGAGGGGAAAAGAGGGGGTTGGGGGGTTTTTTGTGTGTGTGTGTTTTTTGTGTGTGGGGTTTTTGGGGGAAACAGTGTGTTTCCGGGTTTTTTGCATGTGAAAAAGTGTAGGGGGGAGGGGGCCCGTTTTGTGTGTGTGGGGGTTTTTTTGTATGTGTGGGGTTTTCCCCGTTTGAAATTTTTTTTCCCCAAGGAAAAAGGGGGGGGGGTGTGTGGGGTGTGTGTTGGGGGGGCGCGCGCGGGTGTGGGGGGTTTTTTTTTTTTTAATTTGGGGTTCATATTTTTGGGCTGTTTTCGCATGCCTCACGCGCCCCGTGTATGTACCCATCTGCCTGTTTTTTTTGCTTTTTTTTAAAAAAAGGGGGATGAATAATTCAGGGGAAAAAGGGGGGTTTTAAAATTTAAAAGGGGAAAAGGGGGGAAGGGTTTTTTTTCCCAAAAGGGAAAAAATGCCCCACGCGCCCCCTGTTTCCCCAAAAGGGCCCCCGTTAAATTTCAGGGGGTTTTATCCAACCCCCCCCATAGCACTAAAAAGACTTTGGTCTCTATCTTTATTTTTTTCCGAAAAAATCAAAATTTCCCCCGGGTTTCTTTACTCTGTGTTTTTTTAATTTTTTAAAAAACTTTACATTACCTTTTCCCTTTTTTTTTCCATTTGATACGCAGAAACTGAAATCCCGGGCAGTAAAAATCCTTCGGGGAAAATATTCTTGATTTTCAAAAAAAAAAAAAATAAATTTCCCTAAATTTTTTAAAACAAGGGGGGTATGTCATGATAAAGTTTTTCCCCGGGAAAATTTTTTTTCACCCCGATAGCGGGGGGGGAAAAATTTTACCAAAAAAGGGTCATATTTTTATTCCAAACCCCTTCAATAGTTTTGCCTTTTTAATTTTCTTTTGCTTTTCTCCAGCGGGGGGAACGGAAAAAGAATGGTTTTTAAAAACAGAAATTTTAAGGGGAGAAAAAAAACACCCAAAGGGGCCCCGTTTTCCCCCCACCAGGGTTTTGGGAAAACCCCAAAAACCGGGGGCTAAAATTCCACACTTTCCCAAAAAAAACCCACAATGAAATCGTGACACCCCCCAGTAAAAAAACCCCCTTTGAGCTTTTTGGCCCGGCCCCCTTTTTTGGGGTTTGGTCGTGGGGGATTGGTTAAAGGGGATTCTTCGTACTGACCCCGAAAATTTTAAAAAATTTTGGGGGCCGGGGAAAAAACAGTAGAAAAGGGAAAAATTTAAAAGGGGGGGAATTAAAAAAAAGTGAAAAAAAAAATTTGCCCCCTTTTAAAATTTTGGGGTTTGGGAAAAAGGCAGGGGAAAAACCCCTTCCAGTCTGGCCCGTAAAAATTTCCAGTGAGGTTCTTTTGGGGAAAAATTTTGGGGAAACAAAAAACCCAAGCTGAAAAGCCCAGGAAAAAAGAAAACCCAACCCGTTGACCAAAAATTTTTGAAACAAAAAGGGGGAAAAGGGGAAAATAAAAAATTTTTTAAAAAAAACGCCCGTTTTTATAAGCCCAGATGTTTTTTAGCTGATACTTAAAAAGGGAAAAAAAAGCAAGGGAAAACCCCGCTATTTTAAAGGCCACACTATGTTTCCAACATACCCCAAAAAAAGATACCCAAAACCCCGGGAAAATTTTTACCCCCCTCCAATAAAAACAATTTTAGACACCCATCAGAAAGTCACCACATTTTAAAAAATTTTTTAAAAAAACACATTAAAGCCATCCCCCGATTTCTTCAAAAAAACACAAAGAATGATGCCCCAAAAGAACACCTTTCCCCGTCCCGAATACAGCCCGATTTAACCAGAAAAAAACCCCCGGGGATGCCCCCCGTCCCCGTAACAAGTCCCCCCCATGACGAAAATTTTATTTTTAAAGGAGCGTTCAAAAAAACTTTCTTAAAAAAGATTTGGGGGGAAATTTCATCGCCAAAAGTTTTAAGTTCTGTGCAAAAACGGCAAAGGAAAAAGATGAAGATCTGGAATATAAAGGGAAAAAAAATTTTTTTTATGGGCCCCCCCCTCCACAAAAGTGGTCAAACCTTTTTGGTATAAAATTTTTAAAAACCAAACAGACAACTGGGGGGGGAAAAATGGAAAAAAAAACAGATCGAGAGTTTATAGCAAAAAAAAGGGGCAAAAACTTGGCCCGTAAAAAAACCCCCTCAGTGGGGTTTTTTGGGACAAATCTACTGTTTTTGATTTCACTCTTTTGGGGGACAATTTTTGGGGGCACTTTTAAAACAAGCTAAAAAGGGGGTTGTTAAAACCCGGGGGAAAAATTCGCAGTTTTTTTAAAAAAAAAAAACCCCCGAAATTTTTAAAAATTTCCCCAACGTTTTTTAACAGACCCCGAAAATGGGAAGCGGACACCCATGTCTGAAAAAAGGGGGCAAGGAACATTTTGGGGGGACTCAGAGGAAAAAGGGGATGTTTTTTTTTATCTAAATCAGAGGGTGACACCCCCAAAACCCTTTTTGGCACCCAAAAAAAAACCCCGGGGGTTTTAGGGGGGAATTTTGGGAAAACGGGGGGGAAAAACCCGAGGACAAAAAAAAAACAGGGGGCCCTGACCATACAGACCCAGGGCAAAACATGCCAAAAAAAACATTTTTTTCATCAGGGGAATTTGGAAAGTGGGGCCAGTTTAAAAAAAAACAAAAGGGTTTTCGTATGGGAACCCCAGAAAACCCCCCCCCCCCTTTGGGAAAAAGATCGAAAAAAAATCCGGGGCACATCATAAACCTCACAGCCCCTCTTTTCCCCGGGGCCCAAAACCCCCCCTATAGTCCCCTTCCCCCCCGGGGGGAAAAACAGGCAGACCCGTTTTTTTTGAATCACCAGGGCAACGTATTTGGGGGCCAGGAAAAGGGTTTTTCCCTCCCTTTTTTAAAATTTTTTTTTCAAAAATTTAAAAACAGGGTCCCCAACAAAAAGGGGTTTTAGGGTTTGGGCGGGAATATCGGGGTATATGTTAAAAATACTTTTTTAGTTAGCCCCATTTTTGGGTTTTATCTGAAATTTTCCAAACATTTAAGCGTCCCGCCCCCAAAATTTCCTTTAAAATTTTAAAAACACCCCTGCCCCCTGGAACGGGGAAAACGTCAAAAGGAAAGGGTTTTAAAAAAATGCCCAAAAAATTTGATCCTGAAAGTCATGTGGGGAAATTCACCCCAACAAAAGTTAAAAAATTTTTTGGGGGGGTCAAACATCACAAAAAAACAAAACGGCTTAAAATAACAAGCCCCTAAAAAAGAAACAGGAAGACTGCTTTCCCTTTTTGCCAAAAAATTTTGAGAAAAACAAGGGATTTTTTCCCCCTTTAACCCCCCCCCCAAATCCCCCTAAAACCCCCCAGGCCAGAAAATTTTTTGGTTTTTGTGACCTTTCTGAAACTGGGGCCAAAAAGTTCTTCAGACGGTAAAAAACGATGGGTTTTTGAAACTTGCAATCCCCAAAATTTACTTGGCCCTCTTTCCCCCTTCCGATTTTTTTGTAAAAAACACCCTACTGCCCTTAAAACTCCCTGTCTTTTTTATTCATTCAAAAAAGGGTTTTAAAAATTTTGGAAAAAAATACCTTTTTTGGGTTTTTAAAATTTTTTTATCTCAAAAAACCCCCCCAAAATTCCCCCGCTTTAAAAATTTTTTAAAAACAAGTTTTTTTTTTCCCAAGTGGGTCAAATCTTGGGAAAAGCCCCAAAAAGGGTTTTTTTAAAAAAAACAGTCTTTTTGGGCGTTATAACCCTTTTTCTGGTTTCAAAGTTAGGGAAAAGGGCTTTTCACCCCCCAAAAAAACCAAGAACTACGACTGATTATCCTTTAAGTTTTAAAAGTGGACAGGGGGCCCCAACATTTTTCTTTTCCCCAAAATCACCTTTTTTTTGGGGCCCCCGTTGGGCCCCCGGGGGAATTACAGTGTCCCCTTTTTCTTTTTTGAAAAAATTTTTTTTTCCACAATGCAAACCCGTTCAGGGGTTCCCCGGTGACGAATTTTTACCCCCGTTTTTTTTTGACCCCCCTTTTTTCCCCACAAGTAGAAACTTTTAAGTGGACAGGGATCCCGTTTCAGCCCTTTCCCTTTTTCACACTCTGGCCTCAGCCCGACCTTTTTAGAGGAAAAGGGGAAACCCGAGTTACATTTTTTACCTTTTTAATTTTTATGGAAAAAAAAAACTCAGTTTTTACACGACATTGTTGGGAAAGATAACCATTGCCCCCTAAAATTTTTAGGGGGAAAGAAAACCCAGTTGACCCCCTGACATTAAAAGGGAAAAGAACTAAAAATTTACATGAAATTGAGGGGTAAAGAAAAACTTTAGTTGACACGGGCATTGAGTGGTTTAAAAAAAAACTCATTGACACTAACATTATGGAAAAGAAAAACTCAGTTGCACTACTTTTGGGGGTGAAAAAAATTTTTAGTTGACACTGAAAATTGAGTGGTAAAGAAAATCAGTTCCCTTTTTTTACATTGACCTTGAGGGGGAAAAAAAACTCCCGTTTTAAAATAACAATTAGTGGTAAAAAAACACCATTTACACAACGAAAAAAATTTTGGGCAAAATTTGGGTTTAAAAAGGGGTCCCTCAAATTTAAAAAACATAACCCCGGGGAAAAAAAGATTTTGAATGGAAAAAAGAACCTCCCTTTTCACAACCCACAATTGCTTTTACAATTAAAATGGGAAAAGATCCCCCTTTCTTAACCACACGACAATTGATTTTGGGGAAGGGGAAAAAAAAAACTATTTCCCCAAAGGGGGCAAATTTCACTGAGTGGAAAAAAAAACTTTTTTAAAACAACACACTGATAACTGATCAAAAAAAAACCCAAAAAAATTAAAAATTTAACCCCTTTAGGGGAAAAGGGGAAAACTCAATAAATACAACAAAAAAGGGTGGTAAAAAACCCTCCCCCCGAAAAAATTTTTGAATCATTTTTTTAAAAAAACCATTAATTTTCAACGCGGTTATAAAACATATAAACACTGAATGGGAAAAAAGCACAAAAAAATATTTAAAAAAAAAAAATGTGTAAAAAAATGAGTGGTAATAGGAAAAAATTCCCCTCAACGTAAGAGATACAACCCCTAAAAATTTCCCAAAAATTTTCCCTTTTATTTCCCACTTTCTAAAACCCCCCCATTTAAAATTTCGGGGGATTTAATAAAGGGAAAATTTGGGTTTACATGGTCTTTTTTTACCGGGGTTTTTGCCCTTTTAAAATCCGCAAAAGTGTTGTTTTTTTTTTCCCCCTTTTTTTGGGGGGTTTGGGTTTTTTCTCCCCCGAAAACCCCACGGGAAAAAGTGAAATTGGGGGGGAAACCCCCCGAAAACCCCTAAAACCCCGCAGTTTTTTCCCGCCCCGGGAAAAAAAACCCGCAATGGTCCCTCAAACGGGGTGATATAAAGGGGAAAAAACCCCCAAAACCAGAACTTTTAAATCCCAATTTTTCCCCGAATAAAAGTGAGGGAATACAGACTTCTTTTAGAAATTTTTACTGTATTCCAAAATTTTTTGGGTTTTTGCCCCTTGGATGTTTTATCTGCCACATTTTTTCAACAGACAAAAAAAATTTTAAATTTCCCCAAAAAACCAAAAAACCCCCCAAAATTTTTTGTTTGGGAAAAAATTTTTAAAAAAAAGGGGGCCCAAAATACATAAAGCCCCTCTGGTATAAAACCCTCCCAACCCAGACCCCAAAAAGGGAAAAAGGGGGAAAAAAAAAAGCCACACCCAACCCCAAAAAACCCCCATCCCCCCACAAAACCCCAAAAAGTTTATCTCTGTTTAAAAACCCCAAATGTTAAAAGGGGCCCGACAAGGGGCGCTGATATGATTTGTTTCAAAAACCCAAAAATAAGGGGGGCCAAACCCGCAGACAAAAAAGGGCATATAACCCGCCATCTTCGGGGCACATTTTGTCCACTTTTTTTTCTTTTCAGAAAAAATTTTTTCCCTGGAAAAATTTGGGTTTCCCCAAAGGCAAAGATTAAATGGGTGGTTTCCCCCCTACACACATACACGTAAAATTGGTGAAAAAAAGCTAAAAATGCTTTTCCCCTTAAAAATCTTTTTTGATGTAAAAAAAAAAATTTTTAAAAATATACAATTTCCGAATTTTTTAACCACAAAAAAACCCCCAAAAAAAAAAATTTTTTTCAGTTCGATTTTTGCATATTTTTAAAAAAACGAAAAACCCCAAAAAGGTTGTGGGAAACCCCCTTTTGGTTTTTTTAAAAAATTTTTTTAAAAATACACGGGACAGCAAATTTTTATGTTAAAAAAGAAAAAAGTCCCTTAAAAGCAATTAAAATTTTTAAAAAAAAGGAAAAAAAAAGAAAATGAGGGAAAAAGGGTTTTTCCCTTAGATCTAATTCTGCATTTGGGGGGTTTTTTCTAAAAACCACAGGCCCTTTTTCCCTTGGAAAAACAAGAAGGAAAAATTTTCAATTTTAATGTTTGGAAAAATAAAAAATACTTTTCCCCTGCAAACATTGTAAGACAATTTTTTAGAAAAAATAACCCCTTTTTCAACGGGGGGGTTGTCCAAATTTTTTGGTTTTCCTTTTTTGGGGGATGCTTTGGGGGTTTTCCTCCCCAAAAAAAAAACCCTTTTGTTTTTGGGTTTTTCTGGGGGAAAAACTTTTACACTGAAGTTTTTCAACTTTTGCAACTCAGGTCAAGGAACTTATTTTGGGGGGGAAAAAAAAAGGGAAAAGGGGGGAAAAAAAAAAAGGAATGGGGGAAAAAACTGAAAAAGAAAGGGGAAAAGGAAAAGGTTTTTTTCAAACATTTAACAGTTTCCCAAACCCCAACCCCCCCTTTAGGTTTTAGGAACGAAATAAAAAAAGAAAAAATACAGAAAAACTCAGGACATACGAAAAAAAAACCCTTTTGGGGGAAAAAAATTCCCAGGAAAAGGCATGTTTACACAACCAATTTATCATCAAGGGGTTGGACACGCCCCCCGCCAAAAAGGGGATACACAGGGGGGGCAGATTCGGGGAAATTTTCTCGGGGAAAAAAAAGGGAAAAATCTTGCTTTTTTTACTTTTTTTTTCATTTTCATTTTTATAAAAGTATACAAACCTTTTTTACCGAGTGAAACAGGGAACAAAAACGCCACCCCACTTGGGGGCAATTAAAGTTTTTTCCGGACAAAAAATTTAGTTTCCCAAAACTTTTCCCCTGGGGAAAAAACCGGGGCCCTTTTCCCAATTTTTATGAGGCCCCAAACTGTTTTTTTGGAAGGGTTAAGGGGTTTTTAAATTTTCAGGGAAAAAGGGCAATTTTTAATTCGCAGAAACTCCCGGGGCAGTCCGGGTTTTTTAAAAAAAACGTTTAAAAGTAACCAAAATTTCCCCCCGGCCACTTTAAATTCATAAAAAAGGGGGATGACCGCAGAATGCCCCCATCAATTTTAAACGGGGGCAGTTTTTTTCTAAATCCCCACCCAAGTGAAAATAAAAGGGTTTTTTTGGCCCATACACATGTAAAAAAGACAATTTTATTTAAAAAACCCCCTGGAAAATTATCTTTTGCGAAAAAATTTTTGCTAAATTCCCCATCGTACAAGAACCAAACCCCGATACGTCCCCCCCAAAAGATTTTTAAAAAACACACAACAAAAAGCTGTGTGTGAAATGATCACCGGGGAAAAAACTTTTAAACCCTTTTTTTTCTCTTTCTTCATGAATTTGGGGTGGTATGTAAAAAAAGGAAAAACCCCCGCTTCGGGAAAAATTCCCTTTTTTTTGTTCCCGAGAAAATTTTTTTCAAAGGCAAAAAAAAAAGTTAAAAAAATTTGGGGAAAAAAACCCCCAGGGGAAAATTTTTTTTTAAAAAGATGAAGGGGCGCAAACCCCGTTTTTTGGGTTTTTTTTGGGGTTTAAAAAACCCCTGAAAAAAAATAGTGTATCCCAAAAAGGAAAAAAAAAGGGGGGTTTTTGACCCTTTTCAAATTTTGTACAAAAAAGGACGGCCCCCAACCCCCATGTCAGAAACCCCCCAAAACCCCCTTTTTTTAAAAAAAGGGGAAACCCTTCTTAAATGCCTTTTAAAAAACCCCAAAAAAAAAAACCCTTCGTTTTTATTTTGAAGGATGGGGGGGGTTTTTTTTCCCCCCGACTTGTGGCCCTTTGCCCCTTTCTTTTTTAACAAATTTTTAGACCAAAAACCCCCTAACGATTGAAAAAAATTTTTTTGGGGGGGACGCCCCCCCCCCTGCCCCCCGCCATTTGGGTTAAAAGGGGCCAGGTGTTTCTTCGCCTGCCATTTTTTTCCCCTATTTGGGGGGGGTCACATAACTTTTCAAATCCAAAGGGCCATTGGGAAAAATTTAAAAGACGTTGAAAAGGGAAATGGAGACTTTTTTTTTTAAAAATTTTTTTGAAATTTTTTATAACCTTTAAGAAAAAAACCCCCAAGGGGAAAAAAAAGGGGAATTTTTGGGGGGTTTTGAAAAAATTTTTTGGGGGCCACAGGGTTTAATTTTTTAACACGGTTGTATTAAAAAAAATTTTGGAAATCTTTGGGAAAATTTGGGATAAAGATATCAACAGCAAGGGGAAACCCCCCTGATGTTTTTTTTGGGGGTTTTTTAAAATTTAAAAAAACCTTTAATTCCCTTCGGGAATTGGTTTTTCAACAGTGATTGGGGACCAAAAATTTCCCCCCCAGGGACCCTTAAGGGAAAAATTCCCGTCTTTTTAAGGGGTTTTAAGTTTTAAACCCTTTGGGGGAAAAAACCCCTTTTTTTTTTCCAAAATTTAAAGATGAAAAAGTAAAAATTTTTAAACCCAAAATTTTTTTTTTTTCCTTTTAAAATTTTAAAATTTTTTGGGGGGCCCTTTTTTTTGATTTAAAAAATACATGTGGGGTTTTTTCTGAAAAACAAAAAATTATCTAAACAAGATTGTATGGTACATAAAAATGGGGAAAAATTTTTTAAAGTTTTATTTTTTTAAAAGGGGGAAAAAAAAAGGGAGTTTTTATTTAAACCAAAAAAATTTTTTTAAGTGGAAAATCACCCCCTTTTTAAACTCTTTATTGGAATTTTAAAAATCAGCCAAGACAATTTTTTTTTCCCCTTTTGGGACCGTATGGATGTGACAGAAAGTTTTTGGAAAAAGTGCCCCCTTTTTTACACCATTTTCCCCCCCCCGATGTAAAGCCCAGGTTAAGGGGCAAAATTTTGGCCCCCCTTTTTTAAAAACACGTTTCCATTGGTTTTTTTATTTGGGGAAGTATTTTTCAAACCCCCACCCCCTTTTCCCCCGATATCGGGGGCCCCCTTTCTTTGTCATTTTGTTGGGTTTGTGTTTTTTTTAAAAATTTAATTTTTTTTCCCATAATTAAAAAAACTGGGAAAGGGGGTAAAAAATTCTTTTAGTCACGTGGTTTTTCACTGTTTATTTTTTAAAATTTTGGTTTTTTTTTTTTTTCCCCCCTTTTTTTTTTTTTCGTTCCCATCATTATTTCCCAAACTTTGTTTTTTTTAAAAAAAATTTTTTGGTATTTTTTTCCCCCTTTAAAAACTGTTTTTTTTAGTGTTTTTCCCCTTTCCTGGATTAAATTTTTTTTTTCCCCGTTTTTTAAAAATTCCCTTTTTTTTTGCGCTTTTTTTTGTCAAAATTTCTCCCCTTTTTTTGGGGGCCCCTGCCCTTTTGTACAACAAACCCTTTTTTTCTTTTTTTTTGTGTCTGCTGGGGTTTTTCTAAAGTTAAAATTTTCCCTTCCATTTTTACAACATGTTGGGGCTTTTGGGGTTTGTGTCTCCCTTTATTGCCCCCTGTGCATTACTGTCATTGAAAAACCCAATCCCTTTTAAAAAGTGAGGGGTTGGGAAAAAAGGGGAAAAAACTATCAAAACCAACCCCCAAAAGGGGCAAATTGGGAAAATGTTGTGCTGTTTTAAAAAAACGATCTTTTTAAAAAAAGTAAAATCTTTATGGGTTTTAAAAAAAAAAAAAGACAAATTTCCCCTTTTAAACCTTTTTGGTAAAAGTTTTTTCCCCCACCGGTTTTCCCCCGGGGTCCCCGGGGGTTGGCCCAAAAAGGGGTCCTGGGGTTTTTGGAAATTTTTTGTACTTTTTCCCCTTTTGCCCCTGTTTTTTTTTTTTTAAATTATGTCGCTCAAAGAAAGAAGCAAAAATTTTTTTAAAAAAATCTGTCGCCCTTTTTAAAAAAAAAACGTTTTTTTTTTAAATTGACAAAAACTTTAAGGGGGGGGAGGGGGGGAAAAACCCCCAAAATGTTCTTGGAGACAGTAACATCGGGGGGGCCCAAAAACCCCCTCCCTCGTTGTTTTTTTTTTTTTCCCCCTCAAAACTTTCCCGGTTCTACAGAATTGGAAAAAGGGGAAGTTTAAATTTTTAGCACCCAAAAGTTTTTTGGGGAAGTAAATCCCCCCCAGGGCTGTGCAGTTTTCCCTTCAGCAAAACCAAAAAAAAAAAGTGAGCTTTAGGGAAAAATTTTTTTTTTAAAAAAATTTTTACCGAAGAAACCAAAGGGATCCCCAACAAAGCACGATAAAAATTCCTTTTTAAAATTTTTTACCTTTTTTTATTTAAACCAAAGGGGGGTCGTTTTGACAAAAAAAAAGCAGGGGAAAAAAACAGGAAAAATAGATTCCCCGCGTAAGAATCAAAAAATTAAAAAAAGAATAAAAAAAAAAAAATATCTTTTTTCCCCCCCAAAAAAGAAAGCCCAGGGAAAATTTTTAAAAAAAAATTTTTTTTTTTTTTTTTAAAACAAAAACTGTGTAGTTTTAAACCCCCCAAAAATTTTAAAACAACCCAATATAAAAAAGGCCCCCAAATAAAATGTTTAAAGTTTTGGGTAAAAAAAACATGTAACCTTTTTGAAGGGTTTTAAGGGTAAAAAAAGTGATACCCTTTTTAAAAAATTTTTTTTTAAATGAATTGGGGGGTTTTTGGCCCCAAAACCCCCTTTTTAAAAAAAAAATGGGAAAAAAATTTTAAAAAAACATAAAAGTTTTTTTTTTTTGTAAAAGGGAAGAAAAAATTTTTAAAATTTAAAAAAAAAAAAAAAGGAAAAAAAAATAAAAAACGGGGAAATTGGAGAACAAAAAAATTTTTGGGGGAAAACAAATTTTTTAAAACCCCAAAAATTGGGGGAAATTAAAAAAGATCATGTTTTGGGGGCTTTTAAAAAGGGAAATTTGGGTTCTGCAAAAATCAAATTTCCCAAAAAAAAAATTTTTTAAATTTTTTTGGGGGGAAAAAAATTTTTTTTTTGAAAACCCCCAATTTTTGTTTTTTTTCAAAGGATTTTTTTTTTCTAGCATATAAAAATTTTTAAAAAACGACTGATTTGGGCAACAAAAAAGAATTTTCCCCCCCAAAATCAAAATTTTTAAAAATGATGAATTCCCCAAAAATTAAAAAAAAAAATGTTCCTTTAAAAAAATTTTCAACAAAAAATTTTTTTAAAAAAAGGGTTTTTTTTTTTTGATGATAGTGACAGTTTTTTTAACAGGGAAAAAATTTTTAAAGAATGGGACATAAAATTCACCCATCTGCATTTCTTCAGTTTTTATCAAGGCAAAAAAGTATTTTTTCGAAAAACAGGGGAAAAAAAATTTTTTGATTAAAAAAAAGCCCCCCATTTTTTAAAAAAAAATTTTAAAAAAATTTTTTTTAATTTTAAAAAATATTTTTTTACGCCCAAAAAAAAAAAGAAAAAATCAAAACTAAGCGTGAAGGGAGACCCCACAAAGCACGCCCCCGCCCCCGCACGCAAGCAACCACCCAAAACCAACCCCCCTAAAACCCCCACACACACACCCCCCCACCCCCAAAACCCCCACGCAAGGCTATTTTAAAAAAGGGAAAAAAAAAAAACAATAAAAAAAAAGAATAAAAAAAAAAAGGAAAATTTTTTTAAAAAGGGGGGAAACTTTTTCAATTATATAAATTTTAACCAGTGATTTCCCCCCCGAGCGGGAAGGGGCCCGCAGGGGGGGGGGGGGGGGGTTGGGGAGGTTTGGGTTTTATGCTGAGGAGAAAAGGTAGTTTTTTGGGAAAAAGGGCTTTTAAAGGGGACAAAAAAAAGGGTTGGGGGGAAGGGGAGAAGGGAAATTTTTTCCAAAAGGGGAAGGGGGGCCCAAAAAAAAGGCTCGGGGCCAAAAGGGATTTTTACCCTTTGTGCCCCCGGGGGAAACGAAAAAAAAAGAAAAGGGGGGGAGGCAGAGTGGGGGGGACTTTTTGGGGAAAAAAATTCCAAAAGGCTTGACAGGTTTAAACCCCGGGGGCCCCCCCAAATTTAGGTTTTTTTGCAAGGGGGTCTTTTGTATGATTCCCTTTTATACAGGGGCCCTTTAAGTTGTGCCAGGAAAAAGGGGAAAATGTTTTGGGGGGCCCCTTTTTTTTTTTTTAGTACCCCAAAGGGGGCAGCCCTTGTTTTGAAAAGCGCTGTAAAAGGGGGGGGAATTTTTGGGGGGGCCGGAAGACCCCCCCGAAATGAAAATTTCAATAGTCAAAGGGAATTTTGAAGGGGGGGGAAAAGTTTTTTAAAAATTTTTCACAGAGGGGATACTTCCCCGGGGAGCCTTTAACGATTTGGGGATGTATAGCAAGAACCCGGGGTTTGAAAACAAAGTTGCTCCCTGGGGGGTTGGGAAAAGTTTTAATGAAAACACCCAAGGGGTTTTTTGGGTGAATCAAAATTTTTGGGCTAAATTTTTTCCAAAAAGGGGGAGGGAAAAAGGGGGCAGCTGAGAAAGTTTTTTTGGGGGGGGGGGCCAATGGGGAAAACTTCTGTCCTTTTCGTCAAAATTTAAACCCGAAGTTTGTTTTTTTTCTTTAAACCATTTTTAATTTCCCCCAAACCCCCAGGGGGGGCGATTTTCGGGGCTGTTTATTAACAGGGGAGTCACTGTCCCTTTAATTGGGTGCCCCCCAAAAAAAAAAAGTGGTTTTTTTTTAGAGTGGGAGGTTTTTTTTAAGGTTTTCAGGGGGGTTTAAAACAAGGGGAAAAAAAAAGGGGGCCCAAGGGCCCCAACCTTGTGGGGGGGGCCAAGGGGGAATTTTTAGGTTGGGGTAAAATGCCCCCCGAAAGGAAAGTTTGTTTTTTGTTTGAAAAAAACGAATTTAAAAAAGGGGGGACAATTTCAGGAAAGCCAAAAGTTTTTGGGGAAAAAAGAAAGGAAAAAAAACCCTGGTCAATGGGGGCAAGGGGTGCAGAAGGGGGAAAAAAAGGGGGTTTTAGGAGGGGAAAACTTTGCCAGTATCGTTTCAAGGGGAGATTGTTTTAAAATGTTTTGTAGGGATTTTTAAATGCTAAAATCAAAGATTTTAAAAAAAAAATTTTTTAAAGTCAAGAAAGGGGGGAGAAACATGTTACCAAAAACCCCTTATTTTTAAAAAGGGGGTGACATTCAATTTTAAAAAAAATTTTTTGAATTTGGGGAAAAGGGGAAAAAAAACCCCCTTTTAAATTTAATAAAAAAAAGGCACGAAAAAAAAGGGTTTTAAAAAAATCAACATCATTTTTAGGTTTTTCCCCCCGCATGGGTTTTGGGGATCAAGGAAATTTTTCCCCTGTCTCTAAACTCTTTTTGCCCCTAGCCCCTCCTCCCCCCCCCGGCCCCTTTTTCCCCCCCCGCAATTTTCCCCTAGAATTTTTTTCCCCGGGGGGACCCGGTTTCCCCTTTTTTTTCCCCTTTCCCGTTTTTGGGGCCCGGGGGTCCCGATCCCCTTTTTTTCCCTAAAATGGCCGTAAATGTTGCCTGTTCCTTTTTTCCCCCTTTTTCCTTTTGAGTGAAAAAAAATTGTTTTTTCCTCCATCCCAAAGGGGGGGCTCGTTTTTTTTTTTCCCCCCCTTTTTTGCCCAAAGGGCCCCCCCAACATTTTCTTTGAAACCCAAAATCTTTGGGTTTTTTCAATCTTTTTTTCCCTTTTCTTTTTGGTGTCCCCCCCCCACCTCTTACAAAAAATAAATTTTTTTTATGGGAAAAATTTAAAAAAATTCTTCCCCTTTTAAAATTGGGAAAGGGTTTTTTTGGGAAGAAAACTTTTTATCTTCTTTAAAGCTGTTTTTTGGTTTGGGGGGGTTCTGCCCGCAAAATTTTTTTTTTTATTTGCCTTTGTGAAAAAAAAACCCTTTTCCCCCCCGGGATTTGAAATTATTAACCTGTGGGGGAAAGGGGTTTTGCCCTTTTTTGTTTTTTTTGCCCCCAGGGGAAAATTTTTTTTTTTTTCTGATCACCAATTTTTTTCAGTCTTCCTGCGTTTTTTCCAGCCCTTCCTTTGCTTTTTATTTAAATATATTTAACCCCAAAGGTTTTTTTTAGGGCCCCCTTTATTTTCCCGGGGAATTTTTTAAAATTTATCCCCATCGAATGTTTTTCATTTTCCCCCCCAACCCCCTTTTAAAAAAGGGGGGTTTCTGAGTTTTCATGATTTTTTTTTTTTTTAAAAATAAAACAGATTTTTGGGGAAAAAAACCCTTTTCCCCCGATCCCTTTTTTTTATTTTTTGGAAAAAAACTTTTAAAATTTTTTTCTTTTTTTTTATCAGGGGGGGTTTTTTTCCCCGTAATAAATTTTTTATTATTCGGAGATTTTTTTTCCAAAAACATTGATCTCCCAGTTGGTTTTTTTCACACCCTTTCCCCCTTTTTTTCCCGAAAAAAAAGCAATTTTTTAAAATCAAAAAAAGAATAAAACCCCCATCATCATCAAACAGGGGGCCCCCCCCCCCCTGGCCCTTTTTGGGGATCAAAGGACCTTTTTCCCCCCCTTCATCTCTTTTTTTTTCCCCCAGCTTTTTTCCCCCCCAAAACCCCCCCCAAACCCAGCCCCCTCTGCAAGGGCAGTTTCCCCCCAAATTTTTTCCCCCCCCCCCCCGGGGCTCTCTTTTCCCCCCCTTTTTTCCCCCCGAAACCAGGCCCCCCAAAAACCCCCCCTTCCCCCCCAAAAAAGGCCTGTAAAAGTTTTCCGTCTTTTTTTCCCCCTCTTCCTTTTTTGAAGTACTTGTGTCTGCCCCTTTTTGAATGTCTCGTTTGGTTTTTTTTTGCTGGTTTTTTCCCCCCAAAAAAAAATCCCAAAATTCTTCTTTTAAAAAAACCCCCAAAAACTTGGGTTTTTTCCTCTCGTTCGGCTTTGTTTGTTTTAATGTCCAAACCCCCCAAAAAGTTTTAAAAAGTTTGGTTTTTTATATAACAAAATTTAAATTTAAGAAAAAATATCCTTATGTTAAAAGGGAGGGATTTTGTTTTTTGGTTGAAAAGGGTTGTTTAAAATTTTTTTAAAGCCCTTTTTTGGGTTTTTCCATTCGGGCCCCTATTAAAGATTTTTCAACTCCCTTTTTGAAATGAAACTTCCCCCGGGATTTGAATTTCCCAACCCCTTTTTAAGGTTTTTCCATTTTTTGTTTTTTTTCATTTTTGGGGGGGTTTATGTTTTTTTACTGGGTTTACCCCCGACTTCCCGTCCCCTTTCCCCTTTTTTAGTTCCAGTTTCCCTTTCCCCTTTTCTTTCTATTTCTTTGTATAAACACAAGGTTTTTTTAGGGCTCTTTTTAAAATTTTTGGGAAAAATTGGTTTTTGTGTCATTGGGGTATCGAAATTGTTTTTTCATTTTCCCCCCCAAACCTTTTAATTTCCCGGGGGCCCCCTTTTTTAGGTTTTTTTCAGGGTGGGTTTTTTTTTTCTGTAAAGTTTAAAAAAGATCTGGTTACAAAAAAAACCCCCCCGCTTGGAAAACCCTTTTTTAAATTTTTTGGGGAAAGGGGGTTAAAAATTTTTTTTAAAACTCAGGGGGCTGTTTGTTTTTTAAAACAAATGTTTGATTCAAAACCCCTTTTCCCCCTTTTGGGTTATTCCCCCAAAAGGAAATTTTTGGGTTTCATGACTCATCAAACTGATTGTGCGATGGATTCGCCCCCCTTTTTTAAACCCCGGGCCCCTTCCCCTTTGGGGTACAAAAATTATTTTTTAAAATATCTTTGGGGGTTTTTTCCCGTGTCGTAAATTTCATTTTTTTAGGATGTTTTTTTTTTCTATTTTCCCAAATTTCCCCCCAGGGCTTTTAAAAAAAACCCCTTTTTTAAAGTTTTTCTGGTTTCTTTGGGGGTTTTTTTTGGGGTTTTTTTTTTTTTTCAGTTGGGGGCTCCCAAACCTCATCTTTCATTAAGGGTTGGCCCTTCAAATCTTTTTTAAAATGGGTTTTTTCTTTTTGTCATCCCCAAAAAAAATCTTTAAAAAAACTCTTTCCCCCCCCGGGGAATATTTTTTCCTTTTTTTGTGATAAGCAAAAACCCTTTTTCGATTTTATTTTGAACCCAAAAATGTACAGTTAAATATACTGATGGAAAGCTCTTTGGTGCACCTTTCAGATAATGACAGCGAAAATTAGAAACAAACTGGCTCAAAGCCACCAAAAAAAGAAATTTTTAAAGGGAAAATGTTGTAGGAGAGCACACAAAAACTTTAGAGGCAGTTTTCTCAAAAGGGCCGTCATTTCAACTTAATGACTTTAAACATAAAATAAAATTCTACATTTTTTTGAGTTTCAAGCTTTATTCAAGTACCAAAATAATCAGCAGAATGTACACTTTCCAGTGATATGTATATCTCAAAATGCCCAAAATGCTAGTTAAGACTGATTTCGTGGTGGGAGGTCATAAATACTTAGCACTGTTAGATGTCGGATTGAACAAAGATTCACTTCACCATTATTCGTGGTAGTGTAAGTTTTCGCACAGTTTTAAGATGGAATTAAACATAGTTTCAAAGAGAAATGCAAACATTGTAACAGATCATCACTAAATGTTGAGTTATACTACTTGGTGCTGATGACAACAAAAAAGCATGAAATATTTGACTATGTCATTCTTAAAAGATATGTCACATATAATTGCAGAATTGACCAAAACGGACCAAACATACAAATGCTCTAAAAAAAAATTTACAAAACGCATATAAAATACAGAAACATGCTTCTTGTCTGGAAATTGGGGAAATGGTTCCCATACTGAAGACTGATAACAGTTGTTACGTATAACGCAGACCATGAGGACATTTAGGACTTTAAAACTCTCTGTTATCCTGCTGCATTAAAACATTCTGGTCTGGAAATAGAATAAGTCAGCCAGCTGCCCTACGTGCTAAAGCCAGACGTGAGAATCTATCTATCTATCTATATATCTATTTATCTATCTATCTATCTATCTATCTATCTATCTATCTTTCAATCTATCTATCTATCTATCTATCTATCTATCTCAATCTATCTATCTCTCTATCTCTCTATCTATCTATCTATCTATCTATCTATCTATCTATCTATCTGTCTGTCACTGTCTTCTCTCTCTCTCTCTATATATATATTATATATATATATATATATCTATCTGTCTATCTCCTGTCTATCTATACATACATACATACATGCACACACACACGCACACACACACATACACACACACACACACACACAACACACACACACACATATATATATTATTATATATAATATTATACATATAACATTCATATATTTGTGTGTTTGTGCGTGTTTGTGTGTGTGTATGTGTGTGTGTGTGTGGGGGGGGTGTCATCATCACCACGTGCCTTGTCTCATGGTGTTAGCAATCTTTTCTTCCACACGAATCTATCCTGTCTCTACAAGTGCATCTTTCACCCTGTCTGTTTTCGGCATCCCTGCAAGTCCGTCAAATATTTTTCCATAGGTCTACCTGGTGTTCCCTTTCTGTCTAGTTTTCCTGTTGTGACCAGGTGCTCTAATTCCCTTTCCTCATAAATTGTCCAATAAATGTTAGCCATGATAACCTTGGGAATATAAGATGGTGGTTTCTCGTTGCCTTTCATCGATTTTTATGCGGACTCTCCACTCGCTTTTGTCGTTCCCATGACAACCCACAAGGCAATGGGAGTGATTTTCTGTCAGGATTTACTCCCTTAGCCTTATTCTCTCCCGAAATAACCACAAGGCGATGGTTCTATTTACCCCTAGCTGGGGGTCTGGTTTATGGGTACCAGGGCATGTTCACACGCTGGTGGGCCTGCCTGCTGCACGTCTGGGGGCCAGACGTCCTCTGAGTACTCGAGTTTTAGCCTGAGTCTGTGAGGTGCTCAGTTACCACACGTTGCCAAGAGGAGGCACAACATTGAGCTGCTGATGGATAGGCTATGTACTGACGGCATCTGCTCTCCTTTTCGAATAGCTGCAAAAAGCAGCAGTCCTAGCCAGCGGTACAGGCTGAGAGCTACAGGTGACAAGCACGCAGTCACTAGCCACCACACTAGACATTTGATACAAACACACACATGTATATATATATATATATATATAAATATAGATATATATAATATGTATGTATGTATGTATGATATGTCATATATATTTATTATATGTGTGTGTGTGTGTATGTATGTATATGTACATCTAAAAGAACCATCCATTGCAATTTCTGAACTTAAGACTACTCACCTGTGATATATATCATTCATTGCATATATGATTGTACTTTGAATCATTATTGCATGTTGTGCTAATTTCACGTATACATTTCAAAGAAAAAGAACCTTCTGAGCAAGGTTGAGACAGAAATCATGTTCAGGTGTTATATCAATGCTTGTGGTTCTTCCTGTACAGACAATAAATCCACATAAACATAGGACAGTCTGTATTCTTGTACTACATAAACAGAGGACAGTCTGTATTCTTGTACTACATAAACAGAGGACAGTCTGTATTCTTGTACTACATAAACAGATGACAGTCTGTATTTCTTGTACTACATAAAGAGAGGAACAGTTGTATTCTTGTACTACATAAACAGAGGACAGTCTGTATTCTTGTACTACATAAACAGAGAACAGTCTGTATTCTTGTACTACATAAACAAGGACAGTCTGTATTCTTGTACTACATTAAACAGAGGACAGTCTGTATTCTTGTACTACATAAACAGAGAACAGTCTGTATTCTTGTACTACATAAACAGAGGACAGTCTGTATTCTTGTACTACATAAACAGAGGACAGTCTGTATTCTTGTACTAATAAACAGAGGACAGTCTGTATTCTTGTACTACATAAACAGAGAACAGTCTGTATTCTTGTACTACTAAACAGAGAACAGTCTGTATTCTTGTACTACATAAACAGAGAACAGTCTGTATTCTTGTACTACATAAACAGAGGACAGTCTGTTTTTTTGTACTACATGAACAGAGGACAGTCTGCATTCTTGTTCAACATAAACAGAGGAGAGTCTGAATTTTTATTCACATAAACACATGGATAGTCTGAATTCTTGTTCCAACAAAACAGAGGACATTCTGAATGATTGTTCCAATAAACAGAGGAAGGTCTGAATTCTTGTTCATAATGATTTGTCAAATGATCATCAAAATCAAGAATACAGATACCACAGTCCAGAATCACCAGCTACACACAAATCCCTCCCCACTAAACAGTTCTAGTCATTGACCATTTGTCAGATATTCTCTCACTCTGTCTTGTCACAACGAGTTTGTTATATGATATGATGTGTGTGTGTGGTGTGTGTGTGTGTGTGTGTGTGTGTGTGTGTGTGTGTGTGTGTGTTTATATGTGTGTGTGGTGATATGTGTGTGTGTGTGTGTTGTTATGTGTGTTAATGTGTGTGTGTGGTGTGTTGTTGTGTGTGTGTGTGTGTGTGTGGCGTCTGTGTATGTTTTGTGTGTGTGTGCGTCTGTGGATGTGTGCCTTCTTTGTTTCATGTACGATATTGCTTGACAGAGTGATGTAAACCTAGTATTCATTTTTCTCATTTTTTGTGGGATTAGTGTCTGTATTTTGTTTTGTTGACTTTGTACTGTTGCCTACAAAATTCATATATTTCTATTTCTTAAGTTTCTGTGATGACGCCTTCCTAAATGACCTAATCTCCGTCAATTATTATTTTCGTGGTGGCGCCTGGCAAAACCAATTTTATCCACTTTGTATGAATTTGCCTGTCAGAATGGTCTAATGCATTATGTGTCACTGTTTTTTATGATATTGCCTGCTGTATTGGTGTATCTGCCATTATTGTTTTTTTTTATTGACACACCAGTTTGGTAGCCAACTCTCAAAATGTTCTTGACAGCCTCTCTATCCTATCCAGTCTCTTACTGCTGTGAGTGTGAATTGTCTTCAAATTGTTCAATAAACCTACTGTACACAGTTTTTCCTACTGAGTGAATGACTTGTCACTGTGATCGATAAACATCAGGATTTCTCTTCAACCGTCAGATTTTTCACCGCTACAGCCTGACAAACCTTGTTCGTCCCTGTGATCCATACGCATCAGGATTTTTCCTCTAAAGTCAAACTTCCTGCTACAGCCAGCAAACCTGACTGTCCTGTGATCCATAAGCATCAGGATTTTTCCTCAAGTGTCAAATTATCACCGCTTCAGCCGACAAACCTGACTTGTCCATGTGATCCATAAGCATCAGGATTTTTTCCTCAAGTGTCAAAATTTTCATCGCTACAGCCCAACAAAACCCTTTTTCCTTGTGACCTAAAAATCAGGATTTCTCCTCAAGTGTCAAATTATCACCGCTACGCCCAAAAAACCTTGTTCATCCCTTGATCCTAAGCACAGGGTTTTCCCCAATGCAAATTATCACCATTTCAGCCCACAAACCTTTTTTTTTTTTTTTTTTTCACTGAGCAGTTTTTGACACACTTTTTAAATTTCCCTTTTCACAACAGGTTTACCAATGAAAAAATAGTTTTGTTATGGAAAACAACAACAACGCAGCACCAACACTACTATTACTACTACTGCTGCAACTACTACTACTACTACTACTACTACTATACCACCACCCCCACCACACTACACTACCTATTCTGCCATCACCACCCCCTATTACTACTACCCCTCTTATTCCACATCACTACTACTATTTCTTTGTACTACTATTACGCGCTACCACTACTTTGCTGCTGCTAATGAATTTGTAAGGGGGGAAATCTTCATTTACGAGTCAAATAAGGGGCACACTCTCAACGTTTATCAAAACAATCGCCCAGGACAACCCCAAAAACAATTATTTTTAAAAAAACCATCATAAAAACGTCAACCCCTTGGGTTTAACTTTAAACCAAAACATAAAAAACCCCCCAAAGAAATTTTTTAACACCCCCAAAACCCGCCCTTTCATTTTAAAACTTTCAAAAACAAAAGGGGAAAAGCCGCCAAAAACCCAGTTAAAACAAAAAAATTTTCCCAACCTAAAAAAACCGGGAAACTTTTCAAACAACACAGTAAAAACCCAAAAACCCCCTATTTTTTTAAACCAAAAAAAACATTTTAACCCAACACACAAAACCCCAAACAACCACAAACAACCCCCACACACAAAACCACCAAAACAACACAACAAAAACAACCCCCCACACCCCCAAAACCCTTAAACACACACAACAAAACAACTCCACACACACATTTAAATTAAAATAACAAAAAAAAAAAACCCTTTACTTGTTTAAAGTTCAAACAAAAATTTAATTTCCCAAATTGCCCCCTTTACTTGCCCAACACCCAAACTTAAATTTTTACAAACATTTTTTTCTTAAAACCCCCCCCGTCCCAAAACCCGACTTTTTAAAGTTCTTTCCCCAAAAACCAAATCTGCCCCAATTTTTTAACTTTTAAACAACAAAATATCGATTTTCCCAAACTATGTTTAACTTCCCCCCCTTTCCTCCACACCAACCTTTTTTTCTTTCCACCCCCGTTCGCCGCCCCAAAAAACCTGTTACTTTTTCAAAACCCTTTTCAAACAAAACCTTTTTTTAAACCCCCCCAGTTAAAAAGTCGGGCATTTTCCATTAAAAAACCCAAAGGTAGCGGTTTTTCTAAACCCAAAAAAAAACGACAAGAAACTTGTTGGCACGTCCCTAAAAATTTGTTTTTCCTTTTTAACCCCCGAAAAAATAACTTCCTGCTCTTTTTTATGTTTAGATATAAAATTCCACCCGGGCCCCCGAACGAAAATTTTTTGGAAAAAAACCTTGGGAAGCTTTTGCGGCAGTAGCAAAAAAAAAACCCAAAAAACCCCCCCAAACCCCACCCCCCCAAAACCCACTCTTTTCCCCCCCCAATTTTTAAACCCCCCCCCCCCAAAACCCTAAAAAAAAACCCCAAAAATTCCCCCTCAAAAACCACCAAGCATTAAAACATTTTTTTTTTTCCCCAAAATTTGGATTGTAAGGGACTTTGGGTTCATGAAAAATTTTTAAAACCCTTTCTTTTAAAAAGTTTCAATTTAGGCCCTTCTCGTCTTTATGAATGGGTTTCAAAGTTTGGGGGAAATTTGAAAGGGGAAAACCCCGGGCCCCGGGAAATTTTTTTTAAAAATTCCCCCCCTGCCCCCCTTACCTTTGTGCCTTTTTGGGTTTTAGGGGAAATGGATCCCAAAGTTTTTGGGGCGACATTTCTCAAAAACGAAATTAATCCCCCGGAAAAAAACCCCAAACCCCCCCAACCCAAAGCAAACCCCCGGCCGCCGACGCGAAGAGAAAACGGCAGGGGGGGGCAAAGCGGGGCCGGGGGGGGGCCACAAACCCCTCAATTTTCCAAAACCCCCAAACCCAAAAAACCCCCTTTTTTTATATATTTAAATTTGAATAATTTTTTTTAAAAGTTTTGGTTTTTGGGGGGGTTTTGTTTGTTTGGGGGGTTCCTTTGGGGGTTTTTGTTTTGGGTTGTGGTTTAGGGGTTTGGTGTTTTTGGGGGGTTAGGTTTTGTGTAGTTTTTTTGGGGGTGTGTGATGTTTTGGGCTTTGGGTTGTGGTTTTGTCCCCAAAATACTTTCGGCGGTTTTGGTTTTAAAAATAAAATAAAAGTGTTTAAATTCATCTATTTTAAACTGAGTAAACCTTACCCCCTCATGCCACGCGAAAAATTTTGCCTTCCCCGGGGCCGGGCCCCCCCCTTTTGTTTTGCTTCCCCCCCGCTTTTCCCCCCTCCCCACGTCCATTCTGCCAGTTTTTCCTCTATAAAAAGGGGCTTTTTTTTTTCAACGGTTTTGAAATTTCCTTTCCCTTTCCCGGTTTGGTTTTTTCCCCAATTTGTTTTCTTCTTTTGAAACCTTTTTTTTCTTTTTTTTTGGCATCTTTTTGGGATTTTATTGGAGTTTTCTTTTTTGAAGGGGATTGAAAAAACCCGAAAAAAAACATGTGAAAGCGCTGGGGGCCGGGTTTTTGGGGTGTGAAAAAAAAAAATTTTAAAAGGGGGAATTTTTCGGGGATTGCCCATTAACTTTCCTTTGAAAAATTTTTGAAAAAAAGGGCGTTTTTGAAACCCGGTTTTTTTAAAAGTTTATGTTAAAAAATTTGTAAAAAACCCCCCAAAAAAACCCCCAAAAAAATGCAAAACCATCTTTGCCCCTTTTAAAAAAATTTTTCAACTTGAAAAGACGTATAATTTTTTCCGTTTTCGGGCAAAGGGGGAAGGCCAAAAAAAAAAGGGGGGGCCCCCCAAATCCCCAAAATTTTAAAAGTGAAACCCTTTTCTGCGGTCTTCCGTGGTTCTTTCACAACCCAAAAAAAACCCCTGGTTCCGCCAGACTATTTTCCCCCAAAGAGCCCCCCAAAAGTTGTCGAAAAAAAAAAACCCCTACCCAAAAACGGGTCACCCGGCTTTTTGGCCCCCACACTTTTTTCTTAAAAACAAAACAATTTCTAACTTCCATTTTTCCCCCCCCAAAAAAAAAAAATTTTTTTCCCCCGGGCCTTTTAAGTGAATTTTTCTAAAGCCCAAAATGGAAAAAAAGGAACCACCTTACGGGGGGCGCCCGAAAACTGCTTTGGGCCCCCTTTTTACCAAAAAGAACCCAACAAAACGAAAAACCTTCCCCGGAAAAAAACCAAAAAATAAAAAAAACGATTAAAAAAACCCGGGGTTTTCAGCTGTGCAAAAAAAAACCCCCGGGTTTGGGCGGGAAAAAAAGGAACAGCTTTAAAAACCCGGGCCCCCCTTTCAAAATAAAAAAACAAGCTTCCTAAAGGGCGATAGGGTGAAAAGGTGGGGAAAGAGCGGGGTTTAACCCCTTTAAAAAAATCCTTCCAAGAGCTTTTCCTAAAGGAGTTTCCCCGGACCCTAGAGGTTTGTTTAATTTTTTCTCAACTTTTCGTCGAAAAAAACCCCCAATCACCTTTTTCACGCCGTTGGGGAAAAGTCGGGGGGTTGGGGTTAAAAGTTATGTAAATTGGAAGGACAAAGCCCCCAAAAAAACACTTTTTTGATAACGGAACCAAATTTTCTCCCAAAAAAAAATTTTGTGGGCCAAAAAAGGGGAAATTTTCCCTTTTAAATTTTTAAGGGGAGGGGAAAAAAAACATTGGTCTTTTTATAGTTTCTTTTTAAGATTTTGGGGTTTTTTTTAAACACCCCCTTTCTCCAAATTTTTTGTTCTCCAAAACAAAAAAAGGGCCCCAAAAAGCATGAATTCCAAACGAATTTGAAACCCAAGCTATTTGAAACAATTCAGGGTCAAAAAAAAGGGTTACAAGGTAACTCCACGCAAATTTGTTTGTGCCCCCCCTACCTCCCTTTTACTTGTGTAAGAAACATCACTTTAAAAAGGGGGGAAATTCATTTAAAAAAGGGTTTTATTGGGGAAAAATGGGTAAATAAAAAAAAAACCCCCACATTTTAAAATTTTTAAAACCCCAACAAACAAAACAAAGGAAAAAACCCTTAAACAAAAAAAATAGTAAAAAGATGAAAAAGGGGAAAGAAAAAAAGAATAAAAAAAAAAAACCCCCTTTGAAAAAACCACTGTATGACTGTAAAAAAAAAAAAACAACACAAAAAAATCCCCTTTTTCACACCGGTCCCATTTTTTACAAATTTTAAAGAAAAAAAAAAACCAAGTAAAAGTTAAAAAAGGGGGGGTTTTGGGAACTGTCAATCCCGGGTCCCAGTTTAAACACGTGGTTTTTTAAAAAAAGTTAAAGCCACCCAAGTAAAAAAACCCAACCCCAAGGGGAAAAATTTCAAATTTAAAAGACGCTGCACATTTTTTAAACTTCACCCTGTAAAACCCAACCTGTTTGAAAAAAAAGAACATGCTTACTCATAAGGGTTTTAAAACCAGGAAAAACCCAAACAAAACAACGAAAGTCATTAAACTTTTTAAAAAAAAAAGGGGGGCCGGGGAACGGGGAAAAAACAACTTTTGTAAAAAATTTTAATGGGGGTAAACCCACAAAAAATCAGGTCCCCTTAAAAACAATCCCCCATTTTCCCCCCCAACCCCAAACCGTTTTTCGAAAAAACAAAAAAAAAACCCCATTAAACCCGGGTTTTGCTTAAAAAATTTTTTTTCCAAACGGCCCTTTTTTTAAAACCTAAAATTTTTTAAAAACGGGGTTTTCCAAAAATGACCTTTTTTTACAAAGGGACAATGAAACTTGTTTTAAAAATGCAAACCCCAACTTTTTTTGTTTTTTCCCAAAATTTTTTTACTCCCCCACCCCCCCCCCCCTTTTCCCCTCCCCATCCTTTAACAGACTTTTAAAAATTCCCCCCTTTTTTTCCCCCCAATTTGACGTGAATAGAAAAACCCCCAACCCCCCAACCCCCTACACAAAACTTTATCTTCCCACCACCCACAAAAAAACCCCTTTAAGCCCCTCCCCTTTTAAAGCAACCTTTTCCTTTTTTATAATTCAATTTTGGTAATCTTTATAAAAGGGATTTTTGGGCTTTTTTAATTTTTAAACCTCAAAAAATTTTGGGCTTTTGCCAAAAAAAAAATTTTAGCAAATTTGTTTTGGAAATTTAAAATTTGTGTTTTAAGTTTTACTTTTTATTTTTCTTTTCCTTTAAAAAGGGACCTTAAACAGGAAAAAACAAGTGAAATTTTTCCCCCGAGATTTCCAAGGGGGCTTTTTATAAGGGATTTTTTTTCCCCGGGGCCCACCCCCAAACCCCCCCAAACACCCCACACCCCCGCGGAACAGAAAAAAGGCAGGCCCGCGGCCAAAAAAATTTTAACCCAAAAACCCCCCCAAAAAAATAAGAAGATTAGAAGGGGTTTTTTTTTTGGTGGGTGGTTCCGGTTACCCCTTGTGGGGCATTTCTTAATTTTCACCCCCCGGTTTGCCTTTTTGTTAAAAAAAAGGGAACGGTATTAAATTCTTGCACGCATGCAGCCCCCTTTGTTGATAAAGGGTTTAAGGGGGCGGGCAGGGGGGTGAGCCGAAAGGGCGAGGGGGTTAAAACCTCCCGACCCTTGGGGTTTTTGTTCCTTTTAAAGCTTGGATTTTTAAGTTTTTGGGACAAAAAAAATCTTTGATTCCCAAAAACTTGGGCTTCCCTATAAATGTTAAAATGGGTGGTTTTTATGTTTAAGGGGCCAGGCTGTTGGCACCCCAAAAACGAAACTTTGGTGGTTTTTGGGTTAAAAGGGCCCACGGTGGCATATATAAGCTGAATTTTTTTGGGGGGTACATTAGTTTTTTTAAAACCCTGGGGCGCTATAAAAAAATTTTTCCCATCAGTGGTGGTGTCAGCTTAGTTTTCATAGGCCCACTGGCCGGGCAGCTCACATAAATTTGTTCCCATTGTGGTGGTAGTTTAAGTTTTTTGGGGTCCAGGTCTGTGGTTTTTTTAAATTTATTTTGGGCCCTGGCATTGGCGACCATAATTCCCCATCTTTTTTTTGCCCCCAGCTTTCCCCCCTTCCCATATTTGAACCCCCATTTTTTGGGGGGCAAATTTTCCCTTTCCCCCGGGCAAAAAAAAAATTTTCCCCCCCCCCCCCCCCCTTCACCTGGGCCTTTTCCCCTCCGTTCCTTTTGGCCCGGTCCCCCCCTTCCCTAAAAGGGCCCTTAAAAATTTCCCTTCCCCCAAATTCCCTTATATACTCTTGTTTCCCCCTAAAAACTTTGGTTTTTTTCTTTGTGCCATAAAACCCCCCTTTTTTCTCCAATCTCCTCCTCGACCTCTCGGCTTGCTTGGCCCCCCGCTGGGCCCTCAACGTATTTTTTTTAAAAATTTTTGGACTTTTTCTAGTTTTTTGATGGTTTGTTTAAAATGTTGATTTTTTTTTGGGGGTTTTTTTGGGGCACCCCCATTTATTTTTGCTCGGTTAAAAATGATTTCCGGTATTTAAACTTTTAACCCTTGTAAAGGGTTTGGCCATTTGCGTTATTTTCAGGAGGGGATTTGTGTTTTTTACTGATCACCTGACTCAGTTTCCTGCTGTTTATTCCAACCCTTACCTTTGCTTTCGTTTCAGAAATTTCACAAGGTTTTTTAGGGCCCTTTCATTTTCTGCAATTAGACGGTGTCATTGGTACCGAATTTTTTTTATCATTTTTCCCCCCAACCTTTAACCAAGGGCTTCCTCTAGGGTTTTCTCATGCGTTTTTTGCTGTATATGAAAACAATCTGGTGACAAAACACAACCCCTTTTGACTCCTCTTTTGATGTTTTTTAAAAGAGTTTTTTTTGTTTTTATTCTCATTTCAGTGTTTGTTCCAGTACTTTTTTTGATTATTTCGTAATCTTTTTTAGGTCGATGGCACTCTCATAATGTTACCACATTTTGGGGGTCAGTTCACGGTCCCCCTTTTGCCTACTCAAGACCTTTTTAGCAATGGCTCAAGGTGTCCCGCCAATAATTGCTACCATAAGTTGAAAAGATTTTGGACTTGTCTGAGCGATCAATCCCCCCATGATCAAACTCAGAACCACAAATGTAACACCCCGGGATTTATTTTAACAATCACAAAGAGTCGTTTTTTACTACACTGTCGTGAAACCCGTGTGCAGTCGTAGAGAATGAATATTTTTTCTGGATGATTTGGGGGAGAGGAGGGGGGATAACTGGGGAGAATTACGATGGAAATATGCCTTTTATTTAAAAAAAGACAATCTGTTTTAAAGAAGGGAGCAAAGAGAGACGACATTTTGTAAATTGTAAGTTAGTGAAACTCAAAATCCCAGACATGAAAAGACCTGGGTTGTTTGTATTTTTTTTTTTCTTTCAATAGTGGGAAAGGAATGTTAGAGTACAGTAAATATCTTTTGAAAAGTGAAACTGAAGGGTGGAGTAGTTCCGTTGACCAGCCATTTTGAAAATACTCAAACGTTAAATTTACAATAATATCACCTGATTTCATATTGGATTCCCTTTTGTTGTTAGGGAAACGTTTTGGTTTTTTTATTTTTTTGGGGTTTTTTGTTTGCTTGTCTTTTAGGTGGTTTGGGTGTGGGGTTTCGGCAGCGCCTTGGGGCGTCATGATGTGGCAGGTGTGTGGGTTCGTGTATGGTGCATAAGGTTCGTTTTTTTCATTTTTTTTCCTAATGGTGTCGATGTCCTTTAGCCCCGATATGCGTTGGGTTTTGCTGCACAGTCTGCTACTCCGTCTTTGGGAGGTGTGCTTGGTGAAAGTTTTTTATTTTCCATAAGCCTTGGATGTGAGTGTCTTCGGGAGTCTTAAACGGCGTAATGTCTTTGTATGTGTGTAACACAACGTGGGTTTAGCCTAACGCTGTTGCATGTTGTCAAGTTCATGGAGATTTCAATAAACCCCCCCTTTCACCACTGGGGACTCACCAACGGGGATTAGGCCAACGCATGTTGACATATTTTCATCAGGGACAAATAAAACCCCCTAATACACCACTGGGGACTCACACAACGTGGGGTTAGGCACTAACAGAAGTTCATCAGGATCAATATCCCCACCCTTATACACCCCTGGGCCTCACACAAGTGGGTTTTTTGGCACTAACGACAGTTGACATCGATGACAATTCCCCCTATATACACCCCTGGGCACTCACACAATTTGGTTTAGGCACTAACAGACATACTGCAGATGATCAAAATCACCACCCCATATACACCACTGGGCATCACACAATTTGGGTTTAGGCACTAAAAGACATTGAATGCAGATGATCAAATTTACCCCCCTATATCACCCTGGGGACTCACACAATTGGGTTAGGCACTAACAGACATGTTTTACAAAAAAAGCAATGATCAATATCACCACCCTTTTACACCACTGGGCACTCACACAACGTGGGTTTTCATAACAACATGTTGACTCAGATGATCAATATACAACCCATAACACCAAGGGCACCACACAACGTGGGTTTAGGCCAACAGACTTTTGCAACAATGTCATATCACCCCCTATTACACCACTGGGGACTCACACAGACGTGTTTTACATGTTTTCATGGAGTGGGTTTGTACCTCCACCCCTACCCCCAGGGCGTGTCATCAACCCGGATGAAAACCTAGACTTTCGATTGAAGTCTGACATCTTACCCAATAGACCACACCCTACTCATAGGGCAGATTGAATGAGAAACCCACGTGTGTGGGTGTGTTGTGTGTTTGGGGGTTTGTGTGTGTGTGTGTTTTGTGTGTGTTTTGTGTTTGTGTGGTGGTGCGGGGGCGCGGTTTTGGTGTATTGTGTGCTTTTTACGTGTGGGTATGTAAAGGGAGTTTTGTGTGTTGTGTGTGTGTGTGTGTGTGTGTGTTTTTGTGTGTATGTGGTGTACATCTAAAAAATACAATATTTTTTAACGTAAAAAAACCACACACACACCCACCACACACACGCACCACACACACACACACATACATACAACACACACACATACCACACAGTCACAGACTATTCACTTGCATCAAATTTTAAAATACCATAGTTTTTTCCTCGTCTGTTATTCACGCCCAAAAATTTAATTTGGTTTTTCTTTTGTCTCCGCTAATTATCTACTAAACATGTATGAATCTGCGTTTTTGTAAAATGCTTGCTTCTGATGCGTGCGGCACAGTGGGGCCAAGGGAAATAACCTTTGCTGTGGAACAATGTTATAATGAAAATTTTTTTCCCTTTGGGATAGAAAACATGTTGGTTTCGGCAACCCAAAAAACGGTTCTTTCATCTTTCCCTTTGTGAGGGGCGTAGCGGATTGGGTGATAATAAGCTAATTCTGTTTCTACGTGCAAACATTTGTGAATTCTATTGATATTCATATTGAAAAAAGGTTTTATATCAATTCATATTATATTCTTTGTTTTGTCACAGCGGGTTTGCCATGTGAAATCGGGGTTCTTCCCCTTTTACCACGTCCCACATGCGGGACCAGCCTTTTCTTTTTTTTTTCCCCTTTTTTTTTACCAAGCTTTTTGAAAAACAGAAAGGCAATGATTCGGGGAAAGACCCCGGGAAATCAACTCTACCTCCCGTGTTTTAAAAAAAAGTGCAAGGGCGAATGCCCTGCCTTTCCCATTTTCAACTGCCTGGGATCTTTACGTGCGCAGGGCCCGAGAGCACACGGGGCCCAAATCGATTTACGTCCCCTTCCGAAGGACTAGACGTTCAATTCGATTTTCCGGGCAACTGGGAAAAAGTCGGCCTTCGGGAGCGAACCCTGGCCTGAGTTAAGTTATTTGGGAGGCGAACTCGAAACCATTCTGCACTCTTCTCCCCCCTTTTTTTTTCGCAAAGGTCCATGTCAAAACACACATGTTGTACCTTACATAGGGAAAAAAAAAACAACAATATCAATAAAGTAGTGGAGGGGTAGAGTAGCATATAGGGATCCTTCAGTCCGGAAGACTATGGGGTTGCGCCTCTTGGTGTTTATTCTTGGGGGGGGTGTGGGGTGGCCAGTCCCCCCCCCCCGCGGGAATGGGCAACCCTGTGGAGAGGGCAAGATGAAGTCTGACGCGGGCTGTCTGCCCGGGCGCAGCCTTTCTTCTCTTCTCTTTTTTCGTGCGCTGGCGGTGTTTCTTCGAACCTGGAGAACCTTTCTGCACAGTCTGTCCCCCCAGGCTGACCGTTCGAGGCTGTTGCTTCCGTTGTTTTTGTCGATGTTTAAGGGTTTTAGGTCCCTCTTGCAACGTCTTTGAATCGCAGCTGTGTCTCCCGTGGGAGTTTTCCCTGCACCATTCTCGTAGAGGAGGGGTTTAGGGGGTCCGTCCGTGTCCCTGCGCACGGGTGGCCGAGCCAGCGCAAACCCTCTGTTTAAAAGTTTTATTCGGGAGTCTGAATGTAGATAGCTATACCGTCATATTGCAGTTAAAACAGTTACAAACACACACACACACACCACACCCACCACCCCACCAACACAAACACAACACAAACCCACCCCCCACGCACGCACACACACAATACGCCGCACCATACATAACACGTACATATCACACAAAACACACTACAACCACAACACAACTCACATTACCACTACCGCGCGCACGGCACACACAACACCATACATCACAAACACACACACACACCCACACACACCAACCACACAACACACCAAATACCAACAACCATGATGGCGTGTTTTTTTCAGACTTCTTTTTTATTCCCGATCTGCAGTTCTAGCGTGTTCCTTTTTTGGTTACTGTTCGTTTCTTCATTTTTCTGAACAAGAGGCAAAACTGGAGAAAAGTGCCTGAAAATCTGGGGGTCCTGTCTGGCATGGAAAACCCCTCTGTGTGGGAACCCCATTCGGGATGTCGAATGTAAAAGGTTGCTGGGCCCCTTTCTGCGGATGTCAGAAGATTTTGGGACTCCTTTTAACCCGACCTGTCCACAGGTGGCTTTTGGTGAGGGGGTGAGTGTGTTTGTGGTTGGGCGTGGCGGGGAGAAAGGGGGAGACGCGCAACGAAAAACGACAAGACAGAGAGTCAGAGCAGACACGACACAGACACAGACAACAGACAGACAGACGAGGACAGACAGACAGAGAAAAAAAGAGGAAAAAGGGGGAGAGAGAGGGAAGAAGAGAGAGAGAGAGGGTGTGTGGTGTGTTGTGTGTGTGTGTGTGTGTGTGTGGTGTGTGATTGGGTGTGTTTCTGTTTTTTTGCATGTGTATGTGTTTGTAGTGTTGTGTGTGTGTGTGTGTGGTTTGTATGTGGGTGGTTGTTTAATTTTTATCAAAGGGAAGGGTGGTGTTTGGTGTGTGGGGGTTTTGGGGGCGGCGCGCGCGGTGTGTTGGTATGTGCGTGCTATGTGTTTTTTGCGCTGCCTCACGCGCGCGTGTATGTAACCATCTGCCTGTTTGCGCTTTTTTTTAAAGAGGGATGAATAATTCAGGGGAAAAGGGTTGAAAAAATGAGGGGAGGGGGGAAAGGGGGTTTTCAATATGAAAAATGCCACGCCCACTGCTTCCCCCCCCCCCCGAGGCTCCTTGACTTTATGGATTGACCTCCCCCCCATGCACGACAGACTCTGGGTCCTATCTGGTTTACTCACGAAACACGTTCCCCTGTTACTTTTTCCTGTGTTTTATATCTTTAACAAACTGCATTACCATTTTTTTCTTTTCCATGTTGATACGACAGAATCTGAAATGCGACAGTGGCCCTTCTTGAACTATTCTTGATTTTTAAAAAGAAAAAAAAAATTCCATAATTGTTTACTCACGTGTAGCTCATGATCCCAAATTTTCCCCTGGTGAAGTTTTAAGGCAATACAGGGTGTAAAGTTTTTTTCCAAAAGGTCATATTTGATTTCCCAAACCACTTCAAAAGTTTTTCCTCGTTTAATTTTTTTCGCTTTTCTGCCAGGTTTGAACGTGTATTAATGGATTCAGAGCAGAGTTTGGGGGAGTATTAAACAGCCAAGGCCACGTTCACCTCACCCGGGGTTGGAAACCAACCATGTAAAATTCCCCAAAAATCCAATGGGAAAACCCGCACATGAAAATCTGTGACAGCCACAGTGATCAACCCTTCGAGCTATGGTCATGTCCTTGAGGTTTGGGCGTGTGAGTTAAGGTATTCTTCTTTCTACCAGTAGATAAAAGTTTGGGCCAGCAGAAACAGTAGAAAGAGGGCAAAGTTAAAGACGATCATCACAGTGAAAGAATAAATTCGTCCCTTAAAGTTTTTCGGTAACTGGAAAAAGGGAAAACACATGCCAGCTGGCTGTAAAAAGCCAGTGAGTGTCAGGGAAAAAGTGGGATTTAAGCTAAGAACAAGCTGACAGTCCGGAAAAAAAACAAGCCACGTTGAGAAGATCTCTTTAAACGAAAGCTGCGAATGGAAAATTTAAGTACAATGAAAAAAAAATCCCGTGTGATAAGCCAGATATTTTAGCTGATACTTTTGGACAAGAGGCAAGAAACCCGTATTTACAGGCCAACTATGTTTCCATCAGTACATAATATAGATACCTACCCGGTAACTTGATCAGCCAAACCCTGATAGCAATAAGACACCCACAAATGTCGCCACATAAGATTACTTACAAACACATTAAAACCACCATTGATTTCTTCAGAACAAACAACGAATGAGCAACAGAAAACATTACCCGTCACAACTAAGCTATCAGCCCAAAAAAACCCACGGGATGTCCCATCCCGGGAACAAGTCCCACATGACGAAATTTTATCTTTAGGAGCGTTTCGAATCTTTCTTCAAAATGATTGGGCAATTTTTATCGACACAGTTTGAAGTTCTGTGCAAACGGCACGGAGAGATGAAGATCTGTGAATAAATCAGGAGGGGAAAGGGTTTTTATAGGACCCCCTCCACAGCAAATTGGGCAACTGTGGTATAAAATGAAAACCGCAAGTCAACTGTTGAAATGGAAAAAAAATCGAAGTCCTTATAACAAAAACAGGACAACACTTGGTGTCAAAAACTGTCGTGTGGTGTGTGCAAATCTAGTGTTCTGAGTGCACTCTTTGTGTGCAGATGTTTGGGCACTGTGAAGCAAGCTCAAAGGGTTGTTGCCACGACAAAGTTGCAGATTTTCTAAATGAAAAACCGACATGTCAACAGTCGCAAGCTGTTGTGAGACAGATCCAAAACTGCAAGTTGGGAAAATTCAGTCTGATAGAAGGGGCAAGGAAAACTGGGCAAGATCGATGAAAAAGGGGATTCTTGTTTTAAATCAAGGGTGACAGTCCTGAACCTTGGCATCCAAAACGGGGGTCAGGGGAATGGGGCAGAAAAGACTGAGGACAAACAAAAACATACCTGACACATACAACCCCCGGACAGACATGCCCCAAAACATTCATCATCATGCAGGGGCAGTGGGGCCACAATAACACGTTATCATATGTACACAAAAATAAAATCGACAGAAAGAATCCAGGACACATTATTCACAGCCTTTCCCCATCTTCATATCAAAAACCCGTCATACTCCATTTCATCGTGTGTAGCAGGCAACAGTTTTTGACATCACCAGGACAACGATAGTGGGTGCCAGGACAGGTTTTGTCAGGTTTTTAGTTTTTTCACAATAAAAACACGGATGCCCTCAAACTGTCCACGGTGGGGCAGGAATATCAGTGTGTATGTTTAAAAATACTTTATAGTTAGCACATCGATCATCCGAATTTTTCCAAAAAATCAAGCGTCTGTCACATTCCTTATTATAAGCACACACGACCACTGGTAAGGAAAAGCGCACAAGGGGGATGTTTAAGAATGACCATCAGTTGATCCTGACAGTCATTCGAAGTACACAGCAAAGATAAAAAAAGTTCTGTGGGCACTCACAAATAAACAAAACGACTGAAGTACAAGTCCATCAATGAATCAGGGTGACTGCGTCTTTGTGCCCCACTTTAAGAAAACAAGGGATTACTTCCCCCTTTATCACACACACTCTGTAGACCACAGGCCCGAAAGAGGTGTTAGTGACCCTTCGACATGGGGCAAAGTTCTTCAGGGGCGGTGAAACGTGTTCTTGAAACTTGCATCAATATTTATTGGTTCTCTTTTTCTCTTTTGATTTTTCGTGAATTACAACTGCATGATATAATCGATGCCCAAACATACTAAAAACTTTTTAAAAGGTAAGACTACAGTTGCTTCTTTCTTATCTCATAACCATAACTTTCCTCACTTTGAATAAATAAAAAAATGATTTTTTTCCGAAGTGATCAAATCTGTGAAATGTCCAAAAGTATTATACAAGACAGTTTGTGTCTGTTATAACTCTTGTTCTGTACTTTAGGTTAAAGACTGCACCCCCATATAAACCAAAAACTACGACTGATTCCCTCATTTGTTAAGTGGACAGGAGATCAATCAGTTTTTCTAATCATAGTCACGTTTTGGTGCCCCAGCTTGCCACCCAGGGGAAATTACGTAGTCGTGTGCTTTCTTTAAAACATTTTTTTCCCACTGTCAAACTGTGCAAGGGCACTGGTGACGAAATTGTAGCACGTGTAGCGGTGCCACCCAAACCCCGACAAGTAGAATGTTTGTGGGACAGGGGTTGTTTTAGCCTGTCCCCTTCACACTCTGGGGCCCCACTGCATTTGAGAGGGAAAGAAAACTGGTTACATTTTTCATTGCATTGAGTGATAAAGATAACTGGTTGACACTGACATTGAGTGGTAAAAATAAATCATTGATTTTTTTCATTTGGGATTTATGGGAAAGTAACTCATTGACACTGACATTGAGTGGTAAAGATAACTGATTGGTTTTTTACATTGACTTGAGTGGTAAAGAACACTCATTTGACACAAAAATTGACATTGCCCTTGAGTGGTAAAGATCACTCATTAACACACGCAATTGATCTGAAAGTTAAAGAACACTCATTGACACACACATCATTTTAAAACAGCTTCACTGCAAAAGTCGAAAACTCCGAGGCCGGACTCTGGGGTGGGATCACAGGAGAGAAAGCGCGCTGTTCGGGGCCTTCCCCTCACATTTTTAATGACGCACCAGCCCCCTCACCGTGTGAGGTTCCCTCCAGTTCGACTGTATGCCTTGCCCTCAACCGTCAGGGCCGCTAAAGGAGGTGTCCTCTCTCTTTAAAAAGATCCAATGACTTGCTTTTTCCCACTCTTTTTAGAGCTTTTGTCTGGTTTTCATTTTTCGGACCAAGTCCAGCCCTTTTTGTCCAATTTGACGCCCATTTTCGATGTAACCCTGCACCGACTTCGACGGGGGGAAGTGCTTCTTTCCATCCCCCTCCTCGCATCATCGACAAAGCCTCGTACGATCTTTCCCTTTCCCCTTGTGTGCCCCCTGATTTTGTCTTCGTGGGGGACCGCAGCTCCAAAGGTGCCCTCTCTCTTTCCCGCCCATACCCCCAGGTTTGGGTTTTTTCGTGTTGGATGGGAAGAATCTCTCGCACCTCAGGTTGTGGCTACCCCCACAGACCACCACACTGGCCATCCGTGGCCTCGCTTGCCTTCTTCCACCAGGGAAACCCTTTCTTCCTTGCGGTACAAACACGATTTGGGCCCCGTCCTTGTTTCGCGGGTTTGAGCATATTTTCCCTCCTCCACCTGCTCTTTTGCCTCTTGGTAAAAAACCTTGAGCCTTCATTGTGTCTCCAGGTGTATTATTCAGGGAGGTGGGAGTTTGAGGGGGAAATGCTCATGGGCCTAGTTTTCCCCCCCTACACTGCACTTCCTGGACCTTTCCACTGACTAAGTTCAGGTGAAGGAGGAAAATCATAGGTGGACCGGGGAAGAAAGCTTAAACCCGATGGTTCCACTCCCAGATCTCACTCCACCCATCTTTCTTTCCACTCATCTCCCCCACCCCGGGCACCCCCCCCTTGGAGCACACTGGATGAGGGAACTTTCACCTTTCAGCCCCCATTTTTTCGCACTGCCCCGCTGCAGCTGCCTTCTGTCTTTGGGGCATCTTTCCAAAAGGGTTTAAGTCGCCTTGCCAAGTCCCCACCTCCCACGTGTGGACCCCAATGTCGCCAAGTTCCAACGAAGGTGACTCGTCAGCGCATCCTCCGCATTCCATTTTCTCCTGTTCTGACTTCTCGGGTCGTCGCTGCTTTTTTGATCCCCCGACTCCCCACTCATCACAGTCCTGCTTTTCCCGCCTTGAGATCTCCCCGATGGGTGCGAGGGGTTCTGGAGCGCACTTGTCGCCCGTACAGGGGGTGATGTGTTGGGTTGTGCGAGGCAGCCCACCACTTCCTGTGTAGGTGTTACATCTTTTCTCGATCATCCAAATTTTGACACGGCGACTTCGTACGTTATCACGGGGCCATGCCAGTCGAAGTAGAGGGCAAAATGTAAACACCAATACTTTCCTGGGGTTTTGTTTGGTCAATCGCTTTCACCCCTTTTTAGCCGCTTATGATTTCCACACCCCGACCCTGTCCGCAGGGTTTCCCGCAACCACCCTCCCAAACTTTTCACGGTTTCCTTTTTATGTAGGGACTGTTTTCCCCCGCGATTGTAAACATTTACATTTTGGTGGTAAAGATAACCAGTTGACACTGAACATTTAGTGGGAAAAAAAACTGAGTTGGCATTTTGACATTGAATTGAGTGGGAAAAACATCATTTGACACAACTCAAATTTACATTGAATTTGGGGGTAAAAAATCACTCACTTAAAACAGACAATTGATATTGAAAGGAAAGAACACTCAGTTGACACAACACAATTGACATTGACATTGAGTGGTAAAGATAAATCAGTTGACAGAATTGAGTGGGAAAGATAACTGGTTGGCATTTTTACATTGAATTGAGTGGTAAAGAACACTCATTTGAACAACTACAATTGACATTTACATTGAGGGTAAAGATCACCACTTAAAAACAGACAATTGATATTTAATGGGAAAAACACTCAATTGACCCCAAGACAATTAGCACGAGTGGAAAAGAAAAATTTAATCAACACACGATAATGATGCAAAGAATACCAAAACAATAAAATCACTGAGTGTAGTACACCATCAATAACAACATTAATCAGGGGTGGTAAAAACACTCAGTCAAATACAACATTAATCATTGAGTTAAAGAACATTCAATCAACGCGTTTATCACATATAAACACGAAAAAGGGGGAAAAGCACAAACAATATAAAAAAAGAAATGTTGATCACGATGGTAATAGGTAAATTTCCTCAACGTAAGAGATACAAAATCTAAATTTACCCTTTTACCAGCATTGATTTTACTCTTTCTTACTCACCCTAAATTTTGTTATGATTAAAAAAATGGAATTAGGGTTTCATGTGTCTTTGTGAAAGGTGTTTTGTTTTTAAAAACCCCGGGACTGTTGTTTTTTTCCCGTTGTCGTTGGGGTTTTGGATTCTGTCCACCGTACCACACTGGGGGACGTGCGAGTTAAAGGGGTAACACACAGACAGCCATGACCACGTTCAGCTGGTTTTGACACAGCAACACCAGCAATGGTCATCAAATGCTGATGCATAGGAGAACCGCAAACCAAACTATTACCCCAATTTTACCAGAATGAATTGGAGGAAATACAGACTTCTTTGTAGAATTACTGTATTCCATATTTTGGTGTTGCTCTGGATATATTGCCCCCCAGTTAACATCAACACAAAAACAATTAAAGTCACGATAGCAGAGCAAACCAGAGTCCCGTTTGAAAATTTTTATCAAAAAAACAAAATGAATAAAAACACTCTGGCTATAAACATCTAACCCAGACAGCCAAGGAAACGGAAACTGATGCCAGCGGGAAACCAACAACCACATCACCCCCACAACCACAGCAGCCCGATCTGCTGTTCAAAACCCCAAAGTGTTAGAAGGCAGAAGAGGACCCTGAATGACTGTGTCATGAAACCAGACGATAAGGGTGGGCACCTCAGCAGACAAAAAGGACTATAAACCCCCATCTTGCAGTCACACTGTTTGTCCATGGGGTTTTATACAGCAGAAACTTTCCATGGGCACTTTTTAAAGGCAATGTACGGTGTGGATTCCCCTACCACATGGCACACTGTAATTTGGGGTACAAATGCAAAAAAAGCTTTTCCTATAAAACATTTTCGATGTACACTGAAAAATTAAACATAACAATTTCCAATATTTTTAAAACCTAAAACACCAAAAAAACAAATTGTACGTTCTGATTGAGCATTGTTCCCCGAAGACAAAACGGCTTTTGGGCAACACATGCCATGGTTTTTTTAAAAATTTTGACAAAACCTGGACAGCAATCTATGATTAGAAGAAAATGTCTTGATAAAGTATTAAATTGAAGAAGTATCAAATGAAAATGAGCGAAGGATTTCCTCAGATCTAAATTCTGTCAGTTGTTTTTTTTCTGAACCTAAAGGTCCTTTTACCCCTTTTTAGAAAAGGGAAAGTTCAGAAAATTTAATGTTGGAAAAAAACATAGCATTTCACTGCAAACATTGAAAAAAGGTTTGAGATAAGTCAAACCTTTTTAAAAGTTGGGTGGAGATTGATGGTTCCTTGTTGAGTGATGCCAGGGGGGTTTCCTGCCCAAAAGAAGAACCTGTAGATTTTGGGGTCTAAAAATACATTACACGATGTTTGTCAACTTGTTTTTAGCCAGGGGAAGGAAATTCATGTTGAGGTATGAAACGGAGAGAGGAAAACAAGAGAAATGGGGAAAAAAAGAGAAACGAATAGGGGTGGTTTTTCCCATAAAACAGTGTCAACCCCCACCCTTTTTCGTCTAGGTAGCGAGTGAAAAAGAAGTTAGCAGAAAATGGGTCAGTAATACGAAAGAGAGACCTTGACAAAAAATTTTCCCAGACAGGTCATGTCACACAACCCTTCATCATCACGCTGTGGGCACTGACCCCAGCCCCTTTAACATGATACAATTGGGGACAGATTTTTGGGAATTTTGGGTCGGGAGAACCCGGACATCTTTCTTTTTCACAGTCTTTGTTCATCTTCATGATTTTTTTTTTTAAACATCTACAATCCATTTAAACCCGGTGTAGACAGGTAGACAAAAAAACGCCACTCACTTGTACAACGGGAAAAGTGTGTCTGGACAGGATAGTTACTTCCCTCTTGTCCTGGGTAAAGTAACCTGTGCCATCCAATTGATGGGGCCCATTGCTGCTTTCTGGAAAGGAGGTGATTCATTTTCATGGTAAAGGGCGTTACTTCGTCAGAATCGTCTGACAAAAATATCATTACAACGTTTTTCAGTCAACACACATTGACCATTGTAAAAACTGAAAAATTCATACATGGGGGATGACCCAGAATAACTCACATGTTGTCTGGGCTTTTCCCGTTGAAGTCACACACCCGGTGTAGGAATTTTGAGGCATCTCACATTAAAAATGACAAATTTTTTGAAGAGTCCTTGGAGAATTATGTTTTTGCACAAACTGTTTGCTAAAAAATTCCACATCGACAAGACAAAGCTGAACAGTCTGCATTCTTGTACTACATAAACAGAGAACAGTCTGTATTCTTGTACTACATAAACAGAGGACAGTCTGTATTCTTGTACTACATAAACAGAGGACAGTCTGTATTCTTGTACTATATAAACAGAGGACAGTCTGCATTCTTGCACTACGTAAACAGAGGACAGTCTGTATTCTTGTACTACATAAACAGAGGACAGTCTGTATTTTTGTTCAACATAAAGAGAGGAGAGTCTGAATTCTTGTTCCACATAAACAGAGGATCGTCTGAATTCTTGTTCCACATAAACAGAGGACAGTCTGCATTCTTGTTCAACATAAACAGAGGACAGTCTGCATTCTTGTACTACATAAACAGAGGACAGTCTGCATTCTTGTACTACATAAACAGAGAACAGTCTGTATTCTTGTACTACATAAACAGAGGACAGTCTGTATTCTTGTACTACATAAACAGAGGACAGTCTGTATTCTTGGACTACATAAACAGAGGACAGTCTGCATTCTTGTACTACATAAACAGAGGACAGTCTGTATTCTTGTACTACATAAACAGAGGACACTCTGTATTCTTGTACTACACAAACAGAGGACAGTCTGCATTCTTGTACTACATAAACAGAGGACAATCTGCATTCTTGTACTACATAAACAGAGGACAGTCTGTATTCTTGTACTACATAAACAGAGGACAGTCTGCATTCTTGTTCAACATAAACAGAGGACAGTCTGCATTCTTGTTCAACATAAACAGAGGACAGTCTGCATTCTTGTTCAACATAAGTAGAGGACAGTCTGAATTCTTGTCCCACATAAACAGAGGATAGTCTGAATTTTTGTTCCACAAAACAGAGGACATTCTGAATGATTGTTCCACATAAACAGAGGAAGGTCTGAATTCTTGTTCATAATGATTTGTCAAATGATCATCAAAATCAAGAATACAGATATCACAGTCCAGAATCACCAGCTACACACAAATCCCTCCCCACTAAACAGTTCTTGTCATTGACCATTTGTCAGATATTCTTTCACTCTGTCTTGTCACAACGAGTTTGTTATATGATATGATGTGTGTATGTGTGGTGTGTGTGTGTGTGTGGTGTGTGTGTGTGTGTGTGTGTGTTGTGTGTGTGTGTGTGTGTGTGTGTGTGTGTGTGTGTGTGTGTTGTGTGTGTGTGTGTGTTAATATGTGTTAATGTGTGAGTGTGGTGATGTGTGTATGTGTGTGTGTGTGTGGCGTCTGTGTATGTGTGTGTGTGCGCGTCTGTGTATGTGTGCCTTCTTTGTTTCATGTACGATATTGCTTGACAGAGTGATGTAAACCTAGTATTCATTTTCCTCATTATTGTGTGGGATTAGTGTCTGTATTTCGTTTTGTTGACTTTGTACTGTTGCCTACAAAATTCATATATTTCTGTTTCTTAAGTTTCTGTGATGACGCCTTCCTAAATGACCTATCTCCTTCAGTTATCATTGTTTTTCGTGGTGGCGCCTGGCAAAACCAATTATATCCACTTTGTATGAATTTGCCTGTCAGAATGGTCTAATGCATTATGTGTCACTGTTTTTATGATATTGCCTGCTGTATTGGTGTATCTGCCATTATTGTTCTTTTATTAATACACCAGTTTGGTAGCCAACTCTCAAAATGTTCTTGACAACCTCTCTATCCTATCCAGTCTCTTACTGCTGTGAGTGTGAATTATCTTCAAGTTGTTCAATAAATCTACTGTACATAGCTTTTCCTACTGAGTGAATGACTTGTCACTGTGACCGATAAACATCAGGATTTCTCTTCAACCGCAGATTTTCATCGCTACAGCCTGACAAACCTTGTTCGTCCTTGTGATCCATAAACATCAGGATTTTTCCTCTAAAGTCAAACTGTTACTGCTACAACCCGTAAACCTGACTGGTCCCTGTGATCCATAAGCATCAGGATTTCTCCTGAAGTGTCAAATTATGACTGCTTCAGCCTGACAACCTTGTTCGTCCCTGTGATCCATAAGCATTCAGGATTTTTCATGAAGTGTCAAATTATCACCGCTTCAGCCCAGCAATCCTGACTTGTCCCTGTGATCCATAAATCACAGGATTTTTCCTGAAGTGTCAAATTATCACCATTTCAGCCAGCAATCCTGACTTGTCCTGTGATCCATAAACATCAGGATTTTTCCTCTAAAGTCAAACTGTCACTGCTACAGCCCACAAACCTGACTGGTCCCTGTGATCCATAAGCATCAGGATTTCTCCTCAAGTGTCAAATTATCACCGCTACAGCCTGACAAACCTTGTTCGTCCTTGTGATCCATAAACATCAGGATTTTTCCTCTAAAGTCAAACTGTCACTGTTACAGCCCAACAAACCTGACTGGTCCCTGTGATCCTAAGCATCAGGATTTCTCCTCAAGTGTCAAATTATCACCGCTACAGCCTGACAAACCTTGTTCGTCCTTGTGATCCATAAACATTCAGGATTTTTCCTCTAAAGTCAAACTGTCACTGCTACAGCCCAGTAAACCTGATTGATCTCTGTGATCCATAAGCATCAGGATTTCTCCTGAAGTGTCAAATTATCACCGCTTCCGCCCAACAAACCTGACTGGTCCCTGTGATACATAAACATCAGGATTTTTCTTTTAAAGTCAAATTATCACCGCTTCAGCTGACAAACCTTGTTCGTCCCTTGTGATCCATAAACATCAGGATTTCTCCTCAAATGTCAAATTATCACCGCTTCAGCCCAACAAACCTTGTTTGTCCTTGTGATCCGTAAGCATCAGGATTTTTCCTCAAAAGTCAAATTATCACCGTTACAGCCCAACAAAACCGTGTTTGTCCTTGTGATCCGTAATCATCAGGATTTTTCCTCTAAAGTCAAATTATCACCGCTACAGCCCAACAAACCGTGTTTGTTCTTGTGATCCGTAAGCATCAGGATTTTTCCTCTAAAGTCAAACTGTCACTGCTACAGCCATGCAAACCTGACTGGTCCCTGTGATCCATAAACATCAGGATTTCTCCTCAAGTGTCAAATTATCACCGCTTCAGCCCAACAAACTTTGTTCGTCCCTGTGATCCATAAACATCAGGATTTCTCGTCAGGTGTCAAATTATCATCGCTTCAGCCCAACAAACCTTGTTCGTCCCTGTGATCCATAAGCATCAGGATTTCTCGTCAGGTGTCAAATTATCACCGCTTCAGCTCAACAAATCTTGTTCGTCCCTGTGATCCATAAGCATCAGGATTTTTTCTCAAGTGTCAAATTATCACCGCTTCAGCCAACAAACCTGACTTGTCCTGTGATCCATAAGCATCAGGATTTCTCCTCTAAAGTCAAACTGTCACTGCTACAGCCAGCAAACCTGACTTGTACCTGTGATCCATGAACATCAGGATTTTTCCTCAAGTGTCAAATTATCGCCGCTTCAGCCCAACAAACCTGACTTGTCCCTGTGATCCATAAACATCAGGATTTTTCCTCAAGTGTCAAATTATCACCATTTCAGCCCAGCAAACCTGACTTGTACCTGTGATCCATAAACATCAGGATTTTTCCTCAAGTGTCAAATTATCACCATTTCAGCCCAGCAAACCTTTTTTGTCACTAAGCAGTTGTCAGACACTCTTTTAATTCCTTGTCACAACAGGTTCACCATATGAAATAAATAGTTTGTGTGTATGGAACAACAACAACAACAGCAGCACCAACACTACTATTACTACTACTGCTGCAACTACTACTACTACTACTACTACTACTATACCACCACCGCCACCACCACTACTACTACCTATTCTGCCATCACCACCACTATTACTATTACCACTCTTACCTCCACATTTACTACTACTATTTCTACTGCTACTACTATTACTGCTGCTACCACTACTTCTGCTGCTGCTAATGACATTTGTAAGGCGGGAAATCTTCATTCACGAGTCAAACTAAGGGACACACTCTCATCGTTCATCAAGTAATCGCCCAGGTACAACCAAAGCACCAGGCCACACAGCACAGGTAAACAGGGAGGGGGAAGGCAGGAGGGGACTGGGGCGCGTAACCCCTTACCCAAGCCATGATCCTCCTTTTATCTCATACACACACACGGAAGATACTGAGATAGGTTACACTCAAGCCTGTGAGATGGGTGACACGACCCAAGTTGTCATCATTTTGTCACAATCACACACACACACACACACACACACACACACACACACACACAACACACACACACATACACACAACACACATAAACATACGCACACACACACACACACACACACACACACACACACATACAACACACACACACATAAACATACGCACACACACACACACACACACACACACACACACACACACACACACACACACACAAACACCACAAACACTCACACACACATTCTTACACATTTGTGATATTGATCGGCCTGAATTATTGATTTCTGTTTTGTGTACTTTTGTGCTATAGTCTGCCAGAACGATATGTCTCCATTTCTGTATCATCTGTTGTTGCTGTTGTTATTGCCTACCGTGATTATCTGTCTGTATTCTTGTTATTACTTCTGTAATACTGACTCCCATAATGATCTGTCTGCTTTTATGTTTCCTTTACTGATACACCATTGTCGTCAGCCTCTTTACATCTCAGGAGATGATAGTCTGCACCAGTAGGCGTTGTGGTCATGACGTGCACTTTCTGCTGTGGCTGTGCAGGCCGATTCTTGAGTGGCAATCTCTGTCACATCTGCCACATACAAATTGAGTCGCTGTTGTCTGGTTTCTGGAACGTTGCTTGCGAAGAGCCCTTTTCTCATCTGCGCTTTCTGCTCTCCTCCTCTCCGCATTCACAACGCCTTGCTGAACGGCTGTCCGCCACGCTGCCCTGTCTTCTGCCAGAGTCTCCCAAGAGCCTGGGTCAATCCCTTAGCTTCTAAGGTCCCTTTTGCATGCGTCTACAAAGCGTAGCTGTGGGCGTCCTGGAGTTCGCTTCCGGTTTGCCAGTTCGCCGTAGAGAACGTCTTTTGGTATGCGTCCATCCTCCATTCGACGCACATGGCCAAGCCTGCGTAGTCGGCATTGGCTTAGAAGGGCAAAAATGGTCTGTAGGCCCGCACGACGGAGGATCTCTGTGTTGGTCACCTTGTCTTGCCATTGGATGCCGAGGATGCGTCGCAAGCAACGGAGATGGAAAATGTTGAGCCTCTTTTCTTGGCTGGCGTATGTGGTCCAGGCTTCACTTGAGTAGAGAAGTGTGCTCAACACACATGCTCTGTATACCTGCATTTTGGTGTTCGCAGTGAGACTGCTGTTGGACCAGACCCGCTTGTTCAGTTTAGCCATAACAGATGAGGCCTTTGCAATTCTGGCGCTGATTTCAGCGTCCAGAGAGAGGTTGTCACTTCTGGTGGACCCCAAGTACTGAAATTTGTGGACAGTATTGAGGTCGTAGTCTCCAATGTGTAGAGATGGTGGTTCTTCACAGCCTTGGCCTAAGATCTCAGTTTTCTTCAAGCTGATTGTGAGACCAAACTCTCTGCAGGCGTGGGCGAAGCGATCAACGAGCCTCTGGAGATCTTGTTCACTGTGGGAAGCCAGCGCAGCATCATCTGCAAAGAGAGCTTCTCTGATGGTCTTCTTTCCCACCTTAGTTTTGGAACGAAGCCTGCCAATGTTGAAGAGCTTTCCATCGTTCCTTGTATGAAGATATTCCCTTCTTCAGATCTGCAGAAGGCATAGGTCAGCAACATCGAGAAGAAGATCCCGAACAGAGTTGGGGCCAAAACACATCCCTGTTTCACTCTGCTGCTGATTCTAAAAGGCTCTGATGTGGCACCATTATAGCACACAGTGCTATGCATATCCTCGTGGAAAGACTCGATGACAGCTGATAGTCTTGGGGGGCAGCCGATTTTCTTCAAAAGCTTGAAAAGACCACTCCGACTGATCAGGTCGAACGCTTTCGTGAGATCAATGAAGGCGAGGCAAAGGGGCATGTGCTGCTCGCTGCACTTTTCCTGTAGTTGTCGGACAGAGAAAATCATGTCGATGGTCGATCTTCCGGCCCTGAAGCCGCACTGGGACTCAGGGTAGATGCGAGCTGCCAGCCTCTGAAGACGGGTTAAGAGGACTCTGGCGAATGCTTTCCCAACAATGCTGAGGAGTGAGATTCCGCGATGATTATTACAATCACTGCGGTCGCCCTTGTTCTTATATAGAGTCACTACCCTGGCGTCTCTCATGTCTCTCGGAATGAAGCCTTCCTTCCAGCACATGCACAAAAGTTCATGTAGCTCGTTGAGAAGAGCAGGCTTCCCGCACTTGATGACCTCTGGAGGTATTCCGTCTTCACCAGGGGCTTTTCCCGTCGCCAAACCGTCAATCGCCTTGCTTAGTTCTTCAAGGCTTGGCTCAGCATCCAACTCCTCCATGACAGGCAAGTCCTCAATGGCATTCAGGGTAGCATCGGTGACAGGGTTCTGCGTGGAGTACAGCTCCAGGTAGTGCTCTACCCATCTCTCCATCTGCTTTGCTGAGTCTGTGATGCTCTCTCCTGCTTTGGACTTAAGAGGAGCTGACTTGGAGGCTGCTGGACCAGTCGCTTGTTTGATGCCAGCATACATGCTGCCATTGTTGCCTGAATCTGCTGACTGCTGAATACTTGAGCTTAACTGTAGCCAATAGTCATTGGCGCATCGCCGAGTAGTTTGTTGGCCTTGCTGCGGGCAGCTCTGTAAGCATCACGAGTAGTTTGGATATTGTTGTTTTTATATGCAAGTAAAGCCTTGCGTTTCGCTTCCACCACCGGTTCCATTTCCTGCCAGTTTGCCTCAAACCAGCCGGGATTCTTTCGTTCTTTTTTCCCAAATATACTCAGGGCGGACTGATAGATTGTGTCCTTTATGTGATTTCACTTTTCCTCAGCGTTTTGGATCTCTGAGCCACACTTGAGCGCTTCATTCAGGGTTTCTGCAAACTCCCCGGCCTTGGTCGGATCGGACGTGCGACAGGCATCAATCCTTGGGCGACCTTTCTTCTTTGAGTGGTGCAGTCTTCTGGGTAGAAGCTTGATCTTGCTGCATACCAGGGTGTGGTCAGTGTCGCAATCAGCGCTGTGGAAACGCCTCGTGTTGAGGACGTTGTTGCGGTCCGACCTCCTTGTTAAGATGAGGTCGAGCTGATGCTAGTGGTGGGATCTGGGGTGGCGCCATGACATCTTGTGCTTCTCCTTATTGTTGAAGAAGGTGTTGGTGATGGCCAGCTTGTGGTAAGAGCAAAGTTCCAGGAGTCTTTGACCGTTCTCATTTTGCTTCCCAACACCCTGATGTTCAATGCTGGTTGGCCAGGCCTCAAAATCAGCACCTACGCATGCGTTCAGGTCTCCCAATATGAAGAGACCTTCCTTGCTGGGAACTCCTCTGACAACAGCATCCAGGCCTCATAGAACTGGTCCTTGACGTCGGGTGAGGAGCTTAATGTTGGGGCATAGGCACAGATGAAGTTGACTGTGCCTGAACTGGTCGTCATTTTTAGAGTGAGCAGTCTCTCCATACCTCCCGTGAGGAGCTCTATGGTTGCTAGGAGGGAGTTCTTTACAGCGAAGCCCACACCATGAATACGTGGCTCCTCTGGGTTCTTTCCCTGCCAGTAGAACGTGTAGTTCTTCTCACGCAGTGATCCGTCCCCAGGTAGCCTTGTCTCCTGTAAAAAGCGATGTCGACGTTGAGTCGCTGAAGCTCCCTGTCTATCACGGCCGTCTTCCGCGTGTCGTCTAACAGCTGTAGGTCGCTGTCAAAACCAGGACACATTGTCCTTACATTCCAGCTTGATATCAGAAGAGCTGGCATCTTCTTTTTCTTCTTTGTGTTGCCTGGTGCCTGGTATTTACAACCTGCCTGTCATGTTTCTTTTAAGCTCCAAGCACCCATTGGAGCAAACAGGTTGTGGCGGGGTAACACCTTACTGACTGGGGGCTGCCCAGCTTGAGGCGGGCGGTAGCTACCCAATGGAATTCGAAGATTCCTCCCACCATCGAGAGTAACCCCTGGCGCCCGGCTCTACGCCAAAAAAGCCTAGGCTTAAAACCTGTATCTGCTACCCTCCGTGTTGTGTCGATGCTGTGTTACCAGCGAAGCTGGAGTGACCTCTCCAGGTGCAGGCCTGGGCAAATGAATATGGAGGACGAGCTGTTGCCCATGCAGCAGATCCCCCCTCTCCTCGCCACTAGTAGAATCCAGGAGAAAGACAGAGGCCTGTACACCTGGTACCAGGGGCGACGCAGGAGTTGCCAGAACGAGGTTGTAGACAACGACGAACTGTCTTAGGGACTCCGACTCCGTATTTTTCCTCAAGATTTACTTCTGAAGCCTTTCTCTTGAATGGGTGTAGCCGCGAGGCAACGGAGGTTTGAAGTCGGAGTTTTCCTTCTCCTAGACAGGCTGCCTTCCCGGGCTGACGAGTCCCATCTACCCGATGCAGTGATAATATCATATCACCCCCTCACGTGGTTTGGCACGCCTGCTGAGGCGAGGTCCCGGGGTGTGGCGCTTGGAGCCAGCACGTGAGAGATTTAGAGGATGGATGAGGACCAGTGATGCCCGTCCACCCTCCCCTACCGGGTAGAGTACAGCAGCCAGACACCAAAGGTACTACCTCTATCCAGATCCCCCTACACCATTGTGGTAGGCCAATATCAAAGTACTCACTATCATCTCTCTTTCCTTTCTAATATTTTACTGCTGCATGTGTTGTCTGTAAAAAACCAATGGCTCTACTCTACATAGGTTTCCCCCTAACTGAAGGATTTATGATTGTGATCCGAAAACATTTCAGGATTTCTCCATAAAACTAGAACTATTTCTGTGTCTCTCTATAACAGATTATTCATTGGAAGAATCTCAATAGCTATGTATACATATCTGGTAAGGATTGAAAAAGACAGATGCTTAACAGAAACATATTTCTATTGGATTTCTCTTTCTGCTATTTTCTGTTTGTTACAATGTGCTGTGAAACTGGTCACAGACAATATGTGTAATAGTTTGAAAACACAGCAGTAAACAGATTGCTCATAGACAATATGTGTAATAGTTTGAAAACACACCAGTAAACAGACTGCTCATAGACAATATGTGTAATAGTTTGAAAACACATCAGTAAACAGACTGCTTGCAAACACTATGTTTAACATTTCAAACAACACAACAGTAAACAGACTGCTCACAGATGCTATGTTTAATTAACAGTTCAAACAACACAGCAGTAAACAGACTGCTCACAAACACTATGTTTAACAGTTCAAACAACACAACAGTAAACAGACTGCTCACAAACACTATGTTTAACAGTTCAAACAACACAACAGTATACAGACTGCTCACAAACACTATGTTTAACAGTTCAAACAACACAACAGTATACAGACTGCTCACACACACTATGTTTAACAGTTCAAACAACACAACAGTAAACAGACTGATCACACACACTATGTTTAACAGTTCAAACAACACAACAGTAAACAGACTGATCACACACACTATGTTTAACAGTTCAAACAACACAACAGTATACAGACTGCTCACACACACTATGTTTAACAGTTCAAATAACACAACAGTAAACAGCCTGCTCACAGATACTATGTTTAACAGTTCAAACAACACAATAGTATACAGACTGCTCACACACACTATGTTTAACAGTTCAAACAACACAATAGTATACAGACTGCTCACACACACTATGTTTAACAGTTCGAACACCACAACAGTATACAGACTGCTCACAAACACTATGTTTAACAGTTCAAACAACACAACAGTATACAGACTGCTCACAGATACTATGTTTAACAGTTCAAACACACAACAGTATACAGCCTGCTCACAGATACTATGTTTAACAGTTCAAACAACACAACAATATACAGACTGCTCACACACACTATGTTTAACAGTTCAAACAACACAACAGTATACAGACTGCTCACATACACTATGTTTAACAGTTGAAACACCACAACAGTATACAGACTGCTCACAAACACTATGTTTAACATTTCAAACAACACAACAGTATACAGACTGCTCACAAACACTATGTTTAACATTTCAAACAACACAACAGTATACAGACTGCTCACAAACACTATGTTTAACATTTCAAACACCACAACAGTATACAGACTGCTCACAGACGCTATGTTTAACAGTTCAAACAACATAACGGTAGACAGTGTTTCATACACACAACAGAAACACAGAGCTATTATGAAGACATTGTATGAAGTCACTGTCAACTCTAAGAACTATTTGTGTTTACTATTTATAACTACCGCAACGATCAACTGACATCCTGCTCTTTCTTTATGATTTATGACCATGCCATACCATCTCCTGGTTCCCCGAGACAGCCAACATTTTCTGCATGAAATTTAAGCTCTTTGTTTATTGCGAAGATTTATGATCTGAGCAGCTAGCAAAAAAAAAAAAAAAAAAACCACCCACCCACCCCACCGTCCCTTCTATCACCATCATCATTATCATCACCACCATTACCATCCTCACCCACACCACCACTACTACAACCAACGCTACCACTTCCCCATCAATGAACAGCCAAGCCATATAAACAGTGTTCCTATCAGTAATCTTACACACTGGTGGTATGGCTGTAACGATCATTCGTTCATGATATATCTTTTAACGACCATTTACATTTTGAGGAATGTTCTGAGCTTACAACTTTATGCTCTGTGGCTGCGTCTATGCTAGCTGAATGGGTAGTGCAAACTGTGTTGGATTTGAGAAATTGTACATGGGCGATAACTCCGTGACTCTCAAGAGTTATGTTGCTTAGTTAATATATAAATTCTCCCTGCTTCCCTCTTATTTCCTTTGGTGACCATTTACATGTTTTTAGTCAAGTGAATATGGATATGACCATACAGATGATGCGATTCCTAGGCGACATTTCTGACTTAATATCGAACATTGATATCCGCACGCACACACACACACACACACACACACACACACACACACACACACACACAGACACACACACACACGGGCACGCACACACGAACGCACGAACGCACGAACGCACGCACACGCAAATGCAGACGCACGCGCGCGCGCACACACACACACATTCACACACACACACACACACAAACACACACACAAATATGTATATATATATATATAGATATATATATGTATATATGTGTGTGTATGTGTGTGTGTATGTGTATGTGTGTGTATGCGTGTGTGTGTGTATGTGTGTGTGTGTGTATGTGTGTGTGTGTGTGTGTGTGTGTGTTATGTGTGTGTGTGTATGTGTATGTGTGTGTGTATGTGTGTGTGCATGTGTGTGTGTGTGTACACACACATATACATATATCAGGTCAGCGTGTTTTGCGTTATAGTAATAAGAGTGAAGAGATAAACAGGCTGTTAAATGTGACATAACTCAGTGTCAACTGTGATGTAACTCTATGCCCGCTCACTGCCTTACAGCTGAGGCAAAATCTTAGCACTTAGGCTGCTGGCCTGGCACTGCCCTCCCAGCTGCCCCTCGCCTGACCCCGCATTCCTTTCCCCCTCCCGCGTGGGTCACGCTGACTCATGTCAGTGCCAGCTTCTTTCTGCTCTATTAGAAGTGGCTCTTTGTTGTCTGTGTTCAACAGTGTTTTGCAAAGTTTAACCAGTTTCTACAGATGTGCTGTTTTGTTCTGCTTAAAGTTTGTTTCTTCTTCTTGACACCTGTGTAAATTTCATATACGTTAATTTTTGTGTCATCTGTGTGTTGGGATTTTGATTCAGGAAGTATTTCTCGTTTTTACTGCAATGGATAGTGCAGAGAAACACAGTGAAAGAAAGCACTGTGAAAGACTGCATGCACTGTGCCGAGTATGTGGTGGTAGATCAAAGAAGCGTGTTTCTGAAGACGACTACGTAAGACTTTGTAAGCATTTTGCCCCAGAGTTAGACAAATTTCATGGTATAAACATTCTATTTGATAGAAATGACGTTCACTCTGAAACCCTGTGTGTAAAGTGTCACGCTAGGATAAGACAACTGTCACAAAATCCATCATCAACAACCATCCAAAATGCTAAACATCAAATAGACGAAGCTTCCGTTCTGTGGAAAGAGTTTGATTCATCAACATGTGAAGAAGACTGTAGTATTTGTTCCAAGTTTCTGCAACAGTGCAAAGGAGGAAGGCCGAAAGGAAAGAAAAGAGGGCGGCCCAAAGTCACACCAGAAAATACAACTTGTGAAACAACATTTACTGCAAGTGATACTTCAGACTTTGTGCCCGTATCTGCATCAACCCCAAAGAAAACCACCATGGCTGTGCACAGCCAGACATCACCCTCTCCTCGCAAAGAGAAAACTCCACAAAAGATTGTGACAAGCACGCAAACAAAAACACCATCACCACAGAAAACGGTGTCACCACGGAAAACAGTGCTAGTTGACACAGCCACATCTCCATTTCATTCAAAATCAAAACAACTTCGTGCAACTTCAGATCTATCCCTTCCCCTCACAAGAGAAGAAGAAGAATTTCACACCCAGGTGACCAAATTGAAGATGAACAGTTCAGGTGACAGAGTCACTGTGAAATGCAAGACCAAAGGACAGCCACTTGTACTGAAGAAGGTGACGATTCCCAGAAAAACATCAGCTTTGGCCTCTTCATCTACCCGTAAAAAGAGAGTCAAGCTTATAGAACGCATACGAGTGCATGTGTCTGGAAATGCAACTGAAAATGAAATAAAACAGCAGAGCTCTGAAATGATCAAAGCGAAAAGAGAAAAAGTTATGTCAGCTGCTGGATATAAGCAACCCATGATTTCGCGGCGACAAGGTTCAGCTCTTAGAACAGGCCTGGGACTCAGCTGGTCAAAATACAGAAAACAAAGGCAGTTCCTGAAAGCGATAGGTGTGAAAATGGAAGGTGAGAGAGCGGAGAGGTCGTTTCAGGACGATGCCTTGTGCGGAAAAATCACTGTCACAGAGCAGCTGTTGTGCAATGAAGGCGAGAGAGTTTCAACACCGGTAGGCCGTATTGAGGATTTGTGTATTTTTGTCTCAAATCTACTAGATCAGTACGAAGAAGAAAAGCTACTCACATGGCACGACAATAACATTCCACATGACCAGATATGGGTGAAAGTCGGAGGGGACTATGGTGGTGAAAGTTTCAAGTTTATGCTACAGATTGGCAATGTTACCGAAGCAAACTCCAAAAAGAACACTTGTTTGATAACATTTGTCAACTGCAAAGATTCTCACCAAAATCTTGCAAAATTGCTAGGGCCTTACAAGGAAGAGCTTTCAAGGCTGGATAAAATGCAGTGGAGGGGAAAGAAGATACGAGTTGTTCTTTTTGGGGACTATAACACAGCAATAGACAGACTGTTGTTCACAAGACATTATGTTTAACAGTCTGAAAACACAGCAATAGACAGACTGTTTCCCAGACATATGTTTAACAGTCTGAAAAACACAGCCAATAGACAGAACTTTCACAGACACTGTATTTAATAGTTTGAAAACGCAACCGTACACTGACTGTTCAAACACTGTATATTTAACTTTTCAAACAACAAAGTAGACAGAAACAGCTCACAGACATTACGTTTTAACGAGTTTCAAAAACCGCACAACAGTATACAAGGATCTGCTCACACACTATGTTTTAAACAGTAATCAAACAGCACAACAGTAAGACATACATCTCACAACACAATGTTTAACAGTTCAAGAACATCACAACAGTAGACAGACTGCTCACGAGACACCTAATGTTTGAACAGTTCAAACAGCACAACAGTAGACAGACTGCTCAACACGACAACAATTTTTAAACAGTTCAAACAGCACAACAGGTAGACATACTGCTCACCATACACTATGTTTAACAGTTCAAACATCACACCATTAGACAGGACTGCTCACAGACACAATGATTATAAACAGTTTCAAACAGCACAAACAGTAAGACAGACATCTCAACAGAACAAGGACACTATTTTTAACAGTTCAAAACAGCACAACATTAGACAGACGCTCACAGACACTAATGTTTAACAGTTCAAACAGCACAACATATAAGAACTATTTGTGTTTACTATTTATAACTACCGCAACGATCAACTGACATCCTGCTCTTTCTTTATGATTTATGACCATGCCATACCATCTCCTGGTTCCCCGAGACAGCCAACATTTTCTGCATGAAATTTAAGCTCTTTGTTTATTGCGAAGATTTATGATCTGAGCAGCTAGCAACAAAAAAAAACCAAAAAAAACCACCCACCCACCCCACCGTCCCTTCTATCACCATCATCATTATCATCACCACCATTACCATCCTCACCCACACCACCACTACTACAACCAACGCTACCACTTCCCATCAATGAACAGCCAAGCCATATAAACAGTGTTCCTATCAGTAATCTTACACACTGGTGGTATGGCTGTAACGATCATTCGTTCATGATATATCTTTTAACGACCATTTACATTTTGAGGAATGTTCTGAGCTTACAACTTTATGCTCTGTGGCTGCGTCTATGCTAGCTGAATGGGTAGTGCAAACTGTGTTGGATTTGAGAAATTGTACATGGGCGATAACTCCGTGACTCTCAAGAGTTATGTTGCTTAGTTAATATATAAATTCTCCCTGCTTCCCTCTTATTTCCTTTGGTGACCATTTACATGTTTTTAGTCAAGTGAATATGGATATGACCATACAGATGATGCGATTCCTAGGCGACATTTCTGACTTAATATCGAACATTGATATCCGCACGCACACACACACCACACACACACACACACACACACACACACACACACAGACACACACACACGGGCACGCACACACGAACGCACGAACGCACGAACGCACGCACACGCAAATGCAGACGCACGCGCGCGCGCACACACACACACATTCACACACACACACACACACAAACACACACACAAATATGTATATATATATATATAGATTATATATATGTATATATGTGTGTGTATGTGTGTGTGTATGTGTATGTGTGTGTGTATGCGTGTGTGTGTGTATGTGTGTGTGTGTGTGTATGTGTGTGTGTGTGTGTGTGTGTGTGTGTGTGTATGTGTGTGTGTGTATGTGTATGTGTGTGTGTATGTGTGTGTGTGCATGTGTGTGTGTGTGTACACACACATATACATATATCAGGTCAGCGTGTTTTGCGTTATAGTAATAAGAGTGAAGAGATAAACAGGCTGTTAAATGTGACATAACTCAGTGTCAACTGTGATGTAACTCTATGCCCGCTCACTGCCTTACAGCTGAGGCAAAATCTTAGCACTTAGCCTGCTGGCCTGGCACTGCCCTCCCAGCTGCCCCTCGCCTGACCCCGCATTCCTTTCCCCTCCCGCGTGGGTCACGCTGACTCATGTCAGTGCCAGCTTCTTTCTGCTCTATTAGAAGTGGCTCTTTGTTGTCTGTGTTCAACAGTGTTTTGCAAAGTTTAACCAGTTTCTACAGATGTGCTGTTTTGTTCTGCTTAAAGTTTGTTTCTTCTTCTTGACACCTGTGTAAATTTCATATACGTTAATTTTTGTGTCATCTGTGTGTTGGGATTTTGATTCAGGAAGTATTTCTCGTTTTTACTGCAATGGATAGTGCAGAGAAACACAGTGAAAGAAAGCACTGTGAAAGACTGCATGCACTGTGCCGAGTATGTGGTGGTAGATCAAAGAAGCGTGTTTCTGAAGACGACTACGTAAGACTTTGTAAGCATTTTGCCCCAGAGTTAGACAAATTTCATGGTATAAACATTCTATTTGATAGAAATGACGTTCACTCTGAAACCCTGTGTGTAAAGTGTCACGCTAGGATAAGACAACTGTCACAAAATCCATCATCAACAACCATCCAAAATGCTAAACATCAAATAGACGAAGCTTCCGTTCTGTGGAAAGAGTTTGATTCATCAACATGTGAAGAAGACTGTAGTATTTGTTCCAAGTTTCTGCAACAGTGCAAAGGAGGAAGGCCGAAAGGAAAGAAAAGAGGGCGGCCCAAAGTCACACCAGAAAATACAACTTGTGAAACAACATTTACTGCAAGTGATACTTCAGACTTTGTGCCCGTATCTGCATCAACCCCAAAGAAAACCACCATGGCTGTGCACAGCCAGACATCACCCTCTCCTCGCAAAGAGAAAACTCCACAAAAGATTGTGACAAGCACGCAAACAAAAACACCATCACCACAGAAAACGGTGTCACCACGGAAAACAGTGCTAGTTGACACAGCCACATCTCCATTTCATTCAAAATCAAAACAACTTCGTGCAACTTCAGATCTATCCCTTCCCCTCACAAGAGAAGAAGAAGAATTTCACACCCAGGTGACCAAATTGAAGATGAACAGTTCAGGTGACAGAGTCACTGTGAAATGCAAGACCAAAGGACAGCCACTTGTACTGAAGAAGGTGACGATTCCCAGAAAAACATCAGCTTTGGCCTCTTCATCTACCCGTAAAAAGAGAGTCAAGCTTATAGAACGCATACGACTGCATGTGTCTGGAAATACAACTGAAAATGAAATAAAACAGCAGAGCTCTGAAATGATCAAAGCGAAAAGAGAAAAAGTTATGTCAGCTGCTGGATATAAGCAACCCATGATTTCGCGGCGACAAGGTTCAGCTCTTAGAACAGGCCTGGGACTCAGCTGGTCAAAATACAGAAAACAAAGGCAGTTCCTGAAAGCGATAGGTGTGAAAATGGAAGGTGAGAGAGCGGAGAGGTCGTTTCAGGACGATGCCTTGTGCGGAAAAATCACTGTCACAGAGCAGCTGTTGTGCAATGAAGGCGAGAGAGTTTCAACACCGGTAGGCCGTATTGAGGATTTGTGTATTTTTGTCTCAAATCTACTAGATCAGTACGAAGAAGAAAAGCTACTCACATGGCACGACAATAACATTCCACATGACCAGATATGGGTGAAAGTCGGAGGGGACTATGGTGGTGAAAGTTTCAAGTTTATGCTACAGATTGGCAATGTTACCGAAGCAAACTCCAAAAAGAACACTTGTTTGATAACATTTGTCAACTGCAAAGATTCTCACCAAAATCTTGCAAAATTGCTAGGGCCTTACAAGGAAGAGCTTTCAAGGCTGGATAAAATGCAGTGGAGGGGAAAGAAGATACGAGTTGTTCTTTTTGGGGACTATGATTTTCTTTTGAAGAGTTTTGGCATTTCTGGTGCACAGTCCGTTCATCCATGTTTGTGGTGTAAAATCTCCAAAACACAGATGCAAAAGGCACCAAATGAACAGCCTGAAGTTCCAAAACGCAATTTGATCAACATCAAGCGTGATTTTCGACAGTACAAGCTTCATGGCAGTCAGAAGAAGAAAGCAAAGGCCTATAACAATGTTGTCCACACTCCACTGTTCAACATCCCGCTTTCTCATGTGGCTCCGCCCTACCTCCACATCTTACTGGGTGTCGTGAAGAAACATCACGATCTACTGGAACGGGAATGTCATCTTCTAGATAAAAGCATTGCTGAGTCCTTGGTGGGAGAAGTAGGTGAAATGAAAGAAAACCCCACATCGTTTGACCAATATGTTAGCCAGCTACAAAGCATCAACAAAGAAGAAAAAGAACTCTATAAAGCTGAAACTAGGATGAGTGAAATCTTTGATGAGATATCGAGGACGGGAGAAAACATGGAACTGAGAAAGAAACAGGAAAACACTCAGCTGGAAATCAACCATCTGTATGACAGTGTAGAAGAGAAGAAAACACAACTACAACAGAAAGATCTACCGTTCAGGTCAGGGCCGGTCACCATGAATTTGGACAAAGTGTTGAAAGAGAACAAAATCACAGTGCAAGCTTATCATGGCAGGTCGTTTGTGGGCAATCATTGTCACAAATACCTGCAGTCACCAGTTCTTGCAAACATCTGTCAGAGTGTTGTTCACAAAACGTTCGAATGCACTGACTGTCACGAAGTCCACAACAAAGCACACGACATGGCAGAAAAGTTTCAAACTTTAAATGAATTGTATGCTGCTGTTCACACATGTATATCACATGCACGTGCTGTCACAGACACAGACATCTGTCACCTTCAGACAGACATAGAGAGATACATGCAGTACTTCAGGTCAGAGTTTTGTAACACACCGGTAATACCCAAACAACACATACTGGAAAGTCACTGTATACACTTTGTGAAAGGATGGAAGTTTGGACTGGGGTTTCTGGGTGAACAGGGAGGAGAGGAAACACATGCTTTTGTGAATGAGTTGAAAGTGAGAGTGAGAGGCATCAATGACCCAATGCAAAAAATCATGGTGCTGATGAAGGAGCAACTGACCATTGTTTCCCCGCGAATCAAAGCCGTCTTGCCAGGTTCTGGGAAGAAACAGTAAGAAATCACCACTTAAATTGTTCCTTGTTTTGCCTCAATGTTACTTCTGTCGGGACAGATGCTGTGTTTTCCTAGAACTCTATTGATTTTCTTCAAAAGAGGCAGAGGTTGTTTCCATAAATGACCTGATTATGTACAGTGTTACTAAGTGACGGTGTTATTAAAATAATGGACAGGAACCATCCACATTGGTGTACTTTGTAGGCCCTAATACTATTTATCTAACCCATCCCCTCCCCCACTCCCCTCTCCCCATCCGATCTGAATCAGACAGTAGCTGTGTTCAAATACTTCCCGTGTGTACGCAGCCCCATATACAGACTGTGAATATGTAATCAGAGACTCCTTTACCGTCTACCGCCTGAAGCAAGCCCCTACACTGGAGTACTTTATCTTCACCGCATCGGCAGCAGCAAAATATAACGGACAAACTGGTTAGTGCTATTGCATGCGGACATACCCAACTTATTCCCAAGCATGCTCTTTTGCCTGTTATAACTGTCAGACTTGAGTAATCATTGATGGAAAAGGTCGATTTTTGGGTCTTCGTTGAATGTTAACACACATCAACTAAATTTCGGGCTATATTTAAGACACATTTCAAAAAAGCTTTATAAGACAAACCTTATTGTTCTTGGTATCATTTTAAAGTGTGTTTTAAGCTCCTCTCGTTCCTTATGTTTTTACTGTCTCTACTTAACAGCGACGACTTCTGTAAGCAGGTAAAACAAGTGTGTACATTTCCCCGCTGACAGATCTTCCAGAGCGTGGCAGTGCTGTCAGTGAGGGGAGTCTGTTTATCTTCGCTGGCAGCGCCTTGACCCCCCTCATTAATCACGGGGTCATGCACTTTGGGCCAGCCAGCTAAGTGAACAGTACTGTAAGGCAGTGCGCGCTGGCTGGCACTGATAATAGAGTTGATAGAGCAGGTGGCAGGGCGGGCTTCCCGAAAGACAGATGAAGACCAGAGTGGGGCGAGAGAGGGGTCTTCTATTCTCTCTTGGTACGGAGGCTGGGCTGGACCTGGTTGATACGCCTTGTGTGGCTATGTCCTAGGATTTGTCATCTCCCCAGCTTGCCATTTGGTTCACGAACAAGGTAACTGATGACTAGGTCTGAATGGGTCTTGCTACGCATGGACAGCCCCCTTTGCTTGATGAAATGGCTGTTGAATGGCGTCAGGAGCTTGGGAGGTGAGTGTCTGGAAAGTGGCGAGGCATTGGTGATCTAAACCTCATCCGCACCCTTCTGGTGTTTCTTGTTAACATATGTCAGCTGGCTGGCATTGATGATGGAGCTGTGGAATCAGAATCAAATGTCACAAATTAAGTCATGACTTCCAACATAAACATCTGGCTTGCTGGCAGCTCATCATAATGTTACCAACATAGTGGTGGTGTCAGCTTAGTGTTTCATAGGTCCACTGGTCTGTTGGCAGCTCATCATAATGCTGCAATCATTGTGGTGGTGTCAGCTTAGTGTTTCATAGGTCCACTGGTCTGTTGGCAGCTCATCATAATGCTGCAATCATTGTGGTGGTATCAGCTTAGTATTTGATAGGTCCACTGGCCTGTTGGCTGCTCATCATAATGTTACCATCATTGTGGTGGTGTCAGCTTAGTATTTCATAGGTCCACTGGCCTGATGGCAGCTCATCATAATGTTACCATCATTGTGGTGGTGTCAGCTTAGTGTTTCATAGGTCCACTGGTCTGATGGTCATCATTATCATCATCTCAGGTGCCCTGCCGCATGGCGTAGGCGACCATGGACTTCCAACCATCTCTATCTCTCGTTGCCCCAGCATCTCCCCCACCCTCCTCATCTGCAGCCACTCTGCAAATCCGTCCAGCATTCTCTCCCTGGGTCTACCTGGTGCTCTCTTTCCCTCCAGCTTCTCTGTTGTGACCAGGTGCTCCAAAAACCCCTTCCTCATAAAATGGCCTATAAATGTTGCCTATCTTTTCCTAATCTTCCTTATGAGTGATCTACTTGTGTCTGCCTCCATCAAGACTGTCTCGTTTCTTTTCTTTGCTGTCCATGGAACTCTCAACATTCTTCTGAGAAACCACATCTCGGCTGCCTCGATCCTGCTCTGGCTTTGCTTGCTGACTGTCCACGCCTCGCATCCGTACAACAGTATTGGTTCTATATAACATTCAAGGACTCTCTTTCTGATGTTAATTGATAGGCATTTGTTGGTAAGAATGCTTGTCATCTTCTTGAATGCTGTTTTGGCTTGGCTGATTCTGCCAGCCATTTCCTATGTGCATCTGCCGTCTGATGAAATGACTGTTCCCAGGTATTTGAACTTATTAACCTGTGTCAAGGTTGTGCCATTTGCTGTTATTTTGCAGGAGGGGATTTCGTGTTTTTTACTGATCACCATGACTTCAGTCTTCCTGCTGTTTAGTTCCAACCCCTTACCTTTGCTTTCTGTTTCTAGTATATTCACAAGGTTTTGTAGGTCCCTTTCATTTTCTGCAATTAGCACGGTGTCATCTGCGTACCGAATGTTGTTTATCATTTTCCCTCCAACCTTTAATCCAAGGTCTTCCTCTAGGTTTCTCATGACGTTTTCGCTGTATAGTGAAAACAGATCTGGTGACAAAACACAACCCTGTCTGACTCCTCTTTTGATGTTTTGAAAAGAGTTTTATTGTTTTGTATTCTCATTGCAGCTGTTTGTTCCAGTACATTTTCCTGATTATTCGTAGATCTTTTCCAGGTCTGATGGCAGCTCATCATAATGTTACCAACATTGTGGTGGTGTCAGTTTCACTGGTCCCCTTCTGCCTATCTCAAGACCTTGTTAGCACATGGCTCAAGGTGTCTGCCAGATAATTGCTACCATAATTGATTGAAACGCATATGGACTTGTCTGATGCGATCAATCCCTCATGATCAAGCTCAGAACTCACAACTGTAACACCTGTGTCATATTATTTTAGACAATCACACAGATGTCGTTATACTACACTGGGTCTGTGAAACACCGTGTGCAGGTCGTAGAGAATGAATGATTTGTTCTGGATGATTTGGGTGAGGATGGATGGGGAGATACACTGGGTAGAATTACAGATGGAAATATGCCTTTCATTATAAAAAAGACAATCTGTTTCAATAGAAGGGAGCAAAGAGAGACGACATTTTGTAGAATTGCTAAGTTAGGTGAAACCTCAAAATCTTCCAGCACATGATAATGACCTGTAGGCTTGTTTTGTATTTGTTTTTCTTGCAATAGTGGATATGGAATGTTGAGAGTACAGTAAATATCTTCTTGAGAAATGTGAAACTGAAGGTGTGGAGTAAGTTCCGTTAAGACCAGCCATTTAGAAAATACTCAATCGTTACAATTTACAATAAATATCACGCTGATTTCATATTGGATTCCTTACTGTTGTTAGGAATCGTTTTGTTTGTTTATATATTTGGTTGTTTGTTTGCTTGTCTTTTAGTGTGTGTGTGTGTGTGCGTGCATGCGTGCATGCGTGCGTGCATGTATGTGTGCATGTGTGTGTGTCTGCGTGTATGCGTGCATAATTGTGTGTGCGTTTGTTTCATTATTTTCCTAATGTGTGTACGCATGTCCTTTAGCCCAGACTATGCAGATGGTATGTTGCTGCACAGTCTGCATACTCCGTCTTTGGCAGGTGTGCTTGGTGAATGTTTGTATGTTTCCATAAGCCTCTGGATGCTGACGTGTCTTACGGGAGTCTTAAACGTGCGTAACTGATCTTCTGTATGTGTGTAACACAACGTGGGTTTAGGCACTAACAGGCATGTTGACATGTTGTCAAGTTGACATGGAGATGATCAATATCACCACCCTATATACACCACTGGGCACTCACACAACGAGGGATTAGGCACTAACAGACATGTTGACATATTAACATGCAGATGATCAATATCACCACCCTATATACACCACTGGGCACTCACACAACGTGGGTTTAGGCACTAACAGACACGTTGACATGCAGATGATCAATATCACCACCCTATATACACCACTGGGCACTCACACAATGTGGGTTTAGGCACTAACAGACACGTTGACATGCAGATGATCAATATCACCACCCTATATACACCACTGGGCACTCACACAATGTGGGTTTAGGCACTAACAGACACGTTGACATGCAGATGATCAATATCACCACCCTATATACACCACTGGGCACTCACACAATGTGGGTTTAGGCACTAACAGACAGTTAACATGCAGATGATCAATATCACCACCCTATATACACCACTGGGCACTCACACAATGTGGGTTTAGGCACTAACAGACAAATTTGACATGCAGATGATCAATATCACCACCCTATATACACCACTGGGCACTCACACATTGGGTAGCACTAAAGCAGTGACATGCAGATGATCAATACACCACCTATACACCAGGCACTCAACACTGGTTTAGACACTACAGCATGATTGACATGCAATGATCATACACAACCCTATATACACCACTGGGCACTCACACAACGTGGGTTTAGGCACTAACAGACATATTGACATACAGATGATCAATATCACCACCCTATATACACCACTGGGCACTCACACAGACGTGTTGACATGTTGTCATGGAGATGGTTAGTACCTCCACCCTCTACCCCCCAGGTGGCATGTCATCAACCAGGATCGAACCTTAGACTTTCTGATTGAAGTCTGACATCTTACCCAATAGACCATCACCCCTATCGTCATATGGGCATGAGTCTGAATGAGAAGACCTACGTGTGTGTGTGTGTGTGTGTGTGTGTGTGGTGTGTGTGTGTGTGTGTGTGTGTGTGTGTGTGTTGTGTGTTGTGTGTGTGTTGTTTGTGTGCGTGTGCGCGCGCGTGTGTGTGTATGTGTGTGTCTTTGTAGGCGTGTGTGTATGTATGAGTATGTGTGTGTGTGTGTGTGGTGTGTGTGTGTGTGTGTGTGTGTGTGTGTGTGTGTGTGTGTGTGTGTGTGCATGTGTGTGTACATCATATGAAAAATACATTATTTCGAACGTACACACGCACACACACACACACACACACACACACGCACGCACACACACACACACATACATACATACACACACACATACACACACAGTCACAGACATATTCACTTGCATCAAATTTGAAAACTACACATTCAGTTTACGCTCGTCTGTTATTCACGACAAGAAATTGAATTTGGTTTAGTTCTTTTTGTCTCCGCTAATTCATCTAACTAAACATGTAATGAATACTGCGTTGGTGGTAAAATGACTTGCTTCTGATGCTGTGCGGCACAGTGTACCAAGGGAAATAACCTTTAGCTGTGTGAACAATGTTATAATGAAGATTTATTTCCCTTGGTATAGAAAAGTCATGTTGGTTTCGAGCAACCCACAAAACGTGTTCTTTCATCTTGCCTTAAGTGAGGGACGTAGCGCGATTGGTGATAATAATGCTAATTCTGTTTCTACAGTGCAAACAGTTAGTGATATTCATATTGATATTCATATTGATATTCATGTTCATATGCATATTCATATTCATATTCATTTGTTTTGTCACAGCGGATTTGCCATGTGAAACTCGGACTTCTCTCCCCTTTGACCACGCATCGCCACAGTGCGGTACCAGCCTTTTCTTTCTTTTTTCTTTTTTTTTTAACCAAGCTTTCAGAAAGACAGAAAGGCTAACTGACCTTCGAGGGAAGAGACCTGGGAAATCAACTCTACCTCTCCAGTGTTTTAAACCAGTGCATATGGGCGAATGCCCTGCTCTTCACGATTTTCAACTGCCATGGGATCTTTAGCGTGCGCAGGCCAGAGAGCACACGGGGTCCAAGTCGATTTTACGTCCCCTTCCGAAGGACTAGACGTTCAATTCGATTTTCCGGTCAAACTGAGGAGAAAAGTCGAGGCCTCTACGGGGAGCGAACCCTGGAACCTTGAGTTAAGTTATTGGCAGGCGAACATCTGAACCATTCTGTCACTCTTCTCCCCTTTGTTTTTCGCAAAGAGTCCATGTCAAAACACACATGTTGTACCTTACATAGGGAAAAAACAACAACAATATCAATAAAGTAGTGATGAGGGGTAGAGTAGCTATATAGGCATCCTTCAGTCTCGGAAGACTATGGAGTTGCGCTCTTGGTGTTTATTCTGGTGCAGCGGTGGGTGTGGCTGGCCAGTCCGACGCGGGAATGACAGTCCCTGTGGCAGAGGGCACAGATGAAGTCTGACGCTGGTCTGTCTGCCTGGGCTGCAGCCTTTCTTCTCGTTCTCTTTTCCTCGTGCTGCTGAGCGAGTGTTTCTTCGAACCTGGAGAGACCTTTCTGCACAGTCTGTCTCCAGGCTGACCGTTCGAGGGCTGTTGCTTCCCAGTTGTTCTTGTCGATGTTCAAGGCTTTTAGGTCCCTCTTGCACACGTCTTTGAATCGCAGCTGTGGTCTGCCCGTGGGACGTTTTCCCTGCACCAGTTCTCGGTAGAGGAGGTATTTAGGGATCCGTCCGTCGTCCATGCGCACGGCATGGCCGAGCCAGCGCATACGTCTCTGTTTCAGCAGCTTGTATTCGGCATGTCTGAATGTAGAGTAGCTATACTCGTACATTATTGCAGTATAACACAGTTACAAACACACACACACACACACACACGCACGCACGCACGCACGCATGCACACAAACACATACACACCCACGCACGCACACACACACATACGCACGCACACATACATACACACGTACATACACACACACATACACACATACATACACACACACACATACACATATACACACATACGCGCGCGCACGCGCACACACACACACACATACATGCACACACACACCACACACACACACACACACACACACACACACACATACACACACACACACACACACGCATACACACACACACATGATGGCTGTGATTTTCCTCAGATCTTCTTTGTTATTCCAGATCTGCAGTTCTAGCGCTGTTCCATTTGGTTACTGTTCGTTTCTTTCATTTTTCTGAACAAGAGGCAAAACTGGAGAAATGTGCTCTGAATATCTGGTGGTCCTGTCTGGCATGGACACCCATCTGTGTGGGACACCCCCATTCGGCATGTCTGAATGTAAATGGATTGACTGGCCACTTTCTGCGGTATGTCAGAAGATTTTGGGTACTCCTCTTTACCTGACCTGTCTCACAGGTGCGCTTGTGAGTGAGGGAGTGAGTGTGTGTGTGTGTGTGTGTGTGCGTGTGCAGGAGAGAAAGTGAGAGAGACAGACAGACAGACAGAAAAACAGACAGAGACAGAGAGTCAGAGACAGACACAGACACAGACACAGACAGACAGACAGACAGACGGACAGACAGACAGAGAAATAGAGAGAAAGAGAGAGAGAGAGAGGGAGGAGAGAGAGAGTGTGTGTGTGTGTGTGTGTGTGTTGTGTGTGTGTGTGTGTGTGTGTTGTGTGGTGTTGATCAGTGTGTTTCTGTTTTATGCATGTGTATGTGTGTATGTGAGTGTCTGTGTGTGTGTGTGTGTGTGTGTTTGTATGTGTGTGTGTCTGTTTGTAATTTTTATCAAGGCAAGGGTGTGTGTGTGTGTGTGTGTGTGTGTGTGTGTGGCGCGCGCGCGCGTGTGTGTGTTCGTGTATGTGCGTGCATATGTGCGTCTGTGTGCGCATGCCTGCACGCGCGCGTGTATGTACCCATCTGCCTGTTTGTCGCTTATTTTTAAAGAGGCATGAATAATTCAGGGAAGAGGGGAGTGTAAGTGTGATGGGGAGGGGCGAAGGGTGTTTTTCAATATGAATATGCTCACGCGTCAGCTGCTTCCAAGGTCTCCGTTGACTTTCATGGATTGATCCATCCCTGCCATAGCACTGACAGACTCTGGCTCTCTATCTGAGTTTACTCACGACAACATCGATTCCCCGTGTTACTTTACTCTGTGTTTTATATCTTTAACAAACTGACATTACCATTCCTTTTCTGTTTCCATGTTGATACGACAGAATCTGAAATGCTGACAGTGAGCATCCTTCTTGAACATATTCTTGATTTTCAAAAAGAAAAACATATTCCATAATTGTTTACTACAACGTGTATGCTCATGATAACAGATTTCCACTGGTGAAGTTTTCAGTCAGATAGCAGGCTGTAAAGTTTTATCCAATAGGCTCATATTTGATTCCAACCACTTCAATAGTTTTGCCTCGTTTAATTTTCTTCGCTTTTCTGCCAGCGTGTTGAACGTGTATATGAATGGATTCAGAGCAGAGTTCAAGGGCAGTATGAAGACAGCCAAGGCCACGTTCACCTCACCAGGGATTGGAACACCAACCAGTGCTAAAATTCCACACAGTCCAATGGGAAACCAGCACATGAAATCTGTGACAGCCACAGTGATCAACCTTCGAGCTATGGTCATGTCCTGTGAGGCTTTGGTCGTGCTGGATGTCAAGGTATTCTTCTGTACTGACCAGTAGATAAACGTTTGGCCAGCAGAAATCAGTAGAAAGAGGACAAAGTTAAAGACGATCATCACAGTGAAAGAATAAATTCGTCCCTTAAAGTCTTGTCTGGTAACTGGCAAGGAATACACATGCCAGTCTGGCTGTAAAATTTCCAGTGAGATGTCATGGGAAATAGTGGTATTGAAGCTAAGAACAAGCTGACAGTCCAGGAAAGAAGACAAGCCACAGTTGACGAAGATCTCTTGAAACGAAAGTTGCTGAATGGAAAGTGAAGTACAATGAAACGATCCAGTGTGATAAGCCAGATGATTTGAGCTGATACTTCACTGGACAAGAGAGCAAGAAACCCAGCTATTTTACAGGCCACACTATGTTTCCATACAGTATCATAATATAGATACCTACCACGGTATACTTGATCAGCCACTCCAATGATAGCAATATAGACACCCATCAGAAAGTCAGCCACACTAAGATTACTTACAAACACATTAAAGCCACTCACTGATTTCTTCAGAACACACAAACGAATGATGCAACAGAACACATTACCTGTCACAGACATACAGCTGATCAACCAGAGAAACCCACGGTATGTCCCAGTCTGTAACAAGTCCTCACATGACGATATTTCATCTTTAGGAGCGTTACAGAATCTTTCTTCAAAATGATTGGGCAGAATTTCATCGCAGCACAGTTTGAAGTTCTGTGCAGAAACGGCACGGAGACGATGAAGATCTGTGAATATATCAGGAGGGAAGGTTTTCATAGGACTCCCCTCCATCAGCAGTGTGGTCAACTGTGGTATAAACTGAAAACCAGCAGAGTCAACTGTGTGAATAGTGGTAAAAGACAGATCGAGAGTCCTTATAGACAAGAACATGGACAACACTTGGCTGTCAAACACTGTCAGTGTGGTGTGTGACAAATCTAGTGTTCTGAGTGCACTCTGTTGTGTGACAGATGTTTGGTCACTGTGAAGCAAGCTCAGAGGATTGTTAGCCAGCGACAAAGTTCGCAGATTTTCTAAATGAATAAACACAGACATGTCAACAGTTCGCAAGCTGTTGTGAGACAGATCCAGAAACTGCAAGTTGGACAACTTCATGTCTGATAGAAGGGTCAAGGAACACTGGGCAAGACTCAGATGAACAAGGTATGTCTTGTTATCTAAATCAGAGGGTGACAGTCCTGAACCTGTGGCATCCAAGTAACGGAGGTCAGGGAAGTGGTGAGCAGAGAAAGACTGAGGACAAACAAAAGCATGACCTGACACATACAGACCTCAGGACAGATCATGCCACAAAACAGTTCATCATCATGCAGTGGACAGTGGGGCCAGCTATCACACACGTTATCAGTATGTACACAGACACTAGAAGATCGACATCGAAAGAATCCAGGACACATCATATCCTCACAGCCTTCCTCATCTTCATGATCAACACAGTCATACAGTCCATTGCATCGTGTGTAGACAGGCAGACAGTTGTTGACATCACCAGGACAACGATAGTGGGTGCCAGGACAGGATTCGTCAGGTTTTAGTTTTGTCACAATAAAATCACGGATGCCATCAAACTGTACCACGGCTGGTGCAGGAATATCAGTGTGATATGTTAAAAATACTTTATAGTTAGCACAGTCTGATTCATCCGAATTATCCAAACAGTCAGAGCGTCTGTCACATTCCTTATTATAAGACACACACTGACCACTGGTACAGGTAAAAGCGTCACAAGGAGGATGTTTACAGAATGACTCATCAGTCTGATCCTGACAGTCATGTCTGAAGTCACACAGCAAAGAGTAAAACAGTTCTGTGTGGTCATCATCACAAGTAAACAAAGCGACTGAAGTAACAAGTCCATCAACTGAATCAGGATGACTGCTGTCTTTGTGCCACACGTTAGAGAAAGTACAAGGGATTACTTCCCCTTGATCACACACACTCTGTAGACCACAGGCCAGAAAGATGTGTGTTATGTGACCATTCTGACACTGGGTCAAATGTTCTTCAGACGGTGACAACGATGTTCTTGAAACTTGCATCAATATTGACTTGGTCTGCTCTTCTCTCTTCTGATTTTTCGTGAATTCACATACTGCACTGATATAATCATGACTGCCCATCATACTAAAAAGCTTTAAATGGTAAGACATACAGTTGCGTTCTTTCTTATCTCATAACCATCAACATTCCTCACTTTGAATAAATAAAAACATGATTTTTTTCCGAAGTGATCAAATCTGTGAAATGTCCAAAGAGTATTATACAAGACAGTTTGTTGTCTGTTATAACTCTTGTTCTGTACATGTTAGGTAAAGACGTGTCACCCCAATATAAACCAACAACTACGACTGATTCATCATTTAAGTTTAATGTGGACAGGAGATCAATCAGTTGTTCTAAGTCATAGTCACGTTTTGGTGCCGCCAGCTTGCCACCCAGGAACTTACAGTAGTCGTGTGCTTTCTTGAAAACATTTGTTTCCACACTGTCAAAGCTGTGCAGAGTGTCACTGGTGACGAACTTGTAGCACGTGTAGCGTGTGACCACCCAACCCTGACAAGTAGAACTGTTGTGTGGACAGGGATCTGTTTCAGCCTGTCCATCTTCACACTCTGGCCGCAGCTGACATTGAGAGGTAAAGAACACTGAGTTGACATTTTGTCATTGGCATTGAGTGATAAAGATAACTGAGTTGACACTGACATTGAGTGGTAAAGATAACTCAGTTGACATTTTGTCATTGGCATTGAGTGGTAAAGATAACTCAGTTGACACTGACATTGAGTGGTAAAGATAACTGAGTTGGCATTTTTGACATTGACATTGAGTGGTAAAGAACACTCATTTGACACAACTACAATTGACATTGACATTGAGTGGTAAAGATCACTCACTTAACACACAGACAATTGATGACTGAATGTTAAAGAACACTCAGTTGACACAACTACATCATTGAAAACAGCTTACACTGCTAACAGTCGAAAACTCCGAGGGCCGGACTCTGGCGTGGAGATCATCAGGAGAGAATGCGTCGCTGTTTCGGGCTCTTCCTCTCTACAGTTTCAATGACGCACCGAGCCCCCTCACCGATGTGAGGTCTCCCTGCCAGTTCGACTGTATGCCTTTGCCATCAACCGTCAGGACTCGCTAAAGGAGGTGTCCTCTCTCTTCAACCAGATCCAATGACTTGCTTTCTCTACGGTCTTCTGTAGAGCTTTTGTCATGGTTTTCACTTTCTTCGGACCAAGTCCAGCCACTTTCGTCCACTTTTGACGCTATTTGCGATGTAACCTCTGCAGCCGACTTCGACTGGGAAGTGCGTTGCTTTCCATCCCGCCTCCTCGCATTCATCGACAAGAGCCTCGTAGCGATTCTCCTTCCGCTTGTGTGCAGCCCTGATATTGTCTTCGTGGGGCACCGTCAGCTCCACAAGGTGCACCTCTCTCTCTTCCTTGCTCCATACCACCAGGTCTGGCTTCTTCGTTGTTGGGATGGGGAAGAATCTCTCGCAGCCCTCAAGGTCTGTGGCTACCTCCCACAGACCACCACACTGGCCATCCGTGGCCTCGCTTGCCTTCTTTCCACCAGGAACCTTGCTTCCTTGCGGTACAAACACGATTTGCCCAGTCCTTGTTTCTGCGGCTTAAGAGCATATTTTCCCTCCTCCACCTGCTCCTTCGCCATCTTGGTAAACACCTTGAGCACTTCATTGTGTCTCCAGGTGTATCTATTCAGGGCCAGGTGGCAGTTTGAGAGGATATGCTTCATGGTCCTAGTTTGCCGCACCTACACCTGTCATCTTCCTGGACCTTCCATCTGACTAAGTTCACTGGTGAAGGCAGAACATCATAGGTGGACCGGAGAAGAAAGCTTAACCTCGATGTGTTCCACTCCCAGATCTCACTCCATCCAATCTTTCTTTCCACTACATGCTCCTCCCACCCGGTCACCCGCCCTTGTTGAGCACACTGGATGAGGTGAACTTCTCACCTTTCAGCCTCATTCTTTCGCACCTGCCCTGCTGCAGCTGCTCTTCTGTCTCGTTGGGACATCTTCCTAAAAGGTCTGAAGTCGCCATTGCCAAGTCCCGACCTGCCCATCTGTGCTGGACCTACAATGTCGCCATGTTCCAACGAAGAGATGATCTCGTCAGCTGCATCCTCCGCATTCCATTTTCTCACTGTTCTGACTTCTGGCGGGTCGTCGCTGACTTTTTGATCCCTCGACTCCCTCAGCATCATCACAGTCCTGATCTTTCCTGCCTTGTAGATCTCCACGATGGATGCGAGGGGTATCTGGAGCGCACTTGTCTGCCTGTACAGGGCTGATGTGTTGGTTGTGCGAGGCAGCCCCAGCCACTTCCTGATGTAGGTGTTACATCTTTTCTCGATCATCTCAACTCTCGACACGGCGACTTCGTACGTTATCAGCGGCCATGCCAGTCGAAGGTAGAGGGCAAACTGTAAACACCATATACTTTCCTGGCAGTTTTGTTTGGTCAATCGCTTTCAGCCCATTTTTAGCCTGCTTCATGATTTCCACACCCCGACTCCTGTCCGACAGGGTTCCTGCATACCACCGTCCCAAACTTTTCACAGGTTGCTCTTTTACTGTAGGCATCTGTTCCCCTGCGATTGTAAACATTGACATTGAGTGGTAAAGATAACTCAGTTGACACTGACATTTAGTGGTAAAGATAACTGAGTTGGCATTTTGACATTGACATTGAGTGGTAAAGAACACTCATTTGACACAACTACAATTGACATTGACATTGAGTGGTAAAGATCACTCACTTAACACACAGACAATTGATATTGAATGGTAAAGAACACTCAGTTGACACAACTACAATTGACATTGACATTGAGTGGTAAAGATAACTCAGTTGACACTGACATTGAGTGGTAAAGATAACTGAGTTGGCATTTTGACATTGACATTGAGTGGTAAAGAACACTCATTTGACACAACTACAATTGACATTGACATTGAGTGGTAAAGATCACTCACTTAACACACAGACAATTGATATTGAATGGTAAAGAACACTCAATTGACTCAAGGACAATTAGCACTGAGTGGAAAAGAACATTTAATCAACACACTGATAACTGAGTGCAAAGAATACTCAATACAATAAGTAATCACTGAGTGATAGAATACACTCAGTCAATACAACATATAATCACTGAGTGGTAAAGAACACTCAGTCATACAACATGTAATCATTGAGTGTAAAGAACATTCAATCAACGCGTGTTATCAGCATATAAACACTGAATGGGAAAAATGCACAAACAATATATAATAAGAAATGTGTGATCACTGAGTGGTAATAGGTAACATTCCATCAACGTAAGAGATACAACATCTAAGATTTACCTATTTGACCAGCATTGATTTCACTCTTTCTATACTCACCAGTAAATTTCAGTTATGACTTAATGAATGGAATTAGGTTACATGTGTCTTTGATGACAGGTGTTTTGCTTTCAATATCCGCAGTACGTGTTGTTCTTTTTCCTGTTGTCGTGTGTTGTGGATTCTGCTCCACCAGTACCACACTGGGCACAGTGCAGAGTTAAGGGGTAACACACAGACAGCCATGACCACGTTCAGCTGGTCTGACACAGCAACACCAGCAATGGTCATCAAACTGCTGATGCATATGGAGAACCAGCAAACCAGAACTATTATCCCAATTTTTACCAGAATGAATTGTGAGGAAAATACAGACTTCTTTGTAGAATCTACTGTGATTCCATATTTTGGTGTTGCTCTGTGGATGATGATCTGACCAGCAGTTATCATCAGACACAAAATCAAGTTAAATGTCACGATGAGCCAGAGCAAACCAGAGTCCTGTTTGGAATATGTTTTATCAAACAAGACAAGATGACATAAAGCACTCTGGCTATAAACATCTAACCCAGACAGCCAAGGAAACAGAGAAACTGATGCCAGCAGCAATCCAAACAACCACATCACCCCACAGACCACAACAGCTGATCTGCTGTTCAACCTCAAAGTGTTAGAAGGCAGACAGAGGACGCTGATATGATCTAGTGTCATGAACCAGACGATAAGGGTGGACACCTCAGCAGACAAAAAGGACATATAACCAGCCATCTTGCAGGTCACACTGTTTGTCCATGTGTTTTCATACAGCAGATACTTTCCATGGAACACTTGGTTAGCAATGGCAATGATACTGGTGTGGATTCCCATACACACACTGGCACACTGTAAGTTGGTGATACAAATGCTAAAAATGCTTTCCAGTATAATCATTTTCGATGTACACTGAAAAATTAAACATATACAATTTCCGAATATTGTTAACACACTAAAACACCAAAATACAAATTTGTACAGTTCTGATTGTAGCATATGTTCACACGAAGACAAAACGGCTTGTGGTGCAACACATGCTATGGATTTTAAAGATTTAGACAATACACGTGGACAGCATATTCTATGATTAGAAGAAAATAGTCTTGATAATGCATTAACATTGAAGAAAGTATCAAATGAAAATGAGCGAACTGGATTTCCTCTTAGATCTAATTCTGTCAGTTGTGGTGTTTTCTGAAAGCCTACAGGTCCTATCACTTGTATGGCAGAGAAGGAAATGTTCAGAATTTAATGTGTGGAAAATACACTAGCATTTCACTGTCAAACATTGTAAGACAGGTTTGAGATAAGTCAACCTTTCTCAACGTGGTGTGTGTCAGATTAGATGGTTCCTTGTTGAGTGATGCAGGGGGTTACCTGCCAACAGAAGAACCTGTAGATTTGGTAGTCTGAGAAATACATTGACACTGATGTTTGTCAACTTGTTGCAGCTCAGGTCAAGGAACTTCATGTTGGGGTATGAAACAGGAAGGAGGAAAACAAGAGAGCAATGGGAAAGACTGAGATGAACGAGATAGGTATGGTTTCTCACATCAGACAGTGTCAACCCAGACCCTTTAGCGTCTAGGTAGCGAAGATGAAGAAAGAAGATAGCAGAAAATGGCTCAGGACATACGAAAGAGAGACCTTGACACAGACATTCCACAGGACAGGTCATGTCACACAACCATTCATCATCACGCTGTGGACACTGACCCCAGCCATCACACAGGTGATACACATGGGCACAGATTCTGGAATTTCTGCATCGGTAGAAACCAGGACATCTTGCTTTGTCACAGTCTTGTTCATCTTCATGATTGATACAGTCATACAATCCGTTGCACCGAGTGTAGACAGGTAGACAATAACGCCACTCACTTGTACAACGGTAATGTGTGTCCGGACAGGATGAGTTAGCTTCCATCTTGTCGTGGGTAAAGTAACCTGTGCCATCCAAGTTGATGAGGACCCATTGCTGTCTTTCTGGAATGGTAGGTGATTCATTCTCATGGTAAGGACAGTTAACTTCGTCAGAAACGTCTAGACAGTCAGAATATTCATTACAACGTTTATAAGTCAACACACATTGACCATTGTCACACTGAAATTCATCACATGGAGGATGACCGCAGAATGACTCATCACTGTTATCTGGACAGTCATTTCTGAAGTCACACACCAGAGTGTAGTGAACTGTTGTCAGGTCATCATCACATGTAAACATGACAACTTTATTTGAAGACGTCCCTGGAGAATTATGTTTTTGCGCAAACTGTTTGCTAGAATTCCACATCGTACAAGACAAAGCTGATACAGTCTGTCCACAGTGACTTTTAAGATCACACAACAAAAAGCTGTGTGTGAAATGATCACCAGGACAGACATGTAGGCTTTGTTCTCTTTCTTCATGTATTGGTGATGTGTGATGTATAACAGGAAACACCACTGCTTCAGGTAAGTATTCTTTATTAGTCTGAGAATTGTATTCACAGGCAAAACAAAAGTATAAATTGATGGAATTGCCTCCAGGAAATTTTAGTAAATGATGAAGTGACGCAAACGCAGTGCGGTGTTTTCTGGTTAAAGACCTCTGAGGTAAATAGCTGTGATCCATATAGTAAATCATGGTGTTGTCTGACCATTTACAGAACTTACTGTACATGAAAGGAGCTGAGCGCCAACCGCATGTCAACCCACAAACATCTTTACATAAGGAATCATTCTTAAATGCCTTAACATACTCAAAAAATCGAGCCATTCGTTTTCAGTTTTGAAGGATGCAAGGTTTCCACCAGACTTGTGGCATTCTGCTCTTGCTTTTTTAACAAATATTAGACCAAACCACGTAACGACTTGAAAACATTTGTGGTGTGACGCCATCCACTGCATGCAGCCATTAGGGTTATAGGGACAGTGTGTTTCTTCGTCCTGTCCATTCTTACACCTATGGGCTATCTCACATAACTTTTCAAGTCCACGGTCCATAGTGATATTAACATGACAGTTGAATGAACTGGAGACTTTCTGTGAAATTGATTGATTCTTTATATCCTTTATGAGATACCTAAAGAGCAGAAAGGCGTATTGGTCAGTATGTGAATATCTTTTTGGGACACACAGATGAATTTCAACACGTGTTGTATTAAACACCTTTACAGGTAAATCTTGACTTTGGCATATAGATATCAACAGACTAGGAACTCTCTGATGTTCTTTGTGGTAGACTTTAATATAAGCCTGACAATTCTCTGCGGTAATTGGTTTTTCAACAGTGATTGTGACCACATGTCCCCGAGGTACATTAAGGTATTTCCAGTCATTAATGGGTTTCAAGTTAATACCATTTGGAAGATACCACTTTACATATCCAGAATTTAATGATGTGTAATGTAAAATTAATCGCCATTTTTCTATTTCCTTAAATTTCATATAGTTTGGAGGCTTGTTGTGATTTAATACATACATGTGGTTTGTACTAGAAAACAATCGTCTATCTAAACAAGATAGTATGGTACATGAAACTGAATAATCTGCAGATGTTGATTCAAGTAAGGGAAATGAAGGCAGTGTGTCATATACTAATGTATTTGAAGATGGAAAATCACAGTTGTATCTCTTTATTGGAATAAAGATGTCAGCCATGACAATTTTGTCCCGTGGTACCTGTATGTGAGTGTGACAGAAAGTTCTGGAATCGTGACACCTACCATACACCATTCCCTGGCCTGATGTAAAGCCCAGTGTGATGTTGTCACAGTCTGTCACGTTGTCATAAAACACTGTTTCCATGTGTGTCTGATTAGAGAAGTATTTTACACCTGGACAGATGTCACTGATATCAGGCACACTTTCTTTGTCAGTGTGCTTGTTCGTGTTTTTAAGTTTGATGTTGTCGATAATTATAACTGGACGGTCGTAACTCTTCTTGTTAGTCACGTGGTTATCACTGTTGATTTTAATGTTGTGGTCGTTATTTTTGCCGCTTTTTTTCTTGGCGTTCCCATCATTATTCATATCTTTGTTTTTAAATGAGTCTTTGGTATTTTCCTGTTTACTGCTGTTACTGTAGATGTTGTCCACTTTCCTAGGATTATTGATGTTACTGTTTTGATCGTCGTTTCTTTTGCTGCTTTTTCTGTCATTGCTCTTGTTATTGCTCATGCCATTATGTACAACATGTACAGTGTTCTTGTTTTTGTGTCTGCTGTTGTTGCTATTGTTATTGCTCATGCCATTATATACAACATGTATGGCGCTCTCGTCTTTGTGTCTGCTGTCATTGCTCTGTGCATTACTGTCATTGACTGCAATCCCTGTAGAAACTGTGAGGGTGAAGAGAATCACTATCAACACCAACACACATGGGACATATGGATATGATGTGTGCTGTACACTATCTGATCTTGAACTGTGTAAAATCTTCATGGTGTTTAAAAAAATCAAAGAGCTATGTCCCTGTAATCAGTGTGGATAAATGTTTCGCCACACAGTACCACTGTGTCCATCGACATTGGCTAAACGGGCTCAGTCTGGGCTTGTGGAAAGTACATGTACTGTCCCAGTTTAGACGCTGTTCATTTTTTTCTGAAATTATGTCGCAGTCGAATGAAATGAAGCAAACAGTTTTGTAAAACAATCTGTCTGCCTGTAAAAATGTAAACGTTTTCTTTCAAATTGACAAGACGTAGAGGGGTGAGGTGGTAAAACCATCAACTGTTCTTGGAGACAGTATCATCGGGGCAGGGTCTACTTCCTCTCCCTCGTTGTTTTATTTTTTCCATCTCTAAACATTGCTCCAGCTTCTACAGAATGGACTGGGCAAGCTTTAAATACGAGCACAAATGTTTTTGGACATGTACTCTGACCATGGTCTGTGCAGTCCATTCAGCAAAACAAAACTATAGTGAGCTTTATGATATTACAGTTTTAAACTTTGATCACCTGAAGATACCAGGCAGTACTACATCATGCACGATAAACTTCCATTTAAATTTCCTACATGTTTTTGATTTAAACAAAGACCTGTCGTATGCTGACGAATCATGAGCAGGCAATAAAACAGGAGCGTAGATTCTGCGTAAGAATCAGAAATTACAAATGAATAGCAAAACATAATATCTTCTCTTAAATGTAAGACGCTAGGAAATTTTGAAAAAAATGTTTTTAATTTTTTAAAGCAAAAACTGTGTAGTATACCCAACAAAATTAACAGACATCTACGTACTAGACAAGGTTGCTGAAGTAAAATGTTTAACGTTTGGGTAAAAAGAACATGTACACCTTTATGAAGGGTAGCAAGGCTAAAATCTGTGATACTTTAAAAATTATTATACTGATGGGATTTGGCACCAAATCCTTCTGACAATGAAATGGAAGTATTACAGAGCATACGTTTTGAGTTTGTACGAGGCAAGAAACATACGATTAAAAGAAAAAAATGGAATACCTAACATCGAACTTGGAGAACTAGAAATACCTGACAATACATTTCACAAGCACTAAATTGTGAATTACAAAGATGCATGTGGCAACTTCAACATGGGAATGGATTCTGCAAACTCAATGTCCAGAAAAATAATTCTTAAATTTGTATGGGTCTAAGAGATTTTTTTTCTGAAAACCAAGTGCAGTTCTTTTCAGAAGGATGTGTTTCTAGCATATGATATATTTAATAAACGTACTGATTTGGTCAACAGTAAAGAAGTACCCGCCAAACTCAATTTCTACAATGATGAATTCAGAATTAACGGTACTAAATGTTGCTTTAAACAGTGGACAACAAAGAATGTGTTTAAGTAAAGTGTGTTTTAGATGATAGTGACAGTTTCTTTAACAGGAAGAATTTTGAAAGATATGGGACATAAAAGTTCACTATCTGCATTACTTCAGTTGTATCAAGGCAATCAAAGTATGTATCGAAAGCAGAAATACAATTATGATTAACAATGCCCATTATCATAATATAATATTAATAATAATTACAATATTTATATAGCGCAAAATCATGATAAAATCAAATCTAAGCGCTGAAGCAGCACACACACGCACGCACGCACGCACGCACGCACGCACGCACGCACACACAGCCGCACACCACACACACACACACACACACACACACACACACACGCATGGCTATAAATGGGGAGAAAGAATAAAAGCAATAAAAGCAAGAATAAAAGCAATGGAAAATTATAGAGAGCATAGCATATACAATTATATATTATAACCATGTGATTCCCCTCCGAGCGGAGACAGGCTGCAGAGGGGGGGGGGGGGGTTGAGTGAGGTTAGGATTTTATGCTGAGGAGAAAAGGTGAGTTTTGAGAGCGGACTTGAAGGAGACAAAAGTAGGTTGCTGACGGACTGAGAGAGGAAGTTTGTTCCAGGAGAGTGGACCAGAAACAGAGAAGGCTCGTGGACCATAGGTATTGAGCTTAGTGCGTGGAAAGCGAAAAGTCAGAGGATCGGAGGCAGAGTGGAGGGTACGTGAGGGAACATAGATCTCAAGAAGGCTTGACAGGTAATCGGGGGCTGCGTTATTGAGGCTTTTGTAGCACATGGTGTCTAGTTTGTACTGTATGCGCTTTGATACAGGGAGCCAGTGAAGTTGTGCCAGGAGAGGAGATATGTGGTCAGCTTTTTTTCTTTTTGAGTACAAGGCGTACAGCATTGTTTTGAATGCGCTGTAGGATGTGAATGGTGGAGGCAGGAAGACCAGACAGAAGTGAATTGCAATAGTCAATGCGAGACATTATGAAGGAGAGGACGAGTTTTGCAGTTGTTTCGACAGAGAGATACTTCCTGATCAGCCTTATACGATGGAGATGATAGTAGCAAGATCTGGCAGTTTGAGAAACAAAGTTGCTCATGGAGAGGGTAGAGTCAATGCAGACACCAAGGTTTTTAGCTGAATCAGAAATTGAGACTGATGTGTTACATAATGGGAGAGAAAGAGGAGGCAGCTGAGAAAGTTTCTGACGGGTGCCAATGAGGATAGCTTCTGTCTTGTCGTCATTAAGCTGAAGTTTGTTGAACGTCATCCAGTTCTTAATGTCCGAGTAACACTCAGTGGTGCGAGTCAACAGGCGCTGTATATTATCAGGTGAGTCACTGTCTTGAAGTTGGGTGTCATCAGCATAGAAGTGGTGTTTTATAGAGTGGGAGTTGATGATGGTGGACAGGGGGGAGGTATAAACAGTGAAAAGAACAGGGCCAAGGACAGATCCTTGTGGAACACCACAGGTCAGGTATGCAGGTTGAGAGTAAGTGCCATTGATGAGAACAGTTTGTTTTCTGTTTGATAAATACGAAGTGAAAAAGGAGAGAGCAATGTCAGAGATGCCAAAAGTATGATGAAGTCTAGAAAGGAGAATACCATGGTCAATGGTATCGAAGGCTGCAGACAGATCAAGGAGTGTGAGGAGAGGACTTTGCCAGTATCAGTTGCAAGGAGGAGATTGTTGAAAATGTGTAGTAGGGTAGTTTCAGTGCTATATCAAAGATTTTAAAACAATTTGCAATGTCAAGAAAGGACCAGAGCATGTTACGACACATTATTTGAAAAGGTGATGACATTCAATATAAAATCATTTATGAATTGGGAAAAGGAAATGACCACTTAAGTAGACTAAATAACGGCACGAAAATGGTTATAAAAATATCATCATCATCATCAGGTGCCCTGCCGCATGGCGTTGGCGATCATGGATTTCCATCTGTCTCTATCTCTTGTTGCCCCTAGCATCTCCTCCACCCTCCTCGTCTTCAGCCACTCCGCAAGTCCGTCTAGAATTTTCTCTCTGGGTCTACCTGGTGCTCTCTTTCCTTCCAGCTTTCCCGTTGTGATCAGGTGCTCCAGATCCCTTTTACTCATAAAATGGCCTGTAAATGTTGCCTGTCTTTTCCTAATCTTCCTTATGAGTGATCTACTTGTTTTTGCCTCCATCAAGATTGTCTCGTTTGTTTTCTTTGCTGCCCATGGAACTCTCAACATTCTTCTTAGAAACCACATCTTGGCTGCCTCAATCTTGTTCTGGCTTTGCTTGTTGACTGTCCACCCCTCACATCTGTACAACAGTATTGGTTCTATGTAACATTTAAGAACTCTCTTCCTGATGTTAATTGATAGGCATTTGTTGGTAAGAATGCTTGTCATCTTCTTGAATGCTGTTTTGGCTTGGCCGATTCTGCCAGCTATTTCCTATGTGCATCTGCCGTCTGATGAAATGACCGTTCCCAGGTATTTGAACTTATTAACCTGTGTCAAGGTTGTGCCATTTGCTGTTATTTTGCATGAGGGGATTTCATGTTTTTTACTGATCACCATGACTTCAGTCTTCCTGCTGTTTAGTTCCAGTCCCTTACCTTTGCTTTCTATTTCTAGTATATTCACAAGGTTTTGTAGGTCCCTTTCATTTTCTGCAATTAGTACAGTGTCATCTGCGTATCGAATGTTTATCATTTTCCCTCCAACCTTTAATCCAGGGTCTTCTGAGTTTCTCATGATGTTTTCGTTGTAAAGTGAGAACAGATCTGGTGACAAAACAACCCTGTCTGATCCCTCTTTTGATGTTTTGGAAAGAGCTTATATTGTTTTCTATTCTCAGTGCAGCTGTTAGTTCCCAGTACATATTTCTGATTATTCGTAGATCTTTTCCATCAACATTGAGTCTCTCCAGTTGGTTGATCACACCTTCATGTCTTACCCGATCGAAAGCATTGTTATAGTCAACAAAGAATAAATCATCATCATCATCATCAGGTGCCCTGCCGCATGGCGTTGGTGATCATGGACTTCCATCTGCTTCTATCTCTCGTTGCCCCTAGCATCTCCCCCAACCTCCTCATCCCCAGCCACTCTGCAAGTCAGTCCAGCATTTTCTCCCTGGGCCTACCGGTGCTCTCTTTCCCTCCAGCTTTCCCATTGTAACCAGGCGCTCCAAATCCCCCTTCCTCATAAAATGGCCTGTAAATGTTGCCTGTCTTTTCCTAATCTTCCTTATGAGTGATGTACTTGTGTCTGCCTCCATCAAGACTGTCTCGTTTGTTTTCTTTGCTGTCCATGGAATCCTCAACATTCTTCTTAGAAACCACATCTTGGCTGACTCAGTCTCGTTCTGGCTTTGTTTGTTGACTGTCCACGCCTCGCATCCGTACAACAGTATTGGTTCTATATAACATTCAAATTCAAGAACTCTCATCCTGATGTTAATTGATAGGCATTTGTTGGTAAGAATGCTTGTCATCTTCTTGAATGCCGTTTTGGCTTTGCCGATTCTGCCGGCTATTACTGATGTGCATCTGCCTTCTGATGAAATGATCGTTCCCAGGTATTTGAATTTCTCAACCTGTGTCAAGGTTGTGCCATTTGCTGTTATTTTGCATGAGGGGAATTCATGTTTTTTACTGATCACCATGACTTCAGTCTTCCTGCTGTTTAGTTCCAGTCCCTTACCTTTGCTTTCTATTTCTAGTATATTCACAAGGTTTTGTAGGTCTCTTTCAATTTCTGCAATTAGTACAGTGTCATCTGCGTATCGAATGTTGTTTATCATTTTCCCTCCAACCTTTAATCCAGGGCCTTCTTCTAGGTTTCTCATGATGTTTTTTGCTGTAAAGTGAAAACAGATCTGGTGACAAAACACAACCCTGTCTGACTCCTCTTTTGATATTTTGGAAAGAGCTTATATTGTTTTCTATTCTCAGTGCAGCTGTTTGTTCCTAGTACATATGTTTGATTCTATTCCTTGTCCTCATCATGATTATTCTTAACAGGATTTTTGTTACATGACTCATCAAACTGATTGTGCGATGGAGTTCGCATTCTATAGCCCCTGTCTTCTTTGGAAGTACAATGAGATTGATTTTAACATATCTTTGGGGATTTTTCCAGTGTCGTAAATTTCATTTAGGAGGACTGTTATTTTTTCTATGCCAAATTCCTCCAGGTCTTCAATAATCTCTGTAGTAATGTTGTCTGGTACTGGGGCTTTTCCTGGTTTCATCTTTTTCAGTGCTGCTCTAACCTCATCTTTCATTATGGGTGGCCCTTCAAAGTCTTTTTTATAATGTGTTCTTCGTTTCTGTCATCCTCAAAATGGTCTTTAATGTACTCTCCCCACCTGTCGAATATTTTGTCTTTTTCCGTGATAAGCATGCCATCTTTCGATTTTAAGCAATCAGTTGATGTGCATGTATTTTTCCTGTGGACAATTTCTTCAATTCTTCTGTACATACCCCGAGGATCCATTTTGTGTCAGTTTCTATTTCTTTGCATTTTGTGTTCAGCCAAGCTTCCTTAGCTTCATTGCACCAATTCCTGATTTCTTTGTTTATCTTCCTGTATATCTCCTCGTTTCTCTTTGTCCTCCTCCTTTCCTCCATCAAGCCCAAAATTTCATTAGTCATCCAGCTCTTTTTTGCTTTTCTATCTGCCTTAGGGATTTCTTCACAAGCTTCATTTATCGAATTTCTCAACTTTGTCCATTGTTCCTCACTGTAACGTCTTTGAACATGTACATTAAACTTTAAGAGTCCAAGATTTAGTTTGATATTGCTTTGGTCTGTTTCCTTTTCCTTAATTTCAGCCTAAACCTTCCCACTACAGGATTGTGGTCACTGTTGCAGTCTGCGCCTGGTAGTGTTTTTGCTGACAGTAAAGAATTTCTAAATCTTTTGTTGATCAGGATGTAGTCAATCTGATTTTTGGTATTATCTTCTGGACTCATCCAAGTCCATTTTCTTCTATTAGGCTGCTCAAACCAGGTGTTTCCTACTATGAGCTCATTCATCTGTGCCCATTCTACAAGTTTACCTCCCCTTTCATTTTGTGTACCAAGGCCATGAGGTCCAACTATATCCTCCACCCTATCCTGTCCCACTTTAGCATTAAAATCTCCCATTATGATGTAATTCTTGTGATCTACATTGGACCTTGGCCATCTCTAATACTTCGTAGAAGTTGTCGATGTCTTCCTTAGTACTTGCGATGTTGGCGCATACACCTGGATGATGTTGATATCAAATGGTTTGCCTCCCAATTTGACCAGCAAAACTCTGTCAGACACAGCCCAGTATCCCTTAACTGCTTTTGATTTGTCTTTGTCCATTATGATGCCTACTCCTCTTTCATGTGAATTACCCCCAGAGTATATCACAGTGTATTCTCCTGATGTTATCATGCCCCCTTCCATCTCACTTCCCCTAGTCCTAAAATACTAATGTTAAGCCTTTCCATCTCCATTTTGATGTTGTCTACTTTTCCCTTTGCAACAGTGTTCTGATGTTCCATGTTGCTATTTTGGTGGTGTCTCTAAGTTTGACTCTGGGTTTGGGTTTGGTTGCAGAAGTGGCTGACGGTCTGGTGTCACCTGCGCCGCATGACAGTCCCTACCGGACAAAGGTGCTCCTGTGAAATACCTATTCACGCCGTTAACTTCCTTTTTCATCTTTTTCATAAAAGATATACGAAAAGAAATGATGAAATTAAAATGATTTCAGCTAAAAGTATTGTCATCACAGAATCTAGTTACAAACACTATTTTAAAATCAAATATAAATGTGACCTCCCACCAAGAAATCAGTCTTACTCGCAGTCAGTCGAACAGCACTAGGAGCTGAAAAGGTGACTGAGGGTCTGTCTGGGGTGTTTTGACTTTTTCCTCAAAATTGATTTCTGTAGACTATAATCTATCCCCATAGAATTTTTTTTCTGAAAAAAATATTATTAATCAATTTAAATCGGTATTTTAATGCATTGATCGCAGTAGAAAGAACGCAATTTGCTACCCAAAGTACCCTTTTTTGTCTCTTATTATGAACCGTAAGCTGTACAGTTATAATATACTGATGGAAAGCTCTTTGGTGCACCTTTCAGATAATGACAGCGAAAATTAGAAACAAACTGGCTCAAAGCCACCAAAAAAAGAAATTTAAGGAAAATGTGTAGGAGAGCACAAAAAACTTTAGAGGCAGTTTTCTCAAAAGGGCCGTCATACAACTTAATGACTTTAAAAATACATAACTTCTACATTTTTTTGAGTACAAGCTTTATTCAAGTACCAAAATAATCAGCAGAATGTACACTTTCCAGTGATATGTATATCTCAAAATGCCCAAAATGCTAGTTAAGACTGATTTCGTGGTGGGAGGTCATAAATACTTAGCACTGTTAGATGTCGGATTGAACAAAGATTCACTTCACCATTATTCGTGGTAGTGTAAGTTTTCGCACAGTTTTAAGATGGAATTAAACATAGTTTCAAAGAGAAATGCAAACATTGTAACAGATCATCACTAAATGTTGAGTTATCACTACTTGGTGCTGATGACAACAAAAAAGACATGAAATAT
>JAPXFY010000024.1:49828818-49838818 GCA_030674185.1 Monoplex corrugatus
TTTTGTACTACATGAACAGAGGACAGTCTGCATTCTTGTTCACATAAACAGAAGAGAGTCTGAATTTTTATTCCACATAAACACAGGATAGTCTGAATTCTTGTTCCACAAAACAGAGGACATTCTGAATGATTGTTCCACATAAACAGAGGAAGGTCTGAATTCTTGTTCATAATGATTTGTCAAATGATCATCAAAATCAAGAATACAGATACCACAGTCCAGAATCACCAGCTACACACAAATCCCTCCCCACTAAACAGTTTTGTCATTGACCATTTGTCAGATATTCTTTCACTCTGTCTTGTCACAACGAGTTTGTTATATATGATTGTGTGTGTGTGTGTGTGAGTGTGTGTGTGTGTGTGTGTGTGTGTGTGTGTGTGTGTGTGTGTGTGTGTGTGTGTGTGTGTGTGTGTGTTAATATGTGTGTGTGGTGATGTGTGTGTGTGTGTGTGTGTTGATATGTGTGTTAATGTGTGTGTGTGGTGATGTCTGTATGTGTGTGTGTGTATGTGTGCGTCTGTGTATGTGTGTGTGCGTCTGTGGGTGTGTGCCTTCTTTGTTTCATGTACGATATTGCTTGACAGATTGATGTAAACCTAGTATTCATTTTTCTCATTATTGTGTGGGATTAGTGTCTGTATTTCGTTTTGTTGACTTTGTACTGTTGCCTACAAAATTCAATATTATATTCTAGTTCTTATGTTTCTGTGATGACGCCTTCCTAAATGACCTATCTCCGTCAATTATAATTTTCGTGGTGGCGCCTGGCAAAACCAAATATATCCACTTTGTATGAATTTGCCTGTCAGAATGGTCTAATACATTATGTGTCACTGTTTTTTATGATATTGCCTGCTGTATTGGTGTATCTGCCATTATTGTTTTTTTATTGACACACCAGTTTGGTAGCCAACTCTCAAAATGTTCTTGACAACCTCTCTTCCTATCCAGTCTCTTACTGCTGTGAGTGTGAATTGTCTTCAAATTGTTCAATAAACCTGCTGTACACAGCTTTTCCTACTGAGTGAATGACTTGTCTCTGTGATCAATAAACACCAGGATTTCTCTTCAACCGTCAGATTTTCACCGCTACAGCCTGACAAACCTTGTTCGTCCCTGTGATCCATACGCATCAGGATTTTTCCTCTAAAGTCAAACTGTCACTGCTACAGCCCAGCAAACCTGACTGGTCCCTGTGATCCATAAGCATCAGGATTTTTCCTCAAGTGTCAAATTATCACCGCTTCAGCCTGACAAACCTGACTTGTCCATGTGATCCATAAGCATCAGATTTTCCCCCAAAATCAAGTGTTCTAAAAATTATCATATCGCTACAGCCCAACAAACCTTGTTCGTCCTTGTGATCCATAAACATCAGGATTTCTCCTCAAGTGTCAAATTATCACCGCTACAGCCCAACAAACCTTGTTCATCCCTGTGATCCATAAGCATCAGGATTTCTCCTCAAGTGTCAAATTATCACCATTTCAGCCCAACAAACTTTTTTTTTTTTGTCACTGAGCAGTTGTTAGACACACTTTTAATTCCTTGTCACAACAGGTTCACCATATGAAATAAATAGTTTGTGTGTATGGAACAACAACAACAACAGCAGCACCAACACTACTATTACTACTACTGCTGCAACTACTACTACTACTACTACTACTACTATACCACCACCGCCACCAGCACTACTACTACCTATTCTGCCATCACCACCACTATTACTACTACCACTCTTACTTCCACATCTACTACTACTATTTCTTCTGCTACTACTATTACTGCTGCTACCACTACTTCTGCTGCTGTTAATGACATTTGTAAGGCGGGAAATCTTCATTCACGAGTCAAACTAAGGGACACACTCTCAACGTTCATCAAAGCAATCGCCCAGGTACAACCAAAGCACCAGGCCACTAAGCACAGGCAAACAGGGAGGGGGAAGGCAGGAGGGGACTGGGGCGCCTAACCCCTTACCCAAGCCATGATCCTCCTTTTATCTCATACACACCCACAGGGAAGATACTGAGATAGGGTACACTCAAGCCTGTGAGACGGGTGACGCTTGACCCAAGTTGACATCATTTTGTCACAATCACACACACACACACACACACACACACACACACACACACACACACACAACATAAACATACGCACACAAACACACACACACACACACACACACACACACACACACACACACACACACCACACACACAACACACACACACACACACACTCACACACACACACTCTTACACATTTGTGATATTGATCAGCCTGAATTATTGATTTCTGTTTTGTGTACTTTTGTGCTATAGTCTGCCAGAACGATATGTCTCCATTTCTGTATCATCTGTTGTTGCTGTTGTTATTGCCTACCGTGATTATCTGCCTGTATTCTTTGTTATTACTTCTGTAATACTGACTCCCATAATGGTCTGTCTGCTTTTATATTTCCTTTACTGATACACCATTGTCGTCGGCCTCTTTACATCTCAGGAGATGATAGTCTGCACCAGTAGGCGTTGTTGTCATCACGTGCACTTTCTGCTGTGGCTGTGCAGGCCGATTCTTGAGTGGCAATCTCTGTCACATCTGCCACATACAAATTGAGTCGCTGTTATCTGGTTTCTGGAACGTTGCTTGCGAAGAGCCCTTTTCTCATCTGCGCTTTCTGCTCTCCTCCTCTCCGCATTCACAACGCCTTGCTGAACGGCTGTCCGCCACGCTGCCCTGTCTTCCGCCAGAGTCTCCCAAGAGCCTGGGCCAATCCCTGAGCTTCTACGGTCCCTTTTGCATGCATCTACAAAGCGTAGCTGTGGGCGTCTGGAGTTCGCTTCCGGTTTGCTAGTTCGCCATAGAGAACGTCTTTTGGTATGCGTCCATCCTCCATTCGACGCACATGGCCAAGCCAGCATAGTCGGCGTTGGCTTAAAAGGGCAAAAATGGTCTGTCGGCCCGCACGACGGAGGACCTCTGTGTTGGTCACCTTGTCTTGCCATTGGATGCCGAGGATGCGTCGCAAGCAACGGAGATGGAAAATGTTGAGCCTCTTTTCTTGGCTGGCGTATGTGGTCCAGGCTTCACTTGAGTAGAGAAGTGTGCTCAACACACATGCTCTGTATACCTGCATTTTGGTGTTCGCAGTGAGACTGCTGTTGGACCAGACCCGCTTGTTCAGTTTAGCCATAACAGATGAGGCCTTTGCAATTCTGGCGCTGATTTCAGCGTCCAGAGAGAGGTTGTCACTTCTGGTGGACCCCAAGTACTGAAATTTGTGGACAGTATTGAGGTCGTAGTCTCCAATGTGTAGAGATGGTGGTTCTTCACAGCCTTGGCCTAAGATCTCAGTTTTCTTCAAGCTGATTGTGAGACCAAACTCTCTGCAGGCGTGGGCGAAGCGATCAACGAGCCTCTGGAGATCTTGTTCACTGTGGGAAGCCAGCGCAGCATCATCTGCAAAGAGAGCTTCTCTGATGGTCTTCTTTCCCACCTTAGTTTTGGAACGAAGCCTGCCAATGTTGAAGAGCTTTCCATCGTTCCTTGTATGAAGATATTCCCTTCTTCAGATCTGCAGAAGGCATAGGTCAGCAACATCGAGAAGAAGATCCCGAACAGAGTTGGGGCCAAAACACATCCCTGTTTCACTCTGCTGCTGATTCTAAAAGGCTCTGATGTGGCACCATTATAGCACACAGTGCTATGCATATCCTCGTGGAAAGACTCGATGACAGCTGATAGTCTTGGGGGGCAGCCGATTTTCTTCAAAAGCTTGAAAAGACCACTCCGACTGATCAGGTCGAACGCTTTCGTGAGATCAATGAAGGCGAGGCAAAGGGGCATGTGCTGCTCGCTGCACTTTTCCTGTAGTTGTCGGACAGAGAAAATCATGTCGATGGTCGATCTTCCGGCCCTGAAGCCGCACTGGGACTCAGGGTAGATGCGAGCTGCCAGCCTCTGAAGACGGGTTAAGAGGACTCTGGCGAATGCTTTCCCAACAATGCTGAGGAGTGAGATTCCGCGATGATTATTACAATCACTGCGGTCGCCCTTGTTCTTATATAGAGTCACTACCCTGGCGTCTCTCATGTCTCTCGGAATGAAGCCTTCCTTCCAGCACATGCACAAAAGTTCATGTAGCTCGTTGAGAAGAGCAGGCTTCCCGCACTTGATGACCTCTGGAGGTATTCCGTCTTCACCAGGGGCTTTTCCCGTCGCCAAACCGTCAATCGCCTTGCTTAGTTCTTCAAGGCTTGGCTCAGCATCCAACTCCTCCATGACAGGCAAGTCCTCAATGGCATTCAGGGTAGCATCGGTGACAGGGTTCTGCGTGGAGTACAGCTCCAGGTAGTGCTCTACCCATCTCTCCATCTGCTTTGCTGAGTCTGTGATGCTCTCTCCTGCTTTGGACTTAAGAGGAGCTGACTTGGAGGCTGCTGGACCAGTCGCTTGTTTGATGCCAGCATACATGCTGCCATTGTTGCCTGAATCTGCTGACTGCTGAATACTTGAGCTTAACTGTAGCCAATAGTCATTGGCGCATCGCCGAGTAGTTTGTTGGGCCTTGCTGCGGGCAGCTCTGTAAGCATCACGAGTAGTTTGGATATTGTTGTTTTTATATGCAAGTAAAGCCTTGCGTTTCGCTTCCACCACCGGTTCCATTTCCTGCCAGTTTGCCTCAAACCAGCCGGGATTCTTTCGTTTTTTTTCCCAAATATACTCAGGGCGGACTGATAGATTGTGTCCTTTATGTGATTTCACTTTTCCTCAGCGTTTTGGATCTCTGAGCCACACTTGAGCGCTTCATTCAGGGTTTCTGCAAACTCCCCGGCCTTGGTCGGATCGGACGTGCGACAGGCATCAATCCTTGGGCGACCTTTCTTCTTTGAGTGGTGCAGTCTTCTGGGTAGAAGCTTGATCTTGCTGCATACCAGGGTGTGGTCAGTGTCGCAATCAGCGCTGTGGAAACGCCTCGTGTTGAGGACGTTGTTGCGGTCCGACCTCCTTGTTAAGATGAGGTCGAGCTGATGCTAGTGGTGGGATCTGGGGTGGCGCCATGACATCTTGTGCTTCTCCTTATTGTTGAAGAAGGTGTTGGTGATGGCCAGCTTGTGGTAAGAGCAAAGTTCCAGGAGTCTTTGACCGTTCTCATTTTGCTTCCCAACACCCTGATGTTCAATGCTGGTTGGCCAGGCCTCAAAATCAGCACCTACGCATGCGTTCAGGTCTCCCAATATGAAGAGACCTTCCTTGCTGGGAACTCCTCTGACAACAGCATCCAGGGCCTCATAGAACTGGTCCTTGACGTCGGGTGAGGAGCTTAATGTTGGGGCATAGGCACAGATGAAGTTGACTGTGCCTGAACTGGTCGTCATTTTTAGAGTGAGCAGTCTCTCCATACCTCCCGTGAGGAGCTCTATGGTTGCTAGGAGGGAGTTCTTTACAGCGAAGCCCACACCATGAATACGTGGCTCCTCTGGGTTCTTTCCCTGCCAGTAGAACGTGTAGTTCTTCTCACGCAGTGATCCGTCCCCAGGTAGCCTTGTCTCCTGTAAAAAGCGATGTCGACGTTGAGTCGCTGAAGCTCCCTGTCTATCACGGCCGTCTTCCGCGTGTCGTCTAACAGCTGTAGGTCGCTGTCAAAACCAGGACACATTGTCCTTACATTCCAGCTTGATATCAGAAGAGCTGGCATCTTCTTTTTCTTCTTTGTGTTGCCTGGTGCCTGGTATTTACAACCTGCCTGTCATGTTTCTTTTAAGCTCCAAGCACCCATTGGAGCAAACAGGTTGTGGCGGGGTAACACCTTACTGACTGGGGGCTGCCCAGCTTGAGGCGGGCGGTAGCTACCCAATGGAATTCGAAGATTCCTCCCACCATCGAGAGTAACCCCTGGCGCCCGGCTCTACGCCAAAAAAGCCTAGGCTTAAAACCTGTATCTGCTACCCTCCGTGTTGTGTCGATGCTGTGTTACCAGCGAAGCTGGAGTGACCTCTCCAGGTGCAGGCCTGGGCAAATGAATATGGAGGACGAGCTGTTGCCCATGCAGCAGATCCCCCCTCTCCTCGCCACTAGTAGAATCCAGGAGAAAGACAGAGGCCTGTACACCTGGTACCAGGGGCGACGCAGGAGTTGCCAGAACGAGGTTGGTGACAACGACGAACTGTCTTAGGGACTCCGACTCCGGATTTTTCCTCAAGATTTACTTCTGAAGCCTTTCTCTTGAATGGGTGTAGCCGCGAGGCAACGGAGGTTTGAAGTCGGAGTTTTCCTTTCCTAGACAGGCTGCCTTCCCGGGCTGACGAGTCCCATCTACCCGATGCAGTGATAATATCATATCACCCCCTCACGTGGTTTGGCACGCCTGCTGAGGCGAGGTCCGGGGTGTGGCGCTTGGAGCCAGCACGTGAGAGATTTAGAGGATGGATGAGGACCAGTGATGCCCGTCCACCCTCCCCTACCGGGTAGAGTACAGCAGCCAGACACCAAGGTACTACCTCTATCCAGATCCCCCTATACCATTGTGGTAGGCCAATATCAAAGTACTCACTATCATCTCTCTTTCCTTTCTAATATTTTACTGCTGCATGTGTTGTCTGTAAAAAACCAATGGCTCTACTCTACATAGGTTTCCCCCTAACTGAAGGATTTATGATTGTGATCCGAAAACATTTCAGGATTTCTCCATAAAACTAGAACTATTTCTGTGTCTCTCTATAACAGATTATTCATTGGAAGAATCTCAATAGCTATGTATACATATCTGGTAAGGATTGAAAAAGACAGATGCTTAACAGAAACATATTTCTATTGGATTTCTCTTTCTGCTATTTTCTGTTTGTTACAATGTGCTGTGAAACTGGTCACAGACAATATGTGTAATAGTTTGAAAACACAGCAGTAAACAGACTGCTCACAGACAATATGTGTAATAGTTTGAAAACACATCAGTAAACAGACTGCTTGCAAACACTATATTTAACATTTCAAACAACACAGCAGTATACAGACTGCTCACAGACGCTATGTTTAACAGTTCAAACAACATAACGGTAGACAGTGTTTCATACACACAACAGAGACACAGAGCTATTATGAAGACATTGTATGAAGTCACTGTCAACTCTAAGATCTATTTGTGTTTACTATTTATAACTACTGCAACGATCAACTGACATCCTGCTCTTTTTTTATGATTTATGACCATGTCATACCATCTCCTGGTTCCCTGAGACAGCCAACATTTTCTGCATGAAATTTATGCTCTTTGTTTATTGCCAAGATTTATGATCTGAGCAGCTAGCACAAAAAAAAACCAAAAAAAAAACCATCCCCACCGTCCCTTCTATCACCATCATCATTATCATCACCACCATTACCATCCTCACCCACACCACCACTACTACAACCAACGCTACCACTTCCCCATCAATGAACAGCCAAGCCATATAAACAGTGTTCCTATCAGTAATCTTACACACTGGTGGTATGGCTGTAACGATCATTCGTTCATGATATATCTTTTAACGACCATTTACATTTTGAGGAATGTTCTGAGCTTACCACTTTATGCTCTGTGGCTGCGTCTATGCTAGCTGAATGGGTAGTGCAAACTGTGTTGGATTTGAGAAATTCTACATGGGAGATAATTCCGTGACTCTCAAGAGTTATGTTGCGTAGTTAATGTTTAAAATTCTCCCTGCTTCGCTCTTATTTCCTTTGGTGACCATTTACATGTTTTTAGTCAAGTGAATATGGATATGACCATACAGATGATGCGATTCCTAGGCGACATTTCTGACTTAATATCTGTAGAGCAACGAACATTGATGTCCGCGCGCACACACACGTACACACACACACACACACACACACACACACACACACACACACACACACACACACACACACACACACACACACACACACACGGGCACGCACACGCAAATGCAGACACACGCACACGCGTGCGCGCACACATACACACACACATTCACACACACACAAACACACACACAAATATGTATATATGTGTGTGTGTATGTGTGTGTGTGTGTGTGTGTGTGTATGTGTGTTTGTGTGTGTGTGTGTGTGTGTGTGTGTGTGTGTGTGTGTGTGTGTGTGTGTGTGTGTGTGTGTGTGTGTGTGTGTATACACACACATATACATATATCAGGTCAGCGTGTTTTGCGTTATAGTAATAAGAGTGAAGAGATAAACAAGCTGTTAACTATGATATAACTCAGTGTTAACTGTGATGTAATTCTATGCCTGCTGGCTGGCACTGATAATAGAGCTGATAGAGCAGGTGGCAGGGCGGGCTGCCCGAAAGACAGATGAAGACCATAGTGGGGCGAGAGAGGGGTCTTCCATTCTATCTTGGTCCGGAGGCTGGGCTGGACCTGGTTGATACGCATTGTGTGGCTATGACCTAGGATTTGTCATCTCCCCAGCTTGCCATTTGGTTCACAAACAAGGTAACTGATGACTAGGTCTGAATGGGTTTTGCTACGCATGGACAGCCCCCTTTGCTTGATGAAATGGCTATTGAATGGCGTCAGGAGCTTGGGAGGTGAGTGTCTGGAAAGTGGCGAGGCATTGGTGCTCTGGACCTCATCCGCACCCTTCTGGTGTGTCTTGTTAACCTATGTCAGCTGGCTGGCTTTGATGATGGAGCTGTGGCATCAGAATCACATGTTGTAAATTAAGTCATGACTTCCAACATAAACATCTGGTTTGCTTGCAGCTCATCATAATGTTGCAATCATTGTGGTGATGTCAGCTTAGTGTTTCATAGGTCCACTGGCCTGTTGGCTGCTCACCATAATGCTGCAATCATTGTAGTGGTGTCAGCTTAGTGTTACATAGGTCCACTGGCCTGATGGCAGCTCATCATAATGCTGCAATCATTGTGGTGGTGTCAGCTTAGTGTTACATAGGTCCACTGGTCTGATGGCAGCTCATCATAATGTTACCAACATTGTGGTGGTGTCAGCTTCATTGGTCCCCTTCTGCCTATCTCAAGATCTTGTTAGCACATGGCTCAAGGTGTCTGCCAGATAATTACTGCCATAACTGATTGGAACGCATATGGACTTGTCTGATACGATCAATCCCTCATGATCAAGCTCAGAACTCACAACTGTAACACCTGTGTCATATTGTTTTAGACAATCACACAGATGTCATTATACTACACTGGATCTGTGGAACACTGTGTGCAGTTCGTAGAGAATGGGTGATGTGTTCTAGATGATTTTTGTGAGGATGGATGGGGAGATATTCTGGGTAGAATTACAGATAGAAATATGTCTTTCATTACACAAAAATGTTGTTTCAATAGAAGGGAGCAAAGAGAGACGATATTTTGTAGAATTGCTAAGTTAGGTGAAACCTCAAAATCTTCCAGCACATGATAATGACCTGTAGGCTTGTGTGGTATTTGTCTTTCTTGCAATAGTGGATATGGAATGTTGAGAGTACAGTAAATATCATCTTGAGAAAAGTGAAACTGAAGGTGTGGAGTAAGTTCCGTTAAGACCAGCCATTTAGAAAATACTCAATCGTTACAATTTACAATAAATATCACGCTGATTTCATATTGGATTCCTTATTATTGTTAGGAATCGTTTTGTTTGTTTATATATTTGGTTGTTTGTTTGCTTGTCTTTTAGTGTGTGTGTGTGTGTGTGTGTGCGTGCATGCGTGCATGCATGTGTGCATGTGTGTGTGTGTGTGTGTGTGTGTGCGTGTATGCGTGCATAATTGTGTATGCGTTAGTTTCATTATTTTCCTGATGTGTGTACGCATGTCCTTTAGCCCAGACTATGCAGATGGTATGTTGCTGCACAGTCTGCATACTCCGTCTTTGGCAGGTGTGCTTGGTGAATGTTTGTATGTTTCCATAAGCCTCTGGATGCTGACGTGTCTTACGGGAATCTTAAACGTGCGTAACTGATCTTATGTATGTGTGTAACACAAC
>JAPXFY010000024.1:49841318-49853818 GCA_030674185.1 Monoplex corrugatus
TAACCTTTTGCTGTGTGAATAATTTTATAATGAAGATTTATTTCCCTTGGTATAGAAAAGTCATGTTGGTTTCGAGCAACCCTCAAAACTTGTTCTTTCATCTTTCCTTAAGTGAGGGACGTAGCGCGATTGGTGATAATAATGCTAATTCTGTTTCTACAGTGCAAACAGTTAGTGATATTCATATTGATATTCATATTGATATTCATGTTCATATTCATATTCATATTCATTTGTTTTGTCACAGCGGATTTGTCATGTGAAACTCGGGCTTCTCTCCCCTTTGACCGAGCGTCGCCACAGTGCGGTACCAGGTTTGTTTTGTTTTTCTTTTTTTTTCTTGGTTTTTTTTTAACCAAGCTTTCAGAAAGACAGAAAGGCTAACTGACCTTCGAGGGAAGAGACCTGGGAAATCAACTCTGCTTCTCCAATGTTTTATACCAGTGCATATGGGCGAATGCCCTGCTCTTCACGATTTTCAACTGCCGTGGGATCTTGAGCGTGCGCAGGCCAGAAAGCACACGGGGTCCAACTCGATTTTTCGTCCCCTTCCGAAGGACTAGACGTTCAATTCGATTTTCCAGTCAAACTGAGGAGAAAAGTCGAGGCCTCTACGGGGAGCGAACCCTGGAACCTCGAGTTAAGTTATTGGCAGGCGAACGTCTGAACCATTCTGCCACTCTTCTCCCCTTTGTTTTTCGCAAAGAGTCCATGTCAAAACACACATGTTGTACTTTACATAGGGAAAAAACAACAACAACAATATCAATAAAGTAGTGATGGAGGGGGTGTAGAGTAGCTACAGTCGTACATTATTGCAGTATAACACAGTTACACACATACACAACACACACACACACACACACACACAAACACACGCACGCACGCACACACACACACACAAACACACACACACACACACACACACACACATACAAACACACACACACACACACACACACACACACATACAAACACACACACACACACACACACACACACACACACACACACACACACACACACACACACACACACACACGTACACGTACATGCGTGATTATGCCTCAGATAGTCAGTCCAGCGGTTTGATAATGGCTGTGACTTCATCAAATCCTCATCTCCTCTTGTCCCAGATCTGATGTTCTAGAAACCAGAAAAAAAACACACCAAAAATAGAATCAAAATGCGTATTTAATACAACCACACAAGACAAGTGCAAAGTTTCGGCCAACTGGCCTTTGTCCAGCGTAAATGTAAGAGCAGAAACGAACAAACATCAAGTACAAAAATTAGGAGAAAAAGACTCAAACTTCCCTGTTGCTTTGTCCAGTTTGAGAAAAGGACTAAACACACACACACACATACAAAGAAATAAACAAACACACAAGCACACACACACACACACACACACACACACACACACACACATACACACACACACACATACACACACACATACACACACACACAAACACACCACACACACACAACACACACACATACTCATACAAACGCTACACAAACACACACTCACACAAACCCTCTCACACACACAAACTCTCTCTCTCACACACACACATACAGACACACACACACACTCACACACTCACTCAAGATTATGTCTCAGATAGTCAGCTCGGTGTATTTCATGATGGCTGTGACTTTCATCAGATCTTTGTTATTCCAGATCTGCAGTTCTAGCGTTGTTCCATTTGGATACTGCTCGTTTCTTTCATTTTTCTGAACAAGAGGCAAAACTGGAGAAACGTGCTCTGAAGATTTGGTGGTCTTGTCTGGCATGGACACCCATCTGTGTGGGACAGCCCCATTCGCACGTCTGAATGTAAATGGGTTGACTGGCCACTTTCTGCGGTATGTCAGAAGATTTCGGGTACTCCTCTTCACCGGACCTGTCTCACAGGTGGGCTTGTGAGTGAGGGAGTGAGTGTGTGTGTGTGTGTGTGTGTGTGTGTGTGTGTGTGTGTGTGTGTGTGTGTGTATGTGTGTGTGTGTGTGCGTGTGCAGGACAGAAAGAGAGAGAGAGACAGACAGACAGACAGACAGAAAAACAGACAGACAAACAGACAGACAGACAAAGACAGAGTCAGAAAGACAGACACAGACAGAGAGAAAGAGACAGACAGACAGACTGACGTACAGACAGAGAGAGACAGAGTGTGTGTGTGTGTGTGTGTGTGTGTGTGTGTGTGTGTGTGTGTGTGTGTGTGTGTGTGTGTGTGTGTGTGTGTGTGTGTTGTAATCACTGTGTTTCTGTTTTATGCATGTGTATGTGTGTATGTGAGCGTCTGTGTGTGTGTATGTTTGTATGTGTGTTTATCTGTTTGTAATTTTTATCAAGGCTAGGGGGGGGGGGGGTTGTGTGTGTGTGTGTGTATGCCCGCTTTTGTGTGTGTATGTGGGGTGTGTTCGTGTATATGCATGCGTATGTGCGTCTGTGTGCGCATCTGCCTGTTTGTCGCTTATTTTTAAAGAGGCATGAATAATTCAGGGAAGAGGGGAGTGTAAGTGTGAGGGTGAGGGGGCGAAGGGTGTTTTTCAATATGAATATGCTCACGCGTCAGCTGCTTCCAGAGGCCTCCGTTGACTTTCATGTATTGATCCATCCCTGCCATGGCACTGACAGACTCTGGCTCTCTATCTGAGTTTACTCACGACAACATCGATTCCCCGTGTTACTTAACTCTACCTCATATCGACATGAGGGGAGAGAGAGAGGGGGGGAGAGAGAGAGGGAGGAAGAGAGAGGGAGAGAGAGAAAGGAAGAGATTGAGAGAGAGGGAGGTAAGGAGAGTAAGAGAAAGAAAGAGAGAGAGAGAAAGAGAAGAGAGACAGATAGACAGAGACAGACAGGCAGAAAGACAGAAAGAAAGACAGATAGACAGACAGACAGATGGAAAACAGGGAGAGAGAAAAGGACGAGGGGGTGAGAGACAGGGTGAGGGAAAGAGAGACTGAGAGACAGACAGACAGACAGACAGAGAGAGAAAGAGAGAGAGAGAAAAAAAAAAGAAGAGAGACAGACAGACAGAGACAGAGAGACAGACAGACAGAGACAGACACAGAGAGAGACAGAGAGACAGACAGACAGAGAGAGACAGAGAGACAGACAGACAGAGAGACGGACAGACAGACTGAAAAAACAGACGGAAAGTGGGATACAGAGAGGGACGAGAGTAGGGTGAGAGAGAGAGAGAGAGAGAGAGAGAGTAGACCGAGAGAGACAGACAAGGAAAGACAGACAGACAGAGAACGGAGAAAGAAAGAGGAAGAGAGGAAGACAGACACAGAGAGAGAGAGAGAGTAGACCGAGAGAGACAGACAAGGAAAGACAGACAGACAGACAGACGGAGAAAGAAAGAGGAAGAGAGGAAGACAGACACAGAGAGAGAGAGAGAGTAGACCGAGAGAGACAGACAAGGAAAGACAGACAGACAGACAGAGAGAGAGAGAGAGTAGACCGAGAGAGACAGACAAGGAAAGACAGACAGACAGAGAGACGGAGAAAGAAAGAGGAAGAGAGGAAGACAGACACAGAGAGAGAGAGAGAGTTGGAGAGAGAGAGAGAGTAGACCGAGAGAGACAGACAAGGAAAGACAGACAGACAGAGAGACGGAGAAAGAAAGAGGAAGAGAGGAAGACAGAACACAGAGAGAGAGAGAGAGAGAGTAGACCGAGAGAGACAGACAAGGAAAGACAGACAGACAGAGAGAGAGAGAGAGAGTAGACCGAGAGAGACAGACAAGGAAAGACAGACAGACAGAGAGACGGAAAAGAAAGAGGAAGAGAGGAAGACAGACACAGAGAAGGAGAGAGAGAGAGAGAGTAGACCGAGAGAGACAGACAAGGAAAGACAGACAGACAGAGAGACGGAGAAAGAAAGAGGAAGAGAGGAAGACAGACACAGAGAGAGAGGAGAGAGTAGACCGAGAGAGACAGACAAGGAAAGACAGACAGACAGACAGAGAGAGAGAGAGTAGACCGAGAGAGACAGACAAGGAAAGACAGACAGACAGAGAGACGGAGAAAGAAAGAGGAAGAGAGGAAGACAGACACAAGAGAGAGAGAGAGAGAGAGAGAAGAAGGACCGAGAGAGACAGACAAGGAAAGACAGACAGACAGAGAGACGGAGAAAGAAAGAGGAAGAGAGGAAGACAGACACAGAGAGAGAGAGAGAGTAGACCGAGAGAGACAGACAAGGAAAGACAGACAGACAGAGAGACGGAGAAAGAAAGAGGAAGAGAGGAAGACAGACACAGAGAGAGAGAGAGAGAGAGTGAGAAGAGCATGGACACTGGATGTTTACCCAAATAAGCCTTAACCCCTTATAAAGGGGTGTGAACAATATTTAACACAAAGATCATACCATCACATGTTCTTAATTGATATCATCATATCATCATCATCATCATCATCATCATCATCATTATCATTATCATCATCATTTGCCCTGCCGCATAGCGTTGGCAATAATGGCCCTCCATATGCATATATCCCTTGACGCTGCATAATTGATATATGACTACAAACGTGCTTTGATACAACGAAGACAAAATCACGTAGAAATCATATCTGTGACGCTGCATCTCCAGCTCTCTTTTGACATTTAGATAAATTATACAGAAAGATATTGCGAGCTTTTTGGTATCATTTTCATTTCTTGACAAGAAAACAGCGGCAACAACTGAAACACAGTTCGATTTTCGTCACGTTTAAATGGAATTAAATTGTTACGTTAATTATTGATACTGGGAGAACATAAAGAAACATGTGTTTTATTTCGAGTGGAAGTCTGTAAGAAAGCGACAATTAAAAGTTTGCTCATTAGATCTGTTTGCTCCCCCCCCCATCTCCCCCCTCCCCTGGTGGATACCGGGGGCTCTTTCAGTATAAATAGTATCCCCACCTTCTGGAAATCAATCAATCAATTTGGAAATTATGTGCTATAGATTTCCTCTTTTCTATCACTCTCTGGTTTCTTTCTTCTATCTTTGCTTTCTTTCATTTCTTCCTATCATTTTCTCGCCTTGCTGGCCCATTTACCTTTATGTGTTCGATGAAGTCTTACATGCTTTCTTTTAGTATTGATAAATGGGTACATGTATTAAGTGCATTTCTGGCTTGAGGGAAATGAGATATGCGGAAGCAATGTTAAGTAATTTAGGCCCGTTTTTATATATTTTAGTGTCCTCAGTTATGTTTAAATTTGTATTGAGGTGTCCTTTTTGAATCCCCTGTGTGGTCAACGCTAGGGTCATCTAAAGCGATTGTGCGCGCGAATGCATTGATATGTGTACTTAATTTTCTCTTCCTTTTATATTTTCCTGTTGCAGTACTGTGAGTGTATTGAAACGGTTATAGCCCTGATATGGCTGTATGCAGTCGGCTGGACTTTATGCAGCAATAAGAATAAGAATAAGATTTGTTTGTATCGTTATGTATCAGAAAGAAAGACAGAGTGAGAGAAACAAAAGAAGATGGGAATAGTAGATTGAGTTAGGAATATCTTTCAAAAAAGGGGCAGAGTGTGTGTGTGTATATATATATATATATATATATATATATATATATATATATATATAATATATATATGTGCGCGCACACACACACACACACACACAACCACACACACACACACACACACACACACACACACACACACACACAAATAAGTCATCATCATCAAGTGCCCTGCCACATGGCGTTGGCGATCATGGCCCTCCATATGCATTTATCCCTTGTTGCCGTAAGCACATCTTCCACCCTCTCTGTCCTCAGCCACTCTGCAAGTTCGTTCAATATTTTTTTTCCCGGGATCTAACTGATGCTCTCTTTCCCTCCAGCTTTCCTGTTGTGACCAGGTGCTCTGATTCCCCTTTCCTCATAAAATGGCCTATAAATGTCGGCTGTCTTTTCCTAATCTTCCTGATGAATGATCTTGTGTCTGCCTCCATCAAGACTGTCTCGTTTGTTTTCTTTGCTGTCCATGGAACTCTCAACATTCTTCTTAGAAACCACATCTCGGTTGCCTTAATCTTGTTCTGGCTTTGCTTGTTGACTGTCCACGTCTCACAACTGTATAACATTATCGGTCCTATATAATAATCAAGAACTTTCTTCCCGATTAAATATTTTCCCATTCTGTAGAACATGTGCCTATTTTTTATCTTATGCATTATGTAATACTGGTATCCTTTACATTCCAACACTACTCTTCGCTAGTGCGTCATAGTTCTCATTTCCGCTCTGACATCATATTTACTCAGAAACACATTATGATGTTATCTTAGTTCATTCCTTTTCTCACATTGGACAGCAGGGAAGTTTCAGTCTTTTTCTCATAATTTTTGTATCTGGTGTTTGTTTGTAATCTTACGCTTGACAAAGGCCAGTTGGCCGAAAATTTGCGCCTGTCTTGTCTTGTTGTATTAAATACGTGTTCGTATTCTTCTTTCGTGTTTTTTCTGGTTCCTGTTTGCTTGACCGCGGGCAGTCACACTTGTTTTGGATTTCTCTTCCTGATGTTAATTGATAGGCATTTGTTGGTAAGAATGCTTTTCATCTTCTTAAATGCTGTTTTGGATTGGCCGATTCTGCTGGCTATTTCTTATGTGCATCTGCCGTCACACGAAATACCAAAAGAAAAAAGAAAAAAATCAGAGAGAAAACTTACTACTGACAGCGCTCGAAATGTTAATTCGAAAGAAAAACAAATTTGCTGTTCTCCTTCATCTGGGTCGCTGAGGATGACAAGGGTGTTGAAGGTAAATACTGATTTCCATAGGACAAGGCAGGTGAGAATAATAATTGTTCGTTACTTCTGTCAACATCCTTTTAGACAGTAATAATATTAATATGCTGATTCACCTGTACTTTACATGGGGGCACAGGTGTGTGATCTGCCGTACTGTGCTGTAGAGTACTGATCACAGAAATTAGATACAATTCTGTTTTCTTTTTATCGTTGTGTTTTGTACTTTATTCTTTTTACCGATATCTTTTCTTTCTTTTTCCAAATGTTTCGTTTTCTTTTCCTAGTTTGTGTGTATGTACGTGTGCTTGTGCGTGTGAATGTGTTTGCGTGAGAGAGGGAGAGAGAGAGAGAGTGAGGAGGAGAGGAAGGAGGGAAAGAGAGGTGGGAGAGCGAGCAAGAGAGAGAGAGTGTGTGTGTGAAAGAGGGGGGCGAGAGAGAGACACAGAGAGAGAGAGAAAGAGAGACAGACAGACAGACAGAAACAGACAGAGACAGAGACAGACACAGAGACAGAGATAGAGATAGAGAAAGAAACTGACACTGACATTGTTTTAAATGTGAAGGTCACCGACCCATACTCAATATGATACATGTATAATACTGCTTTCATACGCACATACAAGTTTTCAAACAATCGGACGTAATGCAAACCTACGTACATAATCTACATACATATTTCCGTGCACACATACATACATACATAGGTCTACTTGCAAAAATGAAAAAGAGAGAGAACACACACACACACACGCGCACGCGCGCACACACACACAATGAGAGACAGACAGACTGACAGACACAGACAGACAGACAGACACAGACACAGATAGAGATAGATAGGCAGAAGAAAAAGAGACAAAGACAGACTCTCTCTCTTCTCTCTCTCTCTCTCTCTCTTCTCTCTTCTCTCTCTCTCTCTCTCTCTCTCTCTTCTCTCTCTTCTCTCTTCTCTCTCTTCTCTTCTCTCTCTCTCTCTCTCTCTCTCTCTCTCTCTCTCTCTCTCTCTCTCTCTGTCTCTCTCTGTATATCTCTCTCAGTCTTCCTCTCTCACACTTTCTTTCGTTATTTTCTCTCTCGCCTTCCCTCCCCCTCTCTCACAAACTTTCTTTATTTCACTGTCTCTTTCTCTCTTTTCTCCTTCTCCCCCTCTCTTTCTCTGTCTGTCTGTCTGTCTGTCTCAGACAGTCTGTCTGTCTCTGTCACTCTCTCCCTTTCTCTCTCTCTCTTTCTCTCTCTCCCTGTCTTTCTGTCTTTCTGTCTGTCTGTCTGTCTCTTTCTTCTCTCTCTCTCTCTCTCTCTCTCTCTCTCTCTCTCTCTCTCCCTGTCTCTCTGTCTGTCTGTCCTCTCTCTCTCTCTCTCTCCTCCTCTCTCTCTCTCTCTCTCTGTTTTATCTTCCTTGTCATTGAAGACAGATAGATACCCATTAACAGCTGAATGGATTACGGCGGTGTGCCCAAGCCAAGGCAAGACCTTGGTAATCCATCCATCCATCCATCCACCCGTCCATTTGACAACCACGCTGGATTGTGCTAAATGTCATAATTTTGAAGTGAGCACTCCAACCACACTAAAGCTTTCGCCGTTCTTCAAGGAGTTTGGAGTTTAGTCAAGAAAAGATTCTTTACGCTCGGATAATTCCGTATGCGCTCCAACCCAATCTGTCATCTGTCATCTGTCATCTGGCTGACTCCTTAAGCCTACACAAAACGATCAAGTGTCGGCGAGGATTTTGAAATGGAGAGGTTGGGGGGTGACACGGGAACTATCCTGGGGGGTGGGGTGGGGGATCCCATTTCGACGTTTACCATTTTGCCTTTTTATGTTTCGCCTTTTCCCATGTCACTTTTTTCCGTCTCCTCTTTTCTCATGTCACCTTTCCCGTGTCGCCTTTTCCCATTTCATCTTTTCCCATGCCACCTTTACCCGTTTAATTTTTCCCCATTTAACCATTCCATGTTTCACCTTTTCCCAAGGTCACCTTTTCCCGTTTCGTTTTTTTCCCATTTTGCCTTATCCCGTTTCGTCTTTTCCCAAGGTCACCTTTTCCTGTTTCATCTTTTCCCATTTCACCTTTTCGTGTTTCCTCTTTTCCCATGACGTCTTTTTCCGTTTCGTCTTTTCTCATGTCGCCTTTCCATGTCGCCTTTTCCCATGTCGCCTTTACCATGTCGCCTATTCCCGTTGTAATTTTTTTCCCATTTCACCTTTCCAAGTTTCGCCTTTTCCCAAGATCACTTTTCCTGTTTCTTTTTTTCCAATTTTGCCTTATCCCGTTTCGCCTTTTCCCGTGTCGCTCATTTTCCGTGTCAATTTTTTCCCATCTCATCTATTTTTTACGTTTCGCCTTTTCCCCGTGTCACCTTTTCCCATGTCGCCTTTTCCCGTTTCATCTTATCCAGTTTCGCCTTTCAATAGGTCACTGTTTTAACCTAGTCCCATTTTGCCTTGAATTCATTGACTTGTACATTAGCTTATTTGCACGTAGACATCAATATCTGCATACATCAAACACAAAATGACAAAATGAATAGGAATCAATTTTTCTTTTGATTCATTCTCCTTCTCTCTCTCTCTCTCTCTCTCACTTTCTTTCCTCTCTCTCTCTCTTTCTCTTTCTCTCTCTTCTTCTCTCTCTCTCTTTCTCTCTCTCTCTATTTCTCTGTGTCTCTGTCTCTCTCTCCCCCTCTCTCTTTCTTTCTTTTTCTGTCTCTCTGTCCCTGTCTTTGCCCCCCTCTCTCTCTTTCTCTCTCCCTTTGTCTCTGCCTCTGTCTCTCTCTCTCTCTCTCCTTTCTTTCCCTTCTCTCTTCTCTCTTCTTTCTCTTCTCTCTCTCTCTCTTTCCTTTTCCCCTTCTCTCTTTCTCTCTCCTTTCTCTTCTCTTCTCTCTCTCTCTCGTCTCTCTCTCCCTTCTCTCTCCCCTTCTCTGTCTCTGTCTCTCTCTCCCCTTTCTCTCTTTCTTTCTTTATCTGTCTCTCCGTCCCTGTCTTTGCCCCACTTTCTCTCTCTTTTCTCTCTGTCTCTCTCTCCCTGTCCTGCCTCTCTCTCTCTCTCTCTTCTCTGTCTGTCTCTCTTTGTCTGTCTGTCTCTCCTCTCTCTCTCTTTCTCTTTCTCTCTCTCTCTCTCTTCTTCTTCCTCTCTCTCTCTCCCTTCTCTATCTTTTTCTCGCTATTCTTCTCTGTCTGTCTGTCTGTCTGTCTACTCTCTCTCTCTCTCTCTCTCTCTCCTCTCTCTCTCTCTCTCTCTCTCGTCTTCCTGAGTTCAGGATGGAAAAATATGGCGAACTGACGCAAGTGCATATGGCAAAGCGGTACCCTTACTCAGTCCAAAATGCACACAGCTTCAAATCAAAGTCAGACATTCTAATTGAAAAAAAGCAAAATGGATGGGGGAGGGGGGGGGGGAGAGGCGAGACGGCGAAACTGGATGTCACCATCTATGGAACATTTCCGTTCTGTTCTTGAAGGACTGGTTTGACTGTGTGATGAATTAAAAAAGAAGAAAAGGTGTCCGGAGCTGGAAGCTACAAAGGTGGCTTTAAATCACAGTACACTGACACTAATGAGCCAGCAGGGGCTGAACAAACCTACCTATATTTATCATTAACAGGGTCCTTTGTGGTGTCATGACTCTTGTTGGGCGTCGAGAATGATAAAGACTAGGAAGGAGACAGATAGAATTAGAGAGAGAGAGAGAGAGAGAGAGAGATAGAGACAGAGACAAGCACACACACACACATTCACAGAGAGAGTTAGAGAGAAAGGAAGAGCTAGAGAGAGAGAAAGGGAAAACTAGAGAGAGAAACAGTGAGAGAGAGAGAGAGAGAGAGAGAGAGAAAGGTAGAGAGAGAGAGAGAAAGGTAGAGAGAGAGAAAGGTAGAGAGAGAGAGAGAAAGGTAGAGAGAGAGAAAGGTAGAGAGAGAGAGAGAGAGAGAGAGAAACGAAAAGATAGAGAGAGAAAGGGAAAACTAGAGAGAGAAACAGTGAGAGAGAGAAACAGTGAGAGAGAGAAAGAGAGAGAGAGAGAAGAGAGGGAGAGACACAGAGAGAAAAAGACCAACTGACAGACACAAGAAAAGGAGTGTGAGACAGGGAGGGGAATGGAGGGAGACAGAAAGACATAACGAAAGGGTGTGAAAGAAGGGGGAAGGAAACAGACAGAAAAAAGACTGATATACATATATACATATAATGAGCCAGCAGGGGCTGAACAAAACCTACCTATAGTTATCATCAACAGGGTCCTTTGTGGTGTCTGATGACTCTTGCCACACTGAACGTCGTGTTGAGTGACGAGCTCTATGGCACGGAGACAAAAAGAGACTAACAGAAGATCAAGACAAGGAGGGAGGGAGGTAGACAGAGAAAAATAGAGAGGGGGAAAGAGAATATTAGAGAGAGAGAGAAAGATGAATGAGAGAGACAGAGAGACAGAGAGAGACGCAGACACAGACACAGAGAGAGTTAGAAAGGGAGAACTAGAGAGAGAGAAAGGGAGAGCTAGAGAGCAAGAGAAAGAGAGAGCAAGAGAGAGAGAGAGAGACAGACAGACTGACAGACAGACATAAGAAATGGAGCGTGATACAGGGAGAGAGAGGGAGGGAGACAAACACAGACAAGGGTGTGAAAGAGGGGGAAAGGAGACAGAGAGAAAAGGAGACTAATATATATATATATATATATATATATATATATGTGTGTGTGTGTGTGTGTGTGTGTGTGTGTGTGTGTGTGTGTGTGTGTGTGTGTGCACAGAGAGAGAGAAAGAGAAAGAGAGACAGACAGAGAAAGACAGACAGAGAGAAACAGAGGAGGCAAGAGACGGAGACAGAGAGACAGACAGATACCTTTACTCAGTCCAAAATACACAACTCCAAAAATCAAACATTCTAACTGAAAAAGCGAAGTGTGTGGGGGAGGGGGGAGGGGAGGGGGAGGGGTAGGACGGCAACGAAACTGGATGTCACATCTATGGAACATTTCCGTTCTTCAAGGACTGGTTTGACTGTGTGATAAATTAAAAGAAAAACGTGTCAGGAGCTGGAAGCTACAAAGGTGGCTTTAAATCACAGTACACTGACACTAATGAGCCAGCAGGGGCTGAACAAACCTACCTATAGTTATCATTAACAGGGTCCTTTGTGGTGTCTTGACTCTTGCCACACTGAACATCGTGTTGGGAGACGAGCTGTATGGCACACAGACATAAAGAGACTAATAGAACGATAGGGCCGGGAGTGAGGGAGGAAGGGAGAGAGAGAGACATACAGACAGAGAGACAGAGAGAGAGACAAACGGACAGACAGACAGACAGATACACAGAGAGACACAGAGAGAGAGACGACACACACACACACACACACACACACACAGAGTTAGAGAGTTAGAGAGACATGGAGAGCTAGAGAGAGAGAGAGAGATAGTGAAACAGAGACAGAGACAGAGAGATAGAGACAGACAGACAGAGAAACAAAGAAGGAGAGAAAAGATAGACAGACAGACATAAGAAAAGGAGTGTGAGACAGGGAGATGGAGGGGGGAGGGAGACAGACAGACAGACAGATATGAAAGCAGACATAATGAAAGAGTGCGAGACAAGGGAAGGAAATAAGAGGAAAGAGAGACTAATATATGTAAATGTATTATATATTATGTATAATTATGTATATGTATATTTTTATGTACATGCGTGTATATATTAAATAAGGAGAAAGAGAGACTGATATATGTA
>JAPXFY010000024.1:49866318-49871318 GCA_030674185.1 Monoplex corrugatus
AATAATGCCTGAATAACAAGCTGCAGCAGGTTTGGTAGTAAAATCAAGTATTCATAAAGAAAAAATCAGGCTGAAATGGGCAAAAGACAGTGTAATATGGAGGTTTAAAAAGCCTGACACACATATAACAAGAAACTATGTGCTGCAAACTGTCAAAAAACAACAACAACAACAACAACAACAACAAAGGAAAAAGAAAAAGAAAAGAAGAAAGTCAAGCACACACACACACACACACACACGCACACACACACACACACACACACACACACACACACACACACACACACACACACATGCACATCACACAGCATCATCAGTTGATACCTGAAACTAAAATAAGTCTGATATGACTCAAAGAAATACTATGTATGTGATATAGAATATAGTTACAAAACAGACCAACAAAGTACAATGGAAGTCAAATGAAACGAACTATGTTGATGATATAACATGTATAAGAAAACAAACCAATAAAAAAGTACAATGGAAGTAAAATAAAACGAAATGAAGCGAATGAAATGAGATTAAAAAGTGATTCAAATGAAATGAAATGAAATTGAATGAAATCAAGTGAAATTAAATGAAATTAATTTGAAATATTATAACATGTGGCAATAAGTTTCAAACATTAAACGGTTAGAATTTTCCAGTATGTAATTAATTTGTAATCATTTTTTAGACGATTTTGATATTTTCATCAAAGATAAATTCTTGGATAACAAGCGACAGTAAATAATAATAATAATAATAATAAATGGTTATTTATGAGCGCTTTCCACTTGCACAAAGCGCTTTACAACAACAATAAAAAGTAAAACAAGCACACGAACTCACAGACACACACCAACACACACACAAACACGCACAGACACACACACACAAACCACACACACACGCACGCACGCACGCACACAAACACACACGCGCACGCATTCACACCCAAAAACACGCACATCAAGAATACAAAGCGGCAGAAAGAGGGTCTACAAGAAATGTTGCTGGAAGAGAAAAGTCTTCAGACTAGTTTTAAAGGAGGGAAATGAAGGGCTGTGACGGAGATTGTGAGGCAAGGAGTTCCACATCTGCACAGCAGATGATGAAAAAGCTCGACCACCATGCCTCTCTCGTTTATATTTTGGAACGCGGAATGTTCTATCATCGGTAGCAGAGCGAAGAGATCTGGGTGGTACATAGATCGTAAAGATGTCAGAAAGGTATTTAGGCGCAGTGCCAATTATGACTTGGTAGCATTACAAGTAATATTACATCAAAAGGGATTAAGATTAGTAAAAGTAAAAGAAAAACAAAATAGGAAAATCAATAGATGAGTAAAAAAAAAAGTAATTAATACATAAATAAATAAGTTTAATTAGAGGTAAATTTTAGATAACAAGCGGCAATAAATTTTATATTAAAGGGGATAAATATTAGGAAAAATATAAGAGAAACAAAATAGCTAAAATAATAGACAAGTAAATAAATAAGTAAACAAAATGTATAAATAAATGAATAAATAACTGGATAGACGAATAGATAAATAAACAAATAAATACTTAGAAAAATGAATGAATGAATAAACAAATAAACAAAATAAGTAAATAAATAAATAAACAAATACAGCCTATAAATAAACAAAATGAAATTGATATTACCAAAGATGAGAACGGAGGTGATGTGGACAGTACCGAATACGCAAAACAATCTTTATCATCACTAAAATTGTTTTTTCCATAACGTTAATCTCTAAACCAATTTGGACATATCGCGCTTTACACATTAGAGACTTTAAGTGGAGTACAGAGAACTCAAAGCTGTAAGTCGAACTGACCACAGAAGTCTTCTATAGGGTATGCATGATCATCTATTTTTTTTAGAAACTTGATGTAATGATTGTTACTGTTACTGTTGTTATTGTTATTGTTTAAAGCCCAGCCGACTGCGTAGAACCATATCAGGCCTATAACCAGTTCAGAACATACAAAACTTCAACAGGAGAAAAAGAAAAGAAAATTAAGTACACACATCAATGCATTCGCGCATATGTGACCTGTTCTCACGAATGGGGTCACAACTTAATTTTGGGGGGTATAGAGATATTTATATCACCGGAAAGCAGAAAAAATGCTCTTTCCAATGATGTATAATTCAACTGTCTAACTGGAAAATCGAGCGAGTTACAGTAATTTAAAGGGAGTGGGTGATGGGACGGCCATTTTGAGAAAAGCAGAGTTAAAGAAGGACAACAAAATTCTCTGCTTTTTCCTTAGCAACCAGTATTCTGTCTTCATCAAGCTTAGTGAAGTGATAGATAAAGTGGTTCTGCACTACATACTAGCTATTTCGCGAGCTGATTCCAACGGTATGCGATATGCTGAGGCCCTGTACGGTTTCATGGCCTAAATTAAAGCTCAAACACACGCATTTTCACGGAAAAAATCTGCACATTCTCGATGGGTTATCACTTTAAAATGTTATTTTAACACTCTTTCAGCCCAAATTTCACTTTAATCTTTGCCATAATTAATAGATTAATGGTCAGACAATGTGTAGGAACAAAAATCTCAAATCACCCAGATCGACCCTCACCACCTTTTCAGGCCCGTATCTCAGTTCACACGTTGCGAATTGTGACCCCGTTCGCAAGAACCAGTCACTTTTTTTTTATAATCTAAGAAGATGCCCCTGGCGTTGACCATTCCGTCCAATTTATCGCACATGGGGATTTAAAAAAACATACCTGAATATAAATTTAAACATAGATAAGGACATTAAAACATATAAAAACAGGCCTAAATTACCTAAAATTGCTTTCGCATATCTCATATCCCTAGAGCCAAAAATGCTCTTAACACATGTATCCAATTCTCAATCCTAAAAGTACGTAAGAATTTACCGATCACATCCAGGTGAATGCACCAGCAAGGCAGAAAATGATAGGAAGAAATGACAGAAAGCAAAGGAAGAAGAAAGACAGAAACAAAGAGTGACAGAAGAGATGAAACTTCTAGCACAGAATTTCCAGAAGGTGGGGATACTATTTATACTGAAAGAGCCCTGGCATCCACACGGGGACTGCTACTGTTAGTCTGTAACATAACTATATGAATTAGTGCAACCAGATAATCAGTTTAACCCTTTGACTCCCTCATCTTATTCACCAGCATTACGAGGCAGTTTCCTCGGAAGCTTGATCTCAAAGGCCTGACCAGTCAGACCTTTCTGAGTCATCAGCAGCGTCCATTATCGTTGTTGTTGTTTAAAGCCCAGCCGACCGAGAACAGCCATATCAGGGCTATATCATCATCATCATCATCATCATCATCATCATCATCATCATCATCATCATCATCAATATCCTCCTCCTCATCGTCGTCGTCGTCATCGTCGTCGGCTTAATCGTCGTCGTCGTCGTCGTCGTCGTCGTCGTCGTCGTCGTCATCATCATCATCATCATCATCCAGCATTTAACGTCAGTTTAACATGAAAGCTCTCTCTTTCTCTCTCTCTCTCTCTCTCTCTCTCTCTATATTATATATATATATATATATATATATATATATATATATATATCTCACAGACGCATGAACACGAATTCTCTCTCTGTCTCTGTCTCTCTCTTTCTCTCTCTCTCATTCTCTCATTCTGTCTGTCTGTCTGTCTGTCTGTCTCTCTCTGTCTCTCTCTCTCTCTCCTCTCTCTCTCTCTCTCCTCCTCCTCTCCTCTCTCTCTCTCCCTCGTTCTCTCTCCATGTTCTCTCTCTCTGTTCTCCTTTCTCTCTGTCTTGTCTGTCTGTCTCTCTCTCTCGCAAACACACACACAGACACACACGCGCACACATACACACACACACACACACACACACACTGTCTCTCTCAAACGCACACCCTACCCCCCCCCCCCCAACACAGTACCTGCAGGAAAGTAAGGAAATTATGTACTGTTTCTTCTGGTTGCTGGGCCATATAATGAAAATTTAAACGCTTTGCCGGAGGGGCAGGCAGCGAGAAATGAAATATCACTGCATCCTTTGACTATCACTGATTTTGCTCTTCGATTGGCATCTTCTGAGGAAACACTAATAGAAGGAAATACATGATAAATAATCAAGTAAACAAACAAACAAACAAATAAAGAGATAAATGAATAAACAGATAGATAAATAATTCAGTTGCCGTTGATTAGAGCTTGAAAGGATGTACCGCAATGCAATGCTCTTGGTGTGTTAACCCTTTGACTCTTGCACCCTATCCACCAACTGCAAAAAGTTAACCTCTTGACTCCCTCACGCTATCCACCATGCTATCCACCAGCTTCCTGACGAAGCTGGTGGATAGGGTGAGGAAGTCAAGGGTTAAGTTTTCGCTTTGCTATCATGGTTGACAATGCAGGATGCTGGTGGACAGGATGCGGGAGTCAAAGGGTTAATTTAAGTTGAATGTTGAACGGTGATTAAACAGATAAATGTCCGTCTCTTGAATGTATCTTTCTATAAAGTTGCTTGGTGTTTTTGTTTGTTTGTTTGTTTTAGGTTTTAGGAGGGTGTTGTTGTGTTTTGTTTGTTTGTTTTTGTTTCTTTTGTTTGTTTGTTTGTTGGTCGTTGTTGGTCGGTTGTTGTTTGTTTGTTGGTTGGTTGTTGGTTTGGTTGGTTGGTTGGTTGGTTGGTTGGTTGGTTGGTTGGTTGGTTGGTTGGTTGGTTGGTTGGTTGGTTGGTTGGTGGTTGGTTGTGGTTGGTTGGTTGGTTGATTGGTTGTGGTTGGTTGGTTGGTTGGTGTTGGTTGGTTGGTTGGTTGTTGGTTGGTTGGTTGGTTGGTTGGTTGGTTGGTTGGTTGGTTGGTTGTTTTCTTTGTTTGTTTTACATGCGTGTATGTATGCCCGTTGTTCTACACACACAGTGCAGGTGTTATGTTGTTGCTACATAGTCTACACAGCTTTATCTCCAGTGCGGGGTGTACGCTAGAAGTTCTCATGTTTCTATAAGTCACCGGACACTCACGTAA
>JAPXFY010000024.1:49876318-49903818 GCA_030674185.1 Monoplex corrugatus
AAATAAACCCATGAATGAATAAATAAATCATTAAATAAGTACGTCAATGAAATGTAGTGAAAGAAAATGTAAAAGACAACAAAATGACAACTGAATTTTCCCCAAGATAAATTCATGAATAAATTAATAAACAGATGAATAAATGGGCGATTGACTAAATGAATAAGTAAACAAACAAATAAACAAATAAATACGCAGATAAACAAACGAATAGATAAATAAATTTAAAAAATGAATAATAGAATAAGTAAATAAACAAAAACAAACACAATTGAGAAGGCAGATGGAAAACAGATCCGAAACTTTCCACGACAAATAAATAAATGAAAAAATTGATAAACGATTAAACAACTGGGTGAATGAATAACTACATACATGAATGAATGAATGAATAAATAAATAAGATGTTATAACCTTTAAAAGCCAGCAAGAGAACAAAATAAATAAACAAATGAAAAGATAGATATAGATAGATAGATAGATAGATAGATAGATAGATAGATAGATAGATAGATAGATAAATAAATAAATAAGTAAATAAATAAATAAACAAATAAATAAATAAGTAAATAAATGAGCACATAAACAAATAAATAATAAACAAACACACAAATAAATAAATAAATAAAATAATTAAAAATAATAATAAACAAACAAACAAATAAACACATTAATTAATTAATTAATTAATGGCTGAAGAAATAAACGAAACGCACTGAAATGAATTTTAAAAATCAAACAACATAACAACTTAGAATTTTCTCAAAACGACTAAACAAATGAGTAAAGAGATAAATAAATCGGTGTATGAACCGAATGAATAAATGAATGAATGAATATATAAACAAATGATAAATAAATAATAAATAAAATAAATAAACAAACAAATAAATAAATAAATAAATGCTTTACCAGATGAATGGACAAGTGTATAAATGAATACAAGAAACAAAACAAAAATCAAACACAATTTTTCAAAGTCCATTATGTGGAGTGGAATATAATCTAAGCTCTTTTGTTACTGCACTCTAATATACATGGCTTTTGATAATTCTGTCTGGGTTTAGCGAAAGAAAATTCAGATATAACCATAACAAACGAGTATTAAACAAACAAACAAACAAACAAACAAATAAACAATCAAAGCAAATTGCAACAACAACAAAAACAACAGAACAAATAACAGAACAACAAAGAAATCAAATGACATCAATAAGTGTGTAACAAGAATAACAAGAAGAACAACAGAATCATTTTCATCATCATTTTCATTACAATCATGATTATACAATGATTGATGTAATTGTCATTATCATCGTTAACATTATATATATTATTAGTATTAGTATCATTGCTGTTGTTGTTGTTCTCGTTGCTGTTGTTGTTGTCGTTGTTGTTGTTATCAATGTTAATAATAATATAGTTATCATTAAAAACAAGTGTGACCACCCGCGTTCAAGCAAACAGGAACCAGAAAAAAAACACGAAAAAAGAATACGAAAGCGTATTTGATACAAGACAAACGAATTAATATTATTTCATTTCTTCTTTCGTGTTTTTTTCTGGTTCATAATTATCATTGTTATCAATATTTATTCATTATTATATTTTGTTGTTAATGTTAATATTTTCACCGTTGTTTCCTATATTTAGTTATTATTTGTTGTTGTTGTTGTTAATGTTAATATTATCATAGTTGTTACTGATATTTATTCAGTATTTTTCGTTTTCAATTCGCGGGCAGCCACTTTGATATGCACTGGAATGTACGAGTTGTTTTTCGTGGCTAGTTTTTTCTCTCCTTTGTTTGTTTGTTTGTTCATCGTTTATTTTTCTTTCTTTCCTTCCTTCTTTCTTTCTTCTTGTCTGTCTGTCTGTCTTTGTTGTTTGTTTGTTTGTTTGTTTGTTTGTTCATCGTTTATTCTTTCTTTCTTTCTTTCTTTCTTTCTTCTGTCTGTCTGTCTGTCTTCGTTGTTTGTTTCTTTCTTTCTTTCTTTCTTCCTTTCTTCCTTTCTTTCTTTCTTTTCTTCTCTGTCTGTCTGTCTGTCTGTCTTTGTTGTTTGTTTGTTTCTTCTTCTTTCTTTCTTTCTTTCTTCTTTCTTTCTTTCTTTCTTTTCTTCTCTCTGTCTGTCTGTCTGTCTTTGTTATTTGTTTGTTTGTTTCTTTCTTTCTTTCTTTCTTTCCTTCTCTCTGTCTGTCTGTCTGTCTGTCTTTGTTGTTTGTTTGTTTCTTTCTTTCTTTCTTCCTTTCTTTCTTTCTTTCTCTCTGTCTGTCTGTCTGTCTTTGTTGTTTGTTTGTTTCTTTCTTTCTTTCTTCCTTCCTTTCTTTCTTTCCTTCTCTCTGTCTGTCTGTCTTTGTTCTTTCTTTGTTGTTTGTTTGTTTCTTTCTTTCTTTCCTGCTTTCTTGTTTGTTTGTTTGTCTGTTTGTCTGTTTGTCTGTTTGTTTGTCTGTTTGTTGGTCGGTTGGTTGGTTGGTTGGTGTTGGTTGGTTGGTTGGTTGGTTGGTTGGTTGGTTGATTGATTGGTTGGTTGTTTTGTTGGTTGGTTGTTTTATTGGTTGGTTGGTTGGTTGGTTGGTTGGTTAGTTGGTTGGCTGGTTGGTTGGTTGGATGGTTGGTTGGTTGATTGCTTGCTTGGTTGTTTTATTGGTTGGTTGGTTGGTTGCTTGCTTGCTTGGTTGCTTGGTTGGCTGGTTTACCCAGTCATTACGGAGCGTATCAGATGGTTTGGGTGCAAACAAACACAAAACGTGTTCAGAGACAAGCGGCTCTGTACATAATTATGTTAACCTGGAAAATTGGAAACATCTTCCGTCCTTCACTGACACGGTCGTCCTCCTGGAGGTTTGAATCGAGACCCTCCAGTTAGAAGAGAATGTGGTTTGAATTGACCACTCGTCCACTTGTGCCCTATTATTGTTATCGTTGTTGTGGTTAATATTGTAGTTGTTGTTGTTGTTGTCATTATTCTTTGGGTTGTCCAAAAGAAAAGAAAAGAAAGAAAGAAAGAAAGAAAAAGAAAGAAAGATCGCACACACACACTCGCGCGCACACACACTCGCGTGCGCGCGCACACACACACACACACACACACACATACACACTCTAACACACGTGCACATCGGGCAACCATCTATCCAACCAAAGAACTAATCAACTCTCCAACCAAGCAACCAAGCAACCAAGCAAGCAACCAACCAACCTACCAAGCAAACAAGCAAGCAAGCAAGCAACCAACCAACCAACCAGCCAAGCAGTTTGGAGTTTGTTCAAGAGGGTTCCATCATACTCGGACAATTCCATATGTGCTCTGCTGGCAGACTCCGTAACCCTGCGCAAAACCCTATGCGATGGCAAGGTTTCGAAATTGGGGACAGAGAGGGTGGAGAGACTTTTGAAACACTAAGCTGACACCACCAGAATGATGGAAACATTAAGACGGGCAGCGAACAGGCCAGTTTTTAATGTTGCGGGCTGGGATTGAACTCGAGATATCAGATTTTGGGCCCACGGCTCTTGCAAAAAAAAACAAAAAACAAAAAAACAAAAAAACAAAACACACACACACAACCCCCCCCCCCCAAAAAAAAAAAAAAAAAAAACAAACACCCCCCAAAAAAAACAACACACACAACCCCCCCCCCCAAAAAAAACACACACACACCCCCCCCAAAAAAAAACAAAAAACAACACACATACAACCCCCCCCCCCAAAAAAAAAAAAACAACACACACACACACACACACACAACCCCCCCCTCCCCCCCCCCAAAAAAAAAAAAAAAAAAAAAAACAGCCCGCAGCCAACCAAGCAACAACCACACCCCCTTCCCCCTTAAAAAACAAAACAAAACCAAAGAATGAAAGAAAGAAAATATAAAAAAGAAAGAAAGTAGTCTAGTCAAACTAACAAATGAAAAAAACAAAGAAACAGATACACAAACAAGGTCGTACGGTACAGATAAAGAGAAGGCGAAGACAAAACAAAACAAAACAAAACAAAACAAGAAAGGTTTAAAAAAAAAAAAAAAAAAAAGTAGTGAAACTAACAAATAAAAAAAGCAACAAAGAAACAGATACAACGACAAAGTCGTACGGTACAGATAAGGAGAAAAAGACGAAGACAAAACAAAACAAAACAAAACAAAACAATAAAGGTTCAAAAAAGAAAGTAGTCAAACTAACAAAGAAAATAAAATTAAAAAAAACAAACAAACAAAGAAACAGACAGATACACAAACAAGGTCGTACGGTACAAATAAGGAGAAGAAGGCGAAGACAAAACAAAAACAAACAAAACAAAACAAAACAAAAACCATGAAGTTGATGAAAGATCGGCTGTCCTTTGGGAAAAACAAGGCAACAATAAGGTACAGAAATTGCTGTAACATATTGCCAGGTGCCAAATATCATAAGGCTGCTACTCTGTGTCGGTTTCGTATTGCTGTTGTTGTTAAAAAATTTTTGCTTGTTTGTTTATATGTTTGTTTGTTTATGTATGTATGCTTGTTTATCTGTTTGTTGTGTACCTTGTTGTTGCTGTTTATTAATGTTGTATGTTTGTTGGTTGGTGTATTTGTTTGTTTATTTGGCTGGTTATGTAATTCTACTTTTCGTTCGCTGTTTGTTTGTTTGTTTGTTTGTTTGTTTGTTTGTTTGTTTTGTTTGTTTGTGTATGTATGCTTGTTTATCAGTCTGTTGTGTACCTTGATGTTGTTGTTGTTTACTGATGTTATATGTTTTGTTGGTTGGTGTATTTGTTTGTTTAGTTGGTTGGTTATGTAATTGTACTTTTCGGTCGTCTGTTTGTTTATTTGTTTATTTGTTTGTTGCTTGTTTGTGTATGTATGCTTGTTTGTCTGTCTGTTGTGTACCTTGTTGTTGTTGTTTACTAATGTTGTATGTTTGTTTGGTGGTGTATTTGTTTGTTTGGTTGGCTGGTTACATAATTTTACTTTTCATCGTTTGTTTGTTTGTTTGTTTGCTTGCTTGTTTGTTTGTCTGTTTGTTTGTTTCTTTCTTTGTTCGTTTCTTTGTTTGTTCATTAATTCGTTTGTTTGTTTGTTTCTTTCTTTCTTTCTTTGTTCATTAACTCGTTCGTTTGTTTGTTTGTTTGTTTGTTTGTTTGTTGTGTTTGATTGTTCGTTGTTCGTACGCTATACTACACTAGAACGATAACACATACATAACACTAGGAAACAAGATAACAACAATACAATACACACTAGGAAACAAGATAACAACAATACAATACACACTAGGAAACAAGATAACAACAATACAATACACACTAGGAAACAATATAACAACAATACAATACACAATAGGAAACAAGATAAACAATACAATCACACTAGGAAACAAGATAACAACAATACAATACAATACAATGGAATGCAATACAATACACAGTGGGGGGAAATACAATACATATACAAACGATATAAAAGCCGTTATGTTTCTAAGAAAAAAACACTGTGAAAACTGTGGTTATTTGCCTCTTTTACGGTTCTTTGCTTGCCTTGGGAGCTTTAACGTGCGCTGACTGCGTGCTGCAACACTTGGGAAAAACAAGGCAACATAAGGTACAGAAATTGCTGTAAACACATATTGCCAGGTGCCAAATATCATAAGGCTGCTATCTCTAGCAGAAATAGAAATAGAACGATAATGGAAAACATTATAGGTATTCTTGCATCAAAATGATGCTCACAAAATGTTTCCAATGGATACTAGGAAGAACAAACAAAAACAACAAACAAACAAACATACAAACAACACATAAGCCCAGTCACAAGAAAGTAGCAACAGTGCCAACAACAGAGACAAAGATGACGAAACGCACAGTACAGAATCCGCAAAGCAGCAACAACAGCGGCAACAACAAATTCTTATAATTTTACCCACACAGAAATTTCTCTTGAGAACAGAGCAACAACAATAATAAAATATGATAATAATGATAATAACAGTAATAACAATGATGATGATAACAATAACAATATAATAATAATAGTAGTAGTAGTAATAATATAATAATAATAATAATAACAATAATAATAATAATTAATAAATAGATAAATAAAGTGTACGGCTGGAAAGAAGCCATTGTACAAAATAGCTGCATTTGACATGTCTGAGATTATTACATGAAAGAATAGTAGCAATTAATGATTACTATCGCACCATAATCATCATCATCATTATCATTATCATCGTCAGCCATCGTCATCAACATCATCATCGTCGTCGCCGTCGTCGTCAATCGTCATCACTACCATCATCGCCATCACCACCAGCATCCCCGTCACTATCATCACCATCATCATCATCACCATCAACAACATCAAAATCTTCATCGTCATCATCATCATCATTATCATCATCATCACCATCATCAATGGACCGTTTGGCTCAGTGGCGAAACCACCCACCAAAGATCCGAGAAATCCAGGTTCAAATAACGGGACAGGACCGGGGTTTTTTTTCCTGACCCGTCCCCTCCCCAACCTCCAACCCCCATCCCCTCCCCCATCCATCTCCTCCACTAGATGTTAAATGGTGATCTTTCGGATCAGACGATAAACCCAGGTCCCGTGTTGCAGCACGCAGTCAGCGCACGTTAAAGCTCCCACGGCAAGCAAAGGAGTTCGACCCTGGCAAAATTTTGGGGAAAATCCATTTTCATAGAGTAAACAGAAATACACGCATACACACATAAAAAAAATATATATAAAGGGTTGCGCTGTATTGCGGCGACGCGCTGTCCTTGGGAAGAGCACCCCGGGTTTTACACGGTACATCCATTGTGACAACAAAAAGAACAAAAAGATGTAAAAAAACAAAACAAATAAATACAATACAATACAGTAAATAAAATCCAGCACAACACGATACAATACAATACATAACATAAATAGAGCGCAAATAAAATACAATACAGTAAATAAATACAACACAAACACATGCAATATAACAATACAATACATGCTATACAATACAACGCAAACAAAATACAAGCAATGTAGTAAATACAAGCACAACACAAAACAATCATTGCAATATAACAATAACCGAGTACAACACAATGCAACTAATGCAACACAACGCAACACAACGCAGTGCAGTACAATACAACATAATACAATACAATGCAATGCAATACAGTGCAATGCAATGCAATACAATACAACGTAATACAACACGACACAACACAATACAATATAATGAAACAGAAATATGATAGTTGGGGTACGTACTTGTTCTTGCATAAACCACAGACATCCAGATATGAAGTAAAAATAAAACATACAAATGGAACAACAACAAAAAAGCACAACAGACAATAAAAAGGAAGAAACAAACAAAACAAAAAATCGGCTCTGTAGCCAGGTCACGTACGCCAAATAATAAACCACAAAGACCATTCGCTGCAATGACGGAATTTGAATAATAACAACAACAACAAAAAATAAAAATATGCAAAGAACGTTGATAAATAGACCCCCAGACCAAACGTTTGTCTCGTTATTAGATATTCATGTCCAGAAATGTGTTGTTGTGTTGTTTCGTTGTTTGGATATCTTTCTCTGTTGGAAATAAAACAAAGAAAATCGCTTCGAGATCAGTTGGTACGAAGAACGAAAAGATGTTTAGAAACAATAAAAAACAAATTAACATGTAAAAACAGATCAGATGGTGCGAAGGAAAAAAGATATTTCCAACAAACAAACAAAACAAAATTAAGATTGAAAACAAAACAAGCAAACAAGCAAGCAAAAACAAAAACAAAAACAAAAACAAAACAAAAACAAAAAACAAAAAACAACAAAACAAAACAAAAAACAACAGCCAAACAATTTTTAACCACATAAATATAACAAGGAATCTTTTAAAAGAGATATCTTTCAAAAGATTAATACCTCAGCATCACTCTATTTCTTGGTTTTTCTATCGATTAAAACCAAAAAAATGAACGGAATACATAAATTAACTCCCATTAGTACATAAAGGAGAGAAAAGAAAAAAAAAATGAAGAGACTCCCTACTTCCAGTTCCGAACACTCCTCATTTTGCCGGTGAAATCGAAGGAATATCTGACATTGTCGCATGAAAAAAGTGCACTTTTTTAATAAATCAGGTCCCCCCCCCTCCCCCACCACCACCACCACCACCAGTCTTTGATTGCGTCGGGCTTGAAAAAAGGAGCGCTGTGGCTGTCGATGAGACCTGATCGAAACTAATCTCCACGTCTATGCCTTCAAGCTGTGGGTCAAAGCGCTCCAGCCGAAATAAAGCGCCGCTCGCCTGCCCGCCGCAGCGAAACATGCAAAATTTATCAGAAGAGACCGTGTCTTTCATCAAAAAAGGCGAAAGCCCGGGTTTTCGGGTCGTTTAGAACACTGCCAGCGGAGCAAGAGATGATCACAGAGATGAATCTACGAGTGACACTTGACATGCAGCTCCTGGCCTCAACCAATCGGTGTGGAGCGAGCCTCCGCGTCGGACCAATCGTAAGGCGGGTTTGGAAAATATCACGCCACGGGGATTTGTCCAATAGGGGGTTAAGGACGACCAAGAGACGGTTTTTGATGGCGCAAAACGTCGAGTTATAAATTAGCAACAGCGATTAATTGACGCAGGAATTGCGTGCCTTCATCCGATGGCGATCTTATGCATATCTGTCGTAACTGGCCAACGCTCAAAAACTCATGAACCAATTGGCTAACCACAGACGACTTGTCCACAAAAAAAAAATTCGCTCGACCGCTGACCAAAAGCGTCTGAAGGCCGACGGCGCGTGAAGTCCAGCGCGTGATGCATGAGACATGTAATGAAACGTCTCCTAGGGTCTCCCCCAGTGATGGGGGTCGCTCATGAATATTCATGTGTGCCAGTTTCTCGGTGTGTCTACTCCATCACGTCGATCTCACGTGCATTGCGCGCTCTTTGAGAGCCGATAGATGCTTTCACTGCCAGCCAATCAAAACAATCAGGACATAAATCGCCTTAAACCCCGGGCAGGTACTGGGATATGAGTCATCATTTATCTCTGTTTATGACTGGTTTGGGCCACTTTTTGTTGTTGTTGTGGCAGTCTTTCTTTCTTCTTCTTCTGATTTACACCCACTTTTCACCTCTCCACCGTATTTTCTTAACCTGTCATGCATTGGATTATAAGTCCTTATAATATACCTTTCAAGATAAAGGAAAATATGCACTAGCGTTATTTAAACATCCCATCATAAAATTTTACTTTGTACAGATAAAACCAAATGTCCTGCTTTTTGGTTGGTCTTTCTTTTTCAGATTTACACCCCCCCCTTTTCCCCTCTCCACCGTATTTTCTTAACCTGTCATGCCCTAGATTATAAGTCCTAATAATATACCTATCAAGATATGGGAAAATATGCACTAACATTATTTAAACATTCCGTCATAAAGATTGTATTACGTACATGTAAAACCAAATGTTCTGCTTTTATTGCTGCAGTCTTTCTTTCTTTTTTCTGATTTACCCCCCTTTTCCCCTCTCTACCATGTTTTCTTAACCCGTCTTGCTTTGGATTATAAGTCCTAATAATAATAATAATAATATACCTTTCAAGATAAGGGAAAATATGCACTAACTTTATTCACACATTCTGTCAAAAAGATTTTATTTTGTACACTAAAACCAAATGGCCTGCTTCTTTTTTATCGCAGTTTTTCTTCCTTTTTTCTGAATTACCTCCCTTTCCCCTCTCTACCATGTTTTTTTAACCTGTCATGCATTGGATTATAAGTCCTTATAATATATCTTCAAGAAAGGAAAAATATGCACTAACGTTATTTGAACATCCCATCATAAAGATTTTATTTTGTACATATAAATCAAAAAATAATTGTCCTGCTTTTTGGTTGCAGTCTTTTTTTCTGATTTACCTCCCTCTTCCCTCTCCACCATTTTTCTTAACATTGTCATGCTTTGGATTATAAGTCCTTATGATATACCTATCAAGATAAGGGAAAATATGCACTAACTTAATTAACACATTCCATCGTAAAGATTTTATTTTGTACGTATAAAACCAAATGGTCTGCTTTTTTGCTGCAGTCTTTGTGTATTTTTTCTGATTGACACACACACCCTTCCCCTCTCTACCATGTTTTCATAACCAGTCATCCTTTGGATTATAAGTCCTAATAATATACCTTTCAAGATAAGGGAAAATATGCACTAACTTTATTTAAACATTCCGTCATAAAGATTTTATCATGTGCAGTATAAAACCAAATGCCGTGCTTGTGAAACAAGGCCTTTTCCCCAACCTTTACCTGAAATAATCAAATAAATGAACATTACATTTGAAGAGCAAGATCTATTCCTCAACCCCACCCCCTAAAATCATAAACATTACATTTGAGAGACAAGGCCTACTCCCTCACCCCCCACCCCTAAATCATAAACATTACATTTGAGGAACAAACCTACCCCCTCACCCCCACCACCTGAAATCAAAAACATTACATTGAGAAACAAGGCTTACTCCTTCACCCCACCCCCTAAAATCATAAACATTACATTTGAGAAACAAAACATACTCCTCACCCCACCCTAAAATCATGAACATTACATTTGAGAAACAAGGCCTACTCCCTCACCCCCATCCCCTAAAATCATAATTATTACATTTGAGGAACAGCACCTACTCCCTCACCCCATCCTAAAATCATAAACAGAGATGTTTGTAGAACTGGGCTACCACTTCTTCCCTCTAAACACAAATCATATATAAATGAAGATATACTTGTTGAGCAGAGCCTGTTTCACCCATCTCCCTCAAACTTCCCTCAACTCATAAATAAACGAAGATGTAGTAGACTCGCAGAACAGACTTACTCCACCCTTTATGCCTTCAATCATGTTCAAGCTCATGTTGGTTATAGCCCAGCCGACTACTAGAGCCATATCAGGGCTAACACCACGTCAAAAACGACAACTCGGTTATGATAGGAACCAGAGGAACCAGAAGAACAAGCAAACCAAAGCAAGCGCGTATTCAACACAACAAGACAAGATAAGACAAGCTCAAATTTTCGGCCAACCGGCCTTTGTCAAGCGCGAATGCACTGGACGAGGCGGCAGGGAAGTTTTCAGTCCTCTTTTTATTATCCGTTGTTTGGTGTTGTTTGTGGTCTGTTTGTGACAGTGCAATCGCGCTTGACAAAGGCCGGTTGGCCGAAAATTTGCTCTTGTCTTGTCTTGTTGTGTTGAATACGCGCTTGCTTTGGTTTGCTTGTTGTTCTGGTTCCTGTTTGCTTGGGCGCGGGCAGTCGCACTTGTTTTGGATCTCGGTTATGATAGAAGACAACAGTTAAAACCATGCTATGTTATACACATAAATACATGACTATAGACTGGGAAGAAAAACAGGGCCTACTCCCCGTGCCCCTGGTTGGTCCTTTTGATAGGGCTTAGAATCAGGATCTGATGTCTTGAGTTCAGCTCCAGCCTGCAACATTAATCATTGGTCATCTTGCTGCCCATAGACACATGTGTCATTTACATGTAACCAAAACTGCTCCAATGATAGACTGATACAGTACGAATATAAGACAAAACAAAAATGTTGGCTAGGTGAAATATAGGCTAGGTAGGACCTCAGGACCTGATTGATTGATTGATTGATTGATTGATTGATTGATTGATTGATTGATGATTGATTGATTGATTGATTGGTTGATTGGTTGGTTGATTGGTTGGTTGGTTGGTTGGTTGTTGGTTGATTGATTGATTGGTTGATTTATTGATTGATTGATTGATTGATTGATTGATTGATTTGGTTCAGTTTTTACGTCGACACCCATCTCAGGTGATATGGCGGAGATAACATCCAAGGGAAGTGGGGAAGTGGGACCTATCTAATTCTATACCGACACCACCAGAACAACAATGATGTTAAGATGGGACGGTGAGAAGGCCAGTTTTAACGTAGCTCACCACGGGATTCGAATCCACAACCATTAGCATGTGAATCTGACGCTAAAACCAACTGACCTTTTGGGGCTCTCCTGCAGGCCTGGCCAGCTCATGGGTTTATGTGCAGGCTTTAAGGCTTGTTGCCATGATCACCATACACATGGCACCTGTGACGTTAGTGCATATGGAATTCGTTCCGAGCGCGGGGGACATCGTCTTGAGAAACTGAAACTGAAACTCAAACTGAAACTGCCCCACATCTACTGTTTCAATCATTCTGGTAGTGTCAGCTTAGTGTTTCTAATCATCATTAGATAAACACACTTGTGGAGCAGGACTGCTTTAACCAGAAATGATCAATAAATGAAAAAAACTACAGTGAAACAGAGCCTAGCCCTCTCCCACCAAATCTACTTTCATATCATAAAAATGAATATGATAATGTGAGAGCGAATCTGATTTCGTAATACCATGCCAGCGTGTGTTGACAGACTGTTTTCTTGTTGTCGTTATTCATGTTGTGTTTTTCTTCTACTGGTGATTGTGCTTCATGTAGATGTATTTCAAACATATGGATATCTTGAATGAATTCAAATTTGATTTCGTGATCTTAGTGCAATTGCGCTTTGCTGGTTGTTTTGCATTTGTTGATATTATTTGCTTAAAATGAAGTAAAAATTCAAAATAAATAAATGAATAAATAAATAAGTAAATAAATAATGAATAAATAAATGAACATGATACATGGACAGCGAAGAAAACAGATGGGACAGTCTTGATGGAGGCAGACACAGGTGGATCACTCATAGGGAGGTTGGGAAGAGACAGGCAACATTTGTGGCCATTTTGTGAGGAAGGGGATTTGGAGCACCTGGTCACGGCGGGTAAGCTGAGCACTAGACCCAGGACAAAATGCTGGACGGACTTGCAGAGTGGTGGGGATGAGGAGGGTGGAGAGGTGCTAGGGGCAACGAGAGATAGAGACGATGGAAGTCCATGTTCGCCACGCCATGCGGCAGGGCACCTATGATGATACTTCTTAAACAGGGCCATGCTCCCCCTTCTCTCTACCCAAATCATAAACAGATGAACACTAACAATTGTGGAATTGGGACTGCTTCTTACTACTAACCATCAATCGTGAATAAATGACTAGTGTACTTGTGAAACAAGGCCTACCCCTCCACTCACCTACCCCCCCACCCCACCCCTACTTTAACCTCAAATCATATACAAATGCATATCATTAAAGAGTGGACTAAGTTTGCGGCGTATGCAAATTATAAATAAAATGAAACATTTATAATTGTGGATATGATCTGAGTGTGGCCTATTTCTCACTCTTTCTATCATAATTATAGATAAATGAACAATATAATTATGAAATAGGTTCCGGCCTATTATCCACCCTTTCTACCAGCAAATTAGACAAATGAACATTCATAATTCTGGAAAAGGGCGTGGCTATTTCCCACCCCTTCTACTCGCAAATTATAAACATATGAACATCTTAATCATGGAAAAGGGCTGGACCTATTCCCCACCCTTTCTACCAGCAAATTATAGACAAATGAACATTACAGTTGTGGAGACATGGCTGGCCTATTCCCCGCCCCTTCAACTCGCAAATTATAGACAAATGAACATTATAATTCTGGAACTAGGTGTGGCCTATTCCACCCCTTTCTACCAGCAAATTATAGACAAATGAACATTATAATTGTGGAAACAGGGCCTGACCTATTATAATTCTGGAATTAGCGTAGAAATGAACATTATAATTGAGGAAAAGGACTGTGGCCTATTCCTCACTCGTACTACCAGCAAATTATAGACAATGAACGTTATCGTTTTTGAAAAGGGCGTGGCCTATTCCCCACCCCTTCTACTCGCAAGTTATAGACAAATGAACATCATAATTATGGAAAACGCGTGGCCTGTTCCCCACCCCTTCCACTGGCAAATTATAGACAAATGAACATTGTAATTCTGGAACTAGGCGTGGCCAATTCCCACCCTTTCTACCTGAAAATTATAGACAAATGAACATTATAATTGGGGAACAGGGCCTGGCCATTCCCCACCCCTTCTACCAGCAAATTATAGACAGATGAACATTATAATTGTGGATACAGGGCGGGCCTATTTCCTACTTCTACCAGCAAATTATAGAGAAATGAAATTTAATTCTGGAATAGGCGTGCCTATTCCCACCCTTCTACTGCAAATTATAGACAAATGAACATTAAATTCTGGAACTAGGCGTGACCTATTCCCCACCCTTTCACCTGAAAATTATAGACAAATGAACATTATGATTGTGGAAAAGGGCTGGCCTATTCCGCATCCTTTCTACCAGCAAATTATAGACAAATGAACGTTATCATTTTTGAAAAGGGCGTGGCCTATTCCCCAGCCATTCTACCAGCAAATTATAGACAAATGAACGTTATCATTTTTAAAAAAGGGCGTGGCCTATTCCCCAGCATTCTACCAGCAAATTATAGACAAATGAACTTATCATTTTTAAAGGGCGTGGCCTATTCCCCAGCCATTTCTACCAGCAAATTATAGACAAATGAACATTTATTTAAAAGGGCTGGCCTATTCCACCATTCTACCACAAATTATAGACAATGAACATCATTTTGAAAAGGGCGTGACCTATTTTCCACCCATTCTACCAGCAAATTATAGAGAAATCAACATTATAATTGTGGACACAAGGCCTGGCCTATTCCTACCCCGTTCTACCAGCAATTTATAGACAAATGAGCATTATAATTGTGGACACTGGGCGTGGCCTATTACCACCCCTTCTACTCGCAAATTATAGACAAATGAACATTGTAATTGTGGAACAGCGTGGCCTATTCCCACCCTTTCTACCAGCAAATTATAGACAAATGAACATTATGAATTGTGGAAAAGGGCCTGGCCTATTCCTCACTCTTTCTACCGCAAATTATATACGAATGAACATTTAATTGTGGAACAAGGCCGGCCTATTCCCCACCCCTTCTACCAGCAAATTATAGACGAAATGAACATTATAATTGTGGATACAGGGCGGGCCTATTTACCTACCCCTTCTACGGCAAATTATAGAGAAATGAACATTATAATTGTGGAAAAGGGCGTGGCCTATTCCCCACCCCTTAAATTATAGACAAATGAACATTGCGATTCTGGAACTAGGCGTGATCTATTCCCCACCCTTTCTACCTGAAAATTATAGACAAATGAACATTATTTTGTGGAACAGGGGGTGGCCTATTCCCCACCCCTTCTACCAGCAAATTATAGACGAATGAACATTATAATTGTGGACACACGGCGTGGCCTATTACTACCCCTTCTACCGGCAAATTATAGAGAAATGAACATTTAATTCTGGAACTAGGCGTGACCTATTCCCCACACTTTCTACTAGCAAACTATAGACAAATGAACGTTATCATTTTTGAAAAGGGCGTGGCCTATTCTCCACCCGTTCTACCCGCAAATTATAGACAAATGAACATTATGATTGTGGAGCTGGGCATGGCCTATTCCCCACCCTTTGTACCCGTAAATTATAGACATATGAACATTATAATTGTGAAATAGGGCGTGGCCTAGTCCTCACTCTTTCTACCCGCAAATTACAGATAAATTAATATCATAATTATAGAACATGGCCTATTCTAGCTCTCCCCACCACCACCACTCTTAACACACATTTCATAAATAAATAAACGTCACAACTGTTAGACCAGGGCCTTATTCTCACCCCCTACTCTCAGGAGGGAAAGAAAGCACCAGGTAGACCCAGGGAGAAAATATTGGACAGACTTGCAGAATGGCTGAAGACAAAGAGGGTGGAAGAGGTACTTAAGGCAACAAGGGATAGAAACAGACGGAAGGCCATGATCGCCAACGCCATGTGGCAAGGCACCTGATGATGATGATGACTCTCAAATCATAAATAATTAACGAACATTAGTTAGATCCGGGAAGTTCCATAAAACCATTCTTCCTCAACTGAACAAGAGGGTGGAAGATGTACTTGCAGCCACAAGGGATAGATGCGTATGGAATCGTTAACGCCATGCGGCAGGGCACTTGATGATGTTGATCAATTGAAAACTTTAGCAGCGAATACAGACTCTCCATTACTTGCTGTTTCGCATTAGTTAGATCAACGTTCAGGTTGATAAATTCAAATATCTGGGAATGATCATTTCATCAGACGGCAGATGCACATCAGAAATAGCCGGCAGAATCGGCCAAGCCGAAACAGCATTCAAGAAGATGAGAAGCATTCTTACCAACAAATGCCTATCAATTAACATCAGGAAGAGAGTTCTTGAATGTTATATAGAACCAATACTGTTGTACGGATGCGAGGCGTGGACAGTCAACAAACAAAGCCAGAACAAGATTGAGGCAGCCGAGATGTGGTTTCTAAGAAGAATGTTGAGGGTTCCATGGACAGCAAAGAAAAAAACGAGACAGTCTTGATGGAGGCAGACACAAGTAGATCACTCATAAGGAAGATTAGGAAAAGACAGGCAACACTTATAGGCCATTTTATGAGGAAGGGGGATTTGGAGCACCTGGTCACAACGGGAAAGCTGGAGGGAAAGATAGCACTGGGTAGACCCAGGGAGAAAATGCTGGACGGACTTGCCTCAATCTTATTCTGGCTTTACGTGTTGCCTGTCTACGCCTGACATCCGTATAACATTATCGGTTCTATATAACATTCAAGAACTTTAAGCAACGAATATAAACAGACTCCCACTACTTGCTGTTTTGTTTTACGTTTTCATTCCCTCACCTTTTGTGTTAGCCCTCTGTTCACCCTATTAAGCAGTTCGTGCTCATCCTCTTCACCTGCTCCCTGCGTGGAGCTGATGATGAATAGGTGAGAGGGTCGCAGGGGTTAAACTTACACATAATCGTCTTCTCTGTTGTCTTTGTGTTTGCTTGACAGGTGGAAAAGTAAATATGCCGAAAATGTGCACCTCTCTTGACAACTGAATTAAATGTCTCTTTCTCTCCCTCTCTCTCTCTCTCTCTCTCTGCTGGCTGTCTGTCTGTCTGTCTGTCTATCTGTCTCTGTCTCTCTCTGTTTCTCTGTCTCTCTCTGTCTCTGTCTGTCTCTATCTCTCTCTCTGTCTCTGTCTGTCTGTTTCTCTGTCTCTGTCTATGTCTCTCTCTGTCTCTCTCCGTTTGTGTCTCTTGTCTCTCTCTTTCTCTCTCTCTCTGTGTCTGTTTCTCTGTCTCTGTCTGTTTGTTTCTCTCTCTCTCTCTCTCTCTCTCTCTCTCTGTCTGTTTCTCTGTCTCTGTCTGTTTGTTTCTCTCTCTCTCTCTCTCTCTCTCTCTCTGTTTGTCTGTTTCTCTGTCTCTGTCTGTGTCTCTGTCTTTGTCTCTTTCTTTCTTTCTTTCTTTCTTTTCTCTCTCTCTCTCTCTCTCTCTCTCTCTCTCTCTTCCTCGCTATCTCTGTCTCTTCCCTTTTCTCTCTGTCTATTTCGCTCTTCCTTACTCTTTCTTTCTTCCTCTCTCTTTCTCTCTTTCTATGTCTGTCTGTCTGTCTGTCTCTCTCTCTCTCTCTCTCTCTCTCTCTCTCTCTCCATTTCTCTCTCTCTCTCACACACACACTCTCTCTCTCTCTCCCTCTCTCTCGTTCTAAGTACTTGTTGTAACAACATGAAATTAACAGTAAATATTAACAAAACGAAGGTCATGGTGTTTAGAAAAGGAGCGTTCGTTGGGAAACGTGAGAAATGTTCCATGAAGAAAATAGTCTTGAAACAGTGAACAACTCTTGCTGTTTGGGACTATTTTGACACTGGTAAGTGTAAAAAAGTACTACACATTCAGCAATTAAGGGGAAGAAAGTTGGTGTACAGTTTAATAGAGTTCTTCAAAAATACAGTTAAATGACAATGGATAGATGCTTTAAAATATTTGACGCAAAAGTACAGTTCATTGTGTTGTACGCTTCAGGGGTATGGGGATTAAAACGAATGGAACACATAGAAAAGGTACATATGATGGTGTGCAAAACGGTTACTAGGCGTGCCTGTGAAGACACCAAACAAGATGGTGTACGCTGATCTGGAAGATATTCATTATTCGTAAACTCTGCTGTCGTATGCTTAACCTTTTGACTCCCGCACCCTGTCCACCTGCATCATGCTTTGTCGACGATGGAAGCAAAGCAAACACGCAATCATTGACTCCCTCACAGGTGAGGAGTCTAAGGGTAAAGTTTTTGTAAATGGTGGATGCGGTGCGGGAGTCAAAGGATTAGGATATCGGTTTAAACTGCTGCAAATGGGTGTCGAAAGATTACCACATAAAGCTTACCAAATGCTACTGGAACTAGATACAAACAGAACGGATTGTTGGGCATCAGAAGTAAGGAAAATCCTGGGTGATGCAGGTTTCAACATTGTATGGCTGCAGCAGGGAGTAGGGGATGTGAAACTATTTTTGAACATATTTAGACAAACACGTATTGCTCTTTATTGCTATTGTTGTTTAAAGCCCAGCCGACTGCCTAGAGCCATACCAGAGCTATAACCGTTTAAAAACAGATACAAAATATCAACAAGAAAAAAAACCAGAAAATTAAGTACACATATCAATGTATTCCCACACATAATGTAAGGAGATGCCCTTTGTGTTGACCACTCCGTCCAATTCATCACACAGGGGATTAAAAACACATCTGAAGGCAAACTTAAACATACCTAAGGACACCAAAACATATATAACAACGGGCTTAAATTAGCTAAAATTGTTTCCGCATATCTCATATCCTTAGAGCCAAAATGCACTTAATACATATACCCAATTATCAATCCTAAGAATAAAGTACGTAAACCTTCAAGGCAGAAAATGATAGGAAGAAATGACAGAAAGCAGAGGAGGAAGAAAGAAACAAAGAGAGTGACAGAAAAGAGGAATCTAGAACAGTTTTTTTCCAGAAGGTGGGGGATACCATTTTAACTGTAAGAGCCCCAGGCATCCCCACAGGGAGACTTATTGATCCGATCTGTTTATCAAAGAATGGACTAATATTGATGGAGATTGTGACAGATATGAGTGCTATAGACCGTTTAAACAGTTTTTGAAAAAAGAAAAATATATATTTCCGACATGGAATCATACTGTTGCAGAGTTGCAATCACTCAGTTAAGATTTACTGTACTACCGCTGAATATCAGTTCGCATCGTTATAGTAAGTGTATTCACAAAAAGGCAAGCCCACTTGCAAGACACATACTGAAAACAAGTATAATTTTATGTAAAATGTCTCACTTACACAGATATTAGAGTAAAATTCCTCAAAGATTCGGATAGAATACCGCTGTATTTACTACTCCAAGCAACAAATTCTCATCATAGATACAATGTATCCAGATTTGTTTTTCGTGCCATGAACAGCGCAAAAAAGTAATGAATTGATAAACTAACGAAAATACGAGTCGGGAAATGCCATTTAGTTATCACCAGTACTATATTACTCTCATCGTCATCATCATCATCAGGTGCCCTGCCGCATGGCGTTGGCGATCATGGACTTCCATCTGTCTCTATCTCTCGTTGCCCCTAGCATCTCCCCCACCCTCCTCGTCCCCAGCCACTCTGCAAGTCCGTCCAGCATTTTCTCCCTGGGTCTACCCGGTGCTATCTTTCCCTCCAGCTTTCCCGTTGTGACCAGGTGCTCCAAATCCCCCTTCCTCATAAAATGGCCTATAAATGTTGCCTGTCTTTTCCTAATCTTCCTTATGAGTGATCTACTTGTGTCTGCCTCCATATTACTCTATTACATAGTAATTATCCTATGTTGTATAGTTTTAATAAATGGTAAAAAAACTATTAAAGTGTGTACAACTGTATTTCTGTCACAATTGTGATAGAAACTGATGTGTGCTTATTCATCTTATTCATCATTATCATGTGCCCTGAGGCATGGCTTGGCGATCATGGCCCTCTATACGAATCCTTCCCTTGTCGCCGCAAGTACAAATCCCACCCTCTCTGTCCTCAGCCACTCTGCAAGTCCGTCCAATATTTTCTCCATGGCTTACCCGGTGCTCTTTTCCCCTCTAGCTTTCCTGTTGTGTGTTTATTATGTGATTTTAAGTCTCGAATTCTGATTGTAAAATAGTGCACAACAATGCGAGGGTAAAGAATATCTTGAAAATTTGAATGCTTTATCGATTACCTGATTTGATTGGTCAACTATTGATTGATTAATTCATTGTTTTATGGATAGATGGATGGGTTGATCGGTTGATCCATTGATTGGTTGGTGCTGATTAAGTACCTGATCGGGAGGGTGATTCACATGAAACTGATCAAATTGTTCAGTGATTTGGTTGACCAGTTGATTTATAGATGAGTAATTTTACTGGGTGACTAATTGGTAGTGAAATGGTTGGTTATTTAATTGCTGTGGTTTGCATGGTTAATTGAATGATTGAGTGATAGATGATTGATCGACTGATCGATCGTTTGCCACAGTACAATTCATGTACTAAGTATTCGTTGGATTCGATTGATAAAGTGATTATTTCACAAGTCAGTTGATTAACGGATCACTTGTTGATCGCTCGATGATTGTGTCAATTGCCTGGTCATTGACTATACTGAGAGACTAAAATTAATGCTTGACCAGCAGATCGAGGAATGGAATGAATTAAACACACACACACACACACACACACACACACACACACACACACACACACACACACACACCACACACAACACACACACACACAACACACACACACACCACACACACACACACACACACAACCCCACACACACACACGATAAATATGCGGTTTGTGTATTAGTGTTACACTTTCCCTTCATATTGTTGAAGTTAATTGTTAGAGTTAAGTTTTCGTTCCATTTTCCTGTTCTCCCACCTATTCATGTCTTTTAACTCTATCTCCCCTCTGCCCCAGTCCAACCCGCCCAACTATCGTTCTACATTTTATTTTATTTATTCCTATTTTGTTCCCCCTCCCCCCTCCCCCGTCATTATCACTCATACTGAAAAGACGTTAAATCAAAGAACGAACGAACACATAAATATCTATATGTATATGTTTATATACATACATATATGTACATATATATTTATACATATGTATACACACACACACACACACACACACACACACACACACATATATATATATATATATTTATATTATACATACATATATATATTGTGTGTGTGTGTTGTTGTTGTTGTTGTTTGTCCATTGTTTGATGCTTTAATACACTGATTAAGCTTGTTGATAGTCAAGTACTGATTATTATGTTTCGTCATTAAATGTTCGATCGGGTCAGCAAACTAAGGATCTGTTGACCGTTACACTGATGAAGTATAAACCGAGGAAAGCATTGAAACTTACAATGTTCTATGATGTAATTACATTCATTGTAAAATATGTATAAATCACACAAAAGCCCTATTTCCCTCCCCACCCTACTGACTATTGTACTGTAGCCTTAGGCCTATGTACAGTAAAAGTTCTCAGTTCTGAGTTCGTTTTCTCACTCTGTCTCCGTCTCTCTGTCTCTGTCTCTCCCTCTCTCTCCCCCCCTCTCTCTCCCTCTGTCTTTCTCTCTGCACACACACTCACTCACTCATCTCACACATGCACACACACACAACACACACACAACACACACACCACACACACACACACACACCACACACACCACACACACAGCAAACACAGACACACACACACACACCACAAACACACCGTCTCCGTCTAATATCACTATAGTGCAAAGACGTTAAATCAAAGACACGACAAAACAGACACACACACACACACACACACACACCACACACACACACACACACACACACACACACACACACACACACACACACACACACACACACACACACAACACACGCACACACCACCAAGGCAATTCACTAATTATGGTCAGAAATAAACATTTGAAAACGAGTAAGTAACTGCAAAACTTAGCGCCCGCATTTATCCTGGACAGACGACATAAGGGTTATAGAATTAATTAAATTCGATCTGAAATGAACACGTCTATTTATTCTCACGAGGATGATGATGATGGTGGTGGTGGTGGTGGTGGTGGCGGTGATGGTGATGATGATGATGATGATGATGATGATGATGATGATGATGATGATGATGATGACAGTGGTGGAGATGGTGGTACGTTCAATTTAACAGCCATTTACTTTCGGATTAGTCTTGTGCTGACCACTAGTAGTAAGGGGGCTGACAATGTTGATAATGACACTGGCAGAGGTATGAAATCATTTGGGGATATACATGTATTATACCAAGTATTGGCAAAAGGTGTGCGCAGAAAATAAACTTCCTTTAATCTTTATGTGAAAACACAAGCGCTCACTCTTACCCCTGCGGGGATGCCGAGGCTCTTTCAGTATAAATATTAATCCCGCCTTCTGGAAATTCTGTACTAGAAATTTCCTCTTTTCTGTCAATTTTTTCTTTCTTCTTCCTCCTTTGCTTTCTGTCATTTCTTCCTACCATTTTCTGCTTTGCTGGTCCATTCACCTGTATGCGTTAATGATAAGTCTTGCGTACTTTCTCGTGGATTGATGATTTGGTACATGAAGTACGTGCATTTTTGGCTCTATGAAAATGAGATGTGCGGAAGCAATTTTAGGTCATTAAGGCCCATTTTTATACAGGCCTGTTTTTTGTTTGTTTTTGTTTTTGTTTTGTTTTCTTTTGTGTTTTGTTGGTTTTGTTTTTGTTTTGTTTGTGTTTTTTGTGTTGTTGTTTTTTTTGCATATGTTTTATTGTCCAAAGTTATGTTTAAATTTGTATTAGGTTTTTTTTAAATCCCTATGCGATAAATTGGACGGAGTGTCAACGACCGGGGCATGTCCTTAGATTATGTGCGCGAATACATTATATGTGTACTTCATTTTCTTTTCTCTCTCTTTTTTTTTCCTGTTGAAATTTTATGTATACATTGAAACGGTTATAATCCTTTTTTGTGCTTAATTTTCTTTTCCTTTTTTTTCCTTTTGAAGTATTGTACTATGTTTTGAAACGGTTATAGCTCCTGATGCGCTTACAATCGGTTGGTTTAAACAAAATAACAGTAATAACAGTAACTTTACATTGATCTAAAAATATAGCTTTTTTTAAGAGTTCCGATTTCTCTCGAAATTTGCGTATGCCTTTTTTGTCTGTTGATTTGAGTTTGTTTGTTTGTTTGTTGTTGTTGTTTTGTTTTGTTTGTTTGTTTGTTTTTGCCTACACTATGTACAGTCCAAATGTGATGTAAAACAATCAAAAATTAAAATTTTAAAAATTTGTTTTTCCATAACAATATAACATTTGTATTGTTGGCAAGACCCAGTTTGTTTTCAGATTATTTTTGTCTGATTTAAGTTACAACATACCAAAACTTCAACGACAAAAACCAAAATCAAATGAAGGCAAAATCAGAACTTAAAAAAATGTTTAAAAATCACCACCACCACAACAAACAACGACAACGACGACGACGACGACACACAACAACAACAACAACGACAAGAAGAAGAACAACAAACAAAACAAAAAAACAACGACAACGACAAGAAGAACAACAAACAAACAAACAAAACACAATAACAACAACAAACCCCAAACAACTCATTTTGGTCCACATTACTGGTCACGTTTGTAAATATGGGCCACCTTGTTATCGAATGAAGACCAGTACCCGAGGTAACACAACATTTTTATTCAGAAGCTTCTAGCAGAGAGAAGTAAGGCCTAAAGTAATCATTTCAAACGATTACAATGACAAAAGGAATGGCAATAAATTCTATGTTTCATGTAAAAATGAAGGATGTTAAAAAAAACGCATCATTTGAACAACTGAAGCAAAAATATTCTTTACACAAAGGAAGGATACACCGCATACCCGTGGTCATTTACATACCACACCACTGTGTCCTTGTCACATCCCGCTTCTGTCTGTCTGTCTGTCGTCTGTCTGTCTGTCTGCCTGCCTGCTTGCCTGCCTGTCTGTCTGTCTCTCTGTCTGCCTGCCTGTCTCTCTGTCTATATATCTGTCTGTCCTATCTGTCTGTCTCTGTCTCTGTCTCTCTGTCTCTGTCCTCTCCTCTCCCTCCCCCCCCCCTCCTCTCTCTCCTCTCTCTCTCGCATCATACCGTGAAATAGGAAAATATTTTTTCATTGTTTTTTTTTTAGGTGAAAGAAAGTGAGTGCGGTAACTGTTATCTATGACACAAAGTATTGTAAAACAAATATGTCAATCCAAAACAAGTGTGACTGCCCGCGTTCAAGCAAACAGGAACCAGAAAAAAACTCGAAAGAAGAATACGAATGCGTATTTAATACAACAGGACAAGACAGGCGCAAATTTTCGGCCAACTGGCCTTTGTCAAGCGTAAGATTACAACAAACAAACAAACAAACACCAGATACAAAAATTAGGAGAAAAAGACTGAAACTTCCCTGCTGCTGTGTCCAATGTGAGAAAAGGAATGCCAATTGTTTTGTTTTGTTTTGTTTTTGTTTTGTTTTACCTTTCTGTCTCAATATCTCTTGGCATCTGTATTGCTGTGCAGTGAACCTACATTCATCGAACTAGAAAAACACGAAAATAGAATAAGAATGCGTATTTAATACCAGACAAGACAGGCGCAAATTTTCGGACAACTGGCATTTGTCGAGCGTAAACGTAGGATTACAAAAGAAGAAACAACAAATACAAAAATTAGTCCTTTTCTCACACTGGAAGAAGCAGCAGGGAAGTTTTTTGTTTTTTTTCTCCTAAGTTTTGTAGTTGTTGTTTATTATTTTGTGATCTTACGTTTACGCTTGGCCGAAAATTTGCGCCTGTTCTTGTCTGGTTGTATTAAATACATGTTCTGATTCTACTTTCGTGTTGTTGTTTTTTCTGCTTACTGTTTGTTTGAACGTGGGCGGTTGCACTTTTTCTGTTTTGGATTTCTTACTACTTTCTTCGACTTTGAAAATCATCTCAGCAGTTACAATATTGTGTTGAATAATGCTTGTAAAAAGATGACACAGTATTGTAAACACGTATGGAAAATGCCCCATATTTATGTGTAATATTTCATGGGCCAAAATTCCCCTTTCTTCTAATTTCATGCAAATCCAGTGGTAACTTTGTTTATTTTACAATTAAAAGAAAAGATCCAGAGAAACATTCAGAGCCTGAACGGCTTTTCTGTTTAAGCGAAAGTTTCCCCTGAGCCCAAAGTACACATCTACACAATTTGTTTTTCAAAAACCAAAATCCTTCGCATGAGCCCAAGATACATATCTACACAACTGAAAAAAAATCTCATTGTATGAGCCAAAGGAATATATCTACACATTTGTTTTGAAAATCAAAATCCCTTCGATTGAGCCCAAAGTACATGTTTACATAATTTCTTTAAAAACCAAAATCCCTTCGTATGAGCCCAAGACACACACCTACACATTTTTAAAATAAAATCTCTTCGTATGAGCTCAAAGTACATATCTACACAATTTCTTTAAAAACCAAAATCCCTTCGTATAAGCCCAAGGTATATATCTACATTTTTTTTTGAAAATCAAAATCCCTTCGATTGAGACCAAAGTACATATCTACACGATTTTTTTAAAAACCAAAATCCCTTCGTATGAGCCCAAGGTACATATCTAGACATAATTTTAAAAAACCAAAATCCCTTCGAATGAGCCCAAGGTACATTACTAGACATATTTAAAAAACCAAAAATCCCTTCGTATGAGCCCAAGTACATATCTACACATTAAACAATCCCTTCGTATTAGCCCAATGTACTTGTCTACACACTTTTTCTGAAAATCAAAATCCCTCCGTAATTTCATGAGATGTTCAATTGACAAAATAATCCCCGAATCTTCTAAAAAGGTGAAAATTTTCTTAGATGAGATCAAATTCCCTTTCAAAATTAAAGCAAGTCTTTGTTGGGCCGAGATCAGAACAACCTTTTTCACCAAATGTCATCAAATTCTATGGATATATTTCTCTAGATATGTTTTATATTGACCGACCTTCACACACAGACAGACAGACATCACATGACCTCTTCCCAACTTCGTTCGCATATATGAAACCGTAAACAACAACAGCAACAACAACAACAAACCAAATAATAGAATTAAAACTAGCGTTAGAACAAAAGAAGATGGGTGCAAATTTATGGCCAACTGGCCTTTGTCAAGGTTATAAATAAATAAATAAATAAATAAATAAATAAATGCACAATACTTAACACACACACACACACACACACACACACACACACACACACACACACACACACACACACACACACACACACATACACACACACACACACACAAATACACACACACACACACACACACACACACACACACACACACACACAACACACACACACACACACACACACACACACACAACCGTAGACAACTTCCCGAATGTGGTGTTGTGCATAAGAAAAAGCGATCACCATTTATTTTATTTTACTTAATTTTATTTATTTATCTATTTATTATCATTTTTTTTGTATAGGCTTGATAATTGCGCCTGTCTTGTTTTGTGATGTTAAATACGAGTTCTAATTTCTATTGTTGTCTTTCTTTGGTTTTTTCTTTTTGTTTGAAAGCTGGCGGTCATTTTGATTCAAACGTGTAAGAAAAAGCAATCAGAATTTACTTATTTATTTATTCATTTATTTATTTTATTTATTTATTTATTTTATTTATATTATTTATTATTTATTTATTTATTCATTTATTTATTTCATTTACTATCTATTTATTTATTTGTTTATTAATCTGTCTACTTATTTATTTATTTGTTTGTTTATATTATTTGTTCATTTATTTATTTATCTATTTTTGCGTAGGCTTGCCGAAGACAAGTTGGCCAAAAAAAACAACTGTCCCTGTCTTGTGTTGTTATATCAAATACGAGTTCTGATTCTATTTTTGTCTTGCTCTGGTTTCTTTTTGTTTGAAAGTTGGCGGTCATTTTGATTCAAATGTCTGAGAAAAAGCGTTCAGAATTTACTTATTTATTTGTTTATTTATTTATTTATTTATTTATTTATCTATTCATTTATTTATTTATGTATCTATTTAATTGTTTTTTTGTTTGTTTGTTTATTCATCTATTTATTTATTTTGTATAGACTTGCCAAAGGCAAGTTGGCCGAAAAAAAAACTGCCACTGTCTTGTTTTGTTATATTAAATACGACTTCAGCTTCTATTGTTGTCGTTCTCTGGTTTGTGTTTGCTTGAAAGTTGGCGGTCATTTTGATTCAAATGTCTGAGAACAAGCGTTCAGCATTTATTCTGTTTTATATAGCCTTGACAAAGGCCAAATGGCCGAAAAAATTGTTCCTGTATTGTGTTGTTACATTAAATACGAGTTCTAATTCTACTGTTGACTTTCTCTGGTTTGTGTTTGCTTGAAGGCTGGCGGTCATTTTGAATTTGAAT
>JAPXFY010000024.1:49911318-49918818 GCA_030674185.1 Monoplex corrugatus
ACAGCCGAAGCTGCTCCAAAGGTGTCAATTCGACTCGACACGACACAAGCCTCAGGGCAGAGGCGACCGCCACTCCCAATGGCTGGGACTACCGTTCACAAGTTTTTTGACGGGCTAGCTCAACGGTAAGTCTGTCTTTATATCAAACCTAAGTTTGAATGAAAGTCGGATAGCGAAAGTCGTGTAATGTGCTTGCGTGGTTAAATCTTGGAGCTTGGGCGAAAAAAACAAACAAAACAAAATAAAATAAACTCAAAACAAGTGCAACCACCCGCTTTCAAGCAAACAGGACCCAGAAAAACACGAAAACAGAACACGTATTTAATATAGCCAGACCCTTGTCTGGTTAAATGAAATAAAAATTAAAGAAGAATAATGAAATAAAATATGAATTATATAAAAACAGTAACACAAGCCTTATCACAAATCCTAGTCCTCAGGATCGGATTGCCAATCGAAATAGTGAGGGCCAGGAATAGGATTGTGGTTAGTGTTCATATTAAGTGTTGTCAAAAGTTGCAGAAGATATTTGCGGTACATTAGTAACTGCATTTTGACTTCTGGCTCTAAGGAAATGTGCAGATGCAATTTGAGATAATTAAAGCCAGTTTTTGTTCTAGTGTCTTTTATATTTACGTTCAGGTTTTTTTTTAAGTCCCCTGGTGATAAATTGGGTGGGATGATGAACATAGGGGCATATCAACAAAGTATGCGAATGCATTCTTTTGTACACCAAACTTTGTTTTAAAGTCTTTTTTCTTAGTTTTTGGGTCAGCGAGGTGTTATGTACATTTTTCAATGATTATAACCCTGATATGGCTCTGCCCAGTCGGCTGGGATTTGAATGATGATGATGGTGATTACTTTAACTTTCCAAGTGTCGGGTGGGGGGAGAGGCGATAAAAGTGACGAAATAATTGAGAATTTACGTGATGCATTTTTAATTCAAAAGGTATCAGAACCTACTAGAAGAAGGCAAGGACAAATTCCTTCTCTGGATGACTGGGTACTAGTAAATGAAGAAAACTTAATCTCAGACACAGAGCACTTACATGTTGGTAAAAGTGACCACGACGTATTGAAATTCAAATTGTATGTCTCGATGTATAAAGCACTTATAGTAGACAAATACAAGTATGATCTTAATAAGAGTGATTACAGAAAACTTAAAAATATTGTGGAGGATGAAGACTGGAGTGACTTGGTCAATATGGATGTTGAGAATGCTTGGGATATGATTAAAAAAAAGTGTTAAATGATGGTGTTGAGGAATGTGTCCCAAAAGTCAAAGTTAGTAATAATAAACGTTTCAAACCTATATGGTTATATAAAAAGCATAAGATATTTGAGAACTAAAAAAGGTAGTGATTATGATAGATATATAACAGTAACTGAGTAAGAAATGAATGTACCAAATTGTTGAAGAAAACCAGAAAAGAGTACGAGAAAAATATTGCTAAGGAAAGTAAAAGTAACCCGAAAAAAAGTTGGAAATATTTACGAGAAAGGACAAAAGTTAATAGCAGGTACTAGCCCCTTAAAAACCAATGATGGAAAACTGGTTGTTACAAAGATAAGGCAGAGGTTTTAAATTGTTTTGCTAGCGTTTTTACAACAGAGGACATCAGTACATTACCAGATTGAATAGAAAATTCAAAGTCAAATGGTATATCATTATATGATATTAAGTTACTCCAACTGCGGTAGAAAAAAAATTACAGGAACTAAACCCGAATAAAGCTGAAGGACCAGATTTGATATCACCTAGGACACTAAAGGAAGTAAGTAAAGAACTTGCAAAGCCACTTTATATATTATTTAATAGTGCTTAGAATCAGGTGAGTTACCAAAGGATTGGAAAACAGCCGATGTTAAAGCTTTGTTTAAGAAAGGAAATAGGAGTGACGCTAGGAACTATAGACCTGTAAGTTTAACTTGTATTGTGTGTAAAGTATTGGAATCATTAGTAAGAGATTGTATCATTTCTCAGTTTGAAAGTAATACATTTTATGCAAAATGTCAACATGGATTTAGAGGGAAAAGTTCCTGTGTAACCCAATTATTAGAAGTTATGGAGGATTTCACCAATATGATGAACAATGTGGACCCCTTTGATATCGTGTATCTGGATTTTAAAAAAGCTTTCGATTCTGTACCTCACGAAAGACTGCTCATAAAATTAGCATCTTATGGTATTACAGGAAGTACACTCAAATGGATTCAAAATTTTGTATGATCGAAAGCAGAGGGTAAGGGTACAAAATGCTGAATCAGAAGAAGCAAAAGTAAAAAGCGGGATCCCACAGGGTAGTGTACTGGGTCCAATCCAGTTTACAGTATTTATAAATGATTTACCCGATTCACTGCACTGTACTTGCAAAATTTTTGCTGACGAGACAAAACTATATAACAAGGTTGCCAATGTTAATTTAATTCAACAGGACTTGCTAATACTACAAAAACTGGTCAGATACTTGGAATTTATATTTGAATGTTTCAAAATGTCATGTAATGCATGTTGGTAAAAAGAATATTAGACGAGAGTATTTCATGAAAATTGGAAATGATGTACAGAAAATTAGTGTGTGAAACGTAAAAATACCTGGGAGTTACATTTGATAGTGAATTATCCTTTGGCCCACACAGTAAAATAGTAGTAAATAAGGCTAACCAAATGATAGGAATTATCAAAAGAACATTTTCGTAAATGAATAAACATACATTTTTAATGTTGTATAAGGCTTTTGTTAGACCACATTTAGAATACACAGGTGTTGTTTGCAATCCCTATTTGATAAGACAGTCAAAAATGATTGAAAATGTACAAAGAAGAGCAACTAGGTTACTTATAGAGTGTAAAAACATGAGTTATGAAGAAAGGCTTAAGTTTTTAAAACTTCATTCACTGAAAGGTAGGAGGGTTAGGGGAGGATTTAATACAGGTATACAAAATAATGAATGGGATGGATAACTTATCAGTTGAAACGTTATCCTTTCCACAAGCTAGTATAACAAGGAATGCAGAAGGTAAAATATTTGTTAAACAAAGAAATACTAACACAAGAACGTTTTGTTTTTCTAACAGAGTTGTTAAATTGTAGAATATAGTTCCTTTTGAAAGTAAATTTACTAACAGCATTAACAAATTAAAAAATTTCCTGGACGATGATGCAGAATTCAAACTTTTATTTAAAAAAATATGCTCAAGTACGAATATTAAGGCATGCTTTTCAGACCCCAAAGAAAAGCGTAAACACATGAAAAGGCCAGAAGGCCTAGGCTTCGAGCCAGCCCTTGACTACTACGACTACTACTAATGCACGAAATTGCTGGTCTATATCCAAGCACATATTAAAAAAAATCGCTGGTCTCTCTCCAGGCAATTTTTTCACAATACACGAAATTGCTGGTCTATATCCAAGCACATATTAAAAAAATCGTTGGTCTCTCTCCAGGCAATTTTTTTTCACAGTATACGAAATTGCTGGTCTATATCCAAGCACATATTAATAAAAATCGCTGGTCTCTCTCCAGGCAAATTTTTCACAATACACGAAATTGCTGGTCTATATCCAAGCACACATTAAAAAAATCGCTGGTCTCTCTCCAGGAAAATTTTTCACAATACACGAAATTGCTGGTCTATATCCAAGCACACATTAAAAAAAAAGAATCTCTGGTCTCTCTCCAGGCAAATCTTTTACAAAACACGAAATTGCTTGTTTCTATTGAAGCACACATCAAAAAAAAAAAAAAAATCGCTGGTCTATATCCAAGCACAATCTTTACGAAAAATCACAGAGTCCCTGGTCTTTATTTAAGCACATCATCATCACAACAACAAAGAAAGCACGAAACTGTAGGTCTGTGCCAAAGCACAGTATCACAAAAAGCACAAGAAAAAGCACAAAATTGCAGGTTGTAGAAATCGTAAGCACCGATATCGTCGAACATACGCAATGGAATAAACGCCAAAAGAGACCGTGCAAACCAAACAGCCGAGTTTTAACCATTCTGCAACTCACTTCATTTTTGTGAACTCTTGTTCGGGTGGAAATCAAGCTATGGTAACGATCTTCCCTTTTACTAGATTTACAATGGACTTCTTGCATTAAAACCACGACATTGAAAATGGGTTGTGCCCTTGATATAAACAGTCATATTGTTAGCTGAACAGTTCAACTATCATCAAGTGCCCTGCCACATGGCGTTGGCGATCATGGCCCTCCATATGAATCTATCCCTTGTTGCAGCAAGCACATCTTCACCCTCTCTGTCTTCAGCCACTCTGCAAGTCCATCCAATATTTTCCCCCTGGGTCTACCTGGTGCTCTCTTTCCCTCTAACTTTCCTGTTGTGACCAGGTGCTCTAATTCCCTATTGCTTATAAAATGGCCTATAAATGTTGCCTGTCTTTTCCTAATTTTCCTTATCAACGATCTTCTTGTGTCTGCCTCCATCAAGAATGTCTTATTTGTTTTCCTTGCTGTCCATGGAACTCTCAACATTTTTCTTAGAAACCACATTTCGGCTGCCTCAGTCTTGTTCTGGCTGTGCTTGTTGCTGTCCACGCCTCACAACCGTATAACATACCGGTTCTGTATAACATTCGAGAACTGTTCCTGATGTTAATTGATAGGCGTTTGTTGGTAAGAAAGCTTTTCATCTAATTGAATGCTGTTTTGGCTTGGCCAATTCTGCTAGCTATTTCTTATGTGCATCTGCCATCTGGTGAAATGATCATTCCCAGATATTTAAACTTATCAACCTGTCTCAAGGTTGTACCGTTTGCTGTTATTTTGCATGAGGGGATTTCGTGTTTTTTTACTGGTTACCATGACTTCAGTCTTCTTGCTTTTTAGCTCCAACCCTTTATTTTTGCTTTCTATTTCTGTTATATCCACAAAGTTTTGTAAATGTATTTGTTAGAATTTTGTACGTGTCTGCATGTGATTATATGTCATTGTGTATGCAATATTGCATTTGTATATGCATGTGAGTAGGCTAAATACCCTTGTGTATATAACACTTGGAATGGAGACAGGCGCCACCAAGTGTTCTTCAAGCCCAAACACAAAACTATGATGAAAACACACCTGAAAGGAAATACCATACCAGATCAGTCATGATCCGGCAATACGATGACCACGTTACCCATTGACAGACTCCAGGGTGGGGGCGAAAATATGCTACTGGAGCAACGCTTCCCACTGGCAGACTCCAGGGTGGGAGTGAAAAATATGCCACTGGAGCAAGGACAAAAGAAAGAAGAAGAAAAAAATGACGAAACGTGCAAACATCACCAAACATATGACAAAATCTGAATGGCTCTCCAAGAAATATTTCAGAATGTGAACCTGGAACTGTGCCAGTGCAAGAAAAAGGATATCAACCATTGAGAAATTAGCATGCAACTTTGATATACTGTGTCTACAAGAAACTAGAACACATCTAGGAAACTCAATAGACTTTCAAGACTTTGAGGTCATTCAGAAACATGATGGCAGAGGACTGGCTATAGTCATCAAAAAGAACCTGAAAGACTAAGTGTCCATATTAGATCTAGAACGATGGTGTACAAATTCATGTGAACTGCTAGGTATAGCCTTCAAACTCCATACGAAAAATAGAATATCGTACTCATCATGCTTATGTGCACCCAGGATCCTGTACCTCAAAAACAATGTGGACCGTCCTAGAAGAAATTGAAGATGAACTAGGAGGCATTACGATGGCATGTGGCGATCTCAATGTAGGATCTGCAATGTGAGGTCAGAACAAAACTAACGCCCAGGCACACGCTCTGGAATAGACGCTGTGCGATACCTAGTTCAGCCCATTCACATTAACATCACCAACCCATATGGATGCAAGACAAGGAGACACAGACAGCACCATTGATATAGCACTCATCTCTCCTAAACTAACACCATCAATGAGTGCAGAGACTCTGAACACACATGGCAGCGACCAGCTTCCAGTGCTTTTCAGTATAAGGAAATATACATCGCCTAGAACTCCATATGTCAACCAAGAAACCCGTTTCAATATGACAGTATACAATCTGATATTGTTTCTAAACTGAGAACTATGAAAGCAAAACGGAAAACAGGAAACAAGCAAACATCTAGAAAACAACCTTCCTGGTAGAACAGTGACACAGAGACTGGCTGGAAAGAAAAACGAGCTGCTGTAAAAACCTGGCAAAAACACAGAAATCACTCAGACATTGAGAGCATTAGAAAAACGGACAAGTATAAAAGAAACATGGATGAAAAAACAGAACGGTTCAAAACCATAGCCCAGGAAGCAAAAGACAATAAATGGACACAATTCTGTGAAAGACTTAGTGCTGATACAACACAGCCTTGTTCCTTTGCTTTCTGTCATTTCTTCCTGTCATTTTCTGAATTGCTGGTCCAATCACGTGTTTGTGTTCAGAAGTGTCTTAATACTTTTTCTTAGGATTGACAGTCGGGTACGTGTATTAGGTGAATTTTTGGCTTTAGGGAAGTGAGAAATGCGGAAGCAATTTGTAGGTAGTTTAGGTCAGTTTTTACATGTCCTTTGAATTCCTTAGGCGTGTTCGGATTTGTATTCAGGTGTTTTTTTTTAAATCCCTTGAGTGATGAAATGGACAGAGTGATCGATACGATACCATGTGCATATCCTTAGATTATGTGCGCAAATGCATTGATATGTATACACAATTTTGTTTTTTTTCCTGTTGAAGTGTTTTATATTTCTTAAAACGGTTATGGCCCTGATATGGCTGTACACAGTTGACTGGGCTTTAAGCAGAAATCACAACAATAATCTTCTAAACATTGAGAATTGACCAACGTTGCTAATATAGTTTTTTTTCCTTTTGTTTTGCTTTGTGATAACCGTTGTTGGTGACATTAAGTGAAGTGTTTTCTTTTTCTTTTAAGCGGAGATGACCACTGTCTTTATCATGGCGTGTTTATTTTTTTCTTTTCCTATGAAATAATCACTGTTGGTGAAATAGTCAGTTTTCTTCTAAAGCGTTGCTGACATGTGTATCCCATATAAAATTCACGAGAAAAAGTTATGAAATAACAGTTCATGTTGGCATACGATTTAGTTGTTGGGTTTTTCTTTTCTTAATTGCAATGAAAAACTGTTTTCGTTGATATATGGTTGTATTGTGCACGTGCGTGCGTGTGTGTGTGTGTGTGTGTGTGTGTGTGTGTGTGTGTGTGTGTGTGTGTGTGTGTGTGTGATGGAATGACCACTTCCATTGCCATGGGATGTTCGCTAAAACATGTTTAAGAGATAACAGCAATAACCAGAACAATAATACAGTACACACACACACACACACACACACACACACACACACACACACACACACACACACACACACACACACACACAGTGTGTGTGTGTGTGTGTGTGAACCTGCGTGAGAGAGAGAGAGAGCATATCCACTACCAGCCACTATTATCAGTGAAGAATTGAACAGAACCATGACCCAGC
>JAPXFY010000024.1:49931318-49996318 GCA_030674185.1 Monoplex corrugatus
TTTACAATTAACAAAAGCCAGTGGCCGAAAATTTGTGCCTGTCTTGTCTGGTTGTATTAATTACGCGTTTTTAATCCCTTGAGTAATGAATTGGACAGAGTGGTCGACGCCAAGAGCTTATCCTTAGATTATGTGGGGAAATGCACTGATATGTATACACAATTCTTTTTTTTTTTTCCTGTTTAAGTAATGGGTATTTTCTGAAATGGTTATAGCCCTGACATGGCTCTACACAGTCGACTGGGCTTTAAACAAGAATGACAGTAACAATCTGCTAAACAGTTAGACATGACCAGCGTTGTTAACATAGTTTTTCGTTTTTTTCTTCCTTTTGTTTTGCTTTGCGATAACCATTGTTGGCGACATTGAATTGGTTTTTTTCTTCTAAACAGAGATGACCGCTACCTTTATCATGGGGTCTTTGTTTTTTCTTTTCCCATGAAATAATCATTGTTGTAGACCCCCTGTTGTAATGCTGGGTGCTCTTTCAGTATAAATAGGAATCCCACCTTCTGGAAATTCTGTTTTATGTGTTTTTTTTTAATCCACTATGCGATAAATTGGAAGCCAGTGGTCAACGCCAGTGGCATTATCTTAGATTATGATTATGTGCGCAAATGGATTGATATGTGCACTCAATTTTATTTTCCATTTTTGTTCCAGATGAGGTATTGTGTTTGTTTTGTAATAGTTCTAGCCCTGATATGGCTCTACACAGTCGGCTGGGCTTTAAACAAACAAAATAACAAAGTGAAGTGTTTTCGTTTTCTTGTAAACAGTGATGACTTCTGTCTTTATCATGGCTTTCTTTTTTATTTTTTTTATTTTCCCATAATTGCATTTTAGATTTGCAAGGTTAATGGTGAGCATGGTTTTCAACTGTTGGCTTTTATCTTAACAGGTTGTCTTTTTTCTTTTTCTTTCTTTCTTTTTTTGACATGGTGTTAGCCCTGATATGGCTCTAGTAGTCGGCTGGGTTATAAGCAATATGAACTGAACTTTTCTTTTCCCATGAATTATCATTGTTGGTGAAGTTACTTTCCTTCTAAAGTGTTGATGACATGTATATCCCCATATAGGATTCATGATAGAAAGTTTTCATGAAATGATACATGTAGTTGATGTTGACATAGGACTGTTTTTTTTTCTTAATTGCAGTGAAAAACTGGTTTCGTTGATATATGGTTAAATTGTGTGCGTGCGTGCGTGCGTGCGTGGTGGGGGTGTGTGTGTGTGTGTGTGCTGTGCTTGCGTGCGTGCGTGGTGTGTGTGTGTGTGTGGGGGATAGCCATTTCCATTGCCATGAGATTTAGGTATGTTCATAAAACGTTTAAAAGATAGCATTAACAGCGACATAATACAGCCACACACACTGACACAGACACACAGACGACACATACACACATACACACGCACACGTATACGTACACACACACACACACACACACACACACACACACACACACACACACACACACACACACACACACCACACACACACACACACACACAGAACAGTTTGTTTATGGTGTGTGTATGTGTGTCCATGCCTCTGTGTATATCTGTCTGTTCCTGAATATTTTATCATAATTGATCAGATAACTATAAGTGACATGAGTTTAAGGGTTTTGATGTTTTTTGTTTTTATTAATGTTAATGATACCTTTATGGAAAACCCATAGAGTTCATGCCAATTTACTTTTGTGAAATTTGCATGAAATAACGTTTGCTGTTGACATGGGATTCTCCTGTTATTGTTCTTACGATCGTTGTTGTTGTATGGAACAGGGGGAAACCCCAAGGCATTTCCTTGAATTATGTGCAACAAAACATTGATATGTAATTCAGATTCTTTTCTTTGTTAAAGTAGTATTTTTGAAACGGGTTATAGCCCTGATATGGCTCTGCACAGTCGGCTGGGCTTTAAACAACAATAGCAATAACTATAAGCCAACAGAAATAAAAAAAAACACATGAAAACAGAATCAGAACGCGTATTTCATACAAGACTGGACAGGCGCAAATTTTTGACCAACTGGCTTTTGTCACAAAAGAACAAACAATACAAAAACTAAAGGAAATAAGAGGGAAGTAATGAGAATTTTAAATATCAACTAACCTAATAACTCTTGAGAGTCACGGAGTTATCTCCCATGTAGAATTTCTCAAACCCAACACAGTTTGCGCTACCCATTCAGGTAGCATAGATGCAGCCACAAAGCATAAAATGGTAAGTTCAGACCCATTCAGGTAGCATAGATGCAGCCACAAAACATGAAATGGTAAGCTCAGAACATTCTGAGCTTACCATTTTATGCTTTGTGGCTGCATCTATGCTACCTGAATGGGTAGCGCAAACTGTTGGGTTTGAGAAATTCTACATGAGAGATAACTCCGTGACTCACAAGAGTTATGTTACTTAGTTGATAATACAAAAACTAGTTTTGGGAAATTTGCGTCTGTCTTGTGTGATTGTATTAATTACGAGTTCTGGTTCTACGTTTATGTTTTTCTGGTTCATGATTGTTCTACATTTCTTTTTCTTTTTAGTAGCAATGAAAAATGTTTTCGTTGACTTGGATTAAAATATGTAGTGGTTGAGGGGGGGGGGGGGCTTAGGAATGGGAGCTGGGGTGTGGAGGAATGAAGAATGAAAGAGTCGAGAGAGAGAGAGAAAGAGAGAGAGAGAGAGAGAAGACAGACAGACAGACAGAAAATAAGAGAGAGGGAGAGAATAAGCGTGTGTACGGTGTGTGTGTGTGTGGTGTGCTGTGCGTGCGTGCGTGCGTGTGTGTGTGTGTGTGTTGGAACGTGCGTGCGTGTGTGTGTGGGGGGGGGGGGGGAGTAATTCTGTGTGCGTGGTTAAGGTAGGGGTGGGGATGGCGAGTGTGTGTGGGGGGGGAGGGGGAGTGACGCTGTGTGCGTGGTTAAGGTAGGGGTGGGGATGGCGAGTGTGTGTGTGTGTGTGTGATGGTCTTATGCGGGCATGCGTGTGTGTGTATGTGTGTTTTATGTATGTGAGTGTGTCCCATGTGAGATAAACACAGTCGTTCACATGGGATTAAAGTCTGGGTGTGTTAAGTCAACTTGTTTTACTTTTGAATCGCGTTAATATAACCATAAAATGGACCTGGCCTTTAAGATCCAACATCCATTTAACTGTTGTCTTTTATCTTAACGGGTTGTCTTTTTTTTTTGAGGTGGTGTTAGCCCTGATATGGCTGTAGTAGTCGGCTGGGCTATAAGCAATATGAACTGAATTGCATTTTAGGTTTGCAAGTTTAACTGTGAATGGGTTGTCAATTTTTGAGGTGGTGTTAGCCCTGATATGGCTCTAACAGTCGGCTGGGCTATAAGCAATACGAACTTGAACGTTTAACTTAAAACAAAAACAACAGTAGGCCTCCAGTAGAGCATAACTTAACAACGAAGAAAGGACAGATTTAAACCTCTTAAGTAGCTAAGAGACGATCACTGAATTGACATGAGGTTTAATTATTTGTTATAATCACCATAAGATAATCGCTTTAAGTGCCATGTTTTTTTTTTTTTTTTCGTTTTTTACGTGTGTTTTTTACTTATTTATTTATTTTTGTTTTAGTTTTGAATGCCATGGAGACCCCACAGGAATATTGGGGGCTCTTTCAGCATAAATAGTATTCCCACCTTCTGGAAATTCTGTGCCAGAAATTTCCTCTTTTGTCGCTGTCTTTGTTTCTGCCTTGCTCCTTTGTTTTCTGCTATGGCTGTTGTAGTCGGCTGGGCTAGAAGCAATATGAAAATATATTAACTTTGTTTTGTCATTTCTTCCTATTACTTTCTGCTTTGCTGGTCCATTCACCTGTATGTGTTCTATAAGTCTTACGTACTTTTTCTTAGGATTGATAATTGGATTCATGTACTAAGTACATTTTTGACTCTAGGGAAATGAGATATGCGGAAGCAGTAGGTAATTTAGGCCCGTTTTTATGAATGTTTTAATTATATCTTAAATGTGTATTCAGGTATGTTTTTTAAATCCTCTGTATGATAAATTAGAGTGAGTCAACGCCATGGGCATCTCCTTGGATTATGTGAGCGAATGCTTTAATTTGCATACTTTTTTCTTTTCCTTCTTTCTTTCCTGTTGAAGTATTGCGTGTGTGTCGAAATGGTTATGGCCCTGATATGGCTCTTTGCAGTCGGCTGGGCTTTAAACAAAAATAACAATAACAAATATATATATAGGCCTATGTACATAAGGTGTATATATACATTATATCTACACACACATATTATATATAAGTACATATATATATATATATGTACACACACACGTACACACACACACACACACACACACACACACACACACACACACACACACACACACAATTATATATATATATATTATATGAGAGGGAGAGGGGGAGAGAGGGAGAGTGTGTGTGTGTGTGTGCGCGAGAGAGAGAGAGAGAGAGAGAGTGAGACAGAGAGAGTTTCTGTGTGTGTGTGTGTATGTGTGTGTGTGTCTATGTGATGTGGTGTGTGCATTCTGTGCGTATGTGTGTGTTTTTTTGGGGGGGGGATGGGGGTGGGTGGGTGGGTAAGTACTGAAAATATAAAACCAAAGTCAAGGTTTTGTTATTGTTGAAGTTTAGGGATTTTTTTTCTTTTTCTCCTTTTTTTTGGGGGGGGGGGGGGGGGGTTTGCATTAAACTCGTATTTTTTAAATTGTGATATCATGGCATGTCAACAACACTGGTATAACCATTGCTGTTGACTTGGAAAAAAAACATTATTTCCCCATGGGGATGCTATGGGCTCTTTCAGTGTAAATAGTGTCCATAGCTTCTGGAAATTCTGTGCTAAAACTTTCCTAGAATTTCCTCTTTTTTGTGATTCTGTTTCTGCTGTGCTCCTTTGCTTTCTGTGATCTTGTCCTTTCTCTTTTTTCTTTTCTTTTATTTATTTAATTTGTTTCTTAGTTCTTTTTATGCTTATAGTATATGTCCAAGTCTTCCCGCCTGATGCAATTTTTCCAGTTTTTACAAGATTTCACCTGATGTAATTTTACTTCTGTTTTTCTTTAATTGAATTTTAGACTTGCATGGTGAACGGTGAGCATGGTTTTTGTAACTGCTGGTGTTAGCCCTGATATGGCTGTAGTTGTCGGCTGGGCTATAAGCGATATGAACTTGAGTATGTGTGCAGAAAAATAAGTTCTAGCTGTAAGACAAGTCCAATAGGGCCTAATGCTACTATCATTGAGTAATAAAATATTCTGAATTCTGAAATCTACCTTTCTGTCCATTTACCTGTGTGTGTTCTATAAAGCCTACTGATAATTGGGTATATAGTTTCGATATTTGTTTTAGTGTGCGTAGGTTTGTTTAGGCATTTATACATGTATTCATTTCTTCTACCCCTTGGTGCCTCCCGTGGGGATGTCGGTGGTTCTTTCAAATTGTATCTCCACCTTCTGGAAATTCTGTGCTAGCAATGTTTGTCACTCTCTTTGTTTCTGCCTTGTTCCTTTGCTATCTCAGATTTCTTCCTGTCATTTTTCTGCCTTGCCGGTTCATACACCTGCATGTGTTCGATACAGTTTCACATACTTTTTCTTAGGATTGATAATTGGGTACCTGTATTAAGTGTATTTTTTCGGTCTAGGGAGGTGAGATATACGGAAGCAATTTTAGTTAATTTATGCCCGTTTTTATATGTTTTGTTGTTGTCCTTTAGTATGCTTAAATTTGTATTCAGGTGTTTTTTAAAATTTAAAATCCCCTGTGATAAATTGGACGGAGTGGTCACCGCAGGGGCGTTGTCCTTAGATTATGCGCGCGAATGCATTGGTATGTGTACTTGATTTTCTTTTTGTTTTTTTCCTGTTGAAGTTTTACATGTTTGGAAGCAGTTATAGCCCTGATATGACTCTAGCAGTTGGCTGGGCTTTAAACAACAATAACAATAAACAATTCACCTGTATGTGTTTGATAAAATCTTACATGATTTCTGTCAGGATTGATAATTGGGTGCATGTACTAAATGCATTTTCGGCTCCAGAAATAAGCGGAAGCAATTTTAGGTAATTTAGATCCATACACATTACTTCAACAGGAAAAAAAAGGAAAAGAAATTTAAGTACACAATTGTGTTGTGTACTTAAATTTCTTTTCCTTTTTTTTTCCTGTTGAAGTAATGTGTATGTTTCGAAATGGTTATAGCCCTGATATGGCTCTACGCAGTCAGCTGGGCTATAAACAAACAAACAATAATAACACCTTGGTTAAAACTTGGGCGAAATTGTCAACGGTGGGGGCATATCATCAGAGTACGTGCGCGAAAGTATTTCAGTTTGTTTACTTAAACCCTTGCGCGTCGTGCTACGCATGAAGCAGCAAGAACGCTCCAACAGGCTCAGTCTTCAGAGTCAAATGGCATCACTGCAGTAACTGTATGTCTTTTGTCAAACGTTGTAGGTTTATGTTAACTGTCTGGCGCCAGTTCATTTTTTGGTCTTCCCACTTGATTGTCCTCCTGGGTTCAGTTCAGGCTCAAGGCTCAAGGAGTCCGCCGTGCGGGTGGCTTTTTCAGTATAATTAGTATCCCCACCTTCTTGAAAGTCTGTGCTAGAAATTTCCTCTTTTCTGTCACTCTCTTTGTTTCTGCTTTGTTTCTTTGCTTTCTGTAATTTCTTATCATTTTCTGCCTTGCTGGTCCATTCACCTGTATGTGTTCGATAAAGTCTTACGTACTTTTTCTTAGGATTGACAATTGGTTACATGTATTAAGTGCATTTTTGGCTCTAGGGAAGTGAGATATGCGGAAGCAATTGTAAGTAATTTAGGCTCGTTCTTGTATATGTTTTTGTGTCTTTAGATGTGCTTAGATTTGTATCGGGTGTTTTTTTTTTTTAAATCCCTGTGCGATAATTGGAGTGGTCAACGCCAGGGGCATCTCCTTAGATTATGTGCTCGAATTCATTGACATGTGTACATAATTTTCTCTTTTTTTCTGTTGAAGTTTTGTATGTTTTAAAATAGTTATAGCCCTGAAATGGCTTCATGCAGTCGGCTGGGGTTTAAACAACAATAACAATAACTTGGTTGTCCCCTTGAGTTCCACTTATAGACATGCCAGCGGATAGGGTCTTACGCAGGCTCAAGGAGTCTGCTAGATAATTTGCTGGCGGATTTGGGTGGAGTGCATATGGAATTGCCCAGGTGTGATGAATCCCTTTCGGAACAAACTCAAACTCAGGACTTTATAGGCAGATCTGGAAGACGGCAGTGTACGGAATGGTCCTGCCAGATCGGTCGATGGTTCCAGATGATGTTGGTTAACTGGGGACTATTTGCGTTTTGATATTACTCCATCGTTTGTCACCAAATCTTTCCAAATGAAGCCCCAAGAGCTTGCTAGGCGCTTTTAAGTCATAATTCGGCGTAGTGTGAAAATCTGTTATGTGTTTGAGCGTCTGAGCGTGGAATCCTGCTTGAAATTCCTTGAGCTTTGTCTACGACGTCCCCATTTTCTGTTTAACCCTTTGACTTCCCGCACCCGATCTACCAACTGCAAAGATTTAACCCTTTTACTCCTCACCCTATCCATCGGCTTCCTGCAATTAAGCTGGTGGATAGGTCGAAGGGGTCAAGGAGTCAAAGGGTTAAGTTTTGCAGGAAGCTGGTGGATAGGGCGAGGGAGTCAAAGGGTTAATTTTTTTGCAGGAAGCTGGTGGATAGGACGAAGGAGTCAAAGGGTTAAGTTTCTGCAGGCAGCTGGTGGATAGGACGAAGGAGTCAAAGGGTTAAGTTTTTTTGCAGGAAGCTGGTGGATAGGGCGAGGGAGTCAAAGGGTTAGGTGTTTGCTTTGCTAGCATGGAAGACCATGCAAAATGCCGGTGGACAGAGTGCAGGAGTCAAAGGGTGAAGAGAAACTGGCGGTAAACTTTGCCCAGGATGGACAGGAAAGTAGTTTTCATTTTCAGGATCAGTGAGGTGGTGTGTGCATGTTGACTGCACAGTTCGCTGGTCTTCAAACATTGATAATAATGGCGATAAGGCCATGATACAAGCACTGCTGTTGACATGCCATATTACCGTTCCTCTTGTCACGATATAATCATTCATCATCATCATGTGCCCTGCCGCATGGCGTTGGCGATCATGGCCCTCCATATGCATCTATCCCTTGTCGCCGCAAGCACATCTTCCACCTTTTCTGTCCCCAGCCACCCTGCAAGCCGTCCAATATTTTCTCCTTGTGTCAACCTGGTGTGATTAAATCATTACATTTGACATAATATCGTATAACTTGACATATCATGACATGACCATTGCCCTTGACCAGTCATGATATAACCGCTGCTATTGACATGCACTTTGTTCTGTTAAACCCCCCCCCTTTCCTCCGTGGGGATGCCAGGGGCTCTTTCAGTATAAATATTATCCCCACCTTCTGGAAATTCTGTGCTCGAAAGTTTTCTCTTTTCTGGCACTCTTTTTGTTTCTTGCTTGTTCCTTTGCTTTCTGTCATTTCTTTCTATCGTTTTCTGCCTTGCTGGTCCATTCACCTGTATGTGTTCAGTAATGTCTTAAGCACCTTTTTTTAGAATGGGTAATTGGGTACATGTACATGTATTAAGCGGAATTTTGGCTCCAGTGAATTTCAGGTAGTTTAGGCTCGTTTTTATGTGTTTTAGAGTCCTTGGTTATGTTTCAGTTTGTAGTCAGGTTTGTTTTTTTAAACCTCCTTTGTGATAAATTGGACGGAGTGATCAACGCCAGGGGCATTTCCTTAGATTATATGCGCAAATGCAAATGCATTGATATGTGTACTTATTTTCGTTTTACTTTTTTCCTGTTAAAGTTTGGTGTATATTTTGAAACGGTTATAGCCCTGATATGGCTGTACGCAGTCGGCTGGGCTTTAGACCGACCAACCAACCAACCAACTAAACATGGAGACTATTGTATAGACCAGAGAGAGGTATGTGTCTGTATGGCTGTGACAAAAAATTGTGATTTCCCTGGCATTAGTAGTCGGCTGTGCTATAAACACTGCGAATTTGAACTGGAACTCTTCAGTTCTCTATGGATGTATATTTTATCAAAATTTTGATTAAAGCTGTAAATTGTTGGGGATTCGCAAAGGCACAAATTTGCAAGTTAAACGTCCAAGGTCAAGATCACAGCGACAAAAAGCGCCTGAAATCGTTTTTAAGGATTTTTTGTTGTTGTGAACAGCATTTAATTTCCAATAATATTTGAAATTTAGTTTCATTTTTGTGGTATAGTACCATTACCCTCTGTACACATCGACTTTTATTTCAAGCGAAACTACTTTGAGGGCACAGTGACCGTCAAGTACGAAATCTGGATTTTCTGTGATAAGTAAAGAATAGAGATTGTTAGAAAAGCTTGACTTTCCTTTTTTGTATTATTCTTGTGTTCCGCTCAGATTAAAATATTTCTTTCACTACTACGGAATGGCAGTATGTAAAAAATTAGGTAAATGATACATTAAGTGCATTCTTTGCATTTCTAAAATAGAGAGAATTCCGAAGTTCGTTTCTACCGTTATAGTTTTAAAGTATTGTCTTGTAACCATTTTTTGTTACTTACCTGTGAAAATTTTTTTTCACAAAGATTACATTTCCTTAATTTTGTTTTGTTTACATCGTTGCATGTTATACCCAAGTATGTATCCACTTGTGGAGTTTTGTTTGGCTTTTTATTTCTAGAAGTTTTACATGTTTGTTTTTTTCATTATTATTTGTCAACTTGCACCATTAGACAATTGAATTTTCTGTATGCAGGGGAAAAAATCGATGTCTTTTTAGACGTTTTCGATAAAAGTATTGAAAGTGGTGATACCTATTACTGTGTCTCGTTCTCGTTCGCCATCACATTTGGATTTCAGTCTCAAGGATGAAACAGGTTGACTTCTGTAACGCGTCCACAGAAGCATATAATACAACGTGGAAACTTGGAAAACTTCTGGATCTTCACGAAGTCGGTTTTGGAAATTACCTGTCCCTGTTCATCAATTTGTTTTGTTTTGACAGAGCAACACATTCAACTCGGTGTTGGTACTACTCTCTCTGACATACAGTAGCCCTGATATGGCTGTATGCAGTCGGCTGGGCTTTAAATAAAAATAACAATAACTGTCTCTGACATTGACAAGCAGGACTTATGTGTAACACAACGGAGTATTCTCTGTCCTGCTCTCTTGGGTGATAAAATCAACAGAACAGTATTGTCAAGTCGTTCCAGCCGGGCTCTTGCTGTTCTCTATCTGTGGATGATTTTGCATTAAATGCAACTTGAAGCATCTATGCAGGCGTTCAGTGGTGGCTCCAGCTCTGCGTAGATAAGATCCAGCAGTGGACAGAGATAAACAGATTTACTTTCTTCGCAACCAGAACTCGGTGTATGCACTCATAGTCTCCTCTGTGTGTGTGTGTGTGTGTGTGTGTGTGTGTGTGTGTGTGTGTGTGTGTGTGTGTGTGTGTGTTTGCTCCTTTTTTTCTTTTTTGTTGTTGCTGACCCTGACGTCCATCCAGGAAAGTCCATTATTCCTGTACTCACCCACACCTTTTAAAAAATGAAGTTACGTCCAGTTATGGTTTTCTTTTAATTGCATTTTAGACTTGCAAGGTTAACGGTCAGCATGGTTTTTAACTGCTGTCTTTTATCTTACCCTGGTTGTTGTTTTTGACGTGGTGACGTTAGTCCTGATACGGCTTTAGTGGTCGGCTGGGCTATAAGCAATATGAACTTGAATTTTTAAAAAAATGAAGAAACACCACTCAGCATCAAACACCTTACTGAATGCTTGAACTTACACGATATGAGACATAAGCACGGATATAGCTCTAGTTGTCGGCTGGGCCATAAGTAATATGAACATGAACATAAGCATTGTACAGCTGATTTCTTAAAGAACCTCATCAAAAGTGTTCCTCCATATGTAATTTTTAGTTGTTTTTTTTTTAACAGATCTGTAGATTTCATCTGTATGATTATACATATCGGAAAGATTTTTGAATAAAATATAGACCTGAAAGGATAATCATGACCATGGCTTCGCACTTTTAAAAAATCCACATCAGTGTTGTTTTAACGTGGTGTTAGCCGTGGTGTGGCTCTTAGTAGTCGGCTGGGCTATAAGCAATGTGAACCCGAACCTTGCTCATATCACTGTTCTTTTTTTGTTTTTTGTTCTGAAATGTTGAATTTAGGTACAGGTGGTAATGTTCTGTGGAACTTAGGTGCAGATGGTGATGTTCTTTTGAACTTAGGTGCAGATGGTGATGTTCTGTGGAACTTAGGTGCAGATGGTGATGTTCTATTGAACTTTGGTGTAGATGGTGATGTTCTATTGAACTTAGGTGCAGATGGTGATGTTCTATTGAACTTTGGTGCAGATGGCGATGTTCTATTGAACTTAGGTGCAGATGGTGATGTTCTATGGAACTTAGGTGCAAATGGTGATGTTCTGTGGAACTTTGGTGCAGATGATGTTCTGTGGAACTTTGGTGCAGATGGTGATGTTCTGTGGAACTTTGGTGTAGATGGTGATGTTCTGTGGAACTTTGGTGCAGATGATGTTCTGTGGAACTTTGGTGTAGATGGGGATGTTCTGTGGGACTTAGGTGCAGATGGGGATGTTCCTCAGCTTGTCTTTCCGGGATGGAGAACCCTGATATGGCTTTAGCAGTCGGCTGGGCTATGAGCAATATGAAATTGAACTTGAATTTGGAGCACAATTTAAATTGCATACCAAGAAACTACTGTCTTTTATCTTAACCGGGTTGTCGTTTTTGACGTGGCGTTAGCCCTGGTATGGCTCTAGTAGTCGACTGGGCTATAAGCAATATGAACTTGAACTTGGAATACCAAGAAACCAGTCCAAAAACCAGCAAGCCACAAGCATCCCCCCCCCACACACACACACAAACACACACACAAACACACACGCACCCTGTCCCCATCTCCACACACATCTTAACAAGAGTAAAAACATCCGCAAGTCTAAACTCGGCAAAGAAAACAACAATCAAAATTTAAAGAAAACAACATAACTCCGAGCAGCACAGCATCCTCCTCCTTAAGAGTCACCCCGTTTCCTGGGCTGACAACCGGGGACTGCAGAGCATTACATATTTTTAAATTGGGGGTAACAACCATTGACGATGGACTCCATGATGTCCTTTTCAGATTTACCCAGCTGTTGCCCTTGACAACGCATAGTTTCAAAGAATTCCTCTACAGATTGATGGGGCAATTGTCTCCTCTCCTGGAAGTGTTTGAGGCGAATCCAACGGGTGGATTCGTCTGGGCGGTTTCGGCCCGTCAGTGCCTCAATGACTTGTTATGTGGCAAGGCGTTCTGGTGGTAAGCCATCATACCAAAACTAAGCCTGGTCTGTCAGCAAAAGGGGTATGATGTCCCGTTTTGGAACGTCCGACCAGCCTTGCAAAAGGGTGTACTGATTAAATTTTTTTAGCCATATATCAACATCCTGAGTTGATTTACCGGAAAAAGGTTTTGGCATCAACTGAGATGGGACGTGGAAATTTGCGATCGGTTGCCGATACATAGAACTGGTATGACCTGGGTTTCTTCCACCGGCAAAAGCTGATTGCCTGTGAGACATAGTGAGTGGGTAGGAGGTTGTGGGAGGGCTGTGAGAACTGCTGTGTGGTATGGAGGGAATGTGCATGAATGAAGTGTGCATGCGAGTAGAGTCAAGAAAAGAGTACGTGACTGCCGTAACAGGAGAAGTACTAGCACTGACTGTGATAGATGGTGAGGGAAGGTAGGTAGAGTGTGCTTCCAGAACACTACTTTCAATAGTAGTTGAGAAAAGAGACAAATGTGAATGAATCTGTTCTGGAGTAAAAGCAACGTTATCGTCAGTGTGATCTGATGGGGAACGGTCAGTCTGCTGCATACATGAAATCAGCCGGGTGACTACTACTAACAGCCGTGCTTGACATGAAGGGATTGAGCAACAGTTGATTTGCACTCGCTTCTAGCGGCCTATGTTCATGGTTTTGAGCAAACAAGCGTGTGACTGGGCGCGTGTATGACTCGGCGCTTGTGCTGGTTCGAGACATGAGGTTGAAGTACACAGGTACTTTGAAAATGGAATGAGTTGTGCAATCAAGAATTTGTCATACAATTTGCCTGCATCTCTTACCCAGTCGCTCAGTATTTATATTTCTAGTCCTATGTATTGAAATCAAACAGTAGAGCCTATGGTGATGGGGAATGAGCGCACCTCCACCAGCTTTAGCAAAAGGGGGTTACTCCTCAAATTGAGATGATCTCTGGTTTTCCCAAAATGATCTAACTGCGTCTGTCTAGAAGAATCGAACTCTTCTTTGACAGCATACCACTAGAATTTAATATGTCATTGAGCAGTGGAGGTAGAAGGCTTCTGTATATCTACTAGATTGTTACTTTCCTGTTTGGCTCATGCCAAGGGTGAAACTGTGATCTGTTTCTGTCCTATGTAAAAATTTAGCTATACAGGGAAACGAACGCTAGTCTCACTTGCCTCGTAGAAAGTGGTTTCTTCTTATCAACTCACTATATATAATCTACACCCAAAAAGGAAAAAGAAAGGGGAACACAATAAGCAACAACATTCATGCAGAGTCTCTAGACGAGAAGAAGAGTAGTTTCAAACCCACATATATTTGGATTGAACTCCTCCCAAAACAAGTCAAAGGATTCTGTATATTAACTGATTTATTTCTGATTATCAACAAGCAAATTTAATAAAGAACACATTACAACCCTCACAACCCTAACAACCTGACAAATTAATGAACTATCACACGTGCCTTGGGATATAACTTTGTCTCCAGTGGGACTGTCAACTCTGAACATTCTCACTCTCCTGTCTGTCCTCCCCCTGTGTTACTTTCTTTTTTTCATCTATAGACCGTGGATCAGAACACCTGGGGCTCTGACCCCACCTATCTTAAGACGGCTTTCGAGAAGGTTCTTCCACTTGAGAATGCATGAAGGAGGGGTTGACGTGGACAAGCACAGGCCAGAACCTGTCAACTGACACAATGGACCACTCTTTCACTGGGGCGATCTTTGAAAACATCCCAGCAGAGTTGCGTGCACAGCTGGCTCCATTGGTTAACTGTCTTGTCTACAGTCCAACACAAAAGTGAGAACAGCTGTGCTGCCAGATGTTGTTTAATCCTAAGCCATCAGTTGAGAGGCTAGTTTGTCTGGCTGGCCAGATACTGTCCACTTCATTTTTCGTAGTGAAGCACCTGCAAGAGCCCCGTTTCTACTTGAGGGGTTGCACGTTGATCAATCCTAAGCTTTCACCACAGGCTGGTTCGTCTGCCTTGCCAGACATAGTCAACATCTTGGCTCAGACTGAAGTACATGGGCCTGTTTCTACATGAGTCATTTCTGCGATAGTATCAAAACTATTTGGAGAGATTAGCATTTACAAGTGGTTGGTATTAAAACTATTTGGAGAGATGAATTTACAAGTGGACAGTATAAAAACCATTTAGAGAGATGGATTTACAAACCATTTGGAGAGATGAATGTACAAGTGGATACTATTAAAACCAATTGGAGAGATGAATTTATGAGTGGATGCCATTTAAACCATTTGGAGAGATGAATTTACGAGTGGATACTATTAAAACCATTTGAAGAGATGAATTTACAATTGGATGCCATTAAAACCATTTGGAGAGATGAATTTACAAGTGGGTGGTATTAAAACCATTTGGAGAGATGAATTTACGAGTGGATACTATTAAAACCATTTGGAGAGATGAATTTACGAGTGGATACTATTAAAACCATTTGGAGAGATGAATTTACGTGTGGGTGGTATCAAAACCGTTAGGAGAGATGAATTTACAAGTGGGTATTAAAACCATTTGAAGAGATGAATTTACAAGTGGGTGGTATTAAAACCATTTGGAGAGATGACTTTACAAGTGGATACTATTAAAACCATTTGGAGAGATGAATTTACGAGTGGATACTATTAAAACCATTTGGAGAGATGAATGTACGAGTGGATACTATTAAAACCATTTGGAGAGGTGAATTTACGAGTGGGTGGTATCAAAATCATTTGGAGAGATGAATTTACAAGTGGGTATTAAAACCATTTGAAGAGATGAATTTACAAGTGGGTGGTATTAAAACCATTTGGAGAGATGAATTTACAGGTGGATGGTATTAAAACCATTTGGAGAGATGAATTTACAAGTGGATGCTATTAAAACCATTTGGAGAGATGAATTTACAGGTGGATGCTATTAAAACCATTTGGAGAGATACTTCATTTACAGACAATACTTTTCCGTTTGTTTTTTTTCTGAGTATTTTTTTGTGATGGTTATAACCGTGATATGGCTGTGCGCGGTCGGATGGGCTTTAAACAACAATAACACTAAGACTTCTCCACAACACTCTGGTGTCGCATTTCAGCCTTCCTTGACCAAATTCTTTTGTTCTGTGTGCGCCTCATTTGAAGTTTGTTCAAGAGGCAGTCACGCATTCAATTCCATATGCGCTCCACCCAAATCTGCCAGCAGTTATCTGGCAGACTCCCCAAGCCTGCACACAACCCTATGCACTGGCAAGGTCTTGAAATTGGGAATGGGCGAGGGCAGAGAGATCTGACACGAATAGACTAATGGAAACATTAAGAAGGGTGGCAAACAGGTCGCTGTACATCACTATTGCTATTTTATCAATGTTTGGTATCAAATATTAGACACAAACAATTTATCAAAAGAAATTGGTATCATTGACAGTGCCAGGTACAACACATTTTATAAGACGTTTGATGTGATTTTACGTCTGAGTATGGTCTTCTTTAAAGCATTTTAGACTTGTAAGGTTAACATTGAACATGGTTTTTAACTGTTGTCTTTTATCTTAACCTGGTTGTCGTTTTTGACGTGGTGGTATGAGCCCTGTTACGGCTCTAGTAGTCGACTGGACTATAAGCAGTATGAATTGGACTGAACTGATTGCATTTTGGCTCTAGGGAAATGAGATACGCGGAAGCAATTTTGGGTAATTCAGGTCCGTTTTTATATGTATTTAGTGTCCTCAGCTATGTTTAAATGTGTATTCATGTATGTTTTCTAAAATCGCCTGTGTGATAAATTGGACGGAGTGATCAACGCCAGTGGCATCTCCTTTATGATGTCCGCGAATGCTTTGATATGTGTACTTAATTTTCTTGTCCTGTTTTCACTGTTGAAGTATTGTAGACTTGTGTCTATGTTTTGAAGCAGTTATAGCCCTGGTATGGCTCTATGCAGTCGGCTGGGCTTTAAGCAAAAATAGAATTGAGTAAAGGTCAACCCATGTGCAGACCTGCTAGTATCGAACCCCCTTGGTGTCTGCACGCTTGCAGAACATCTTGCGATTCTGTAAGTAATGTTGTGTGTCTGCTGGCTTATGAACACTGATCTGCTGCGGGGAACTGTAAGAAATAGACAGTGTTACGTAGGTTACACACGGGTCACACATCCTACACTCACTCGTACCTTTTGAAAAAGGAAGAGGCACCATGGTGTATACCATGTGACGAGCAGTTGCGTATCAGACACCTCCTCCTTGATTGCTGGGACTTGTACGATGTGAGACAAAAGCACTACACGGTGGACTCCTTAAAGAAGCTCTTCCGAGACGTCCCATCTTTAATCACATTTTAGACTTGCAAGTGACAATAGTGCATATGGAATTCATTCCGAGCTCGGAGACGTCATCTTGAGAAATTGAAATTGAAATTGAAATATCTGATTGTGTAATACGCAGTGACTCCAAACGAGTTGAAGTCTACTGCTATACAAAAACGATGTATAAAGATGGTAATAAGAATTATGGTAATAAAAATTGTGTGCACGTGAAGATGAATGCCTCGTTACGATGTATTGTGTGTTATATCAACCCTTTGACGCCCGCACGCTGCCCACCAGCATCCTGCATTGCCAACCATGCTGGCAAAGCAAAATCTTAACCCTTCGACTCCCTCACCCTGCCCACCAGCTTCCTGCAGGAAGCTGGTGGACAGGGTGAGGGAACAAAGGGTTAAGTTTTTGCAGTTGCTGGATACGGTGCTGGAGTCAAAGGGTTAAGCTTTATTTGATAAATATTCATAATGTAGATCTACACCTCACAGTCAACATTGTGCCCCCTGTGGGTATGTCAGGGGCTCTTTCAGTATAAATACTATTCCCACCTTTTGGAAATTGTGTGCTGGAAATTTCCTCTTTTTTGTCACACTTTCTTTGTTTCTGCCTTGTTATGTTCCTTTGCTTTCTGTCATTTCTTCTTGTCATTTTCTGTCTCCCTGTTCATTCACCTTATGCATTCGATAAAGTCTTAGGTACTTTCTCTTAGGAGTGATAATTGGGTACATGTATTCAGTGCATTTTTGGCTCTAAGGAACCGAGATACTCAGAAGCTATTTTTGGTAATTAAGGCATGTTTTTATATATGCTTTCGTGCCATCAGATATGTTTGAATTTGTATTCCGGTATGTTTTTTTAAATCCGCTGTGTGATAAATCGGAACAGTAGTCAACGCCGGGGCATCTCCTTAGATAATGTGCGTGAATGTATTGATATGTAAACTTAATTTTCTTTCACCTTTTGTTCCTGTTGAAGTACTGTGTACATCTTGAAATGGTTATAGCCCTGATATGGGTGTATACAATCGTTTGGGCTTTAAGCAAAAATAACAAATAACGAAAGATTACACTGCGCAGTCAACACACTAAGTTAAAAAAAAGAACAACAACAAAAAAACAAGGAAAAGAAAAGAGAGGAAAGGAATGAAAAAGAAAACATAATCTACCAACCTATACATCCACCAAGTCAAAGTCAAACCAATCAACCAATTCGCCAAACAGAAATATGAACTACAACTTCTAACACTACTTTTGCACACTCAAAAGAAAGTTTGAAAAGTTTTTTTCACACTTCTGTCGGCAGTCTTGAAGATAGACCACGCCCCCTTAGTGCTTCGATTGGCTGCATGTAAGAAATTGAGTGCGCATGCGCAAGCTGCACTCTTCTTGCCGCGTGGTGACATTCAGGTATTGTGAGGAGAGGACTAGAAGAATAGGAGGAGGGAGGAGTAGGGAAAGCTCACGTGGTGTGACGTATCTCCAAAATGGCCGATGGACATTTGATTACCGTAAAACAGTGTAAATTTTGAATAATTAGCGATAAAATCGTGTAATTAGGAAGTGGTGCACCATCGTCTTCTAGTATTGTGGCGATAAGCAGGTTAGGTCGGGGCTTTTCTCTTTTATTATTCGTGCTAAATCACCGCAGTTGACGCCTAGCGCGCGAAAACATTAATCCGAAAATTGAGGTAGGCCCTAATTTCTATTCATCCGTTCGTACGTTTTTCATGAAAATGGATGGTCCGGTTTGACGTATTCTTTGATAGAGATAAATGAAACGGCATTAAATTATCTCGCGTAGAACATTATGCCCGGTGCCCATAAATGTGTGAGATGGAAATTTCTGAATAACCAGTGCCTCAGTCCAGCGCAAAAAAATGGTTGCTGTCCATCATGACTCCAATCACGAGAGAGGGTGTGGGTTGTTCAATTTTTGCTAGAGGTAAAACAAAACAAAACAGAAGCAAAAAACAAAAACAAAACGAAACAAAAAAATGTAAAACTGCATTTTCGTGTTTGGAGATATATAGCATGCACAAGCTTATAACATATATGTTTAGATTGTTAAACCGTGCGTTTTGGCGTGTGGAGGTATACAGTGATAATTTAAGCTTAGAACATAAAATCTATATTTAGATCATTACACTGTGCATTTTTGCATGTGGAGGTATGTAGTGATAATCCAAGCCTAGAATATAATTGTGTTTAGATCATTAAACTGCATTTTGGCGTGTGGAAGTATGTAGAAATAACACAAGATTAGAACCAAAATATCTATTTTTGCGTGTGGAGGTTTGTAGTAATAGTACAAGCGTTAGAACATAAACCATTTGTTTAGATCATTTAATACTAATTTTTGTGAACGTTATTTACATTGATTCTAATTTTTATCGTACTATTTCTATAAAGTTATTTAGATTATTTGGTTTGACTGTTTATCGTATTATTTCAATATTGAAGACCTACCTTACAGATGAATAAGAGATTCACGGACATGTCAAACATACACTGAGTATTGGCCTATTGTTTACCTGTCTGTCGTCTTGGTGTAGATGTAGCCTAGGACTGTTAATCATTCAAACTTCTTTTACCCCCCTTGATTCACAAATAAATTAATTGGACGGAATGGTCAACGCCAGGGGCATCTTCTTAGATTACGTGTGCGAATGTATTGGTATGTGTACTTGATGTTTTTTCTTTTTTCTTTCCTGTTGAAGTATTGTCTATTGAACTGGTTGTAGCTCTGATATGGCTCTACGCAGTCGGCTGGGCTTTGAACAGAAATAACAAAACTCATTTTTTGTGAAAGTTATTTAGATTGAATCTACTTTTCATCATAGAACTTCTATATGAGAAAATTATTTAGATTATTTGATACTTATTTTTATATGATTTTCTGTATTAAAGAACGCGCCTTGTAGATAAATAAGAGACTGACGAACATGTACATGTGCCGAATATTAGCTTGAAGTTTACCTATCTTCGTCTATCGTCTTCGTTCTGTCGTGTATATATATGACTGTTAATCGTTCAAAACTTTTTTTACCCCCTTGATTTACAAACGATTTGTCTTAATCAGATACCTATTTGATAAGTTTTTTTGTGTGTGTAATACTAGAAAGATGAAAATACAAAATTCAGTAAGAGGTTCCAGAGGTTCTGTAAATACAATTAAAAAAAATAACTAGCAAAAGAGTTACAACAGACGTAAAGATAACAACAACATGGAAAAAGAATCTATGAAAAAAAAGGCAATTCTGATGTGAAGGTACATAATCAAAGTATAATGTAATGAGAGAACACACACACACACACACACACACGCTCTCTGTCTCTCGCGCTCTCTCTCTCTCTCTCTCTCTCTCTCTCTCTCTGTCTCTGTCTCTGTCTCTTTCTCAAGATGAATACTTCATATGTTTTTCTATCCACACTCTTTCGTACAAGCATGGTCACATGTATACACATTTAATGTCGTTCTGCTGTGCGTAACACTGTACAGTTATTCATCTATAAAAGAAGACTGACAAAACGAAGAAGTGAAGTTGATATATACTTAAAACGTAATTTCATTAATTCTTGATTATTACTTTATAATTTTCTTATTTTAATAAATTCGTACAGAACTCTTTAATTCGTTTATATTCTTTCACCTTCTCTGTCAATGGGTTAGATTTTTGTTTTGAAACATTGTGCAAATATAATTTGGGATAGAGATGAGATCACAAACACACATTCTCCTCTCTCTCTCTCTCTCTCTCTCTCTCTCTCTCTCTCTCTCTCTCTCTCTCTCGATTAATGCTTTTGGTTTTCCTGTCAACATTATTTCTTGCAACGATGATTTAACAACTTCATGGTCGATCTTTTGACAAAAGCAGTGTACATTCATTTGTGTAAAATATACGAATAAGCAAATGAATAGATAAACAGATTAATGTAATAAATGAAAATAAAAATGTAAAACCCAAGAAGAAGAAGAAGAGGAAGATCTAAACTTAAAAATATCGTTTCTTTTTAAAATCTGAATTTATTATCACAAATTTGTACATGACTGTTCCACTTTGTTTCGTGTTTTTTCCACCATCTCGGTCATCGAGTTAAAGTTTCGTTTGCTTTGGAATATTTCGATAGACTAGTATAAGAGTGAGATAAAGAAGGAAACCGCAAGGGGCATATCCTTAGATTATGTGCGCGAATGCATTGATACGTGTACTAAATTTTCTTTACCATTTTTTTAAAGTATTGTGTATGTTGTGAAACAATTATAACCCTGATATGGCTCTACGCAATCGCCTGGGTTTTAAACAAAAATAACTGTAACAAGAAGAAGGAAAAGGAAAGTATCATAAACAACCACATATCAAACTTGCTACGACCATACAGAGAACGAACTGTAGGTTAGAACGACGGAAAATCAACAACCAGTACAACTATATAAAACAAAAACGCAAACAGAGAATTAAACAAATCCGGTACATTTCCAGATCCCAGTTGTTTGATATTCTGATCGTTTTCTCCATATTTTTCGTCCCGAGATTTTTGGTCACTTCGATGAATCCTTTTTGTTTACCCAAACTCTGCAAGTGGTATGTTGCTGCGCAGTCTGTGTTCACCGCATTTGGTAAGAGTGTAGGCTGAATGTTTTCATGTTATATAAGCCACGGGACAGTGACATGACTTACAGGTTAATTGCATTTTAGATTTGCAAGGTTAACGATGAGCATGGTTTTTAACTGTTGTCTTTTATCTTACCGGGTTGTCGGTTTTGTTGGGATTTTTTGTTTTTGGTTTTTTTTACATGGTGTTAGCCCTGATTTGGCTCTGGTAGTCGGCTGGGCTATAAGCAATATGAATTGAACTGAACTGACTTACATGTTTGATTAATTTGGTTTAGTTTTTACGTCGGCATCCACCTCCGGTGATATGGTTGACGGGGATAACCATCCCAGGGAAGTGGAGAAAGGGGGACCTATCTAATCTTGAACGGACACCACCAGAACTACAATGATGTGAAGATGGGGACAGTGAGAAGGCCAGTTTTAATACAGCGCACACCGGGAATCGAACCCATAAGCATTAGCATGTGAATCCAACGCTCAATCATCTGAGCTACTGAGGCCCGCTTGATTTACAAGATCTTTGATGTGCGTATCTAAGTTCTGCATGTGAATACACATAGTGGAGATTCAGGCACTAACAGGTGTTGATCTAGGAGATCATAAAAAAATGTCCACACTTCACACACCTGCAGTGGGTGGGCCTTACCAGTCAGGACCTAACGTCTGAACTGTTTAATTCTAACGATTTCAACATTTATTTATGACATGATATCATGCAGGAATTTTACATTATAGACCATCCTTCATGCAAATGTTTACAGGAAGAATTAAAAGTGCGACGTCAATAAAGAAGTATAATCAACTGCGTTAACCTCTGTCTATAAATACAAGAGACTGTTAGCGCTCAAGTAAATAGAAACCAGAAGCACATGCAAAGAATAAGAACGAGAATTAAATTGACAGACCCACACAGGCACATATTTTCGCTTAGACTTTGTCAGAGCGTACATAAAAGATAACAAAGAGGCAAAGCTACCAGATATGAGACAAAGAAAATAACTTTTTTTTATTCATTGGAGCTCGAGATAATGCTTCAAACTCGTTTTACGTTTTAAAACAAAATTATGTGAAATCCATCCGTCTACTGTGGTCACATTTGGATATAGACAATATTCACCTCTACAGTGTATTTTCTTCTATAGCATTCTGTTCAAGTTTTGGAAATAATTAAGCTGAAATCAAACTTTAAACCAAAATCGACTGTTGTCTTTTATCTTAACCAGGTTGTCGTTTTTGACGTGGTGTTAGCCCTGATATGGCTCTAGTGGTCTGCTAGGCTCTAAGCAATATAAACTTGAAAAGTAAAATCACAGAACAACAACAACAACAACAGAATTTCAGAAACGTCAGTATATCTAAGAGTAAATCAAAGGTTTACTTTGTCATACATTGTGGTCGAGTTTCGATCTGTCTGTACCGATTTCTTGTGTAGCACTTTTAGCATATTTCTGTGTGATGCATTAATGTGCACGAAAGACGACTGTTCTGAATTGACAAGTAAGTTTGTTTTTAAAACGTGAATTGTAGAATCCGAAATAGGTGGTACTTTTCATGGACTTAGAGTACATTTCTTTACTATCAGAACGTTACAGAACTTTCAAAAGTCCAATCAGAAGATTCTGATCCCACAGCCAATCGGTTTTTCAAATGTCAAAAAATGTATCATAATTTTTTTTTAATTCGAGAATTAAACTTTTTAAGTCTCGAAATTATTGTCCCGCTTTGTTTTGAGAGTTTGTGTGAGTGCGTGTGTATATATTCTTGAATTTGATTATAATCTACACTCTCCCCCGTGGGGATGCCGGGGTCTCTTTCAGTATAAATAGAATCTCCATCTTCTGGAAATTCTGTACTAGAATTTTACTCTTTTTATGTTACTCTCTTTGCTTCTGCCTTGATTGATAATTGGGTACATGAATTAAGTGTATTTTTGGCTCTAGGGAAGTGAGATATGCGGAAGCTATTTTAGGTGCTTTAGGCCCACTTGTATATACGTTTTGGTGTCCCTAGGTATGCTTAAATTTGTATTGAGGTGTGTTTTTAAATCCCCTGTGCGATAAATTAGCCGGAGTGGTCAACGCCAGGGGCATCTCTTTACATTACAAGTATGTGCACGAATGCACTGATATGTCCACCTACTTTAATTTTTTTTTTTTTTTTCCTGTTGAAGTTTTCTGTTTTGATACGGTTATAATAGCCCTGATATGGCTCTGTGCAGTCCGCTGGACTATAAACAAAAATTACAATGAAAATGCATACTTTGGTTTTCATTGTTCGGCAAGTTCACACCGTGTGAATAAACGGATCAGACAAAATTATGGGCAACTGTGCAAGTTGAAAGTGTGGGTGAAATAAGTGGTTCAGATATGTTTCAGATACACAATGTATAAGTACAAATGCAAAGTAGAGTTATCATGTGTGATAGTTTTGATTGAGACCAGTCAACATATGAAATGGATGTTTGATCGCAATTAATTTTAATTGCTTCTTTACAATTATTATTAGAGTTCATCTGTTGTCGTTACAGTAACGTAGTGGTAGGGGTTGACATGTCTGTGTTACGTGTGTCTGCCGATGTCTTTCGCGCTTCTGTGAAATGCTTAAGACTTTGTGAGGTGAGGCGGTGCAGATGTAGTTATTATCATCTTTTAAATTCACTTTTTGCTCCACATCAGACACAAAACGTGCAATATGGCATCGAAAAAAAACAAACCCAAACAAAAACAAAAACAAACAAAAAACAATAACAAAATCATATGCATACGAAAAGACGTCGCCAACATACAAACTCCATACAGCATACAGACACACGTAATGATATTGTATACATTGGAGGTTCAAAAATGCACATCAACATCTAAGCATATGTCAACACCCTTTTTATAATTTTTCTCTCTCTCAAACTGTATCTTTTTGCTTTACGGCAATCAAAGATCAACGACCGCTGTGGTGATAGAAATGACATCGTAAATGTACAAAACAAGTATTACATACAAACACCCTATAAAATATAAAACTTGTATGACAGTATTCTTAACAATGAAGGTTTTATTGTCTGTATCAAATTATTTTTGTTATTATTATTGTTTTTATTATTAGAATATTATGATTGTCATTATCATGAGTTTTACTGTTAATATAAAAAAAAACCATTATGATAATGATTGTAGACAAACAAACCTACCGAAAACCCATTGAAGTATATTCACACACATTAACGTTTTAAGTGGGAACGTAATATCGTTTCATTTCTTCAAATCTTAAGGGTTAATTTTAATGGTTGAATCATTATTTTTTGTAACATAGATAAACTATTAATGTTACTTTGACTCATGTTTTTCTGTGTCATGCATCCATTTGTGAAGTAATTGTTTGTTTGGTTTTCGTTTCATTTATACCCTAGGTGTTATTGTTTTTACCCAAGGTTTTTTCAAAGACAAGTAGAATTCTTGGTGAAAAAAAAATTACGTGACTGCTGCACTGCGGCGATGCACTCTTAAAGGGGAGAGCAGCCCGTCTTTCACATGGTAAATCCACTGTGTTGAAGAAAAAGAAAGAAATGAATTCATGACATTTATATTTCCTTTTTTTTTTCTTAACATTTTTTCCAACTAAACTAGCCTTGATATGGCTCTACGCAGTCGGCTGGGCTTTAAACAACAATAACAATAAAAACAATTCCAACTTGTACAAGTTTTGTTTTGTGCTATTTTTTTTCCTTTTTGTACCCTGACAATACATGTATCACATGCATTTATGAGAAATCTATCAATTCATTCATGACACGATTTACTTTTTCTTTCTTTTTTTCTTAATATCTATTCCAACTAAATACATAGTATACTTGTACAAAATTTGTTTTGTGTTATCTTTTCTTTTTCTTTTTTTTACCCAGACAATACACCATTTGCTTTTAGTAACCTCGGCAGTCATACTTGTTTTGGATTTCGTATAAACAATCTTTCAGTTTATCTTTCTTTTCCATCCCCCGTTAAGATGCTGGGGGCTCCTTCAGTATAAGTGGTATCTCCACCTTCTGGAAATTCTGTGCAGAAATTTTCTCTTTTCTATCACTGCCTTTGTTTCTGCCTTGTTGCTTTGTTTTCTGTCATTTCTTCCTATCATTTTCTGCCTTGCTGGATCGTTCACCTGTATGTGTATGATAAAGTCTTATGTAGTTTCTCGTAGGATTGATAACTGGGAACATGTACTAAGTGCAATTTTTGGATCTGAAGAAATAGTATATGCGGAAGTAATTTCAGGCAAATGAGGCCTGTTTTTATATGTTTCAGTGTCCTTAGTTATGTTTAAATTTGTATTCAAGTATGTGCGATAAATTGGACGGAATGGTCAACACCAGGGAAATCTCCTTAGAGTATATATGCGAATGCATTGATTTGTGTACTAAATTTTCTTTTCCTTTTTTTTCCTGTTGAAGTATTGTGTGTATATAGAAACGGTTATAGTCCTGATATGGCTCTACATAGTCGGCCGGGCTTTAAACAAAAATAACAGCAACTGATCCCCTGATCATTAATTGAACGCACTGGTCAACTCTTGGGGAATATCCTTAGACTACGTACACGAATACATTGATAGGTGTACATAATTTTCTTTTCCATCCCCCCACCCCCCCCCCCCCCCGCCAAATTTTTCCAGTAAGGTATATTGAGATGTATTTTTTGAAATGCTTATATGGCCTTGATATGACTCTGCGGCGTCGGCTGGACTTTTCAAAACGGAGCTACTCATTTTTTAACAAAACAAGTGTTCAGTGTAATTGGTTTCATCAACAAAACGCGTACTTACCTATCTTGCGGTTATGCGTGTTGTTTCTCAAAGAGAGGCTTTGCTAAGCAAATATTGAAAAGAATAAATTTTCTGTTACAATTCCTGGAGTCTTGGTTTTGATGTTGATTTTTTTTAACCCCAGTGCCATTGCCCACGCTTGGTTCTAAGTTTTCTGTTAATCCCAAAGCAAAACTGACACCTACATACTTGTATGATGTCAGACAAAAGCACTACACGGCGGACTCCTTAAAGAACCTCTTCCGAGACGTCCCTCCTGATGCAGTTTTCCAGTTTTTACAAGAGATCAATAGATTTTCCGATTTTACGTCTATTTTTCTTGAATGGCATTTTAGATTTGCAAGGTTAACGGTGAGCATGGTTTTTAACTGTTGTCTTTTATCTTGACGGGTTGTCGGTTTTTTGGCGTGGTGTTAGCCCTGCTATGACTAGTAGTCGGCTGGGCTATAAGCAATATGAATTGAACTGAACCCCACCGAGTGTCATACACTTCACCTTGGCTGTAGTAGTCGGCTGGGCTATAAGCAATATGAACTTGACTTGAATACACCTCCCCTCCCCCTTTAGATGGACGGAAGGGTTTGCATAAAACAGATACACATACATATACCAGCTGTCTTACACTTCAGATCGACAGTAAAAAGCACAAGTACATTTCATGATAATTCTGGTCAGATGAATGTACACTAATGCTTTATTATTTTTTTGTTGTCCCAGTTCACCCACGGTACTGTTAGATTTGACATTATCATTCTGTTAAACTGTAATGCACGCGCTTAATAGCCTATAATTACATACATACATATAGATATTAGTATTGTTCGTTGTGTTTTACATCTATGTCCAATTTTTTAAATCCCCTGCTGACAAGCTGGACTAAGTGGTCAACACCAGGGGCATATCTGTAGATTCTGTGCGCGAACGCATTGATATGTGAACTTGTTTTCTTCCAGTATTTTTCTTATTTTCCTTCAGTGAGGTATGGTATACCTTTTGAAATGTTTATAGCCCTGATAAGGTTCTGCACAGTCGCCCAGGCTTAAAACAACAAAAACAATAACGTGATGCATTTTTTAAGGCCATAAAAAGTACAAAATCAGGATTGCCTGCGAAACATTGTGGAAAATGGGAAATTGTTCAAAATGGCTTGGTCATCGGGTTTCTTTTGTTTTCTGATGATTACAAGAGACGCATTGACTTGTCCATTTTTCTTGAGCGTTCGTGACCAGCTGGACAGCTCTCTTCCATTCTGCAGCTTCCAGTCTGTGGAAGGCATCTGATGGAGGTCAAGTGCGAAAGTCCTGTCTTTTGTATTATGCACGACTACAAGCTGTGTACGTGAGCGCCAGAATGAAAACAGCTTGCGGCATCCCCCTGAGCATCGTCTGTTCAAACAGGATGCCAGTCAATCCTTATTAACTATTCTACATTATTTAGTAGGGGAGAAGAGTGGCAGAATGGTTCAGACGTTTGCCTGCCAGTAACTAAACTCAAGGTTCCAGGGTTCGCTCCTTGTAGAGGCCTCGATTAGTCTCCTTAGTTTGAAAATTGAACTGAACGTCTTATCCTTAGGAAGGGGATGAAAAATGAGTCGGACCAGTGTGCATTCTGGCTGTGAACTCTAAAGATCCCACGGCAGTTGAAAATCGTGAAGAGCGGTGCATTGCCTGGCTGCCTTGTAAAAAAGAAACAAAAATCATTGGAGAAACAGATTGATTTCTTGGGTCCCACCCCTTGAAGACCAAATAGCCTTCTTACCTTTCTGAAGTCTTGGTTTAAAATAATGTGAATATGAATATGAATTTGAAGCAAGGAAGAAGGGATAGGCGCCACCCTCGTGGTGCTGGCCCCGGGAAAAGTTGAGGTCTATACGCACTCACTCCCTTACCACCTGAGGGTTATGGAACTATCTAGGTAGGACTTCAGGACCTGGTCAGCTCGTGGGTTTATATGGAGGCTTACGGCTTGTGCTCTGATCATTCTGGATCTTCTCCATCACATGGCACCTGTGATGTTAGTGCGTATGGAATTCATTCGAGCGTGGAGACGTCATCTTGAGAAATTGAAACTGAAACTTGGGAATGCCGGAGTCTATTTCAGTGTAAAACGTGTGCCCCACCTTGTGGAAAATTTGTTGCTAAAATTTCTTTTTTGTCATTCTCTTAGTTTCTGCTTTGCTCTATTGTTTTCTGCCATTTCTTCCTGTCATATTCTGCCTTGGTGGTCTATTTACCTGTGTGTGTTTTAAATCCCCACCCTCAGCTGTGGGGATACAAGGGCTCATTCAGTATTAATAGTATTCCCGTCATTTGGAAATTTCACCCGTGGGGATATTGGGGGCTCTTTCAGTTTAAGTAGTATCCCGCCCCACCTTCTGGAATTTCTGTGCTAGAAATTTCCCCTTCTCTTTCACTCCAACAACAAATGTTCCATCTGGCTGAATAAGTCGTGAAGCCACGTAGACCCGTGTGTGTGTGTGTGTGTGTGTGTGTGTGTGTGTGTGTGTGTGTGTTGTGTGTGTGTGTGTGTGTGTGTGTGTGTGTGGGTGTGGTGTGTGTGTGTGTGGTGTGTGTGTGTGTGGTGTGTGGGTGTGTGTGTGTGGGTGTGTGTGTGTGTGTGTGTGTGTGTGTGTGGTGTGTGGTGTGGTGTGTGTGTGGTGTGTGTCGCGCGCACGCGCGTTTGTGAGTGTGTGTGTGTGCGCACGCGCGTTTGTGTGTGTGTGTGTACGCATGCGTGCGTGTTTGTGCGTGCGTGCGTGCGTGTGTGTATGTGTGTTTTAATGTGTGTGCGGCGCGTACGTGTGTGTGTGTGCGTGCGTGTGTCTGTAAATGAACCAAGCTGCAGTCCCATGTGTAATTTTAAACACAATAACACTCATTCTCAACTCTGCTGGCTGCCTCTCAGACATGATTACCTTTCAGTTAACTGCCGTGTTTTGATCCGACACAGAGTTGTTTGTCTGTATTATTATCGCTGTGGATATGTACCATGTCTGTGATCATGTTAATCATCATCAGTTTACTGACATCGCATTATCAGGTCAACTCCCCCTGTAGGGATGCAAGGGGCTCTTTCAGTATAAATAGTATCCCCACCTTCTGCAAATTCTGTGCTAGAAATTTTCTCTTTCTTCTCACTCTCTTTGTTTCTGCCTTGCTCTTTCAATTTCTGTTATTTCTTCTTATCATTTTCTACCTTGCTATTCACCTGTGTGGTTTCTATAAAGCTTTGCATACTTTCTCTTAACATTTGATAATTGGGTGAAGTGATCAGTGCCAAGGGCGAATGAATAAATATCGTACTTAATTTTCTTTTACAATTTTTTTCTTCCCCCTCTCCCCCTCCAATGAGGCATGGTATACTTTTTGAAGTGGATGTAGCCCTGACATGGCCCTGCTCAGTCGATTGGGCTTAAAACAATAACTTGACGTATTTCGAAGATCATAATGACTTTCTTTTTGTTAGGCCTGATCGGTTCAGCGAACCCTCGTCAGATTGTGCCTATTATAATTTCACAAAACAATGGTCATAATGACTTTAAAAAGCACAAAATCAGGATTGCCTGCGAAATTTTGTATAAAAACGGAGATTGTTCAAATGGCTTGGTCATCGGGTTTCTTTTGTTTTCTGATGATTACGACAAGAGACGCATTGAATTGTCCATTTTTCTTTAGCGTTCGTGACCAGCTGGACAGCTTTCTTCCATTCTGCAGCTTCCAGCCTGTGGAAGGCATCTGATGGAGGTCAAGTGCAAAAGTCCTGTCTTTTGTATTATGCACGACTACAAGCTGTGTACGTGTGAGCCAGAATGAAAACAGCTTGCGGCATCCCCCTGAGCATCGTCAGTTCAAACACGGATGCCAGTCAATCCTTATTAACTATTCTACATTATTTAGTAGGGGAGAAGAGTGGCAGAATGGTTCAGACGTTTGCCTGCCGGTAACTAAACTCGAGGTTCCAGGGTTCGCTCCCTGTAGAGGCCTCGATTAGTCTCCTTAGTTTGAAAATTGAACTGAACGTCTTATCCTTAGGAAGGGGATGAAAAATGAGTCGGACCCGTGTGCTTTATGGCTGTGAACGCTAAAGATCCCACGGCAGTTGAAAATCGTGGAGAGCGGTGCATTGCCTGGCTGCCTTGGTAAAAAAGAAACAAAAATCATTGGAGAAACAGATTGATTTCTTGGGTCCCACCCCTTGAAGACCAAATAGCCTTCTTACCTTTCTGAAGTCTTGGTTTAAAATAATGTGAATATGAATTTGAATTGATGGAGAGGAGATGGGCGCCACCCTCGTGGTGCTGGCCCCGGGAAAAGTTGAGGTCTCTACCACACTCAGTCCCCTACGACCTCAGGGTTATGGAACTATCTAGGTAAGACCTCAAGACCTGGCCAGCTCCTGGATTTATATGCAGGCTTACAGCTTGTGCCGTGATCATTCTGGATCTTCTCCGTCACATGGCACACCTGTGACGTTAGTGCGTATGGAATTCATTCCGAGAGTGGAGACGTCATCTTGAGAAATTGAAACTGAAACTTGGGAATGCCAGAGGCTATTTTGTTGTAAAACGTGTGCCCCATCCTGTGGAAAATTTGTTGCTAAAATTTCTTTTTTGTCACTCTTAGTTTCTGCTTTGCTCTATTGCTTTCTGCCATTTCTTCCTGTCATATTCTACCTAGGTGTTCCGTCCAGCTGTGTGTGTTTTAAACCCCCACCCTCAGCTGTGGGGATGCCAGGGACTCATTCAGCATTAATAGTATTCCCGTCATTTGGAAATTTTACCCGTGGGGATACTGGGGTCCCTCTTTCAGTATAAATAGTATCCCCACCTTCTGGAATTTCTGTGCTAGAAATTTCCTCTTTTCTTTCACTCCAACAACACATCTTCCATCTGGCTGAATAAGTCGTGAAGCCACGTAGACCGTGTGTGTGTGTGTGTGTGTGTGTGTGTGCGTTTGTGTGTGTGTACGCGCGTGTGCGTGCGTTCGTGCGTGTGTGTGTTTTTATGTGTTTGTGCGCGTGTGTTTGTGTGTGTGTGCGTGCGTGCGTGCGTGCGTGCGTGTATGTGTGTGTCTGTAAATGAACCAAGCTGCAGTCGCCATGTGTAATTTAAAACACGGTAACACCCATTCTCAACTCTGCTGGCTGACTCACAGACATGATTACCTTTCAGTTAACTGCCGTGTTTTGATCCGGCACCAAGTTCTTTGTCCTTGTTATTATCGCTGTGGTTTTGTATCATGCCAGTGATCATGTTAATCACGATCAGTTTACTGACATCGCATTATCAGGTCAACTCCCCCTGGGCTCTTTCAGTATAAATAGTATCCCCATATTCTGGAAAATCTGTGCAAGAAATTTCCTCTTTTCTGTCACTAATTTGTTTCTGCCTTGTTCTTCTGCTTTCTGTCATCTCTTCCTATCATTTTCTGTCTTTGTCCATTTACCTGTATGACTCATCATCATCATCAGGTGCCTTGCCACTTGCGTTGGCGATCACGGCCTTCCATCTGTCTCTATCTCTTGTTGCCTCAAGCATCTCTTCCACCCTCTTTGTCTCCAGCCACTCTGCAAGTCCGTCTAACATCTTTTCCCTGGATCTACCTGGTGCTCTCTTTCCCTCCAGCTTTCCCGTTGTGACCAGGTGCTCCAATTCCCCTTTCCTCATATGACTGTCTTCGATAAAGTCTTACGTACTTTCTTTTAGGATTGGTAACTGAGTACGTGGTGTTAGCCCTGATATGGCCCTAGTAGTCGGATGGGCTATAAGCAATGTGAACTTACATGTGAACCTGGTAATTGGGTACATGTATTAAGTCCATTTTTGGTTCTATGGAAATGAAATCTGCGAAAGCAGTTTTAGGTAGTTTGAGAGTCCTTAGATTTAGAATAGTATTCAGGTGTGTTTTTTAAAATCCCATGTGTGAAAAATTTGAGTGGTCATCGCCAGAGGCATTTCCTTACATTATGTGCGCAAATGCATTGATATGTGTACTTTCCCCATGTTGAAGTATTGTTTGTTTTGAAACAGGTCATAGCCCTGATATGGCTCTACGCAGTCGGCTGGGCTTAAAACAAAAATAACAGGAACTTGTGTGTGTGTGTGTGTGTGTGTGTGTGTGTGTGTGTGTGTGTGTGTGTGTGTGTGTGTGTGTGTGGAGGGAGGGAGAGAGAGTGAGGAGAGGCAGAAAGAAAGAAAGACAGAAAGAGTGGGAGGAGGAAGAGAGAGACAAAGAAAGAGAAAAGAGAGAGGAGAGAGAAATAGAAAGAAGAGAGAAAAAGAAAGAGAAAAGCAAGAAAGAGAGAGAAACAAAGAGAGAAATAGAGAGAAAGAGAGAAAGAGAGTAAAAGAAAGATAGCAAGAGAGAAAAAAAAGAAACAAGAGAGAGAGAGAGAGCGCACCAAGCTGCTGTCGCATTGTGTAATTTGAAACACAATAACATTTATATTCAATCTGCTGCCTGCCTGATAGACATGATTACTTTTCATTTAACTGCCGTGTTTTGATCAGCCACCAAATGGTTTTTGTCCTCATTACCACTGTGGCTATGTACAGTGCCGGTGATCATGTTAATCATGATCAGCTTAATGACATCGCATTATCATGTCAACTGCCCCCCCCCCCCCCCACTTGTGGTAATGCCAGGGGCTCTTTCATTACAAGTATAGTATCCCCACCTTTTAAAAGTTCTGTGCTAGAAATTTCCTCTTTTCTGTCACTAATTTGTTTCTGCCTTGTTCCTTTGTTTTCTGTCGTCTCTTCCTCTCATTTTTCTACCTGGTTCGTTCACGTGCATGTGTTCGATAAAGTCTTATATACTTTCTCTTAAGGTTGGTAATGGTACATGTAGTCGTTTTTGGCTTTAGGGGAATGAACTATGCGGAAGTAATTTCAGGTAATTTAGGCCTGTATAGAGTTGTATTAAGTATATGTGACCTCCCACCACGAAATCAGTCTTAACTCGCATCGAGCAGCACTAGGAGCTGAAAAGGTGACTGAGGGTCTATCTAGGGTGTTTTGACTTTTCTCAAAATCGATTTCTGTAGACTATATAATCTATCCCCCACAGAATTTTTTTTTCTTGAAAAAATGTCATTAATCAATTTAAATCGGTATTTTAATGCACTGATCGTAGCAGAAAGAACGCAGTTTCCTACCAAAAGTACCATATTTGTCTCTGATTATGAACCGTAACCTGTACAGTACCCGCACATGTAATATACTGATGGAAAGCTCTTTGGTGCACCTTTCAGATAATGACAGCGAAAATTAGAAACAAACTGGGTCAAAGCCACCAAATAAAGAAATTTAAGGAAAATGTGTAGGAGAGCACATAAAAACTTCAGAGACCGTTTTCTCAAAATGGCCGTCATACACCTTAATGACTTTAAACATACATAACTTCTACATTTTTTTGGAGTACAAACTTGAATCAAGTACCAAAATAATCAGCAGAATGTATACTTCCCAGTGATATGTATACCTCAAAATGCCCAAAATGCTAGTTAAGACTGATTTCGTGGTGGGGGGGTCACATTTATTTTTCAATCCCGTGTGATCAATTGGATGGAGTGGGCGTTGCCAGGGAATGTCCTTAGATTATGTGTGCAAATGCATTGATATGTGTGTGTACTTAATGTTTTCTTTTTTTCTGCCTGTTGAATTATTGTATATGTTTTGAAACAGGTTATAGCCCTGATATGCTCTATGCAGTCGGCTGGGCTTTAAACAAAAAATAACAGTAACGGTGTGTGTACGTGTGGGTGTGTGTGTGTGTGTGTGTGTGTGTGTGTGTGTGTGTGTGTGTGTGTGTGTGTGTGTGTGAGAGAGAGAGAGAGAGACAGAGAGACAGAGAGAGAGAGCGAAAGAAAGAGATAAAAAGAGAAAAAAAGACAGAAGAAGAAAGAAAGAAGAAAAGAGAAAGAGAATGAAGAGGAGAGAGAAAAAGAGAGAAAAGAAAGAAAGAGAGAGAGAAAGAAGAGAGAGAAAAGAAACAGAGAAAGAGAAAAAGAGAAAAAGAGAGAAAGAGAGAGAAAAAGAGAGAGAAGAGCGAGCCAAGCTGCTTCGCCATGTGTAATTTAAAACACAACACTTATTCTTAGTCTGCTGGCTGCCTCACAGACGTGATTACTTTTCATCTAACTGCCGTGTTTTGATCAGACACCACCAAGTTCTTTGTCCTCATTATCGCTGTGGTTATATACAGTGCATGTGATCATGTTAATCACGATCAGTTTTATGATGTTGAAGTATCAGGTCAACTAATTGTGTTCAGACAAAACTGTTGTGTTTCGTTCTTGTCATCGTGTAATCACTTCTTTGTATTTTTAGCGTGGTAATTCTGGCTTAATGTTAATCCCTGTTTTCTCTATGTCTCTCTATGTCTATCTCTCTATCTGTCTGTCTGTCTGTCTTTGTTGTTGTTTGTTTTTAATACAACAGCGAGTGTGTCATAAATGCCAGCATTTTCAATTAGAGGGTGACCTGTTTTTATTTCCATACACTATGGCAGTCTACCAGCTTCAGAAGAGAGGGGACTTAAATTTCTACTGTGATTGTACCTCCATACACTATGGTAGGCTAATAGATTCCGGAAACGGAGAACTTCAGTTTCTGCTGTAATTGTACGTTCCATGTACTATGGTAGACTAATAGCTTCAAGGAAGGGGTGACTTGAATTTCTGCTGTGATTGTAAATTTCCATGCACTATGGTAGACTACTAGTTTCAGAAAAGGGGGAACTTGAATTTCTGCTGTGATTGTAATTTCCATGCACTATGGTAGACTACTAGTTTCAGGAAAGGGGGAACTTGAATTTCTGCTGTGATTGTACAGAGTAATCTGACGTTTCATGCAAATGAACAGGTCAACGAGTAAGGTAACGCGTTCAGGTATGGGTATGTGTACATGTGTTTACTAGGCACCTTAGATCAATAGATTTCACCTGATACGATTTTATGTCCCTGTGTGGGTTTCTTTAATTGCATTTTAGACTCGCAAGGTTGACGGTGAGCGTAGTTTTTAACTGTTGTCTTTTATCTTGACCTGATTGTCGTTTTGGCCGCGGACTCCTTAAAGAACCTCTTCCGAGAAGTTCATCCTGAAGCAGTTTTCCAGTTTTACAAGAGATCAGTAGATTTCACCTGATATGATTTTACGTCTGTTTTTCTTAAATTGATTTTAGATTTGCAAAGTTAACTGTAATGTATGTCTTGATTAGCCCCTCTGTTACGAGAGTTAGCTCCCCTGTTGATATAGCTTAGGGGAGTCATGAGCGATAGTCGGGGAAGCCAGCGGAGAATCAGGGAAGACCTAACGCTCAGAATACTTTCTGACTTCGAGTTGAATAGAAGCTGACGTACCATGTCCCGGTACACATGTTTATACAGAACCTGATGCCGAGCTTACGCCTTTTTCATTATTCAGAGAATCTAATGTGGTGTCAGAAGTGAACTGGAACTGAGAAGCAGCGTCTGCTAATTCTGTTTCTTTATTTGATTTAAAAAAAAAAAAAAAGAAAAGAAACGGAAACATACGTTCGCCCACCAGAGGAGCTGTTAAGATCATCATCAACAGACAATCCTAGCAGTGCAGGGGACAAATGGAGGACAAAATTTGACATTTTTTTGAAAGCTTGCAGAGCTTCTGCTAAACCTGATGTAGTGAAGATCGGACTTCTGTTTAACCACATTGGTGATGAAGGCATTGAAATCTTTCAGAACTTTGTGTTTCATCCAGAACGTGTTTCATCCAGAACGTGTGTCAGACAGTGTTGAAATTGTCCTTATCTTCTGCTGGGATTCTTTCAACACTGGTCCATTCACCTGTATGTGTTCTTTTGAGCCTTACATGCTTTTTCGTAGGATTGATATAATTGGGTACACATTAAGCGCATTTTTGGCTATTGGGAGGTGAGATATGCGGAAGCAATTTTAGATATGTTTTAGTGCCCTTCGTTATGTTTAAATTTGTGTTCAGGTCTGCTTTCTAAAAGCCCTGTGCGGTAAATTTGACGGAGTGGTCAACGCCGGAGGGAAATCCTTAAATTATGTGCTCGAATGCATCGATATTTGTACTTAGTAATCTTTTCCTTTTTTTTCCATGTTGGAGTAGCCTACTGTGTGTGCTTTGAAAAGGTTAGCCCTGATATGGCTCTACACAGTAGGCTGGTCTTTAAGGAACAATAAGAACAAGAACGTATCTGTGTGTGGGGGTGGGGGGGGAGAGACTTCCGAAAGCAGAACTGTATTATCAACAGGTAGGCCACTTTGCGTCAGACAGGTGTGAAAAACAAAACGGAAATAGATAACCACGTCGTGTGTGTGTGTGTGTGTGTGTTGTGTGTTTTGTGTGTGTGCGTGTGTGTGTGTGTATTGAGTATGCGTGTGTGATGTGTGTGTGTGCGTGCACACGCGAGCATCTGTGATGTGTGTGTATTGAGAGAGAGAGAGTGTGTGTGTGTGTGTGTGTGAGAGAAAGAGAGAGAGAGAGAGAATGTGTGTGTGTGTGTGTGTGTTTTTTACGACGATATAGTTATCAATACCAACTATCTGCTCAAACCCGCCGCAGCTTCGATCTGTGTCTCGCTCAGTATTGGTTTGCTTCTCTCTTCACCTGCAAAACATCCCGCACCTGCCCTTATTTTTTCCCAGGTAAAAAAAAAAGCAAAACAACAAAGGTGTTTATCAGACGGAACTGAATGTCAGTCGAGTGATCATTTAGGTTGCTCTCTGTCTCTCTGTCTGTCTTTGTCTCTCTTCCCCTTCTCTCTTGTCTGTCTGTCTTCCCCTGTCTGCCTCTCTCTCCCTTTCCCCGTGTCTTCTCTGTCTCTTTTCTCTGTCTCTTTCTGTCTTTCTCTTTCTCTGTCTTTCTTCTCTTCTGTCATTCTCTCTCTTCTCTCTCTCTGTCTGTTTTTTCTCTGTATTCTCTCTCTCTCTCTCTCATATGTTTCTATTTGCCGTGTGATCCCTAATTGTTGCTGAAGTGCAGTATGAATGGTCATTTAAGATCATCACTATTGGAGTTTGTCTGCCACTGTTTTTACGACAGATATTGTATGGTCCTACTCCTATGAAAAGGGGCTGTTGGCCTATGTTCATTGAAATTCCAAGAGTTTCCGAAGCTTGCCTTTCTCTCTTTCCATTTCTCACTCCTCTCTCTCTCTCTCTCTTTCTCTTTCTCGTTTAATATTCCAATTTTGTTTTATTATAGTGTACTTGTATTACTGTGACTTTTCTGAAGAGGTTTCTCTGTCTGTCTGTGTCTTTCTCTCTCTTCTCTCTTCCCTCTCCCCCCTTCTCTCTCCCTTTGTCTCTGTCTGTCTCTCTCTCTCTCTCTCACTGTCTCTGTCTCTGTCTGTCTGTGTGTCTCTCTCTCTCTCTCCCCCGTTTCATTTAATGTTCCAATACTGTTTTATTATAGTGTGCTTGTGTTACTGTAGACTTCTCTGACGAGGTCTCTCTGTGTCTCTGTCTGTCTGTCTGTCTGTCTTTCTCTCTCTCTCTCTCTCTCTCTCCTCTCTCGCTCTCTCTCTCCTTTCATTTTAATGTTCCAATACTGTTTTATTATAGTGTGCTTGTATTACTGTAGACTTCTCTGACGAGGGATAGATGTAAAAGAAAATATAATTACTGTGTCTGTGTCGCTATCCTTAAAATATATGTTCCTTCTCTGCTTTCTCTTTCTTGGTATTTACAGTTCTCTCTCTCTCTCTTTCTCTCTCTCTGTCTCTCTGTTTCTCTCTCTCTCTCTCTCTGTCTTTTCTCCTCTCTCTCTCTTTCTTCTGTTTACGTTTATGTCTCTCCACCTCTCTCTCTCCTCTATCTCTCTCTCTCTCCTTCGATTGATATTTCAATTTTGTTTTATTGTAGTGTACTTGTTCTACTGAAGACTTATCATGACGTGGGCTGGATATAAAAAAAATCATTATTGTGCTAATACCATTATCGTTCAAAAACATATTCTTCTTTCTCGGCTTTCTCTGTCTGATCTGTCTGTCATTGCTTTTCTCTTATTATAACTGTGTGTGTGTGTGTGTGTGTGTGTGTGTGTGTGTGTGTGTGTGTGTGTGTGTGTGTGCGCGCGCGCGCACATGCGTGTGTGTGTGTGTGCATGCGGTGTGTCTGTCTGTCTCTCTCCCTCCTCTCTCTGTCTTCCTCTCTCACACTCTCTCTGTCTGTCTGTCTCATTCTCTGAGTCCGCCTGTCTTTCTCCCTGTCTGTCCGTCTATCTGCCTGCCTCTCTCTCTCTCTCTCTCTGTTTGCATCTTTGTCAAACGTATACAAAAGACAACAAATAAATGCACAAAACCTGGCCAGAAAAAGAAAATCCAGTAGACGACATTCCTGACGTGGCGTTGAGCGATTAGTTTACTCTTGGTACCATTTGGTGGTTGTTATGGTTATTATAATCTTTGGGTTATAGGTCTGATATGGCTCTACGTAGTCGGATGGGCTTTAAACAAAAATAACAATAACAATCTCTGGAAATCGGTGGTTTTCCTTGTAACAGTTGAATACACCCTTTGTACGTTACAAGCGCGCCATGCTACTCGCTCTACCTCCAAGCCCGCACTAACTATTAGTTATTTTGCGTGATAATTAGTTGTTTCCCTTTGTACGTTCGTTATAAGCGCACCATACTGTTCACTCTACCCCCAAACCCGCACCAACCATTAGTTATTCTGCGTGACAATTAACTGTTTCCCTCTTGACGATAAAAGTGCACCATACTGCTCGCTCTGCCTCCAAACCGGCACCAACCATTAGTTATTCTGCGTGACAAATTAATTGTTTCCCTCTTTATGTTAGAAGTGCACCATACGGGTCGCGCTGTCCCTAAACCCGCAGCAAACCATTAGACGATGCCATGCAACATTGCAGTGTGCCGTGTGTTTAATGTTGGGTGCCTGCCTACCTCTGCCGTGCATTTAGATATAATGTCTGGCATAATTTCCTATAATTGACCGGGATTTATAATAAACATAACTACCACCAAATGGCACCAACTGTAAACTAATTGCTCAACGCCACGTCAGGAAAGTTGCCTACTGTTGTTGTTGTTGTTTTTTTCGCAAGGTTTCGTGCATTCATTCTTTGTCGGTTTTGTGTGTGTGTGTGTGTGTGTGTGTGTGTGTGTGTTCGCTTGACAAAGACCAGTTGGTCAAAAATTTACGCCTTTCTCATTTCTTATATGCAATATACGTTCTCACTCTGTCTTCCTTTTTTCTCTCTCTCCCTATCTCTTTCTATCTTCTCTCTCTCTCTCTCTCTCTCCTCTCTCTCTCTCTCTCTCTCTCTCTCTCTCTCTCTTTCTTTCTCTCTCTCTCTCTCTCTGTCACTTTGTTTCTCTGTCTCTGTCTCTCTATCTCTGCCTCTCTCTCTGCCTCTCTCCCTGTCTCTGTCTCTGTCTGTCTGTCTTGTCTGTATGATCTCTAACTGTTGCTGAAGTGCAGTATGAATAGCAGTTACGGCTTTATTTCCGATTTTTGTTTTTGTAATTTTGTTTTTGTCGCAACGGAATTACCGTTGAAAAATTGGCATACTAATTTTGTGCAGTACGCGTTGTCATAGTGGAGTATCACTTTTCCCTTTGTTTATTTTCTCCCAAGTATTTTTAAGTACCTTCGTGGGGATGCCGGGGGCACTTTCAGTATAAATGGTACCCTCATCTTCTAGAAATTAACTCTTTTCTGTCATTCTCTTTATTCCTGCCTCGTTCTCTTGCTTTCTTTCATTTCTTCCTATCATTTTCTGCCTTGCTGGTCCATTCACCTGTGTGTGTTCGATAAGGTTTTACGTACCTTCTCTTATGATTGATAATTGGATACGTATAGTGGGTGAGTTTTTGGCTGTAAGGAAATATGATAAGCAGAAGCATTTTTTGCATGTTTTTGTGTCCTTAAGTTATTTCGTATTTGTATTCAGGTTTTATTTTTTAAATTCCCTGATGATAACTTGGACAGTGTGATCAATGCCAGGGACATGTCCTTAGATTATACGTACGAATGGATTGATATGTGCACCTAACTTTCTTTTCCAGATAATCAAAGGACATAACTCTTGAGAATTATCTCCCATGTTGTATAGAACTTCTCAAATATAACACAGTTTGAGCTACCCATTCAGCTAGCAAAGAAGCAGATACAAAGTACAAAACTCTAGTTTGCGCTACCCATTCAGCTAGCATAGAAGCAGATACAAAGTACAAAACTCAGAGTTTTGTACTTTGTATCTGCTTCTATGCTAGCTGAGTTTTGTACTTTGTATCTGCTTCTATGCTAGCTGAGTTTTGTACTTTGTATCTGCTTCTATGCTAGCTGAGTTTTGTACTTTGTATCTGCTTCTATGCTAGCTGAGTTTTGTACTTTGTATCTGCTTCTATGCTAGCTGAATGGGTAGCGCAAACTGTGTTAGATTTGAGAAGTTCTATACAACATGGGAGATAATTCTCAAGAGTTATATCCTTTGATTATATTATAATAATTCTCCCTGCTTCCCTCTTATTTCTTTGGTATTTCTTTTCCAGGTTACCATTTTTTTTCCAATGAGGCATGATATACATTTTGAGATGGTTATAGCCCTGATATGGCTCTAGTAGTCGGCTGGGCTATAAGCAATATGAACTTGAACTCGAGATGATCATAACACTGATATTACTCCCCGTTGTCGCCTGGGCTTTAAGCAACAATAACAATATCAATGACTCAAGGTCTGATGGAGATGGGAACAAAAAGCTCACGTGTGAGACAGGAATCGAACTCCAGACTTCTCGATTCCTAGATGTGTATAGTGTTTAAACCACCGAGTCACACAGTTGAATCTTGGCACGGTCTGTGTATTCTGGCTCCAGTTGTGGCACAGAAACATGCTCGTGCAGTTGTTCACTTATTTATTGTAAGTCAACAGCTGTGCACACGAAAGCTCCATCACATCATCGTAAATATTGACGCGAAAGAAAAGGTCAGGCACGTTGTTTGATTTAGTCCACTTCTCTCACTGGGCAAAGCAGAGGGAAGTTTCAGTCTTTTTCTCCTAATTTTGTATTTGGTGTTTTGTGATCTTTACATTCATGCTTGACAAAGGCCAGTTGGCCGAAAATAATTTGCGCCTGTCTTGTCTTATTGTATTAAATACGCGTTCTGATTCTGTTTTCCTGTTTTTCTGTTTCCTTTTTTCTTTTGCGTTATATTTGACTGTATAAACGGCTGTTGTTACAAAATGGACACGTGCGTTACAAATGACAAATGCACCACAATGTCTGGTGGATGATGGGGATTAAAACGTCTGTGTGAAAAGGAATCAAATCCCAGACTTTTTGATTTCTAGATGGGTGTGGTGTTTAACCCTTTGATTCCTGCATCTTGTCCATCAGAATCCTGCATTGTCAACAATGCTAGCAAAGCAAAAACTTAACCCCTTTGATTCCCTCACCCCATCCACCAGCTTCCTGCATGCGGAAAGCTGGTGGATAGGGCGATGGAGTCAAAGGGTTAAGATTTTGCAATTGGTGGATAGGGTATAGGAGTCAAAGGGTTAAACCACCAGGTCACAGCTTAATCTTGGCTCGGTCTGTGTAACCTGGCGGTAATTGTGTCACAGAACTGTGCTCGTGCGGTTAACTTATTCATTAGAAGTCAACAGCTGTGTACACAGAAGATCCGCCATTGTGGACATTGACGCGAAAAAAAGTTCAGGCACAATTTTCCACTTTTTACAAGAGATCAGTAGATTTCACCTGCTGTGATTTTACGGCTGTTTTTCCTTAATTGCATTTTAGATGTAAGTTTAACGGTGAGCATGGTTTTTTAACTGTTGTCTTTTATCTTAACTGGGTTGTTGTTTTTGACATGGTGTTGGCCCTGATATGGCTGTAGTAGACTGCTGGGCTATAAGCAATACGAACTTGAGGGACATATGTTTGACTCAATAAACGGCTGTTGTTACTAAACGGACACGTGTGTTACAAATGACAGGTGCACCACAAGGTCTGGTTAATGATGGGGATTAAAAAAAAAAAAACCATACTTCTGGATTCCTAGATGGGTATGGTGTTTAAACCACTAGGCCACAGTTGAATCTTGGCACAGTCTGTATATCCTGGCTGTAGTTGTGTAACAGGCAACATTTATAGGCCATTTCATGTGGAAATGGCAATTAGAGCACCTGGTCACAACGGGAAAGCTGGAGGGAAAGAGAGCACCAAGTAGACCCAGGGAAAAATATTGTACGGACTTGCAGAGTGGCTGAGGACAGAGAGGGTGGAAGATGTGCTTTCAGCAACAAGGGATAGATGCATATGGAAGGCCATGATCGCCAACGCCATGTGGCAGGGCACATGATGATGAGTTGTGTCACAGAACTGCGCTCGTGCGGTTGTTAACTTATTCATTGGAAATCGACAGCTGTGCACACGAAATCTCCATCATTGTAAACGTTAACACGAAAGAAAAGTCAGGCACATATGTTTGACTCCATAAACGGCTATTATAATTAAATGGACACGTGCGTTACAAATGACAGATGCACCACAAGGTCTGGTGGATGATGGGGATAAAAAAATGAAACGCATGTGTGAACCAGGAATCAAACCCCAGACTTCTTGATTTCTAAATGGTTATGGTGTTTAACCCTTTGATTCCTGCACCTTGTCCATCAGAATCCTGCATTGTCAACCATGCTAGTAAAGGAAAAACTTAACCCCCTTCATGCCCTTACCCTATCCATCAGCTTCCTGCATGCATCTGGTGAGGGATAGGATGAGGGAGTCAAAGGGTTACGTTTTTGCAGTTGGTGGATAGGGTGCAGGAGTGAAAGGGTTAAACTACCAGGCCACAGCTGAATCTTGGTTTGGTCTGTGTAACCTGGCTGTAGTTGTCACAGAACCGCGCTCGTGGAGTTGTTTATTAGAAGTCAACAGCTGTGCACACGAAAGCTCCACCATTGTATACATTGACGTAAAAGAAAATGTCAAACATATATGTTCGACTCCATAAACGGCTGTTGTTACTAAATGAACACGTGCGTTACAGATGACAGATGCACCACAAGGTCTGGTGGATGATGGGGATAAAAACCCATGTGTGAACTAGGAATCAAATCCCAGACTTTGATTCTTAGAAATGTATGGTGTTTAAAATACCAGGCCACAGTGGAATCATGGCACGGTATATGTAACCTTGCTGTAGTTGTCACACAGAACCATGCTCGTGCAGGTGTTAACTTATTTATTGGTAGTCAACAGCTGTGCACACAAAAGCTCCACTATTGTAAACATTGATGCGAAAGAAAATGCAGGTACAATTTCCAGTTTTTACAAGAGATCAGTAGATTTCACCTGCTATGATTTTACAGCTGTTTTCCTTTAATTGCATTTGATAGACTTGCAAGGTTAACGGTGAGCATGGTTTTTATCTGTTGTCTTTTATCTTAACCGGGTTGTCGTTTTTAACGTGGTGTTAGCCCTGATATGGCTCTAGTAGTCGGCTGGGCTATAAGCAGTATGAACTTGAGGCACATATGTTTGACTCCATAAACTGACACGTACGTTACAAATGACAGATGCACCACAAGGTCTGATGGAGATGGGGGGGGGGGGGGGTGTAAAACGCCTCTATGAACCAGGAATCAAACCCCAGACTTCTCGATTTCTAGATGGGTATGGCGTTTAACCCTTTGACTCCTGCACCCTGTCCATCAGAATCCTGTACTGTCAACCATGCTAGCAAAGCAAAAACTTAACCCCTTTGATTCCCTCACCCCATCCACCAGCTTCCTGCACGCAGGAAACTGGCGGATAGGGTGAGGGAATCAAAGGGTTAAGTTTTTGCAGTTGGTGGATAGGGTGCAGGAGTCAAAGAGTAGGCCACAGCTGAATCTTGGAATGGTCTGTGTAACCTGGCTGTAACTATGTCACAAAACCATGTTCGTGCAGTTTACTTATTCATTAGAAGTCAACAGCTGTGCACACGAAAGCTCCATCATTGTAAACATTGACGTGAAAGACAAGTCAGCACATGTTTGACTCGATAAACGACTGTTGTTACTGAATGGACACGTGCGTTACAAATGACAGATGCACCACAAGGTCTGGTGGATGATGGGGATACAACAACAACAACAACAAAAACCAAAAAACCCGCCTGTGTGAACCAGGAATCAAACCCCAGACTTAAAGATTTCTAGACGCTTGTTGTGTTTAAACCACCAGGCCCAGTTGAATCTTGGCACGGTCTGTGTAACCTGGCTGAAGTTGTCACAGAACTGAGCAATCCGAGTAATTCCAGTGCTGGGATAAACCGTTCAAGAATAAAGTAACTAAAGACAAACGAACTGGGAATAAGCAGAACTGGTATAAAAGGCTATTGAGGACGATATAGGGTAACAGCATTCTTGATGTACGTTGCTCTCTCTATTTCCTGTTCTGTTACGTTACGGTAGTCATAACTCAACCACGAGACACCCACAACTGGTGGACATGATGCACAGAGATGCACATAATACATAAACCGTGCAATCTGAGAGGCGCTGACCGTCCACACCGATCTACGACCTGCTGTCTCACCTTGTTGCCTTGTAGCTGCTTAACTTAAGTGGGCTATGATGTACATTTTGAGATGGTTATAGCCCTGATATGACTATCTGCAGTCGGCTGGGCTTTAAGCAACAACAATATCAGTATCTCAAGGTCTGGTGGAGATGGGGATAAAAAAGGTATGTGTGAACCAGGAATCAAACCCCAGACTTCTCGATTCCTAGACGTGTATGGTGTTTTAAACCACCAGGCCACAGTTGAATCTGGGCATACCCTGGCTGTAGTTGTATCACAGGCAGCGTTTATAGACCATTTTATGAGGAAAGGGGAATTATAGCACCTGGTCACAACAGGAAAGCTGGAGGGAAAGAGAGCACCAGGTAGACCCAGGGAAAATATATTGGACGGACTTGCAGGGTGGCTGAGGACAGAGAGGGTGGAAGATGTGCTTGCGGCAGCAAGGGATAGATGCATATGGAAGGCCATGATCGCCAACGCGAAGGCCATGATCGCCAACGCCATGTGGCAAGGCGCATGATGATGATGAGTTGTGTCACAGAGCTGCGCTCGTGCAGCTGTAAAATTTATTCATATGAAGTCAACAGCTGTGCACACGAAAGTTCCACTATTGTAAACATGAACGCAAAGGAAAAGTCAGGCACATATGTTTGACATATGTTTGACTCCTTCAACGGCTGTTGATACTGAATGGACACGTGTGTTACAAATGACAGATACATCACAAGGTGTCGTGGAGATGGAGGTGATAAAAACGCCTGTATGGCCCAGGAATCAAACCCCAGACTTCCAGATTTCTAGATGGGTATGGTGTTTAACCCTTTGACTGCTGCACCCTATACATGAGAATCCTGCATTGTCAACCATGCTAGCAAAGCAAAAACTTAACTCTTTGATTCCCTCATCCTATCTACAGCTTCCTGACTGTAATTGTCTCACAGAACTGCGCTCGTGCAGTTAACTTATTAATTAGAAGTCAACAGCTGTAAGCGCGAAAGCTCCACTATTGTGGACATTGACGCGAAAGAAAAGGCAGGCACGATTTTCCAGTTTTTCCAAGAAATCGATAGAATTCACCTGCTATGATTTCACAGCTGTTTTTCTTCAGTTGCATTTTAGACTTGCAAGGTTAATGGTGAACATGGTTTCTAACTGTCGTCTTTTATCTTAAACAGGGTTGTCGGTTTTTTTTCTGGGCTATAAACAATATGAACTTGAGGCTCATACGTTTGACTCGATAAACGGCTATTGTTACCAAATGGACACGTGTGTTACAAATGACAGATGCACCACAAGGTCTGGTGGATGACGGGGATAGAAAAAAAAAACGCCTGTGTTAACCGGGAATCAAACCCCAGACTTCTGGATTTCTAGACGGGTATTGTGTTTAAACCACCAGGCCACAGATGAATCTTGGCACGGTCTCTGTGACATGGTTGCTGTTGCCACTGAAGCATGCCCATGAAGTTAACTTATTCATTGGAAGTCAACAGCTGTGCACACGAAAGCTCCATCATGTAAACATTGACGCGAAAGAAAAGGTCAGGCACATACGTTTGACTCAATAAACGGATATTGTTACTAAATGAACACGTGTGTTGCAAATGACAGATGCACCACGAGAGAAGAGGGGGTGGGTCATGTGATCTGGAAATTGTCTGGTTTTCGCACGCGTTTGTGGGATGACAAATAGACTAATATGGTCTTATATCAGATATGAGAGACGCTGCTGGGCAGTGATGTCGTTTTCTGCATGTTGCCATGATGTGGTGGTCTGACTTTTGTGATAAATAATAAATACTCCACCCCCCACCCCCACCCCCATCCCCTCCGTGGGGATGTCGGTAGATCCTTCAGTATAAATAGTATCTCCACATTTTGGAAATTGTGTGTAAAAAATTTCCTCTTTTCTGTCACTCTCTTTGTTTCTGCCTTGCTCCTTTGTTTTCTGTCTTTTCTTCCTGTCATTTTCTGTTTTGCTGGTTCATTCACCCGTTTGTGTTCGATAAAGCCTTTCGTACATTGAACGGATAATTAAATCAAGTATTAAGTGTATTTTTGGGTCTAGGAATAAGATATGTGGAGGCATGTATAGGTAATCTAAATCCGTTTTCATGTATATTTTAATGTCCTTAGTTATTAATCAAAGAACAAACTCTTGAGAGTCACGTAGGAATTATCTCCCATGTTGTAGAACTTCTCAAATCTAAACAGTTTGCGCTACCCATTCAGCTAGCATAGAAGCAGATACAAAGCACAAAAACCGTAAGCTCAGAACACCCAAATTGTGTTAGATTCCTCTCAAGAGTTATGTTCTTTGATTAATACCATAAAAATTCTCCTGCTTCTCTCTTATTTCTTTGTCATTAGTTATGTTTGAATTTGTATTCAGGTAAGGAGCTGTGATGTGCAGAAGCGTTTTTAGGTAATTTAATCCTGTTTTTATGTATGATTTAGTGCCTATAGTTACGTTTATATTTGAATTCCAGTTTTATTTTTAATCCTCTGTGCGATAAATTTGACGGAGTGGTCAACGCCAGGGACGTGTCCTTAGAGTATGTACGTGAATGCATTGATATGTTGTACACTTAATTTTCTTTATCATTTTGGTTCACTATTGAAGTAGTGCGTATGTTTTGGAAGAATTATAGCCCTGATATGGCTCTACGCAGTCGGCTGGGCTTAAGAAAACAATGCCAAGAAACTTGAACACGATGGGACATTGTCTACACGCCATTGCTTAATGGTGGATTAGCGTCTGTTGGTGCGGTCAGTTCGTGCGCGTGTGCCTGAAGAAACAGAGTAGTAACAGATTGATTGATTTTGGTTCAGTGTTTATGTCGGCACCACCTCAGGTGATATGGCCGACGGGGATAACCATCCCAGGGAAGTGGGGGAAGGGGGACTTATCTAATGCTATACTGACTGACACCACCAGAACAACAATGATGTTAAGATGGGACAGTGAGAAGGCCAGTTTTAATATATCTAAGCCGAAGTGTGGTTTCTAAGAAGAATGTTGAGAGTTCCATGGACAGCAAAGAAAACAAACGAGACAGTCTTGATGGAGGCAGACACAAGTAGATCACTCATAAGGAAGATTAGGAAAAGACAGGCAATATTTATAGGCCATTTTATGAGGACGGGGGATTTGGAGCACCTGGTCACAACGGGAAAGCTGGAGGGAAAGAGAGCACCGGGTAGACCCAGGGAGAAAATGCTGGACGAACTTGCCTAGTGGCTGGGGACGAGGAGGGTGGGGGAGATGCGTGGGGCAACGAGAGATAGAGACGGATGGAAGTCCATGATCGCAACGCCATGCGGCAGGGGACGTGTTGATGATGATGAATCCTGTACTGACACCACCAGAATAACAGTGATGTTAAGATGGGACGGTGAGATGGCCAGTTTTAATGTAGGGCACCCCGGGATTCGAATCCACAATTATTAGTATGTGAATCCGACGTTCAACCAACTGAGCTATTGAGGCCCCTGCAGTAACAGAACAGGCCCCTTTGCTTTTTATTCTTGGACTGTTTTTGGTATCGCTGACTTTCCACTTGACCTCTGGAATACTTTGGCTTTGTCGCCTGCTCGTCATTACTGTTTCGTTCTGTTAATTCAGGTTACATCGAATTTAAAATCGCAGCTCCTGAAATCAATTTACATATATATATATATATAAAACAAGAGCATCGACTATTTTCTCCAATATTTCGGCCCTTGGCCTTCTTCAGGGTAAAATGACGATAAAATCGTATAATCTCGTCTACATTAGGGAATTCAACTCACTTTAAAATATCGCATAAAATTACATATATATATATATATATATATGTGTGTGTGTGTGTGTGTGTGTGTGTGTGTGTGTGTGTGTATGTGTGTGTATGTGTGGTGTGTGTGTGTGTGTGTGTGTATGTTATTATTATTATGACGATGATGATTATTATTGTTATTATTCACAACTGGATTAGAGACATCTCCACATGGAATTTGAGAATAGCTTGTTTGGGGGACATTAAATAGAGTATCCGGTGTATTTTTTGTTTTAGTGATCTGTAACCGTGTTTGTATTTGAAACTTTTGCAACTGAGTTTTGATTATGGATATACGTTTTATCAGTTTCGTCAGTATTGGATTCAAGTGTTAAGTACTTATGGAAAAGTTTTACATTTTAACCAGATATGTATCACGAGTGTTGCTAGACAAACTAAGAACAAGCAATCCGCGTAATTCCAGTATTGAGATAAACCATTCAAGAATAAAGTAACGAAAGACAGACGAAGTGGGAATAAGCAGAACTGGTATAACTACGCTAACGAGGACGATAGGGTGACAACACTAATTCTTGATGTGTGTTGCTTTCTCTGTTTTCTGTTCTGTTACGTTATGGAAGTCATAACTCGCACCACGATACAATACTCAAAGATGCACATAATGCACAAATCATGCAACATGAGAAGCGCTGACCGTCACATCGATCTACGACCTGCCTATCTGACCTTTTTCTGTTGCTGCTTAATTTATCTTCCTGGGTGTTTGAAATACTGTCCAGATTTCCGAACGAACCCTTCTAGCCCAAGATACTTGAGCTTTTTCTCTCTGGGGCTTGGGAGAAATTAGGGAAGATGTTGGAAGGAGGGTAGAAGGGAGAGAAGGATGGTATGGAGATGGTATAATGGAGTGGTGGTGGGGGAGGAGGAGGAGGGTGCAAATTGGACGGTAAACCCTCCTCCTTTCTGCGAAGTCCTCAGACAAATGGGTGCCGTTGGTCACTGACGGACACACGCACAAATGTTGAGAGAGAGAGAGAGGGGGGGGGGGGAGGGAGAGGAGAAGTGAGTTAATTTTTAATCCTCCTTTTCATGTTCTTTGCTGTGCATTCTGTTGCTGTGGTAGTATTTGTTTGATGAATCCTTGCAGCAACACTAAACAAACAAACAGACTGATAATTCAGTTGACTAAATCACTTTACAGCATCACCCTTGGATTGAGCAAGGTTGCCCGCTTTGCTCTCCGTGTCACTGTCCTCAACATCTGTTCTTTCCTCAACTAGGTTGAAAATCTCTGGACTGTTATGACCTGTCCGTTTCTTGGCGTTTCCAATGTAATCTGTTCGTGGTCTTCCCCTTCCTCTTTCGCCCTCGACTTTTCCCTGAATGACGTCTCGCGTGAGGCTGCATTTTTTGTTTTTTACTTCTGCACACATGTCTAAAAAAGATCAGTGTCTTTCCTTTGACTGAATAATAGACATCAAATTTGAAACGATTATTAAACCTCTTCGATCGTCAAAAGATGGAACAAACGGATACGGAATATAAAACCTGCAAGGTTAACGGTGAGCATGGTTTTTAACTGTTGTCTTTTCTCTGAACGGGTTGGCGTTTTTGACGTGGTGTTAGCCCTGATATGGCTCTAGTAGTCGGCTGGGCTATAAGCAATATGAACTAATATGGGTATAAAACGTCAGAACAGGACAGAAAACATATACAAATAGCCAGATAATGGAGAGAATAATTACTCTATGCGTTAAAGCAACGTCACTGTGGATATGTGCGAGAAGGATTGGTTATGCATACGTATATCAGAGCCAATAAGCGGTCTATCTATCTATGTCTGTCTATCTATCTATCCATCTGTCTATATCTATCTATCTATACTAAATGAAAATAATTCCTCCGTGGGGATGCTGGGGGCTGTTTCACTATAAATACCATCCCAACCTTTAGGAAAATCTGTGCTAGAAATTTCCTCTTTTCTGTCACTGTCTTTGTTTGTCTTTTCCCTTTTGCTTTGTTCTCTTCTTGTTATCGTTGTCTGCTTTGCTGGTCCATTCACTTGTATGTTTTCCATAATGTCTTACGTACTTTCTCTTAGGACTGGTAAGTGGGTACATGTATTAAGTGCATTTTTGATTCTTGGGAAATGAGATATGCGGAAGCAATTTCAAATAATTTAGAACCGTTTTTATATAATTATGCTTTAGTGTGCTCAGTTATGTTTGAAGTATAAATAGTATCCCCACCTTCTGGAAATTCTGTGCTACAAATTTCCTCTTGTCTGTCACTCTGTTTCTGTCATTTCTACTTATTTTCTGCCTTACTGGCCCATTCACATTCACCTGTATTTTTTTCGATAAAGTCTTACGTACTTCGGATTGATATTTGGGTACATGCATTAAGTGCATTTTTGGCTCTAAGGAGGTGAGATATGCGGAAGCAATTTTAGGTAATTTATGCCTGTTTTTATATATATGCTTTGGTGTCCTCATGTATGCTTAATATATTTGTATTCAGGTGTGTTTTTTAAATTTCCCCTGTGCGATAAATCGGACAGAATGGTCCTACGCCGGGGGATGTCCTTAGATTATGTGCGCGAATGCATTGATATGTGTACTTAATTTTCTTTCTTTTTTTTTTTCCATTTGAAGTTTTGTGTGTTTTGAAGCGATTATAGCCCTGATATGGCTCTGCGCAGTCGGCTGGGCTTTAAGGAACAATAAAAGAAAAAAAAAGTATTCCGGTATGTTGTTTTCAAATCCCCTGTATGATAAATTGGAGTGGTCAGCGCAGAGGCATATCCTTAGATTATGTGTGCGAAAGAATTGATATGTGTACTTACTTCTTCCCTGTTGAAGTATTGTGTATGTTTTGAAGCGGTTGTCGCCCTGATATGGCTCTACGCAGTCGGCTGGGCTTTGAAGAAAAACAACAATAAGAATAAATACATTTTCTGGAAATGGCAGATTCTTTACAAGAAATGTGGAGTGGGTCATGTAATATGCAAATTGACTGGATGTCGTGCGGATTTGTGGGATGAAAAATAGAGCAGGGCGGTTTTACATTAGACATTGGACGCTGCTGGGTAGAGGTGGCACTTGTGTCACTTGTAGCCTGTTGGCATGAAAATCCCTAATATCATTCTGGGAATGATAGAGAACAAGCGCACAAGGACAGAAAGGTGGTGGGTTTTACAATTCCATCAGTCATGTCCAAATCACTGTGAGATTTATCTGCCCCAACTGGTTCCTGCACAAGAGCTGAGTGTGCTGTGAGCTAATTTGGAAGACTGGAACCACACGGTCGAGGTTTGTGCACTTCACGGATGTGTCATGGATGGCATTGCTGAAATTTCCTTGCCAATCTCTGTAATAGAGGTTTAGTATCATTTGAAGTATTCTTTTTTTGGAAATATTTCGTCCACGGATATCACCTCCCTCCTTATCCGATGCTGATCAATTGTGAATGATCATTGCCCCGAACTTGATTTTTTTCATCGATGCCCTGAATTTGTAATCGCTGGTTATGATCTAATATTTATGTACATGTGAAATATACCAAAATGGGAGTCTGTTTAACATAACATATACACATATTACTTTATTTGTTTGCTGGTTTGTATCCGTTGCCATTTATTTGATTTTTTGTTTTTTTGTTTTGGTTCGCAAAATGTTGAGAAAGAAATGAGTTTAAAACTAAACTGATCAACACAGCAATTGTCTGTATCTCTCGTGCCTGGTTGATGCTGGGATACACCGTGAAAAGTCAGTGTGTGGGTCTAAATATTGATCCATCTCAACAGTTCGTAGTACGACTTTTCAGGTAGTGTTTGTATTGTGTTTTTGCACTGCAGGGTGCCATTATTCCCGTTTCAGTATATAAAATCAAACTTCTCAAAACTCACCAAATATATCGAAAAGTAGCAACATTCCTTCTCCCCTTTTAGAACTATGAAACGAATATGAGGCATACTTTCGTTTCACCGATAGATTTGCCCAACTAACTTGTTAACATTCGTGTATCACATTTTCACAATTAGGACCCGATTTTGTGTACACGAATATTTCCACTGCCTTAAATCGTCTTTCATGAGCACAAAATTAAATATTAAATGTCTAGTCAGATGCTGGTATGTATATTCGTTAAAATATTTCGCGAGTATCGATTGGTGAACAAAAAACGAGTAAATCTATATAATTCCAGCGCTTACTGGTCAAATCCATACAGCGAACCTAGAATAGACGAGAGAGATGAACTAAAAAAGAGAGAGAGAAAGGTTCTGAGGTCAGGGTAATCTTTTACATTGTTTCGATATCATAAAATCTAACCATTTTACATTAAATATTTTAACATTATTTCTTGCCAAATGAACCACATGGGGATGCCAGGATTTTTTCAGCATTAATTGTATCCCCCACCTTCCGGAAATTCTGCGCTGAAATTTTCTAGCACAGAATTTCTGGAAGATGGGGATACAATTTATACTGAAAGAGCCCCTGGCATCCCCATGGGGTTTTTGTCTCTTACAATACATCTGGTTGTAGCATGCCCATCTAAACACATAGCCACACATACCACGTATGTGTAGGCGCACGTTCTAAGTGTGTGTGTGTGTTTTATTTTTGAAATTGATTGCTGGACCTGGTTAGTGCACGTTAAGTGGTTGTATCCTGGGGTTTGTTATCTCCCGCCTTACCATTTGGTTTGTAGACAAGGTAATTGATGACTGGGTCTGGACGGGTCATGCAACGAATGGACAGCCTCCCCCCTCCTCTCCTTTTGCTTGGTGAAAATGACTGCTGTATGGTGTCGGGAGCTTGGGAGGTAATTGTCCAGGGAGTGGCGTATAGCCCGTTTGCTCTGGTACCATCCAGAACCCTCGGTGTTTGTTTACTCTCTCTCTCTCTCTCTCCTCTCTCTCTCCTCTTCTCTCTCTCTCTCTCTCTCTCTCCTCGGGGTTGTGTGTGTGTGTGTGTGTGTGTGTGTGTGTGTGTGTGTGTGTGGGTTTTTGCAAATTTGCTAGGTGTGTCCTGGTGTATATGCATAATACCGACTTTGCAAGTGATGTAGAATGCTAATGTGTACGTATAATCTACTTTTATCTTACCACGTCTTCGTAGAGCGGGTTTTTGGATTGTGTGGTATGTAAGTATCCATTATCATTATTATTATTTACACAGCTTCGCCACGCCATCTGTAGTGCCTGTTGTCGTTTTTGACGTGGTGTTAGCCCTGATATGGCTGTAGTAGTCGGCTGGGCTATAAGCAATATGAACATGAACATCCGCAGTGGCTGGGGAAGCCCTGCTTGCATCTGCTCAGTGATTGGTTTATCACCGACGCGTGAAACTAACGGCCAATGAGATGAGGTTACTTTTTCCGCCAACGTGAACGGCGACGTGTGTGTGTGTTTGACATCAATTGAAAAGTTCTACGCAAGAACCTGGAAAAGGCTGGTTGCCTCATCATTACAGGCGAACTTGGAAATTAGCGAAACGAGACTGCCGGACAAAAAACGAGGGCGAGAGGGGGGTCGGGGGTGGGTAGGGTGGTAACAGTAATCCTTGGTGCAGTATTCCTGTCCCCCCTTGTTTCCTGTTCCGTTTTTATGGCGGGTGTATGAGTCATAACTCGCACCACGTGACATCCAGAACGCCCCGGACATGATGCACGAGCATGCACATAATTCATGATCCATGCAATGCGAGAGGCTCCGACTTGTCCCCGAGATCTACGACCTGCCTGTCACGCTCTGATGTCTTGTAACTGCTTAATGTCCGGCTGGTGGTTTTCCATGAAAATAATGTCCAGATTTCCAAACGGACCCTTGCAACCCCAAGATACCTTTTTCGGTTTTTGGGTTTTTCGGAAAATGAGCAGGTCTTGTGAAGAATTAGGGAAGGGTTTGGAAAGTTGGGTGAGGGTGGGAGAGAGTGAAAAACAGGGTGGGGATGTGGGTGGGTGGTGGCATGGGCGTGAGCTCAAACCCTCGGGGATTAGACGGTAAATCCTCCCCATTTCTCCCTTTCTGTTAAGATAAAGAACGAGTATCTGCATGCCTATTGCTCACGGTGATGGTCAGACGCAAGAAGTCTTGATTATGACTAAGTAAGGGGCAAAAATATGAAAATAATTCTGCAAAAAGTAGATACAGCAGGTCCTCCCTTGGGGATACCCGGGACTTTCAGTATAAACAGTATCTCCTACCTTATGGAAATTCTGTGGTAGACATTTCCTCTTTTCTGTCACTCTCCTTGTTTCTGCCTTGTTCCTTTGTTTTCTGTCGTTTCTTCCTATTATTTCCCACCGTGTTGGTCCATTCACCTGTATGTGTTCGATAAAAGTCTTACATACCGGGTACTTTTTCTTATGATTGATAATCGGGTACATATGTTAAGTGCATTTTTGGCTGTAGGGAGGTGAGATATGCGAATGCAATTTTAGGAAATTGAGGCCCGTTTTTATATATGTTTAGTGTCCTTAGTTCTGTTTAAGCTTAATCAACTTTGTTTTTCAACTCCCTATGTGCGATTAATTGGCTGGAGTGGTCAACGCCAGAGGCATATCCTTAGATTTGTACTCGAATGCGTTAATTTGTGAACGTGATTTTCTTTTCCTTTTTTCCTGTTGAAGTGTTGTGTCTGTTGTGAAACGGTTATAGCCCTGATATGGCTCTACCCAGTCGACTGGGCGTTAACAACAACAATAACAAGATGTAACAAGCAAGAAGGCAGGTCTAAATCTGAACGCCAACACAGACATAAATAATGCACCTGGAAGAAGATAAGCAAATCAAGTTATTCAAATCAACAGGATTGCGTTAGAAAATGAGTGATTTCAAATAGACTTATTTAAACCTCATGATGGCACCTGTTCTTACGTAAAGACATCAAATATAAAAGTAGGAATGGCAAAACGGAAAATGATCCGACTCGGATACCATTTGGAATGTCAGAGGCATTCCAACAGCCCTTAAAATAAAAATAATAAAAAATTGTCTGATCTGGCCAGTATGCTATATGCTTGTGAAACCTGGACACGCAAAAAAGCAGATTAAAATGAGATCGAAACAGCAGAGATGTGGTTGTACAAGAGGATTTTTTTTTCGACTTTATTTATTTATTTTTTTTTTGTCAAATGGCCCGATATAAGAAGAAATGAAAGATTATGAACAAACTCGCACTGACGTCAACTGCTGGCAGAAATCGAGTAACAACAACAATAACAATACAATAATGATAATAATAATGATAATGATAATGATAATAATAAAAATAATAAACAGGCATGCAACACGTAATACCAGCACAACCCTAATGACATTGTTATTGTTATTGTTGTTTAAGCCCAGCCGACTGCCTAGAGCCATATGAGGGCCTTAACTACTTCAAAACATACAAATCTTCAACAAAAAAACAAAAAGGAAAGAAAATTAAGTACACACATCAATGCATTCGCCCACATAATCTATGGGCATGCCAGACTTTATCGAACACATACAGGTGAATGGACCAGCAAGGCAGAAAACGATAAGAAGAAATGACAGAAAGTAAAGGAGCGAGGCAGAAACAAAGAGAGTGACAGAAAAGAGAGAATTTCTAACAGAATTTCCAGAAGGTGGGGATACTATTTATACAATAGTTTTGCAAGAAAAGTTGAAGCCAAAAGAAATATCTGGGCAGACCACGCACCTCCTATAATTATGGAAAAATCACCAACATCACAGGTTGATAGTCTACAAAGTAGCATAGAATAGACAGGATCGGAGTAAACTGAGGAGAGTTGTGATGTCTGCTGTGGCGTGTACCATCACTCGATGATTTTTGTGGATGATGATGGCGAGTAAGAAGAAGAGAGGCGATAACTATATTTTAACCCTTTCCTTCCTGCATCTTAAAGCATTTTTTTGGTATTTGTTTAATGAGTATTTGCAGTAGTTTTAGAAGCGTCACCAAACAGTTAAACTACTTTAGTCATCATCATTATCATCATGTGCCCTGACGCATGGCGTTGGCAATCATGGCCCTCTATATGCATCTATCCCTTGTCGCTGCAAGCACATCTTCCACCCTTTCTGTCCTCAGCCACCCTGCAAATCCGTCCAATATTTTCTCCTTGGGTCTACCTGGTGCTCTCTTTCCCTCATAAATGTAAAAATTAACGCAAAGTCTGATTACCAAACTGAATGAAAACAAAAACAACAACAAAACAAAAAAGAAAAAAATCGTGGGCGAAAAACGGACAATGGAAAAAAAACAAACAACAAACCAAACAGATCCACAAAGAATCTGGTTTTCATTTGTTATCATCGAGGATGGGGGAATATTAATTATTTAGTATGGCAGTATCCCACTCTTCGTCCTCAATAGTTTGAAAAGAAATCCAAACCGTCAAATAAGCTGGCGAAAGAATAGGGGAAAAAAGCAACAGAAAAAAACCGAGAATAAAAAGACCAATGCTGGAATGACCGGGCTTAAGTCATAATAATTCCAAAAGTTCTGACAGCTTTTGTGCTAAAAATCCGTACGATAGTTTAGTATGCTGGGCAAAATTTGGTGTGTGTGTGTATGTGTGTGTGTGTGTGTGTGTGTGTGTGTTTTGTGTGTGTGTGTGTTTGTGTGGTGTGTGCGCGTTTGTGGGTGTGTCTGCTGCCTGTGCTGCTGTCTGTCTGTCCTGCGTCTGTCTGCTGCTGCTGTCTGTCTGTCTCTGTCTGCTCTGTCTGTCGTCTGTCTGTCTGTCTGTCTGTCTGTCTGTCTGTCTGTCTGTCTGTCTGTCTGTCTGTCTGTCTGTCTGTCTGTCTGTCTGCCTGCGTGCGTGCTTGCTTGAGTGCGTGTGTCCGTACGATAGTTTAACATGTTGGCAAAATTTGCATAATATCCGTTTCAAAACAGTATATTCGTGCGCGCGTGCGTGCCTACATTTGTGTGTGTGTGTGTGTGTGTGTGTGTGTGTGTGTGTGTGTGTCTGCGTGCGTGCGCGCGAGCGTGCGTGCGTGTGCCTGTGTGCGTGTGTATGTGTGTGTGCGATGTGTGTGTGCGCATGTGTGTGTGCGCATGTGTGTGTGTGTCTTTGTCTGTGTCTGTGTCTGTGAGCGTGTGTGTATGTGTGTGCGTGTGTGTGTGTGTGTGTATGTGTGTGTGTGTGTGTGAGAGAGAGAGACAGAGAGAGAGACAGAGAGAGAGAGCGAGCGCAATAAATCTCGACACTTATACGACAAAATAAAGACACTGGGCTTATTACACGTTAAGGGTGTTATGACGGAACAAGAAAAAGATATTACTGTGAAAGTTGAATATAAAAAGCTTCATTATGCAAACTATGTTGGATTAACTTTAGGAACAAAGATTTATTGGAAACAAAACTGAGTTAGAGAACAAAGACTGGCTTCTTTATGAGCTAGAATAAATACAAATTTATCTGTTTAGAATATATATATATATACGAACAAACTGAACAAACCACCAAGACGCCTGTAATAAATACAAAAACGAATGAGAAAATAATTTGAAATATGCAGCTTTTTAAAATTGAGTGACAATAGGCACGGTCGTAATTTTGAAATAATGAATTTTATCTTAGCATGCACCTTTTATGGATATCGGTACTAGCAATTCTTATGAATGTATAAAATGTGAAAGACTAGATTGTTTTACACAAAGAAATATGATCTGTTTAATACATATTATAAGCTTTGATCTTGTTAAATGTTTAATTTTTGTTCAGGTTGGTAACTTCGTTTTGGACACGCTGTTGACTTCTTAATGATTGGAATTATGTTACTTATACTTACTGTTATTGTTGTTTAAAGCCCAGCCGACTGAGTAGAGCCATAACAGGGCTATCATCAATTCAAATCATACACAATACTTCATTAGGAAAAAAAGGAAGAGAAAATTAAGTACACATATCAATGCATTCGCGCACATAATCTAAGGACATACCCCTGGTGTTGACCACTCCGTCCAATTTATCGCACGGAGGATGTTAAAAACAAACCTGAATACACATTTACACATAACTAAGAACACTGAAACATATATAAAAACGGGCCTAAAGTACCCAAAATTGCTTCTGCATACCTCATATCCCTAAAGCCCAAAATGTGCTTAACACATGTTCCCAATTATCAATCCTAAGAGAAAGTACGTCACACTTTATGGAACACATACAGGTGAATGGACCAGCAAGGTAGAAAATGACAGGAAGAAATGACCTAAATCAAAGGAGGAAGAAAGAAACAGAGTGACAGAAATGAGGAAATTTCTAGCACAGAATGTCCAGAAGGTGGGGATAATATTTATACTGAAAGAGTCCCCGGTATCCCTATGGGGGAGTAATGCCTATCTATCTAAACTTACTCGGAGAAAAAGTGAAGTGAAAATAAATCATTTGTAATGTATACAGTTAGTAGATTCGAAATTGGGAACTTTACGAAAATGCAACATGTTCTTTTGGAATTATAATACTCGTACATGCAAACAGAGTTGTTGCTGTTAATAGTTAACAAATCGATATACAAATTAAGTACAGGTGTGTGTGTGTGTGTAGTTCTTCTTAGTTTCTGTGTTTGTGAAATTAATTATACTGTAGTGAATGCTATGACGACTAAAGAATGTCAATCCTCAAAAGAAATTAGTTACAGGTGATTGCTGCGTACATTGAAATTTCAAGAGTCCTGTTTTTAAGCGCCCGTGTTGCGCGAGAAGAGCAGTTTCGATACCACATAGCACAGAAAATACCGTAGAGGTTTAGAAGAGGGAGAAAATTGCCACGTTACACCGCTTAAATCATAGCAGGACAAGCATTGTGTTTTTGACAACAGCCAATCATCAAACAAAACGACAGCCAGCCTGCCTGCATGATCTTTGAAGTTGAAGGCAAGCAGGATGGAGGTGGTAGGAAGTTTGAAGCAATCTAATTCCCGCAGGAAGAAATTATACAATGCACCCAACTCGCTTTATGTGAGCTGGCATTGCAGTACGAATGACAGAAAAAGAAGGTAAAATGACAGAAAAAGAAGGTAAAATTATGCCAGATATTGAAAAGACTGCGAAATTGTATTAATAATATCTTACAAAGAAGGTTATATACATATACATGTACATATAATGAACTTGCTGTTATAGTATTATCGCATTATGTACATAATTACAGATGTTATTTAGGTCACACATGGATCACACATCCTACATTCAGCTGAACCTTTTAAAAAATGAAGTGAAGAGCCGTTGAACATTAGACACTTCTTCTCAATTGCTGGGACTTGTACGATGTGAGACATAAGCACTGCATGGCGAACTCCATAAAGAACCGCTTCCGAGATGTCCCTCCTGATGCAATATTCCAGTTTTTCCAAGTGATCAGTAGATTTCACCTGATATGGTTTTACGGCTGTTTTTTTCTTTAATTCATTTTAGACTTGCAAGGTGAACTGTGAGCAATGTTTTTAACTGTTGTCTTTTATCTTAACTGGTTTTTGACGTGGTGTTAACCCTGATATGGCTCTAGTAGTCAGCTGGGCAATTCTGATTTCACAACACAGAAAATACCGTAGAGAGGTTTAGAAGAGCGAGAAAATGGTCGCGTTACACTGCTTAAATTATAGCAGGACAAGCATTGTGTTTTTGACAACAGCCAATCATCAAACAAAACGACAGCCAGCCTGCCTGCATGATCTTTGAAGTTGAAGGCAAGCAGGATGGAGGTGGTAGGAAGTTTGAAGCAATCTAATTCCCGCAGGAAGAAATTATACAATGCACCCAACTCGCTTTATGTGAGCTGGCATTGCAGTACGAATGACAGAAAAAGGTGTAATTATGCCAGATATTGAAAAGATGGCGAAACCGTATTGATAATATCTCATAAAGCAGGCTACATATATAATAAACTTGCTGTTATAGTATATCAAACTATGCACATAATTACAAATGTTACTTAGGTTACACATGGGTCACACATCATTACACTCACTTGCACTTTTTAAAAGTGAAGAAGCACCGTGGTGTATACCAAGTGACGAGCCGTTGAGCATTAGATACCTTCTCAATTGCTGGGACCTGTACGATGTGAGACATAAGCACCAAATGGCGGACTCCTTAGAGAAGTTCATCCGAGACGTCCCACCGGATGCAATTTTCCAGTTTTTACAAAAATCAATACTTTTCAACTGATATGATTTTACGTATGCGCACGTAATTCTTTAAACGTCTTCTTTAGACTTGTAGGGATAATGGTGAGCATGGTTTTTAACTGTTGTCTTATATTAACCTGGTTGTGTTTTTTTGTTTTTTTTTTTTTTTGGCGTGTGTTAGCCCTGACATGGCTCTAGTAGTCGGCTGGGCTATAAGCAATATGAACCCGAACCTGAACCTTCCGCATCCTTAAAGGAGAATAGTTACCTTTACCAGCCCCAGTTTCTCTTTCGCAGCATCAAAATTTGTTTCCAGGGAAGCATGCCCATGGTCCTCCTCCCTTCATTTTCTTTTCGTAGTTTCCACCCCTGCATTACAGTAAGGGGGGAGAAGGGTGCGGAAACTGGGGTGGTCTGTTGAAAATTAGCAACCCCCCCTCCCTCCCTGTGGGGATGGCAGGGGGCTCTTTCAGTATAAATATATCCCCAACCTTCTGGATATTTTGTGCCAGAAATTTCCTCTTTTCTATTCCCCTCTTTGTTTCTAACTTGTTCCTTTGCTTTCTGTCATTTCTTCCTATCACTTTCTGCTTTGCTGGTCCATTCACCTGCATGTGTTCGATAAAATCTTACGTACGTTTTCTTAGGATTGATAATTGGGTACTGTTTTATGTGTATATACGGCTCTATGGAGGTGAAATATGCGGAAGCAATTTTAGGTAATTTATGCCTTTTTTATATATGTTTTGTTGTCCTTAGGTAAGCTTAAATTTGTATTTAGGTGTGTTTTTTTTGTAACTCCCCTGTGCGATAAATTGGATGGAGTGGTCAACGCCGGAGGCATGTCCTTGGGTTATGTGCGCAAGTGCATTGATATGCGTGCTTAGTTTTCTTTCTTTTTCTTTCTTTTTTTCCCCCTGCTGAGGCTTTGTATGTTTTGAAGCGTTTATAGCCCTGATATGGCTCTGTGCAGTCGGCTGGGCTCTAAAAACCACAACAACCCTTTCTCCACACACTGTCCACCAGCATCCTGCATCGTCAATCATGCTAGCAAAGCAAATACTTAACCCTTTGATTCCTTTTCCTTATCCACCAGCTTCCTGCATTACAGTTTGGTGGGGAGGGGGGGGGGTGTTGGATGCGGGAACTGGGCTGGGTCTGTTGAAAACAGGCTACGAATTTGGAACCGTTCCTTTTGGCAACCGTGTTTGATCACGTTCAACCGTAGTACTCAGGAGCAAGAGTTCCGACCATAACGCTGTCCATACCCCACAATTAAATGTAGATGAAAAAAAAAAAAAAACCACACACACAACACACACACACTTGAAAATAAAAACACCGCGGACAATCTTGGCGTAGGAAACATTTGTCACGTTACACCGCTTATTTCATTGAAGAATGGAAGAAACCTTGTGTTTCTGACAACAGCCGATCATGAGACAGACGACAGCCAGCCTGCCCCGCGCCATCTTTTGAAGTCTAAGGCAGGCGGGAGAGAGTGGTGGGCTGTTAAAGCAATCTAATTCCCACCGGAAGAAATGATACAATGCACCCAACTCCCTTCATCTGATGCTGGCATCGGAATAAGAATGGCTGAAGGGAAGACGAGAGCGAAATTATGCCACATCTTTAAACAATGGTTAAGTCAAATCAACAATCCCTTTTGTCAGATTTTATTCAAGTTCCTTCTGTAAGGAAAGACGCCCTAGTATATTGTCATTGAACAGCGCAAATAATAAATAATAAAATCATTGTATTTTGAGATTGCCGCTCGCTCGTATTTCATCAACTGTATTACCGGTAAAACGGGTGCAAGGTATAACAGTTTTTAACTTCATCAAGCTCTGAACAGTTCCAAAATGTCTTAAACACACTCCAAAAAAAATTCTGCTGACAAACTTTTCTTTTGTGCAAGCCACACGCTGTGATATATTGATATTGTAACAAGTTTTGGATCTATATTGGTTGAGATTTTCTGTTCTGTTTGTCATCATGAGAGAGAAAGATGGTTTTTTTCTCTATGTTTTAAATTATGTCTTGTTTAAATCAGTTTTGTTCCTTAACAGGAAGTTATTTAAAAATGCTGCCTCTCTCTCTCTCTCCCTTAACTGAGTGAAGAGTCATCCCCCCCCCCCCCCCATGAGATTGCCGGGGGCTTTTTCAGTATAAATAGTATCCCCACCTTCTGGAAATTCTGTGCTAGAAATGTCCTCTATTCTGTCACTCTCTTTGTTTCTGCTTTGTTCCTTTGCTTTGTCATTTCTTCCTATCATTTTCTGCCTTGCTGGTCCATTCACCTGTATGTGTTCGATAAAGTCTTCCGTACTGTTTCTTAGGATTGATAATTGGGTACATGTGTTAGGTGCATTTTTGGCTGTAGGGAAATAAGATATGTGGAAGCAATTTTAGGTCATTCAGGCCCGTTTTATATACATGTTTTAGCGTCCTTAGTCGTGTTAAAACTTGTATGCAGGTGTGTTTTTGAAATCTCCTGTGCGATAATTTGGATGGACTGGTCAGCGCCAGGGGCATCTCATTAGATTATGTGTGCGACTGCATTGACATGTGTACTTAATTTCATTTTCTTTTTTTTTTCCTGTTGAAGTATTGTGTATGTTTTGAAATAGGTTGTAGCCCTGATATGGCTCTGCGCTGTCGGCTGGGCTTTATACAGAAATAACAATAACGTATACCGGACTGACACCACATGTAAGCTACGCACAAAAAGTTAAGGATCACTATGAGAAAACAGGTGCGTAATAAACTCAGTTCGCTACAGTTATTTATTTCTCAGTCCAGCCAAATTGTTATGAATTCTTGTTCAGCTGTAAGTGGGCGATGTTGTGTTAGTGCGAAAATTGCATGGGATTCTCTACTACTGAGCTTGGCCGCAAACGGAAAAGCGGAAACTTGCGAAAAAGGACTTTGTTTTGGACCGTTCTGCCTGAACACATTGCACAAGCCAGATGGAAAAACCATTATGCACGTGCAAGCACTGCTGTTTATGTGTGAGATGCTGTCTCTTGCTTGGCTTTATAAGAAGACATTCCACCAGTAGTAGGCCTGATCTGACAATGCCTCCACGACGAAAATTGAGCGAGTTTGAGAGGGGACGAGCTGTTGCATGGTTCCAAGATGGTGTTCCCAAGCGAGAAGTGGCCAGGCGACTTCAGGTGTCCATCTCGGTCATTGTCAGACTGATTCAACGCTTCACAGCCACTGGGAGGGTCCATGAAAGACGCAGATCTGGTCGACCAAAGAAGACAAACCCACGTGAAGATCGTCTCATTGAACGACAAGCCCTGCAGACAAGAACAGCCTCTTCCAGCATCATTCGAAGGCAGCTGAGGGTGGCTACTAACATCAATGGTCTGGGGGGCCTTCAGCCTTCACCACAGAACACCCTTGTATCATGTACAGGGTAACCTGACTGGCCTCCGATACCGGGATGAGATCCTTCGACCGCTGGCTGTGCCTACACTGCAGCAGATGGGACCGACGGCTATCTACCAGGATGACAACGCTCGCCCCCACAGGGCAAGGGTGGTCAACGACTTCCTGCAGCAGTCTGGAGTCAACAGAATGGAGTGGCCAGCATGCAGTCCCGATCTCAACCCGATTGAGAACCTCTGGGATGAGCTGGATCGCAAAGTGAGGAGCAACCACCCCCCTCCCAGGGATGCCCAACACCTCTACCAGATGCTGCAGGCTGAGTGGCATGCGCTTCCACAGAGGATCTTCACCAACCTGGTCAACTCGATGAGGACTCGCTGCGTCGAGTGCCAGAACAGCCATGGCGGTTACACGCATTACTGAACTTTTGGGAGCATCAGAATGCCCTGTCTTGTGATTTCAATGACTTTGGGAAATCAAATTTCGATACAAATGTACACACCAAACGATTGCTCGAAATTGAAGGCAATTGTGTATCGTTATCACTAAAGCATGGAATTAAATGTTTGCCAAACTTCAACGCATTGGCTTTCTTATTTTGAAAGTTATGAATTTTTGTGCAAGTGATCCTTAACTTTTTGTGCGTAGTGTACATCATTCTCGCATCTAGGCCTGCTTAAAAAACATTCCGTCATTCTGTATTATAATGATAATTACAATATTTATATAGCACAAAATCTTGATAAAAACCAAATCTAAGCGCTGAACAGACACACACGCACGCCCTCACGCACGCACACACGCACGCACACACGCACACACGCACACCCACACACACACACACATACACACACACATACACACACACACACACACACATACGGCTATAAATGGGGGAAAAGAATAAAAGCAATGGGAAATTATAGACGGCATATTATATACAATTATATATTACAATGTGATTCCACTCCGAGTGGAGACAGGCTGCAGAGGGGGTTGAGTGAGGTCAGGATTTTATGCAGAGG
>JAPXFY010000024.1:50001318-50013818 GCA_030674185.1 Monoplex corrugatus
AATTTGCAGAGTTGTGTAAATTCGTAATGTAATGGGCATTTTTCTGTATCAGTTCAGCAGTGATGATGCCATCCAGAACACACAGTACAACAGTAATTATGAATCCACTACTTATGCAGTGTTCTTTTTAATGATAACTGCAAACAAATTATGTTCATCATATGAACATGACGATCGTAGCATAAGCCTCACTGCAAACTGGGCATGCCATGGGCTCTTTCAGTATAAATAGTGTCCCCACCTTCTGGAAATTCTGTGCTAGATATTTCCTCTTTTCTGTCACTCTGTTTCTGCTTTTTTGTTGTTGTTATTGTTGTTGTTATTGTTGTTGTTGTTGCTTTCTGTCGCTTCTTCTGTCATTTTCTGCCTTGCTGGTCCATTCATCTGTATGTGTTCGACAAAGTCTTACGTACTTCTCTTAGGATTGATAATTGGGTACTTGTATTAAGTGCATTTTTGACTCTAGGGAAATGAGATATGCTGAAGCAAATTTAGGTAAATTCAGGCCCGTTTATATGTAGGTTTTAGTGTCCTTAATTATTTTTGAATTTGTATTCAGGTGTGTTTTTTTAAAATCCCCTGTGTGATAAATTGGACAGAATTGTCAACACCAGGGGCATCTCTCTAGATTAAGTGCGCGAACGCATTGATATGTGTAGTTAATTTTCTTTTCCTTTTTTGTCTGTTGAAGTATTGTGTATGTTTTGAAACGGTTATAGCCCTGATATGGCTCTGCGCAGTCAGCTGAGCTTTGACAAAAACAACAATAGCAGTGCAAACATACTATAATTTTTACGTAATTATTGCAGTCACACACACACACACACACACACACACACATACACGCACGCACGCACGCACGCACGCACGCACGCACGCACACACACACACACACACACACACACACACACACAAAGCCATCAAGATTTCAATTTTACCCTCTTGAGAAGCGAACGGGATGCCATAGAAAGGACCATTATATTCCCCAACAGCTAACTTGTCGAGTCTTGTGACAAGCGCTCAATAGCCGCCAGGGGGACAGCAACCACGCAAGCTGCAAGGGGGCGCCACATTGTACGTGTACTAAAACGTCACATCCGTCACTCTCTCTTTCATGGCGGCACGTTCGCCAGTGTCTGGCTGCCTCTGTTGACAGCATCATTCTGGCCACTTGTTTTGATCTGTTTTCCGTGTGTGTGTGTGTGTGTGTGTGTGCGCGCGCGCGCGCGTGTGTGTGTGTGCGCGTGCGTGCGCGCGGTGTGTGTGCGTGTTGTGTGTGTGTGTGTGTGTGTGTGTGTGTGTGTTTTTTCTCGTAATGGCGAAGTTTTTGCTCGCCCTGTTCTTATACTTCCAAAACTGATCGTTGATATAAACTTGTAGCTGTCTACCGTGACCACTAAATGCGTATTAAAGCAGGAAATATCCCCTCTCGTCATTCACCCCCTTTCAACGAAGAGAGGTCTAATATTTGATTGCACTTGAGCACTATAAAGTTGCAAAATCAATCATAACGAGTTGTCTGCTCAGGTTGTATGCATGTGTGTGTGTGAGGGGGTAAGAGTAAACTGTAGTGGCGTTAATGGTTGAATATTTAGGATATATCATCTGACTCGTGTGAAAAAGTTGGAAAAAGATAAGAATAGGAGACTGAGAGATAGATGAGGGGAGAGAGAGAGAGAGAGAGAGAGAGAGAGAGAGAGAGAGAGAGAGAGAGAGAGAGAGAGAGAGAGAGATCTGTATTTCCGAAGGTAGGATAAATATTACACATACTATTTACACCTAGGTCTTGCCCCATAGGGGACAACTGTGTCACATTCAATCCAGTAAGTAACTCTTCTGAAACACTAGCTGGGTAACGTCATTATGCATGGATCATACTACATATGAAGCAAAAAGGATTATTATGTACTTTTGATACAATAAGACGCACATAACATAGAATAGTGACTGTAAGCATTATTCAGTATAATGTATACTTGTCTGTTTGGCTTTATCGATAAAAACACCTGCCTGGTAAGCGAGAGGTTCTGTGTTCGATCCTTGGCTAGACAGGATTTTCTCCCACCCCTTCCCCGTCCACAAGACATTGAGAAGAAATCTGGATGCGGGTGAGAGAGAGAGAATGGGAGAAGAAGAGGGAGAGAGGTTGTAAAACTGAAGGTTTGTGTCTACAATGAAGCACATGGCAAACAAGTTCAAGTTCATATTGCTTATAGCCCAGCCGACTACTAGAGCCACATCAGGGCTAACACACACGTCAAAAACAACAACCGGGTTAAGATAAACGACAACAGTTAAAAACCATGCTCACCGTTATCCTTGCTACAGGCTTACCTTAACAATCCTTTTGGAAAAATATTGATATATAGATGTAGTGTCATATATTTTGAAACAAGACATACATCCAGTTCAAAATTACTTTGGTTTAGGGATCAAATATTTAATCCATCGTAATTCATCAAACGGTGTTAATGTCTGTTTGCTGGGTTCTCTCACAATGTGGACCTCACAAATCAGCTGAAGACGATCGTTAAATCAAGCCAGTTTCATAACACACAATAATCTAGGGCTATCCATTTATGAAAATAGCTTTTTTTTCTTTCTTTTTTTTTTCTTTTTTTTTTTAGAAAGATCAGTTAACGGTTTCTTAAATACTCCAGTCTTATCCAATGAAAGCACAGAGTGTGTGTGAGGCTCCGCTGGAAATTGTTCCTCGTGGGGATGCCAGGGCTCTTTCATTATAAATAGTATCACCACCTTCTGGAAATTCTGCGCTACAAATTTCCTCTTTTCTGTCAATCTTTTTTTTTTCTGCCTTGCTCCTTGCTTTCTGTCATCTTTTCCTATCATTTTTTTGCCATGCTGGTCCAATCACCTGTATCATCATCATCATCATCGTCATCATCATCATCATCGTCATCGTTACGTGCCTTGTTGCATGGCGTTGGTGGTCTTAGTCCTATCTCCTACCTTTCTGTCCTCATCCACTCCGCAAAACCGTCCACTAGTTTCTCCCTGAGTTTGCTTGGTGCTTTTTTCCCCTCCAGCTTTCCTTTTGTAACTAGGTGCTCAATTTTTTCTTGTCACATAAAATGTCCTATAAACATTGCTTGTCTTATCCAAATCCCCTTCATTAATGTTCTTTTGGGTTTATCTCTTTCAAAACTGTTTTGTTTCTTTTATTCCTGTCTATGGAACTCTTCAACATTTTTCATGGAAACCACATTTCAGCTGCTTCAATCTTGTTCTGTGCATGTTGGTTGTCCACGCTTGAGCACTAGCAGTCTGTTTGACTTAGATTTCGTATCAAAGAGTGTTCAGGTAACAGGTACATGTAAAATGTTCAAAGAGTTTTTAACAACATAAACAAACTGATCTGACGTTTGATCATATTCGCAGGAAAGTAAAACGATGATAACTAATAAAGCAAAACAGCCATTTTGTCACATATAACGCCACCACTACAACCGACAATGCAAAAAGGTAACAACAAAAGATTAGGGTGCTATGATAATCTATAATGTAATGGACAGCGTTTGAAAGTAATTTCATAGTAATATTACTGTATCAAAATGGACGCCACATATGCACTGATTAGTTAACATGTATTCACATGAAAAACGCCATATTGAGAAAATTATGCATACGTTAAAATAGCACTTGGTTAATAACCTAAAATCGCATTGAGAAAATGACGAGCTGTTAAGCATCAGACACCTCCTCCTCGATTGCTGGGATTTGTATGGTGTAAGACAAGAGCGTTACACGGCGGACTCCTTAAAGAACTTCTTCTGATACGTCCCTCATGATGCAGTTTTCCAGTTTTTACAAGAGATCAATAGATTTCACCTGATATGATTTCCCGCCTGTTTTTCTTTAATCGCATTTTAGACTTGCAAGATTAATGGTGAACATGTCTTTTTTAACAGTTGTCTTTTATCTTAACCGGGTTGTCGTTTTTGACGTGGTGTTAGCCCTGATATGGCTCTAGTAGTCGGCTGGGCTATAAGCAACATGAATTGATCTGAACTGTTGTTTTTGAGTGTGTTAGCCGTGGCTCTAGTAGTCCTGGCTAAGCAACTGAACTGATCTGAACGTTGTTTGACGTGTTTACCTGATAGGGCTAGTAGTCGGTTGGGCTATAAGCAATATGAACTGTTGTTTTTGACGTGGTGTTAGCCCTGATATGGCTCTAGTAGTCGGTTGGGCTCTAAACAATGTGAACTTGAACATTGAGGGGAAAAAAACTTTTACATAAGACTGCAGTTATTGAGGACTTTATTAAGACCAATTAGCTAGCTAAATTTTGATTCAGTTCCTCATGAAACGACTGTTGTTCCATAGGATGGTCCATCTATCCCCCTACTACAGCTAACTTGTCGAGTCTTGTGACAGGGGCTCAATAGCCGTCAGGGGGCAGCACTAAGGCAAGCAGCGAGAGGGCGCCACATTGTACGTGTACTAAAACGTCACATCCGTCACTCTTTCTTTCATCGTTGCACGTCTACGGCCGACTAGCAGTCTTCATCGACACATTCTCACTTTTCTTCGCCTTTTTTTCGTTTTTTTTTTTTTTTCAACCTAAAAGCCAAGTGTCTGTTCCCTGAGATCAATACACTTCAAGAGAGATTGTTGATGTAAGCTTGTAGCTGTCTACCGTGAGCGGCAAGTTTATAGGAACAGGAAGTATCCTTTGCCTCCCCCCACCACCACCACCACCCTCCACACCCACTTGCTCACCGCGTTTCGGTAAAAAGGGTTCTAATATTTGATTGCACATAAGCATTAAAAAGTTGCAAAATCGATTGTAAAATGTAGTCTGTTGAAAGGTCGTGTGTATGAGAGAGAGAGCGAGAGAGAGAGAGAGAGAGAGAGACGAGAGAGAGGACCATGCGCCTTCGTGCATGTATGTGTGTGCGTGCGTGCGTGCGTGCGTGCGTGTGTGTGTGTGTGTGTGTATGCAATTGTGAGCATATGTGTGTGTGTGCGTCCTGGATGAGTGTGACGAGAGGAGGAAGAGGGGTGGGGGAAGGGTTGAGCAAGTGACATGAAGATGCATTAAATGCCTGCAGGATTAGTCAAGCCTCTGCAAATATGATACATGTTTAAAAACTAATATCAACCAAAAAAGAAAACCACATTAATTTGACTGGGAATTGGTAAGTAGTGGTGAAGTGAAAAAAGAGAGACAGAGAGAATGAAATAGATACACGTGGAGACAGATACATTTTTATTTTTGCTGATGCTGATATAAGCATAATAATGCTTTTTTAATCCCCAGCGCTTATCCCATATGGGATCTTAAAAAGACGGAGATAGACAAAATGCACAGAGATTGAAAGAAGGCTGGCAAGAAAGAGAGAAGGTGGGAGCAGAGAGAGAGAGAGAGAGGGAGGGAGAGAGAGAGAGAGAGCAGATGGGCAAAACAGAGACTAAATGCTGAAAAAGGAAGACGCAGACACACACACGCAGAAGCACAGAGAGAGATGGAGAAACAGTGTGGAAGCTGGGGACCTGAATGACTTTGAGTCTACAGCCAGGAACATAACGACCAAACGAGCGCATTTTCGATCTGTATGACCCAATATCCAATGAGCCAAGAGACTGAAGGCAACACTGAGATCCATACCTCCTTGCATATGGATGCGAGAAAGGAAAGAGTATGGCAACCTGATAGCACATAAAGTGGATGGGTAATGCCACAAGGGAAAATATGTTTAAATCCGTCATCCCTTACGTGCATCTGAAAGCCAAAGTACAAACTTAGGTGAACAATCTCTGCAGGTGGATTGGAACAATCAGACAGAAAACAAACTTTTCAAAATCCCACCCGAAATTAAACAGATTCTCCTATATGTTTCTGGGAACCGTAGGAAAGAGACAGTGTTACGTAGATTACACACAGGCCACACACTCTGCATCACTAATACCTGTTATGAAACGAAGAAGCAATATGGTGTGACGAACCACTGAGCATCAAACACCTTCTTAATGAATATTTGGACTTGAATAAGGTGAGACCTAACCACTATACAGCAGACTGCTTAAAGAATCTTAAAGCTTTTATGAGAGATCAGTAGATTTCATCTTGTATTTGAAAATCTTTCCCATAAACATAATTATATATTTTTTATTTGAAAAAGTGATTTTGAGCTTGATTTTGAATTGTTACAAATTTTCAAATTTAATTCGGACTCGTTTTTAACGAGGTGTTAGCCCTGACATGACTAGTAGTCGGCTGGGCTATAACCAATATAAACATGAACGTGAAGAGAGTTGACAGGTAGTTGCAAAATGCTTTAATTTCACACGGGAAGCTGCATTTAACGCATAATATGTTGAACCCCTTGTCTTTCACCTTTTTTGCTCGGTAGTTCCATAGCTCTCAGGTAATATAATTTATTTAAATGTTTATTATTTTAACTTTCTTATTTCATTCTCTTTCTTCAGCATTAAATCAACTTGGTCTGACTGCGATCAATAGAAATAAAATTGTGTTAAAAATAAAAATGATTAGGGAGATAAATTGGCATTACATCAGTACATTTAACATTTTTATATCACTTCCACTCCACTAGTTCAGAATGCAACAGTAATCTGTAATGCATTAGACAGATCATCTCCCCCCCTAGGGATGCCAGGGGCTCTTTCAGTGTAAATAGTATCCCCACTGGAAATACTGTGCTAGAAATTTCCTCTTTTTTCGCACTCTCTTTGTTTTTCAGCCATGCCCCTTTGCTTTCTGTCATTTGTGCGATAAATTGGATGGAGTGGTCAACGCCAGGGGCATCTCCTGATATTACGTGCTCAAATGCATTGATATGTGTACTTTTCTTTTCCTGGTTTTTTGTTGAAGTATTGAGTATGTTTTTACATGGTTATAGCCCTTATATGCTCTATGCAGTGGGCTGGGCTTTAAACAACAATAACAGTAACATTAAGACAGATAATCTAGATGCAGTACAAGACAGAATATCTGAATGCAGCTTTCAGCAATGATGTCGCTGTTACAGAAAGTACGCCACACATGCACTGAAATGGTCATTGCAGTTTTCGCTAAAATGGACGCCTTAATGATAAGTATTGTAATAATTGCAAAAGTCACATTTGTCATCTCAGAATAACGACTGTCATATCACCACGATATGTAATCATCGAGGAAATCGCACCTGAAAAATTACGACCGCAGTCATCACAGATGTCTTGCTACTCAATTGCTAGCAGAACTTCGATTAATCCCTTAGTGGAGCCAGTGATATTCCATAAATAGCCCATAATATTCCCTACAGCTAACTTGTCGCGTCTTGTGACAGGCGTTCAATAGCCACAAAGGGACAGCACCCAGACAATCTGCAAGAGGACGCAACTTTGTACATGTATTAACGTGTTATCAGCACACTCCCCTCCATGGGGATGCCGGGGGCTCTTCCAGTATACATACATGTAGTATCCCCACATTCTGGAAATTCTGAGCTAAAAATGTTCCTCTTTTCTGTCATTCTCTTTGTTTCTGCCTTGTTCCTCTGCATTCTTTCATTTCTTCCTGTCATTTTCTGCCTCGCTGGTCCATTTATCTGTATGTGTTGATAAAGTCTTAAGTACTTTCTCTTAGGATTGATAATCGAGGTACATATGTGTATTGAATTGCATTTTTGGCTCTAGGGAAATAAGACATGCGAAAGGAATTTAGGTAATATAGTCCCGTTTTTATATACGCTTTAGAGTCCTTAGTTGTTTCAAATTGTGTTTAGGTATGTTGTCTTTTATTCCCTGTGTGATAAATTGGACGGAGTGGTCAAAGCCAGGGGCATTTCTTTAGATTATGTGCGCAGATGCATTGATATGTGTACTTAATTTTCTTTTCCTTTTTTTTCTGTTGAAGTATTGTGTGTGTGTTGAAATGGCTATAGCCCTGATATGGCTCTACGCAGTCGGCTGGGTTTTAAACAACAATAACAATAACAGTAACAATCAACACACATTGCGAAAACGGCACAGAAGTAGTTATTTTCCATCCCACAACACAATCTGACATAAACTCTTCACCAGCCATATATTATGTGAAAGTTTGACAAGAAGGGCAAAGGAAGAAATGGGAAAACTGGATCTGTTATTTTTCGTTATAAGTGACACTGGTGTTCAACCAGCGCGCATGGCCTGTCAAAAACGAACACTTTCCACTCGCACACTTGGCATTTTATGACCACTCCTAATTTTAAGAACATCACAAAACTGAATATAAGCTACGCACAAAAAGTTAAGGATCACTATGAGAAAACAGGTGCGTAATAAACTCAGTTCGCTACTGTTATTTATTTCTCAGTCCAGCCAAATTGTTACGAATTTTTGTTCAGCTGTAAGTGGGCGATGTTGTGTTAGTGCGAAAATTGCACGGGATTCTCTACTACTGAGCTTGGCCGCAAACGGAAAAGCGGAAACTTGCGAAAAAGGACCTTGTTTTGGACCGTTCTGCCTGAACACATTGCACAAGCCAGATGGAAAAACCAGTATGCACGTGCAAGCACTGCTGTTTATGTGTGAGATGCTGTCTCTTGCTTGGCTTTATAAGAAGACATTCCACCAGTAGTAGGCCTGATCTGACAATGCCTCCACGACGAAAATTGAGCGAGTTTGAGAGGGGACGAGCTGTTGCATGGTTCCAAGATGGTGTTCCCAAGCGAGAAGTGGCCAGGCGACTTCAGGTGTCCATCTCGGTCATTGTCAGACTGATTCAACGCTTCACAGCCACTGGGAGGGTCCATGAAAGACGCAGATCTGGTCGACCGAAGAAGACAAACCCACGTGAAGATCGTCTCATTGAACGACAAGCCCTGCAGACAAGAACAGCCTCTTCCAGCATCATTCGAAGGCAGCTGAGGGTGGCTACTAACATCCGTTCTCGTCGCCCAGCTGTACGGCCACGCTTAACTCCAGCCCATAGGGCAGCACGCCGCGCCTTCTGCAGACGTCACGTGAGGTGGACACGTCAGCAATGGTCCCAGGTCCTGTTCAGTGATGAATCACGCTTCACCATGAACCACAACGACGGCCGACTGAGGGTCTGGAGGCGCCCAGGGCAACGCTTTATTGACACCACTGTCCAAGAAAAGGTGGCCTTTGGTGGAGGTTCTGTAATGGTCTGGGGGGCCTTCAGCCTTCACCACAGAACACCCTTGTATCATGTACAGGGTAACCTGACTGGCCTCCGATACCGGGATGAGATCCTTCGACCGCTGGCTGTGCCTACACTGCAGCAGATGGGACCGACGGCTGTCTACCAGGATGACAACGCTCGCCCCCACAGGGCAAGGGTGGTCAACGACTTCCTGCAGCAGTCTGGAGTCAACAGAATGGAGTGGCCAGCATGCAGTCCCGATCTCAACCCGATTGAGAACCTCTGGGATGAGCTGGATCGCAAAGTGAGGAGCAACCACCCCCCTCCCAGGGATGCCCAACACCTCTACCAGATGCTGCAGGCTGAGTGGCAGGCGTTTCCACAGAGGATCTTCACCAACCTGGTCAACTCGATGAGGACTCGCTGCATCGAGTGCCAGAACAGCCATGGCGGTTACACGCATTACTGAACTTTTGGGAGCATCAGAATGCCCTGTCTTGTGATTTCAATGACTTTGGGAAATCAAATTTCGATACGTACCCACTTTGATCAAATGTACACACCAAACGATTGCTCGAAATTGAAGGCAATTGTGTATCGTTATCACTAATGCATGGAATTAAATGTTTGCCAAACTTCAACGCATTGGCTTTCTTATTTTGAAAATTATGAATTTTTGTGCAAGTGATCCTTAACTTTTTGTGCGTAGTGTAGAATGAAATAAGAACATACTTTTCTGTCTACATTAGACTGAAATAAGACTTTCTACCGAAATAATGAAACAGCTGTTAGTGATTTGATGGTGATGCAGGAAAATGTCTCACGGTGGATGTAAAAGCAGACAGAAATCAAAAGTAGGTCAAGATGTAGAGGCTAAATTTTGCCAAGGAATTTTCCAAAAGCACATTCGTACCCTAATCGTGACGTTTTACTTTTCGTCGTGAAAACATCTATGTTTCTCCGAAGCAGTTATGTTGAAACATCAGGCTTGAGATTTCGTAAATATTGTTGTGTATGTAAGCTGTTTTCAACGAAATATGCTGATAGGCTAAGTGTGCCGATAACACGTTAGCGTGCATATACTAAAAAGTCACATATCTAACTGTATACTGTATCGGCACACATATGAGCATTTCACTTTCACCACTCGTGCAAACAGACAAGTTTTTATGTTACGAGTGGAATTGGACTCGAAATACCAGTCTTGAGTCCATGACACACACACACACACACACACACACACACACACACACACACACACACACACACACACACACACACACACACACACACAGAGAGAGAGAGAGAGAGAGAGAGAGAGAGAGAGAGAGAGAATATGATGAGAGAGAACAATGAGTCCATAAAAGAGGGGGGTAAGGAGAGACAGAGAGAGAAAGAGAGAGAGAGAGAGAGAATAGGTTGCAGAAGGACTCGAGTGTGTTTGAATCTAAGCGAGAAGACTGAGTCCATTGAGTCCATAAAAGAGAAAGGGAAGGGGAGAGAGAGAGAAAGAGAGAGAGAATAGGATGCAGAAGGATTCAAGTGTGTTTGAATCTAAGCGAGAGCGAGTCTATAAAAGAGAGAGAGTGAGAGAGAGAGAATAGGAGTCAGAAGGACTGAGCGTGTTTGAATCTAAGCGAGAACATATCGATCAAACAAGCAAACTTTCGATCTGTATGACCCAATATCAATGAGCCAAGCGACAGAGAAGGCAGCACTGAGGCCCATACCCGCCTGTATATGCAAGTGAGAAACGCGAGAGTATCAGCTCCTGGTAGCTTACAAAGGGGCAAAGTAGTAGCAATAGTCGAATTTCACTCGAAAAATTCCACTTTATCTTTCTTACCTTTCTGTACCTTCTTTATTTTCTTCTTGAAAATTGTTCCCCCGTGGAGATGCCAGGGGCTCTTTCTGTATAAATAGTATCCCCTCCTTTTGAAAATTCTGTACTAGAAATGTCATCTTTTCTGTCTGTCACTGTCTTTGTTTCTGCTTGTTCCTTTGCTTTCTGTGATTTCTTCCTATCATTTTCTGCCTTGCTGGTCCCCTCACCTGTATGTGTTCGATAAAGTCTTACGTACTTTTTCTTGGGATTGGTAATTGGGTACATGTATTTAGTGCATTTTTGGTTCTAGGGAGGTGAGATATGCGGAAGCAGTTTTGGGTAATTTATGCCAGTTTTAATATATGTTTTGGTGTTCTTGGGTATCCTGTAAGTTGTGTTCAGTTATGTTTTTTAAATCCCCTGTGTGATAAATTGGACGGTGTTGTCAACGCCGGGGGAATGTCCTTTGATTATGTGCGCGAATGCATTGATATGTGTATTAATTTTCTTTTCTTTTTTCCTGTTGAAGTTTGTATCTGTTTTGAAGCGGTTATAGCCCTGATATGGCTCTACGCAGTCGGCTGGGCTTTAAACAAACAATAACAATAACGATTGTTTAGTTTACTAAGTTATTGATCTTCTGTATGTCATCTTGCGTCCACACAAAGTGGTTGTCTTTGATCTGAATTAAAACGTACTGAAGACAGTAACGAAGAAAATACTCTGGTATTTTATTCCTACAATTCCTTGTTCATAATCTATGCTCCATGTTCTTTGTAAGGAGATTAAATCACCCATGAAAGAATATTCCGTCAGTATCAATTTAGAATTAGTAGATGTTTTGTTTGTTATAAACCATAATCAGACTTACTAACATTTCTAAACAACTGTCCTGTCACCTCAACAATGCAACAGTAATATGACAACAACAACAACAACATCATCATCTTTTTAATATCGTCAACATTATCATCATCATCATTATAAATTTCAACAACAATGATGATGACAGGAAATGATAATGGAGCAGTTATCAGTATTATTTTACTTTCATCATCCGAACTCCAAAATCATGTCAAAATAACAACTATTGCAAAAGTTGTAATAGCAAACCCTTGAAAGGAAATAATAATGGAGCAGTTATCAGTGTTATTTTACTTTCATCATCTGAACTTCAAAATCATCTCAGAATAACAATTATTACAAAGCTGTAATAGTAAACCCTTCAGAAATTACGATAATAACCGTATTTACTGTAGACTTTATATGATGCATCAATTTGCCCGCTGAACTTCGATTTATCCGCGCGTCAAACGAATGGTGTTCCATAGAAAGGTCCTATATTCCCTACAGCTAACTTGTCGAGTCTTGTGACAGGCGCTCAATAGCCGTCAGGGGCCCAGCACCCAGGCAAGCCGCGAGAGGGCGCCACATTGTGCGCGTACTAAAACGTCACATCCGTCACTCTCTCTTTCGTCGTTGCACGTATGCCAGTGGTTTTTCGGCATTTGTTGACACTTTCACCGTTCTTTCTTGCTGTTTGCATCTGTCCGAAAAAAA
>JAPXFY010000024.1:50016318-50031318 GCA_030674185.1 Monoplex corrugatus
TATTTTTCCACTGCAAGATAGTGCTCGCGACGAAGCCATCACACAGAACCATCCTTTCATCATCTGAGAAAATGCTACATAATTGAATGAAGTGACAGTTTTCAGCTAAACAATGGAAATCGAAGCAATCACACGCGCTGTCCAGTTGTTTGCCTCAAGAAGTGGTATGACAAAGAGGTGTTGTATAACCTAATTGTCGCAATCAGCCCACTACAAAACACTGGGAATGGAGTTCCAGACTGACATTAACAACATGTAGTCTGAGGATGCAAACCTCTCTATGGATCTGTCGTCCTTGAGCAAGCTAGCTTTACAAAAAAAGAATGCACTGATCATCATCATCATCATCATTGTCATCATGTGTCCTGCCGCATGGCGTTGGCGGTTATGGCCCTCCATACGCATCTATCTTTTGTTCCTGCAAGTATGTCTCCTATCCTTTCTGTCCTCATCGACTCCACAAAATCGTCCAGTATTTTCGCTTTAGGTCTACCTGATGCTCTTTTTCTCTCCAGCTTTCCTGTTGTGACTAAGTGCTCAAATTTTTCTTGCCTAATAAAATGTCCCTTAAATGTTGCTTGTCTTTTCCTATTATGCTTCATTAATGTTCTTTATGTGTTCAAGACTGTCTCGTTTGTTTTCTTTGCTCTCCATGGAACTCTTAATATTCTTCTTAGAAACCACATTTCAGCTGCTTCAGCCTTGTTCTGACTGCGTATTGACTGTCCACGCTTCGCGTGAGTTAGAATTACTTATATTAAAACAGTGTGGAAAATGTGACAGAGACCAAACAAACAACCAAACAAGGTGAACTCAGAGTGGTTTGATATTGGTGGCTGCTGTAGATCGCTGCATTGAGATTGTGAGAGAATGAATTCTGGTTTAGTTGTATCGGGAACCCAGACTGAGTTGCTTGGTGACAATGCCAGTGAGGCTGCACAGAGGATGGAATATTACAAAGAAAGCAGAAAAGAAAGAAACTATGAAGGACGTAATATTATCAATCGCCTGGAAAGAATTGAAGAGGCATACTGAAGGAAACATTACACAAATATTCAAAGAGTCAAACAAGTACATACAAATTCAAAGAGTCAGATTATTGAAATTATTAACAAAACTAATATTGGTACCATCGTTAGGAAAGAAAAACACTGTAAATCAGACAAAATAATGGCGTGTGGTCATTTCGTGTTGTTGGGTTTTTTAATCCTTTTTTTCTTATTGGAGACAGCAGGAGAATTTACAAAGTGCAATGAAGAAAAGTAAGATTATGGATATCTTGTGGAAGATGATGATATTGTGGGACTTCATTGCGAATGAGAGTCAAAGGATTAACACACCTACATGACCTAAAGACCCAATCTTCTTCTCTGGCCGTATGGGTTCGAGCCTGACTCACGAAATTTTGTGCGTGAGATCTCGTGAATCATCACACTTGGGGGCAATTTTACTTGCGTCCACCTTTTGTTTATTCTATTCCGGTTTAATTTCTATGCCTCTTTAATGGCTACGAAAGCTGGGTCAGTTTTACGACGCTGTGATGATGACATTTGTGACCCGCTCTGACTAAAGGTACAATAAGTCAGGCGAGGCCTTCTGCTGCTGTGGGCTGAAACTCTGAAGACATTTCAGTTGATTTCTGCATTTTCATGCTCTATAACCACTTTTACACCATGTCCTAACACAATAAAGTCAAATTTATTCGATAAGTATCGTTTTTTAGTGTTTTATTGTGTGGTAAGTGCTACTATCTGGCCGCTGAATAGAGCTGCCCAATTGCCCATTTTGGTGATTAAAGTACGCTTTTCTTATTTTTTTTTCTTTTTGTTGTTTTCGATGGATGGACAATTAAGTAAACAAGGAAGTATGGAATTTCAGTTGATTTGGTTGATATTTAATGCTTGTTGCTAAGGGTTTCTGACCATACCCTTTCAATTCAGGCCTATTCTCTTCAACACTGTTTTTCTCAAAATGGCTGACTTGACCCCTCTCATCTTTGAAAGCCCATAACTTTTTTTGTTTTTGTAGCCTGAAACTCAACTTTAGTACCATTTGAAAGCTAAGATTCTAAACGTCATAGTGATACCTAACCTGAAAATCCCTTTAAACTGAGACTTATTGTGCCTTTTGTAAGAATGGGTCACATTTGGGGTGATGACATGATGTTATGGAGTTTCGTCTAGGATTGAGACTTCAAGCCGTACTCTACGCTTTCTATCATGATATATCGTGGTGTCAGCCAGGACCAAGAGATACAGAAACCTGCGTGTTGGGTCCGGAGATTTGAACAATATTTTCAGTGCTTCATCCATGAAGTGGATGAAATTGAGCGTGTGGTCCTGATGAGTTCATAATACACTTTACTCTGGATAGGAGCAGGTTGGGCCTGAAAAAAAATCAACAATGACTTTGATTAGATTGATGGGACTGGAACCCACAATCTTCCAGCCGGCATTCTATTGCGTTTACCATTGTGCCACGGCGACGAATAAGATAGTGCTGCCTCTGCCGCTTCAGTCCCCAGTGGCTACAGTGGATTCATGATTTAACCCCATGACTGCCGCAACATATCCACCAGCTGCAAAAAAGTAACCCTTTGACTCCCTAACCCTATCAACTAGCTTAAAAACTTCACCTTTTGACTCCTTCAGCTCATCCACCAGCTTATAAACAATATTTTGACTCGCTCATCGTATCCACCAGCTTCTTCCGGAGGGAAGATGGTTGATAGGATGAGGGGGTCAAAGATTTATGTTTTTGCTTTGCTGGCATGGTTGACAATGCAGGATGCTGGTGGACAGGATGCAGGAGTCAAAGGGTTTTAATGATTAAAGCGTCTACCAAGGAAATGAGACTCTGCGTTCAATCCAAGTACAGCAGCTGGGTGAAAGAAAAAGGAATGTATGATATGGTTTTGTTGGCAAAATTCATCATTTTACCCGCAGTTTTTTGTTGTTGTGTTGGTGGTGGTGGTTTTGTGTTTTTTGTTTGTTTGTTTGTTTTTTGTTATAAATGAATGTGGATTTTAATATAGTAGCAAAGGAACCAAAGACATTCGTCGACAACAGCAACAAACAGTCTGCAACTCTGTTGAAGCTTCAAGATGCTATCATATTCGTTTTCCACGACGTCTTCATCATGGTATTGCAGTTTGCCTCAATCATGACTTGATGCTTGAAATAACACTAATCACGTTACACCTGCATTCGATTTTCAAAGTCAGAAACAATTACTACTTAAAAGCACAGTTAACAAATCCTATACAATATTCCCTCCACGCATAGTCTGTGCAAAGTAAATAAAGATAGTCTAGTCACATGCTCTTTATTCAGTAAGAACAAAGACGCTAAAAATAGAGCTTAGTCACGGATATGACATCAGCGAATGTGGCAATACCAGGATATGACATCTTACACATAGGGCAACAACATCAGTGCGCGTGTTTCAGTCGAGTCTAAGTACATGTATGATTCACTCATATTGCCTAAATCTTTCAGTAGGAGAAACTGCAGTAAACTTTGATAAATACTAAAAAAAAAAAAAGCAATAGTGGGAGATTCACATCCTCTCACACTTTGTGAGAAGGATTTTCTTCTTACCATTCCTTCTGCGCGTACTTCAAGCTGTTCGCCTGAATTTGTCCAACAAGCAAAACATGAAAGTAGAAGTAGAACGCGTATTTAACGTAACAAAACAAGACAGGCGCAAATCTTCGGCCAAGTAAAAAAAGAAAAAATGGATAACACTTAGCAACACGCGCACATGCACGCACGCACGCACGCACACACACACACACGCACAGTCACGCACACACACATCATCACACACACACAACACACACACACACACACACACACACACACACACACACACACACACACACACACACACACACACACACACACACACACACACACACACACACAACACACACACCAGAAGACAACTTACCAATTTTACCGTCCTGGCAGCAGAAAATGGCAGATGTGTGTACTTGTAACGAAAAAACAGGGGAGACAAATGTTTTTTAACAACACAAAACTTTCGTCTAACAAATCGATGACTTGCAGTTGGCTGGGCTTTAAACAAAACTTATAATAACAAGACGATATATTCGAGATTTTATATGCAGCATGTTTTTACCATGAATAATAAAAAAAAAGAACTACTACGGAAGTCATGTGATACATGCCTTATCCTGCGGAAATCATCATCAATAATAATGCACGCATATATGCATGGTAGTGCAGTACTGTGGCGCCGAAAAAGTTCAGTCCCGAATTTCATATGCAAAAAGAAAACCATCGTGATGAGACATACAGAGTGACACAGGAAGGAAAGAAAGAAGAGAGAGAGAGAGAGAGAATGTGGGTGGGCACAAAAATATGGTCTTGTGGCTCCTCAGATAGGACAAGCAAAGTACAGTCAATAAAGTATGTATAGACAGCTGACGTGTTTCATTACAAGCAGACTAAAGAATGTGAAAATTATCCTGCCTGCTTTAAGGCACCTGTATGAAATAGTCATACCTCAACATCTGTGCGGACACCGCTAAGAATGGCCAGACCGGTGATAAGGATGATGAAGACATCGAACCGATCCCAGAAGAAAAAAATAGTATCTTAACATGATGTTCTCATATGTCTCTATCAGTGAGAAAACAGTTACGATAGGGCAGTAGTTGACCGCCACCACTACCACCGCTACTATTGCTGTTACTACGGCTATGATAACTACCACCACTACTGACTTTTAGTACTATCATCACTCATTGCTACAACCGCTGCTATTACAATGGCAGAGGTTGTGGTTTCAATCCTTGTGTGTGTGTGTGTGTGTGTGTGGTCTTTGATTTAATGTCTATTCACTCAAGTGATTTTAGAAAAAAAAAAGAAAAAGAAAAAAAAAGGGGGGGGGGGAGGTTACATGAGGAGAGAAGAGGAAACTTGGTAGTGGATAATGTGTGTGTGTGTGTGTGTTGTATGTGTGTGTGTGTGTGTTTGAGGGGGGCGGTGGTTCTTTTGATTAAATCATGGACTCAGGATCTAACGTCGTGAGTTCAATCCCAGCCTGCAACATTAAAGAAGAAAAGGCATGTTTGCTGCCCATCTGAATATTTCTATCATTCTGATGATGTAAGTTAAGTGTTTTGTAGGTCCTGTCTGACCCCTGACCCCCTTCCCCATTTCAAGACATTGCCAGTGTAGGCTGTGGGATTTGCACAGGCTTGGGGAATCTATCCCTCCCCCCCCCCCACCCGCGGGGATGCTTGGGGATCTTTCAGTATAAACAGTATCCCCCATCTTCTGGAAATGCTGTGCTAGAAATTTTCTCTTTTCCGTCACTCTCATTGTTTCTTTCTTCCTCCTTTGCTTTCTGTCGTTTCTTCCCATCATTTTCTGCCTTTGTTGGTCCGTGCACCTGTGTATTTTCGATAATACACATTTTTATACTTACATACTTTAGGAGTGATAATTGGGTACGTGTATTGAGTGCATTTTTTGCTGTAAGGAAAGCGGAAGCAATTTTAGGTAATTTGGGCCCTTTTCATGTATGTTTTAGTGTCCTTAGTTATGTTTAAATTTGTATTAAACTTGTTTTATTTAAATCCCCTGTCCGATACATTTTCTTTCTTTTTTTCCTGTTGAAGTATTGCGTATGTTTTGAAATGGTTATAGCCCTGACATGGCTGTACACAGTCAGCTGGGCTTTAAACAAAAATGACAATAACAATAACTACCATCACAACTGATTGTTACTACTGTTACCACGCCTACCAGAACCGCTCCTACTTTAATGACAAAGGTTGTGGATGCAATCCTTGTGCGGCCCACATATTTGGGGGCTGGTTGTTTTTTGATTAAATCATGGACTGAGGATCTGATATCTTGAGTTCAATTCCAGCCTACAACAGTGAAGAAAGCAGTGGCCTGTTTGCCGCCCATCTGAATATTTCCATCATTCTGATGATATACGTTTTGTGTTTCATAGGTCCTATCTGACCTCCTCCCCCCTTCCCCATTTCAAGATATTGCCAGTGTAGGCTGTGGGATTTTGCACGGTCTCAAGGATCTACCCTTCTCCTGTGGGGATGCCGGGGGTTCTTTCGATACAAATAGTTCCTCCACTTTCTGGAAATTATGTGCTGAAATTTCCTCTTTTCTGTCACTTTGTTTCTGCCTTGTTCTTTTGCTTTCTGTCATTTCTTCCTACCATTGTCAGTCTTGCTGGTCCATTGTCCTGTATGTGTTCGATAGATAAAAGTCGTACGTCCTTTCTCTTAGGATTGATAATTAAGTACATGTATTAAGTGCAGTTTTAAATAATTTAGGCCCGTTTTTATGTATGTTTTAGTGTCCAAAGTTATGTTTAAACTTGTATTCAGGTATGTGTTTTTTTTTAAATCCCCCTTGTTATACATTGGACGGAATGGTCAACTCCTGGGACATTTCTTCAGATTATGCGCACGAATGCATTGATATGTGCACTTAATTTTCTTTTCCTTTTTTTCCTGTTGAAATATGATGCATATTTTGAAACGGTTTAGCCCTTATATGGCTCTACACAGTCGGCTGGGCTTTCGCACACATAATCTAAGGATATCCCCGTGGTGTTGATCACTCTGTCCAATTTATCACATGGGGGATTTAAAAACATACCTGAATACAAATTTAAACATAAGTAAGGACACTAAAACATGTATAGAAACGGGCCTAAATTACCAAAAATTGCTTCTGCATATCTCATTTCCCTAGAGCCAAAAATGCACTCGATGTTTGTACCCAATTATCAATCTTAAGAGAAGGTATGTAAGACTTTATCGATCACATACAGGTGAATGAACCGGCAAGGTAGCACAGAATTTCCAAAAGGTGGTGAAACCATTTATATTGAAAAGCCCCTAGCATCTCCACGGGGGAACTACTACTACTACTTCTACTCCTCCTACTACTACTACCACCACCACTACTACTAGTTTGTATTACTAGAAATTTAATTGATACTACCACTACAACTACTACTACTACTACTGCTACTGCTACTTCCCATTACTACCACCACTACTACTACTACTACTACTAGTTTGTATCACTAGAAATTTAATTGATACTAGTACTCCTACTACTACTACAACGACTACTACTACTACTACCCACTACCACCACCACTACTACTAGTGGTTTGTATTACAAGAAATGTAATTGATACTAGTACTACTACTGCTACCACTACTACTGTGTGCTGGCAAGACCGGCGTATTTTCGGTCTTGTAGATATGTGCTTCTTCCATTCTGCTTTCGTATGGCACAGTGAGTTCTATCAGAATCACTTGTTTCGAGGAGTCAGAGTGGAGAGCGATGTCTGGTCTCATGCCTGTCTTGCTGATGACATCTGGGTAATTTCTCCACTCTGGGAGGTCTGCTGTACACTCCCAGTCGACTGCTCCATCCAGAAGACCCTTTGGCAATGTGCTGGTTGTCATAGCACTTTCGGGCCAGACCTGTTTCCCTCCTGCTTTGTAGAACGTTGTCATAGCAATTGGTGCGTTTGGGGTCATGGTTTTTTCGCTAACCACATCTGTGATCACTTTCAGAACTTGGTTGTGCCTCCATGTATACCTTCCTTGGGCTAGCGCTACTTTGCAAGAGCTTAGGACATGTTCCACTGTTTGTTTCTTCTGACAGAGCGGACATGCTGGGTCGTCTGCTTTCCCCCATTTCACTAAGTTTGCATTCGAGGGGAGCAGGTCATATACAGATCTGAGGAGGAAGCTTATCCTTAGAGGAGCCATGTGCCACATATCGTTCCAGCTGAGACTTCTTTGGAGTGCACTGTCCCATGTTGTCCATTGCCCCTGTTGACCTTGCTGGACTGCCTTCTGCACTCTTTTGACATCTTCTTCTTCCTTCAACTCCTGTATGATCATGTCTCTTTTTTCCTTCCCTTTGGCTTTGGACCACCACTGCATTTTTGTTGCTCCCAGTCCCTGTCTGTTGGTTTGCGTGTGTCCAATTATTTCTTTGATGCTGAGGTTTCTCTTGGCATTGTTTACAGCCTCTTGGACTTTCCACTTTCTGCCAGTTCTCAGCTTTGGATGAACTGATCTCACGATATTGTCTTCCGATTCCTCCAGCATGCTCAACAGTCTTGCTTTTCCAACTTTGTATTCCTCCACTATGGATTTGAGAGGTAGCTTCAGCATTGCTTGACGACAGTAGAATGCAACATCAGTGAGACCAGGTGGGACACCGAGCCATTTTCTTGTGTATTTGTTGATTTTGGCTTCCATTGCTTCGACTGTGCTGGTGCAAATGTCATAAATTAGCAGTGGCCACAGCAGCTTTGGTATCAGCATGAACTGTAGACACCAGACTTTGTATTTGCCTGGCAGTCCGCAGTTATCTATTTTCTTCAGGCCTTCTTCTGCTGTTTGCTTGGTTTCACATCCCCTTTGTGTGTCTTTCAGGGAGTCATCATACCATCTTCCGAGACTTTTTACTGGCTCTTCTGTGACAGTGGGGATGGCTTGGTTGGCTACCATGAATTTGACTGAATCTGCCACTTTTCCTTTTCGCAGTGAGAGACTTCGGGATTTCTTAGGTTTGAACCTCATTCTTGAAGAGGCCACCAGCTCATCCAGCTGCTTTAAGATTTGGTGTGTCTCTTCCTCATCCGTGGACAAGACTGTTGTGTCATCCATGAAAGCTTTCAGAGGAGGCATCTGGTATCCATCTCCCAGATTCACTGGACCTGAACTCTTCATTGCAGCTTTCAAGATGACTTCCATTGCCAACACGAACAGTATGGGAGAGATTGCACAGCCCATTGCAATGCCCACCTCTAGGTCTATCCAGTCCGTGGTGTATTCTTTGGTAGAGAACTACTAGTGGTTTGTATTACAAGAAATGTAATTGATACTAGTACTACTACTGCTACCACTACTACTGATACTACTCCTACTCACTGCCACCACCACCACCACTACTACTGGTTTGTATTGTTAGAAATTTAATTGAAACTGTGTTTGTTGATCAAGCCAGGAAACCTTGGACCGATCCACCAATCTGCACATCCATATAGTCGAATTGTAATATTTTCACTATGCATATCCACATAAAGAAGTAACATCATACTGACATACAAACAAACAGCTCAGCTATATCCATCTCTTTAACCACATTTGACGCAATATAATCACAGGAGTCTTAATTTCAGATGGCACATGGAACTAGCAAGTTAGGGACGATACTATTACTTTGGCTAGTGAGTGTTACTTTCAGAAGGAAACAAACACCCATTAAATTTTGTTGTTTTTTTATAAAAAAAAGTTACTTTCAGAAGGAAACAAACACCCATTAAATTTTGTTGTTGTTTTTTTATAAAAAAAAAGTTGTTACTTTCAGAAGGAAACAAACACCCATTAAATTTTGTTGTTTTTTTATAAAAAAAAAAGTTGTCTGAGAATAAAAGTGAAAATTATAGTTATCCACAAATGATTATAGCCAAACAACAAACACAAGTGAAGGTCATAAAATTATCTGAAAGTAAAAGTGAAAGTTATTAGCCATCCAAAATTGATTATAGGCAACAAACAAACACAAGTGAAGGTCACATAAATTATCTAAAAATAAAAGTGAAATTTAGTTAAAGCCATCCAAAATTGATTATTGCCATTAAACAAACACAAGTGAAGATCACATAATATTATCTGAAAGTAAAAATGAAATTTAGTTATAGTTATCCAAAATTGATTATAGCCAATAAACAAACATAAGTGAGGGTCACATCTACGCTAAACCAGAAATCCTGATAGCTGCAACAGTTTCAGTTTTTCAAGATGACGCCTCCGCGCTCGGAATGAATTTTATATGCATTACTATCACAGGTGCCATGTGTATGGTGATCATGGCACAGGTCTTAAGCCTGCACATAAATTCGTGAGTTGGCCAGGTCCTGAGGGCCTACCTAGCCCCAACAGATTCCCCCCCATGGGGATGGTGGTGGCTCTTTCAGTATAAATAGTGTCCCCACCTTCTGGAAATTCTGTACTAGAAATGTCCTCTTTTCTGTCACCCCCTTTGTTTTTCTGCCTTGTTCCTTTGCTTTCTGTCATTTCTTCCTTGCTGGTCCATTCACCTGTATGTGTTTGATAAAATCTTGCATACTTTAGGAGTGATAATTGGGTACATGTATTTAGTGCATTTTAGGCTCTAGGGAAATGAGCCTGATCAGGAAGTATCTCTCTGTCGAAACAACTGCAAAACTCGTTCTCTCCTTCATAATGACTCGCATTGACTATTGCAATTCACTCCTGTCTGGTCTTCCTGCCTCCACCATTCACATCCTACAGCGCATTCAAAACAATGCTGTACGCCTTGTACTCAAAAAGAAAAAAAGCTGACCACATATCTCCTCTCCTGGCACAACTTCACTGGCTCCCTGTATCAAAGCGCATACAGTACAAACTAGACACCATGTGCTACAAAAGCCTCAATAACGCAGTCCCCGATTACCTGTCAAGCCTACTTGAGATCTATGTTCCCTCACGTATCCTCCGCTCTGCCTCCGATCCTCTGACTTTTCGCTTTCCACGCACTAAGCTCAACACCTATGGTCCACGAGCCTTCTCTGTTTCTGGTCCACTTTCCTGGAACAAACTTCCTCTCTCAGTCCGTCAGCAACCTACTTTTGTCTCCTTCAAGTCCGCTCTCAAAACTCACCTTTTCTCCTCTGCATAAAATCCTGACCTCACTCAATCCCCTCTGCAGCCTGTCTCCACTCGGAGGGGAATCGCATTGTAATATATAATTGTATATAATATGCTCTCTATAATTTTCCATTGCTTTTATTCTTTATCCCCATTTATAGCCGTGTGCGTGCGTGTGTGTGTGTGTGTGTGTGCGTGTGCGTGCGTGAGTGCGTGTGTGTCTGTTTTAGCGCTTAGATTTGATTTTATCAAGATTTTGCGCTATATAAATAAAATATTGTTGTTGTATTGTATATACGGAAGCAATTTGAGGTAATTTATGCCTGTTTTTATGTATGCTTTAGTGTCTTTAGTTATGTTTAAATTTGTATTCAGGTATGTTTTTAAAATCCCCTGTGCGATAACACTTGAATTCGGAATCAAGTTGGTAATATCGATTAGTCTCTGACTGCCCTCCCCCCCCCTTCCTCCCCCCCTTCCTCCCCCCCCCCTTCCTCAGAGTGGACTAAAGAAGTTGAGTTTACCACACAGAGAGACGGATACAGACAGACAGACAGACAGAGACAAAGACAGAGAAAGAGAGAGAGAGACAGACAGACAGACAGATATATATATAGAGAGAGAGAGGGGGGGGGGTCAGAAACAGAGCAATCAACAAGTATTTCTCCGCGAAACACGTGTGAAAGAGGCCTTATTAAACAACAGCCATCAGTTCATCAACGGAAGAAAACACTACATAAATTGAATCAAGTGACAATGTTTTTTTTTAGTGTTTTTTTTTCCCCAACTCTATCAAGAAAATCGAAGTCATTGTACACGTTGTGCAGGTGTTAGCCTTCAGGAGCGGTGAGACAAACAAACATTTCCTGTCAGTCTAATTGGTCCAATTATCCCACACTACAAGCGACAGAAAATTGAATAGGGATGGGAACTTCAGACAGACACCAAACAACGTGTTGCCTCAGGCTGGAATCCTCAGAGGATCCGCTTGTCCTTGGCGCGCTAGCTTTTAAAGAGAGTACATTCTGAAAAAATCAGCAACTATTACTGCGCGAAACGCATATAAAAGAGGCTCTTTTTACCGATTTACCAGAGAGAGAGAGAGAGAGACAGACAGACAGACATCAGAGAGACAGAAAGACTGAGAGATAGAAAGAGAGAGACAGACAGATAGACAGACAGTCAGAGACAGAAAGACAGAGAGAAAAAGAGACAGACAAACAGAGACGCAAGAGAGAGAGAGACAGGGGAGAGAGAGAGAGAGAGAGATCAGCAAATATTTCTCCGCGAAACATCTATAACAGTGGCCCTATTAATCAGTGAGAGAGAGAGAGAGAAAGAATTTCTGCGTGAAACACCTATAAGAGAGAGAAGAAAGAATTTCTGCGTGAAACACCTATAAAATTGGCTTTTTTAACGAGAGCAGGCAGACAGACAGAGAGACAGAGAAATTACCAAGGTATTCTGCGCGAAGCACCTGTAAAAGAGAGCTAAATTAATCTCTGTCTGTTGTCTCTCTCTCTTCTCTCTCACACACACACACACGCACGCACGCACGTACGCAGAGAGAGAGAGAGAGAGAGGTGTGTGTGTGTAATCAGCAAACATTACTGTGCAAAACACCTTTAAAAGAGGCCTTATTAACCAAAGAGAAAGAGAGGGAGAGACCAGCAAGTATATCTGCGTGAAACGCCTATACAAAATGCTTAACAACTGAGAATCAGAGAGAGAGAGAGAGAGACATAATATTGCATTAAACGCATACAAGAGCTTAACGACTCAAAAGACAGAAACACACAGACAGAAACACAGACAGAAAGAGAGAGAGGGGGGGGGGCAGAAAGAGAGCAATCAACAAATTTCTGCGCGAAACACCTATGAAAGAGGCCTTATTAATCAAAAGAGAAGACAGAGACAGAGTAATCAGAAAGTATTTCTGAGCGAAACATCATACAAGAGGCCTATCAACCAGTGAGAGAGAGAGAGACGCACAAAACACACACACACACACACAGAGAGAGAGAGAGAAATCAGCAAATATTACCGCGTGAAACACCTATAAAAGAGGCCCTATTAGACAGGCAGACAGACACACAGCGAGCGAGAGAGAGAGGAGAGAAAGAGAGAGAGAGAGGCCCTATTAATTAGACAGAGACACACACACGCACACGCACACACACACACACACACACACACACACACACACACACACACACGAGCGAGCGAGAAGGAGAGAGAGAAAGAGAGATGATTTATTCAGGAGGCCATAATTGGTCCGTCGGAAACTGTGTGAAGATGAATTACACAAATCTCGTATAAGTTAACTGGAAATCATTGTTAAAATGGTCACGGCCGACACACTGGGCGTAGTTTATCACGGTGTTTCCTCTTTTGGAAGACTTACAATGTGATAAATCAGAGAGACAGACGCACATGTGGAGACTGAGAAAGAGTGAGAGACCAAGAGAAAGAGAGAGAGACGGAGAAAGAGGGGGGGGGGACAGAGGAGGGGAAAGGGGAAAATAGCGGAGAGAGAAAGTGGAGACAGAGAGCAACGGAGAAGACAGACCGGAAGAAGAGAGAACAAGTGGAGGGAACAGAGATAAAGAGAACAAACAGGACAAGACAGACAGAGAGGAGAATAAGGAGAGAGAGAACGAGAGCAGAGAGAGACAGAGACAGGAGACAAGAAGAAGAGAGAGGAACATAGGAGGGAGAGAGAGAAACAGGAGAGCAAGAGAGAGACAGAGACAGGAGACAAGAACAGGACAGAGAGAGAGGAGAGAAATAGGAGGGAGAGAGAGAAACAGGAGAGCAAGAGAGAGAGAAAGAGAGGAGAGAAAAACAGGAGAAGAGAGAGAGAGAGAAAGAAAGCGAGCGAGCAAGAGAGAGAGAGAGAGGTTGAAGAAAGCGACAGTATCGAACAGTGCTTGTCAAAGATAGAGTGCACGTGATGCCAGATCACGAGGATTGGATAGATAACATAATACACAGGGTATTCCGTGCGTCTGTCAATGTGTACAGCTATGGTACTATAGTAAGAACACACGCACGCATGCACGCGCGCACACACACACGCACTCACACTCACATATACACGCGCGCACACACACACACACACACTCACTCACGCATACACATGCGCACGCACACAAAACACACTTGCGTTTGTGTGCAGTTAAGGTAATTAGTTTAGAAGCCCCGTACACACACACACACACACACACACACACACACACACACACACACACACAATACACACCCGTTTGTGTGCAGTTAAGGTAATTAGTTTAGAGACCCCCTCTCCCCCCTCCCCCCCCCCCCCACACACACATTCGTTCGTATGTAGTTAAGCTAGTATGGAACATCCTCACGCACACAGTCACACACGCGCGCACGCATACACACACACGCGCGTGCACACACACATGCACACGCACGTATGCACACGCACACTCAGTCACACATACACACACATGTTTATAATAATAATAATAATTAATAAATAATTACAATATTTATATAGCGCAAAATCTTATCTATGTGTAGTTAAGCCAAATCTGGAACACGCCCACAGCCTCACCCACACCCACACCTTCACCCACGTCCAGCCACCCACTACAGACCAGCACACACACACACACACACTCTCTTTCTCTCTCTCCCTCTCTCTCTTTTCCCTTCTGTCTCTCTCTTTCCCCACTCTCTGCCCGTCTCTCTCTCCCCCTGTCTCTCTCTGCCTATCTCTCTCCCCCTCTCTCTCTCCCCCCTCTCTCTCTCCTTCTGTCTCTCCCTCTCTCTCCCCCCTATTTTTCACTTGACAAAGGGCCTGGGCTCGAAACGTCGTATTTTATACTCCAAAGGATCTTTTACAAACAAGGTATTTTTTAATATTTTGTTTTTACCCTCAAGATCCAGCAGTCATATTTTGTTTTACGTTCAGTCTATTTTCATACACGTGAAAATCGACATCATCATCACAGTCATCATCATCAACATCAGCAGCAGCAGCATCATGTACCCTGCCGCATGGCGTTGGTGATCACGAATCTATCTTTTTGTCGCTGCAAGTGTAACCCCCATCCTTTTCTCCCTGGGTCTACCTGGTGCTGTTTTTACCTCCAGCTTTCCTCTTGTTACTAGATGCTCTAATTTCTCTTGCCTCATAAAATGTCCCATAAATGTTGTTTGTCTCTTCCTAATCTTCATTAATGGCCTCTTTCAAGACTTTCTCGTTTGTTTTCTTTGCTGTCCATGGAACTCTTAATTTTCTTCTCAGAAACCGCATTTCA
>JAPXFY010000024.1:50038818-50066318 GCA_030674185.1 Monoplex corrugatus
CTTCTTCTTCTTCTCTCTCTCTGTTTTTTTATCTCTTTAATCTCCCTCTCTCTATATATATATATATATATCTCTCTGTCTCTCTCTCACTCATGCACACGCACACACAGACACACGCATACACACACACACTAATAACACACACACATACACCACACACACACACTCACACATTGAAATAGATACCTCAGAATCATTAACATTGATTTTGATCGTAAGTCTCTCTGCATCTGTCTCATTCTCTCTCTCTCTCTCTCTCTCCTCTCTCTCTCTCTCTCTCTCTCTCTCTCTCTCTTTCTCTTTCTGTCACTGTCTTTCTCTTTGTTTCTCTGTCTCTGTCTGTCTCTCTGTTCTGTCTCTCTGTCTGGCCCTCCGTTGTGTGTATGTATGTGCGTGTGTGTTTGTGTGTACTCTGTGTGTGTGTGTGTGTGCGCGCGCGCACGCGCGCGTGTATGTGTGTAAGTCCAAAACGCACTGGAATTGTTGCCTGTAGGCAAATGAGTTTTAATCAAATATTGGGTATGAACCGCTTGCACTTAAGGGTCATGAATAAGCTACGTACTCTGAACAAGCAGGGTGCAGCGTTTGAGTTACCATGGTAGGCTAAATGTTAATTGCGTATTGTAGTGGAGAAGTTCTCCGCTTTGAAATTGTGTACCTACCGAATTAAGCGCACATGCGAATTAAAGAAGAAAAGAAGAACTATGATAAATAAAGAAAAAACAGAAACAAGCAAAAACAAAAACAAACAAAAATATAAACAGAGAAGAAGGAAAGGAAAAGACACCAACAAGACAAAGGATGTACCGAGTTAAGCACACATGTGAATTAAATATAAAAAAAAAGCTAAAGTGTAACAAACAAACAAAAATAGAGACAAGCAAACACAAAAACAAAAACAAAAATGCAAAGAACAACAGAGAACAAGGTAAGGAAAAGAAAACAACAATAATAAATATAACAAAAAGACATAAGCAATCAAACCACAAAACAGACAAACCACTCCAAAACAACAACACTGTTTGTCAGTACAATACTAGTTAATTCTGCCAGAAATGGTTGTTGAATTGAATTGAACAACAACACGAACAACAATTACAAACACCAACAACAAATTACAACAAACAACAAGAACTAAAAACAAGAAGAAGAACAACAACAATAACAGCAACAACAACAACAATAAACACACCAACGCTGTACGCGTACAACCACATGGGTTTGCTTTGTTTTAAACTTACGATTTAACAAAAGAAACAAAAACAAACGAAAACCCCCACGATGTAACTAAGTAGATTTAATGGTACCAAGAGAGATTGTTAACACAGCCTGAACATTCTCTCTCTCTTTCTTTCTTTCTTTCTTTTTTTTCTTTCTTTTCTTTCTTCTTTCTTTCTTTATTTGTTTGTTTGTTTTTTTTATTTACTGACTGACTTATTTATGCATTCGTTCATTTAAAGAAGTTTAATTTCTCCTTTAACAAGGTACATTTATTGGTACCAAGATAGACTGTTAATATGGCCTGAATAGCACTTTGCTTATTAATTATTTGTTAATTAATCTATTTATTTATTCATTTATTCATTCAATCATTCAAAAACGTTTATATTCCCCTTTAACAAGGTGCATGTAATGGTACCAGGAGAGAGTGTTAATACGGCCTCAATGCTATTTATTATACTTATTTATCTATTTATTTATTCATTCATTCGTGTTTAGAAGTTTGAATTTACGTTTAAAAGTTTTACATTTAAATGGTAGAGAAAGGTGTTAATACGGCCTAGACATCGCTTATTTATTCATTTGTTCATTTAATTTCATTTTATTTGTTTATTGTTTTTATGTTCATTTATATATTCATTCATTTCTTTTTGTGTTTTATATATTTATGACCTTATCTTTTATTTGTTTAATTGTTTACTAATCATTTATCTAGTTTTTATTTTATCAATAGAAGTCTGTGTTCGTTTTATGAAGGTAGATTTAGTGGTACCAAAAAAAGGGTGTTAATATACCCTAGACATCATTTGAATATTTCTTTATTTGTTTATTTCTTCCTTGCATTCTTTCTTTCCTTCTTTCTACCTCTCCTTATTTGTTTGTTAAGTAATCATTTAGTTACTTTATTCATATATTTCTTATAAAAGTTCGATATCATCTTAACAAGGTACATTTAATGGTACTACGGATGGGAGTTAATACAGTGGGGGGATATCATTTTTAAATTTATTTATTTATTCGTTCATTAATTCATTCATTCATCCATTCATTCATTCATTCATTTAGCTATATGTTTCTTATCTATCTATCTATCTATCTATTCATTCATTCATTCATTCATTCATTTGTTCGTTCGATCGTTCGTTCGTTCGTTCGTTCGTTCGTTCGTTCGTTCGTTCGTTCGTTCATTCATTCGTTCATTCTTCAGTTGTTTATCTTTTGAAGTTTGATTTTGCGTTTAATAAGGTACATTTAATGGTACTAGGAAAGAGTGTTAATACGGCCTGATCATCATTTATTTATCTATTTATTTATTTGTTTATTTATTTATTTATAGCATTTTGAAATCACGTTTAACAAGGCAAAATTTAATGGTACCGGGAAAGAGTTCTTTCTTTTATTTATTTATTTGTTTGTTTATTTATTTACACATTTATTTGTTGCCTTCTCGGTTCGTTTGTTTATATATATATTTTATAGCAGTTTCAAATCACGTTTAACAAAGTACGTTTCATGGTACCAGGAAAGAGTTTTGATTCGGTGTGGACATAATTCCTTTCTTTCTTTCTTTCTTTCCTTCTAATTCATAGGAATTTGAATTCACGCATTTAATTATGATTAATTTAAAAATCCGCCCTTTCTTTATTACTCCAAGAGCTCTGTGGTTTATCGATATAGGCTACACGTGCGTGTTGAATTGACTCAGTTCACCTAGAGAACACGCACGCACGAACACACGCACGCACGCACGCACTCACACACACACACACATACACACACACGCACACAACGTACGCACGCACGCACACGCACCCCCACATACACACGCGCGCGCGCATGCGACCTGGGTGGAAATGCCGATTTCATTAAAAGCGTTGATTAGTTTAGGGGCTAATGTGCTTGTGTGTATAAGTGTGTGTTTGTTTGTATAAGTGTGTGTGTGTGTGTGTGTGTGTGTGTGTGTGTGTGTGTGTGTGTGTGTGTGAGTGTATGTGTGTGTGTGTGAGTATGTGTGTATGTGTGTGTGTGTGTGTGTGTGCGCGCGCGCGCGCGCTCGAGCGCTGTCTCTCTGTCTCTGTCCCTCTCTCTCTTCTCTTTCTTTGTCTCTCTCGCTGTCTCTCTCCTCAATAGCGGAGCAATCTACGAGTCAAGGAATGGATTAGTACATTAACCAACAAATTGGGACAGATTGGCTACTGTCCTGTGTTTGAGTTCTAATTTGCTGTTTCGCGCGTTGTTCTTCTAATTCTGCTTGAAATCTGGTTTGCTTTCAGGTGTGTGTTTTTTTCACGCAAATAAACTTTTACTCAGATCTCTCTTTTTTTTAATAGAAATTTTATTTGTTTGTTTGTTTCCTTCTTTCTTTCTTTTGCTTTGTTTCTTTTGTTTTGTTTTTCGTTCTATCTTTCGTTTCTTTCCCTTTTTTTTCTTTTTCCTTTCTTTCTTTCTTTTTCTTTTCTTTCTTTTCGTTTTTTTTTTCTCTTTTTTTCTTTTTTGCTTTTAATTATTCAGAAGAAACAGAACAAATGATGTCGTATATCTGCTGTTAGTATTTGTTGCTAAATTCTAAACAGATTCTTGCTACTATAATAATAAAAAAAACAACAACTTGTTTTAGCAGATGTGTATAGATGGGTTTATGTAAATCGGAATTCAGAGCACAATAAAGTGAGTCGGACTAAGTTTTCTGCGTCCCCCCACTACCCCCCTCTACTAACGACACCAATTGTTCAGTCACGGTGCCAGACGAACCTGGGATCGCAAATATGGTCTTGGAGCTTAATGTTTGTTCAGGAGAGTCTCATCGCTCTCGGACAATTCCTTACACGTTCCAACAATCTCCGGCAGTTATTCATCTGATAAATCATGGATCCGACAACATACCCTAACCCATGTACACAGACATCATCTGACTCTAACCCATAACTACTATGTAACACGACATCACCTAACCCTAACCCCATAACCTAACCTATGTAACACAGACATCACCTACTAACCCATAACCATAACCAGCAAACTAACCCTTCTAACATAACCTATGTAACACGACATCACCTAACCCTAACCCATAACCCTAACCTATGTAACACAGACATCACTAACTAACCCATAACCCATAACCACAAACCTAACCCTAACCTATGTAACACAGACATCACTATACCCTAACCCATAACCCTAACCTATGTAACACAGCACTAACCCTAACCCCAACCTATGTAACACAGACATCACCTGACCCTAACCCCTAACCCTAACCTATGTAACACAGACATCCCTGACCCTAACCCCATAACCCTAACCTATGTAACACAGACATCACCTACCCTAACCCCATAACCCTAACCCATGTAACACAGACAATCACTCACCTGAACCATAACCCCATAACCCTAACCTATGTAACACAGACATCACCTAACCCTAACCCCAAACCCTAACCTATGTAACATAGACATCACCTAACCCACCATAACCTAACCCTAACCCTAACCCTAACCTATGTAACACAGACATCACCTAACCCTAACCCCTAACCCAACCTATGTAACACAACATCACCTAACCCTAACCCTAACCAAACCACACCTAACCCTAACCTATAAACCCAACCTATGTAACACAGACATCACCTGACCCTAACCCCTAACCCTAACCTATGTAACACAGACATCACCACCTGAACCCTAACCCTAACCTGTACAACCCCACCTAACCCTACAACCCATGTAACACAGACATCACCTGACCTTAACCCCATAACCCTAACCTATGTAACACAGACATCACCTGACCCTAACCCTAACCCTAACCCATGTAACATAGACATCACCTACCCTAACCCCTAACCCTAACCTATGTGACACAGACATCACCTAACCCTAACCCTAACCCTAACCCATGTAACACAGACATCACCTAACCTTAACCCCATAACCCTAACCCATGTAACACAGACATCACCTAACCTAACCCCTAACCCTAACCTATGTAACACAAACATCACCTAACCCTAACCCTAACCCTAATCCTAACCCATAACCCTAACCTATGTAACATAGACATCACCTAACCCTAACCCCATAACCCTAACCTATGTAACACAGACATCACCTAACCCTAACCCCTAACCCTAACCTATGTAACACAGACATCACCTGACCCTAACCCTAACCCAAACCCCTAACCCTAACCCTAACCCTAACCCTTACGCGTACCGGCAGTCATTCACATTGCTAGCTTATTGATCCGTCATCGTGAGACCATTTTGCTCTGGCAAGATCCTGGAATGGGAACGGGGCAAGGATGGGGACGGGACCTGTGTAATACTGGCATCGCTCAACTCGAATCCTACCCCTAATCCTAACCATAACCATAAACGATAACCCTAATCCTAACCCTAATCCCTAACCCCAACCCTAACCCTAACCCCTAATCCTGACCATAACCATAACCCTTACTGATAACTCTAATCCTAATCCCTAACCCAACCCTAACCTTAACCCTAACCCCTAATCCTAACCTTAATCCTAACCCTAACCCATAACCCTAACACTAAACCCTAACCCTGACCCTAACACCTAACCCTAACCCCTAACCCTAACCCCTGACCCTAACCCCTAACCCTAACCCCTGACCCTAACCTAATCCTAACCCCTGACCCTTACACCTAACCGTAGCCCCTAACCTAGAAATGTTTGGAACTTTAAGATGGGCGGAGAACAAGTCAGGTTGTGATTCTGCGGAGTGGGACTGAATTTTGAGAAACGAGATACAGCGTCTCTGGCACCATCAAAAGAGCGATCCGACCCGCTAAAAATCAAACAAGCATAAAACGATAACAAGTACACAACACACACATTAATACACCTTAAGTTTCTTCAAGGTCACAGTGAAATTGACCTTTAAAGTTACAGTGACCTTGAGAAATACAAAATCTGGATTTTCTGTGGTTTTTTTTTTTTCTTACAAATGGATGTTGTTACGTGGCTCGACAGTGTTGGGATTTTTGTTTCTTGTTTTTTTTTTTTTTTTTTATTTTCATTCTCCCTCCTTAACTTCGCACAGAACTGCAGAACATCCTTAATACACAATTGTTATCCTTTCTGTCATTTGTTTTTGTACATTTAGTTTTGTATTTTCTCTGTGTCTCTGTTGTATATCTCTGCTGTCTCTGTGTCTGTCTGTCTGTCTTCTCTTCTCTCTCTCTCTCTCTCTCTCTCTCACTCTCTCTCTCTCTCTCTCTCTCTCTCTCCTCGCTTAACCTGTTTTTTCTTCTCCGTCTCTCTCTTTCCCTCTCTTGTTTTTCCATCCCCATCTCTGTCTCTTTCTCTCTCTGCCTCTCTTTCTTGTCTCTCCTCTCTCTTCTCTCTTCTTTTTTCTCTGCCTCTCTCTTTCTCTCTTCTCTTTCTTCTTTCTTTCTGTCCTGTCTCTTTTTCTGTCTCTGTCTGTCTGTCTGTCTCTCCTCTCTTCTCTTCTCTTTTTCTCGTCTCTCTCTCTCTCTTCTCGTCTGCTCTCTCTCTCTCTCTCTCCCCTCCTCTCTCTCTCTCTCTCTCTCTCAGTAAAAGCGTATATTGTCGAACAACTTGACCATCTTGGGATTTATTTGTTTTTTCTCTTTACAATTGCGTGCAGAACCACAGAAACCCCTTGTAATACAGATTCATTTCCTTGTTTGTTTTTCGTTTTTTAGTTTGGTTTATTTCCTCCTTTTTGTCTGCCTTCGTGACTGTTTTTGTTTCTTCTGTCTGTCTCTTCTTCTTTTCTTCTTCTTCTCCTTCCTTTTCTTCTCTTTTTTCCCATCTTCTTCTTTCTTCTTCTTCTTCTTTTCTTTGTCATCATCGTCATAATCATCATCTTCTTCTTGTTTTTCGTCGTCATCATCATCATCATCGTGATCATCATCATCATCATCTTCTTCTTCTTCTTCTCTTCTGCTTCTTCTTCTTCTCTTCTATACTACTTCTTCTTACTACTACTACTACTACTACTCTTACTATTACTACTACTACTACTACTACTACTACTCTTCTACTACTACTACTTCTTCTACTTCTTCTTCTTCTCGTCGTCGTCGCTGTTTTCTTTTTCTTATTCTTTGTCATCATCATCGTCGTCGTCGTCATCTTCTTCTTCGTCATCATCATCATCATTATCATCATCACATCACATCACCATCATCATCATCATCATTATCTTCTTCTTCTTCTTCTTCTTTTTTAATTATTTTTTTATTATTCTTTGTCATCATCGTCATCTTCTTCATCTTCTTCTTCCCTTCCGCCTCCTCCTCCTCCTCCTCGTTCTTCTTCTCGTCCTTCTTCGTCGTGGCTATTATTTGTAAATAATAGTGCCCATCTCTTAAACTGGATATTAGCAATAAAATTATTCTGTCAGGCCCAGTTTTTTGTCGCCATTTGTTCTTTTACGTGCGCTAAACAGGAGTGGTATGATTATAAGACAAAACTGTCATACAGGACGTACGTCGCATATTGTGATCATGCTGGAATTATGATAAAAAATATATTACAATCTGAATGACCCGATTGTTGTAAAAAGCATGCATTAGTGTTGACAGCCCTCTTTCTGTTCATTTCTGTCTTTCTTTTCTTTTCTTTTTTTCGTTCTGTCTTTTGTTCTGTTTCTGTTTCTTTATTGTTTTCGTCTTTCTGTCTTTCTTTTGTCTGTTTTGTTTGTTTTTTCTTTCCTTCTTTTCTTTCGTCGTTTTTTTTTTTCTTTTTTGTGTTTCTTTTCTTTGTTTCCCTCTTTTCTTTCTTTGTTTCTTTTTTTCTTATTTTCTTTCCTTCTTTGCTTTTTTCTTTTTCTTTCTGTCATCTTCTCCTTCCTTCGTTTTTTTCCCTTTCTATCATTCTGTCTATTCTTCTTTCTTTTCCTTCCTTTCCCTCTCTTCTTCTTCTTTTCTTTCTTTCCTTCTCTTCTTTCTCTTTTCTTTTTCTTTCTTTCTTTCTCTTTCTTTCTTTTTTCTTCTGTTCTTTTAATTCTTCTTTACTTCTTTCCTTCTTTTCTTCTTTCTTTCCTTCTTTGTTTCCTTTCGCTTTTCTGTCTTTCCTACTTTCGTTCCTTCTTTGGATTCTTTTTGCTTTCTCTCCTTCCTTCCTTCATTCTTTAGTTTCATTCTTCTTCCCCTATTCATTTCCTTGCTTCTTTGTTGTGTGTGTGTGTTTTGTTTTGTTTTGTTTTGTTTGTTTTGTTTTTGTTTTTTTTTTTTCTGTCTTTCTTACTTTCGTTCCTTCTTTTGTTTCTTTTTTATATTTCTGTCTGTCCTTCCTTCATTCTTTAGTTTCATTCTTCTTTCTCTCTTCATTTCCTTGCGAATTGGTCTCTTTTGTTTTCCTTTATTTCAAGGCAGAATTGAAAGTGTTTTCGCCCATTTCTACGACCCACCAATCTCGTAGATAATACAGCATTTTCACGCCGAGAAATGACGCGTAAATATGACGATCAGAAAAAACATTCTTGCAATTATTACAGAGAAAAAAAAAACCGATGAAAAAGTACGATTCTCACAGAAAATGGACGACACGGATATCGTCTTGTTATTCTTTTCTTTTCGTGGCATTGTCTGAGTTCCCTTTTTCGGAATCGTGTCATGATCTCTGCTTCCTTTTCACTTAACCCCTGTAGGTTTTTATGTAATCATGGCATTGTGTGAGAAAAAGAGACAGAGAGAGAGACAAAAGAGAGAGAGAGAGAGTGTGTGTGTGTGTGAGAGAGAGAGAACGAGAGAAGAGAGAAAGAGAGAGAGAGTGTGTGTGTGTGTGTGTGTGAGAGAGAGAGAGAGAGAGAAAACGAGAGAAGAGAGAAAGATAAGAGAGAAGAAGAAAGAGAGAGAAAGAGTGTGTGTGTGTGTGTGTGAGCGAGAGTGTAAAGAGAGATGTGTGTGTGTGTGTGTGTGTGTGAGGAGGAGAGAGAGAGAGAGAGAAACGAGAGAGAGAGCAAGATAGAGAGTGAAGAGACAGAGACGAGAGAAGAGTGGGATTAGTGTGTGTGTGTGTGTGTGTGTGTGTGTGTGTGTGTAGTGAGACGAGAGAGGAGAGAGAGAGTGACAGCGAGAGAGTTAAAGAGAATAGAAGAGACAGAGACGGAGAGAGTGTTGTGTTGAGGTGTGAAGAAGAGAAGAGAGAGATAGACTGATAAGTGAGAGAGAGATGTGATATGAGAGAGCGAATGAGAACAGAGACAGAGAGAAAGAGAGAGTGAGTGAGAAGACAAGAGAGATCACGGAGACTGTGAGTGAGTGAGTGTGTGTTGTGTGTGTGTGTGTGTGTGGTGTGTGTTGTGTGTATGTGTGTGTGGTGTATGTGTTGTGTGTGTGTGTGTGTGTGTGTGTGTGTGTGTGTGTCAGGACAGAACAGACAGACAGACAGAGAAAGAGAGAGTAAATTACGATACGATAAATCTTCCAATGTTGATACAGGAGCAGAATAGATGCTATTTTTAAAATTTATCTATCTATCTATCTATCTATCTATTTACTATTTCTATCATCTATCTATCTACTACTTAGCTGTCTGTCTATTTGATCTGTCTTCTGTCTATCTATCTGTCTGTCTATCTATCTATCTATCTGTCTGTCTTTTAGCTGTCTATCTAGCTGTCTGTCTATTATATCTGTCTGTTGTGTGTCTGTCTGTCTCTGTCTATCTCTATCTCTCTATCTCTCCATCTATCTGTCTATCTATCTATCTACCTATCTATCTATTGCTCTCTCTCTCTCATCTATCTATCTATCTATCTATCTATCTATCATCTATCTATCTATATCAATGTCTATCTATATAACTATCTAGCTAGCTATCTTTGCGTCAACCATGTGCTGTATTTCTATTTATTTATCCATCCATCTATCTGCCTATCCATCCAGCTATATTTCTAGATGTCTGTCTATCTTTCTGTCCAGACATGGAAAGTAGAAACAGAAAAGAAAGAAGTAAGCAAGAAAGAAAGAGAAAAAAAAACCGAATGTGTCAAAAATGTCTTTGATCTCTAGCGAATTTAGTTCAAACTTAGTACCAAAGGAAACGGACAGAACCATGAAGTATATCAATGTGTGCAATCACTTACATGGTCAACACTCACCTTCTTAGAGAGAGCTTGTACACACACACACAAAAACCTGACTACATGCTTTTCAATACTGTCTGGTCGAGATACATACTATTGGACTGCAGTTCTGTTAGTTTGTCGACCACTTGAAGTACCTCCTCACTTTGACAACCCCGAAGAAAAGCTGGGTTCAAAAACAAGTCAAAAGCTGTCCACCCCTCCTCAGACAAACTCGAACTCCACTGCTTTCCTTTTCAGTTTGGAATTGAATACAAAATAAAATCGTGCTTGTATCTGCTATTTCCAAAAAAAAAATCTGTCTGACATTTTCACCTCTTTTGAAAATTTGAACATTTTCAAGTTCACATTCCCGCGCGCTTCTGACTTTTGCTGTCTTTTGACTTGTGGCATCTGTCATGCCTTTATCCTGCAGCCACAGATAGTATGGTTGGAGAGGGTCCTCTCTCTCTCTGCTGCCAGACTGTGGTGAATTTCCTCCTGCCTTTTTCAACCAGCTTTGAGAAGATCCTCTTACTCTGCTGCCAGACTTTTATTTCCTGCCTTTCTCTACCATCTATAGTTACTGTTACTGATATGTTTTTTTTTTTTTTTCGACGTATGCCCATGCAAAGTCTGTGTATTATTTAGTATATATTCGATTCGTCAAAGATGGTTGTTTTAAAAGAATCATAAGTAAACGTTTTAGAAGTAAGCCTTGGGTGGTGAGGTGTTATTGGTTAGGTCAGAGTTTTTATTGTGTTGTTATTGTTTTTCTTCTGTATTCTTTTGTGTTTGTTTGTTTATTCATTTACTTGTTTATTTAGAGCTATTAGTGTTTAATATATTCATTTATTGATTGATTTGATTTATTATTACAGTTACTAGTGTAGTGTTTATTATTTTTCATATTCATTTTTTTTTTTTTTTACTTGTCTATTTATTTATCTATTTATTACAGAGCTATTAGTGTGTTTTAGTGTTATTTGTCGTTTCTTATTTATTCATTTGTTTTATTCTATTTTAATTTTATTTTATCTTATTTTGTTTTATTTATTTTATTTATTTTATCTTATTTTACTTTATTCTGTTTTATTTCATCTTATCTTATTTCATTTTGTTTTATTTATTTCTCGTAGAGAGAAACAGACCAGAGGAGTTACCATTTGTTGTTGTATTAGTGCTTCCGTATGTCGTTTACTCTGTGTTTTGTGGAATATCAAGCATAGCGACCTCCATTTAGTTTGGAAAACAATGCTATACAAATTAAAAATTATTTTATTATTATTTATTATTATTATTACTGTTGTTGTTGTTGTTATTTAATTATTATTGTTGTTATTATCATCATCATCATCATCTTTTTCTTATTATTATTATTCTATCATTTTCATCATCACCATCATCGTCGTCCCCCCTCCCTCGTGGGATGCCGGGGATTCTCAGTATAAATAGTATCCCCCACCTTCTGGAACTTTTGTCCTAGAAATTTCCTGTTTTCTGTCACGCTCTTTTTTCTGTCTTGTTCATTTGCTTTCTGTCATTTCTTCTCATCATTTTCTGCCTTGCTGGTCCATTCACCTGTATGTGTTCGATAAAGTCTTACGTACTTTTTCTTAGGACTGATAATTGGGTACATGTGTTAAATGCATTTTTGGCTCTGGGGAGGTGAGATATGTGAAAGCAATTTTAAGTAATTTGGGCCCGTTTTTTTATGTTATTATGTTTTACTGTCCTTATTTATGTTTAAATATTTATGTTTAAACTAGTATTCAGGTTTGTTTTTCAAATCCCCATGTGTGATAAATTGGACAAAGTGGTCAACACCAGGGGCATCTTCTCAGATTATGTGAGCAAATGCACTGGTGTGTGTACTGTTGAAAAGAAGCCGAATGCGGTGTTGTGACAATCTGAAAGCTTCGGCTGAGGCTTGGAAAGAAAATCTAGATGGACTGTTTTATTTAGTTTTCTGTAAAACGGTTATAGCCCTGATATGGCTCTACGCAGTTGGCTGGGCTTCAAACAACAGTAAGAACAATAACAATCATCGTCGTCGTCGTCGTCGTCATCGTCATCGTCATCATCTCCAGCGTTGCAATTCTTCTTTTTTGTTGTTGTTTATTACCATTTTTGTTATTATTATTATCAAAGATATGTAGTGCCTGCGAAAGTACAAACTGGGCTGGATGTGTGTAGTAGTAGATCCAAGCGTCAGATGTTCAGATTTCACTTCATGTAACATTGTTTTCTCTTTATTTATCATTGTCATTGTTTCTTTGTGTATATTTCACCTCACATAACATTGTTTTCTCTTTATTTATCATTGTCATTGTTTCTTTGTGTATATTTCACCTCACATAACATGTTTTCTCTTTATTTATCATTGTCATTGTTTCTTTGTGTATATTTCACCTCACATAACATTGTTTTCTCTTTATTTATCATTGTCATTGTTTCTTTGTGTATATTTCACCTCACATAACATTGTTTTCTCTTTATTTATCATTGTCATTGTTTCTTTGTGTATATTTCACCTCACATAACATTGTTTTCTCTATATTTATCATTGTCATTGTTTCTTTGTGTATATTTCACCTCACATAACATTGTTTTCTCTTTATTTATCATTGTCATTGTTTCTTTGTGTATATTTCACCTCACATAACATTGTTTTCTCTATATTTATCATTGTCATTGTTTCTTTGTGTATATTTCACCTCACATAACATTGTTTTCTCTATATTTATCATTGTCATTGTTTCTTTGTGTATATTTCACCTCACATAACATTGTTTTCTCTTTATTTATCATTGTCATTGTTTCTTTGTGTATATTTCACCTCACATAACATTGTTTTCTCTTTATTTATCTGTGTCATTGTTTCTTTGTGTTTGATAGCGAGCCACACCATGTCTGCTGCCGCTGAATGCGGTGTTGTGACGATCTGAAAGCTTCGGCTGAGGTTTGGAAAGAAATCTGGATGGACTGTTTTATTTAGTTTTATTTAAAAGTGTGTTATGTGTGTGTGGTGGTGTGTGTGTGTGTTGTTTGTGTTGTGTAGTGTGTGGTGAGCGTGAAAATGTGATGCTGTTTGTTTATTTATTAAGTGTGTGTGTGTGGTGCTGTGTGTGTGTGTGTGGTGTTGTGTGTGTGTGTGTGTGTGTGTGTGTGTTGTTGTGAAACGTGAATAAAATCAGATCGGCTGTTTTATTTATTTTATTAAATGTGTACATGTGTGTGTGTTGTGTGTGTGTGTGTGTGTGTGTGTGTGTGTGTGTGTGTGTGTGTGTGTGGTCGTGAAAAAAATCTAAATGGGCAGATTTATTTAAAATGTGGTGTGTCTGTGTACTTGTACAACGTTGTATTTGCGTTTTTTGTCTAACGCTGAAGATGCTTAAAGCCAAAGATTGGTGTATTTATTTATGTGTGTAACGTTCAAGATGCTTAAAGCCAAAATTATATTGGTGTGCTTATTTATGTGTGTAACGTTCAAGATGCTTAAAGCCAAAAGATTGGTGTATTTATATATGTGTGTAACGTTCAAGATGCTTAAAGCCAAATATTGGTGTGCTTATTTATGTGTGTAACGTTCAAGATGCTTAAAGCCAAATATTGGTGTGCTTATTTATGTGTGTAACGTTCAAGATGTTTAATGCCAAGATTGGTGTATTTATTTATGTGTGTAACGTTCAAGATTCTTAAAGCCAAATATTGGTGTACTTATTTATGTGTGTGTAACGTTCAAGATGCTTAAAGCCAAAGATTGGTGTGCTTATTTATGTGTGTAACGTTCAAGATGCTTAAAGCCAAATATTGGTGTACTTATTTATGTGTGTGTAACGTTCAAGATGCTTAAAGCCAAAGATTGGTGTGCTTATTTATGTGTGTAACGTTCAAGATGCTTAAAGCCAAATATTGGTGTGCTTATTTATGTGTGTAACGTTCAAGATTCTTAAAGCCAAATATTGATGTACTTATTTATGTGTGTGTAACGTTCAAGATGCTTAAAGCCAAATATTGGTGTGCTTATTTATGTGTGTAACGTTCAAGATGCTTAAAGCCAAATATTGGTGTGCTTATTTATGTGTGTAACGTTCAAGATGTTTTAAAGCCAAATGTTGGTGTACTTATTTATGTGTGTAACGTTCAAGATGCTTAAAGCCAAATGTTGGTGTATTTATTTATGTTTGTAACGTTTGAGATGCTTAAAGCCAAATATTGGTGTACTTATTTATGTGTGTAACGTTCAAGATGCTTAAAGCCAAATATTGTTGTACTTATTTATGTGTGTAACGTTCAAGATGCTTAAAGCCAAATATTGGTGTACTTATTTATGTGTGTAACGTTAAAGATTCTTATAGCCAAATATTGGTGTACTTATTTATGTGTGTAACGTTCGCGATGCTTAAAGCCAAAGATTGGTGTATTTATTTATGTGTGTAACGTTTGAGATGCTTAAAGCCAAATATTGGTGTATTTATTTATGTGTGTAACGTTCAAGATGCTTAAAGCCAAATATTGGTGTGCTTATTTATGTGTGTAACGCTCAAGATACTTAAAGCCAAATATTGGTGTATTTATATGTGTAACGTTCAAGATTCTTAGAGCCAAATATTGGTGTATTTTATATGTGTAACGTTTGAGATGCTTAAAGCCAAATATTGGTGTATTTATTTATGTGTGCAACGTTCAAGATTCTTAGAGCCAAATGTTAGTGTATTTATTTATGTGTGTAACGTTCAAGATGCTTAAAGTCAAATATTGGTGTATTTATTTATGTGTGTAACGTTCGAGATGTTTAAAGCCAAATATTGGTGTATTTATTTATGTATGTAACGTTTGCGATGCTTAAAGCCAAAGATTGGTGTATTTATTTAGTGTGTGACGTTCGCGATGCTTAAAGCCAAAGATTGGTGTATTTATTTATGTGTGTATCGTTCGCGATGCTTAAAGCCAAAGTTTGATGTATTTATTTATGTGTGTATCGTTCGAGATTCTTAAAGCCAAATATTGGTGTATTTATTTATGTGTGCAACGTTCAAGATTCTTAGAGCCAAATGTTAGTGTATTTATTTATGTGTGTAACGTTCAAGATCCTTGAAGCCAAATATTGGTTTATTTATTTATGTTACAAGTAACGTCAAGATTCTTAAAGCCAAATATTGGTTTATTTATTTATGTGTGTAACGTTCGAGATGCTTAAAGGCAAATATTGGTGTATTTATGTATGTGTGTAACGTTCAAGATTCTTAGAGCCAAATATTGGTGTATTTATGTGTGTGACGTTTGAGATGCTTAAAGCCAAATATTGGTGTATTTATTTATGTGTGTATCGTTCGAAATGGTTAAAGCCAAATATTGGTTTATTTATTTATGTTACAAGTAACTTCAAGATTCTTAAAGCCAAATATTGGTTTATTTATTTATGTGTGTAACGTTCGCGATGCTTAAAGGCGAATATTGGTGTATTTATTTATGTGTGTAATATTCCAGATTCTTAAAGCCTAAATTTTTTAAATAAATATTGAAATACTGTTTATGTGTGTAATGTTCAAGATTCTTAAAGCCTAATATTTTTAGTTGAAAAGTGAAGTGTTGTTTATGTGTGCGACGTTCAAGATGGTCAAAGCCTAACATGTGTATATCTGCTTTATTGTTCTGATATTCAGTATACATTAATTCTAGTGTTAAACTGTTTATTTATTCATTTGTTCACTTATTCAGTTAGCATTTTTATGTATGTTTAGATATTTGATTATGTTATTTAAGTATGCGTAATTGTTTCTCTCTTATTCAGTTCATTATATTTTGTGTTTGTTTAAAGATGTTTAGCGATTTTCTTTAACTTCTGCGTATTTATTTCTTGCTCTCTTATTCAGTTCACCATATTTATATCTGTGTCGATATTTATTTTCTTTAACTGTGCGATATTTATTTCTCTCATTTAGTTCACTTTATTTATGTCTGTTTAGATGTATTATTATTTTCCTTAACTATGCGTTTTTGTTTGTTTGTTTTTTTTAGTTCACTATGTTTATGTCTGTTTAGATGTTTACTTATTTTCTTTAACAACGTGTAACTATTCCTTTCTCTCTTATTCAGTTCCTTATCTTTATGTTCGTTTTAGACGTATAATTATTTTCTTTAACTATGCGTAATTTTCTCTCTCTCATATTCACTTTAACATATTTATGTCTGTTTAGGTGTATAATTATTTTCTTTAACTATGGATAATTGTTTCTTCTTGTCTTATTCAGTTCACTATGTTTATATCTGTTTAGATGTTTTAACTTTTTTGTTCTTTTTATCTACGCGTAATTGTTTCTTTTGCATATTTGCGAGCTTCGGCATATCGCGCTATATAGATAGTGCAGACTTATGTCCGCATGCAGCGCATATGGGTGTGAATGCCCACCTATACGCTCACATGCTTTTGTCAGTTTTTTGTTCACTGAAAAATTGAGACATCTTTACTATATGTTTTATATATTTTTTACTTTAAACGATACGATTTTTTTTTCACTAGTTGCTTATCTGCGTACATGTGCACTCGAAATATTCTACAACTTTTCAGTTGAAGGAGATTTGAAGTGTTTAATATTATTTCAAACAAATCTTTCCATTTATCTATTTATTTTATTTATTTATTTATTTATTTATTTACTTTTAATTTGTTCATTAATTTATCTATCTATATCTTTGTTTAGCTTCATTCATTCATTCAATATTTATTCAGTTTGTTTACTTATTTATTTCTCTATTCACTCATTAATTCATTAATTCATTAATATATTTATGTATTTGTTTATTTGTTTACTTATTTATTTATTTATCTATCCATCCATTTACATATATCTATCTGTATGTTTATCCTTTTAGTTAGTTATTTATTTCATTGGTTTATTTCTTTATTTATTTGTTTGTTTATTCGTTTGTTTATTTGTTTATCCATTTATTTATTTATGTATTCTTTTTTGTTTCATATAGTTCACTATTAGGTTTGTGATCATGATAATAATAGTAATCATCATCATCATCATGATAAAAACGATAATGATAGCGATTTTAAAGAGCAACAATTCCTAACCGCTTTCCATTTTACAGAATATGTTACGCACTCGGTAAAATATGTCGACAACAAATCGGTTATAGGCTATGAGCATAACCCGACAAAGGATAACACAATACAATACAATATACAATATACAATACAGTACAGTACAATACAGTACAATACAATACGATACAATACAATATACAGTACAGTACAATACGATACGATACAATACAGTACAATATACAATACAGTACAGTACAATACAATACGATACAATACAGTACAGTACAATACAATACGATACAATACAGTACAATACAATTCAATACGATACAATACGATACAACGCAGTACAATGTAATGCAATGGAGTACAATGCAGAACAATGCAGTAAAATGCAATGCAATAGATTACAACATAATACAATGCAATACGATGGGACGCAATACAACACAACACGATACAATTCAGGACAATAACACAACACAACACAATAACACAACACAGTGCAACACAACGCACCGCAATGATACAACACAATACAACATGACACGACACGACACGACGCAATACGACGCAATACAAAGAAATGTAATACAATACGAGACAACACAATACAAGACAATAGTTAACAAGAAACACCACGAGGGTTAGGATGGGACCCAGAGCACCAATGCCTCACCACCCTCCGGACAATCACTTCTGTTCGCTCATTTATTTATTTATTTTTTTTTATTTTTTATTTATTCATTTATTTATTTATTTATTCATCTATCTATCCATTTATTCGTATTTGTTTATTAAGCTTGTGATCATAATAATAACGGTTATCATCATCATTATCATCATAATGATAAGAAATGGCAATGATAGAGATTGTAAAGTGCAACAGTTCCTAAGCGCTTTCCACTGCACAGGATATGTTACGCACTCCCAAGCTCCACAGAGAGATACATACACCTGCGGTGTTGGTAAGAATATGTGGGCAGCACCCTTAATGACGCATTCGTGAGGTGGATGATACACTCGACTCTCTGGTCCCAGTCTTCCCAATGAGCTCCTAAAACGCTCAACTCTGGATAAGAGCTACAATGATTTTTTGAAGGAACTGATGGGGAATCGAACCCACAACCTTCTAGTCGGTAGCTCGTCGCGCTAACCTCTACACCACGGCGACTGGTACGAAAATTTGTTTGGTGTATTTTATTTGTTTGTTCTTATTTTGTTTTTGTTTGTTTGTTTGTTTGGGGGGTTGTTTGTTTAATTGAACACGGAGATTAAGATAGTGATGGCTATCGGAAGCAAAACGATATTTGGTTCTCGATGCATGCGTATTTTACCGATCACGTAGTTTCGGTAAACTACGAGAAATGGAATTATGTACACACTTTGACTGTCCGAGGTAAGTACTCGTTTAGGTTCCTAATTGTGTTTTCACCTTTACTGTCCTATGACCAACATGGTCATGAAGTCTCACCAACGAAGGGTTAGATTATTTACTGTTGATAAATTGGTCTGTGTATTAGATTCGGTATTTGATTTAGTTATCCGTCTTGAAAAAATGTACTTTTGTAAATGCAAATTTGAAAAGAGACTGATTTGTGAACAATCTAGCTATGTATGTATGTATGTATCTATATATCTATGTATATGATATATGTATGTCTGTATGTGTGTATGTATGTACGAATGTATGCTTGTATGCATGTATGTTTTATTTTCTATTGTTAATTCCAAACACTACTCTTCGCTAGTGCGTCATAGTTCTCATTTCCGCTTTGACATCATATTTACTCAAAAACACATTATGATGTCATCTTAGTCAGTTTGTTCCTTTTCTCTCAATGAAACAGCAGCAGGGAAGTTTCAGTCTTTTTCTCAAATTTTTTGTATCTAGTGTTTGTTTGTTTGTAATTTTACGCTTAACAAAGGCCAGTTGGCCGAAAATTTGCGCCTGTCTCATTTTGTTATATTGAATACGCGTTCATATTCTTCTTTCGTGTTTTTTCTGGTTCCTGTTTGCTTGAACGCGGGCAGTCACATTTGTTTTGGATATTGTTAGTTATGCTTCATATATACTGAATATATATATATATATATTTATACATGTGATTGCAATTGCATTTCACTGTGTTTGTTTTTCATTTATTTGCATTACTCGTTAAAAATGAATAATGAATAAAAGAAAGTTTGGGGAAAAAAGTGTATTGTGTACTGTGTATTTTTGGATACATCAGGGCAAGTGTTTGAACCACATGTTATAAAACATGCCTACAGACAAAGAAAAACAGACCAGAGACAGTCATACAACAGAAAGAAAGAGAGAGGGAGAGAAAGAGAGTGAGAGAGAGGAAAGAGAAACGGAGAGAAAGAGAGAGAGAAGGAAGAAAGAGAGGGAGTGAAAGAGAGAAAAGACAGAAAAAGAAAGAAAGGAAGAAAGAGAGAGAGAGGATATGCTATTTTTAACTCGACAACAAGTCCATTCCAATAATGGCAGGCAATGACATCGCATTATGAGGCCTGGACGTACATAGATAGAAGCAAAAGAACAGTTGTTGATAGCACTTTTCACACACAAACGAACGGACACACACACACACACACACACACACACACACACACACACACACACACACACACACACACACACACACTCACACACACACACACTCACACACACACGCACACCACACACACACACTCACACACATACACTCACACACACACACACACACACACACACACACACACACACACACACACACACACACACACCTACACGCATCAATATGTTTTTGATGTTCGAGTGGGTTATAAGTAATATGAATTTAAACTTGAACTTCCTTTTTTTTTTAAACCAAGATTGACTACACATAAACACCTGCATTTGCCCTTCCTGTTTCTACTCCCCTTACCAACATCGCTCTCTTTTTTTTACATTTTTTTGTTTGTTATTTATTTATCATTATTATCATTGTTATCAATTATGTTTTATCGATTGATTTATCAATTTTTTGTTTTATTTGTCTAAAATCACCTACCGGCTACTGGCCTTCATCGACCTCTTCCTTTTCCCATAAGGGAAAATACAACTTAACATGACTCTTCCTCCCCCATCAGATGGACAGAATGCAGATCCTGACAGTTTCCAGTAATTTTCAGGCATATCATACGTCACTGGTGAGTCATCTGACAGGATTTTTTCCCCTCTCAAAATGCAGATATATCTGAATACTGTCTCGACAACTTAAAGTCCAGCCACCATCTTCCACTGCAGGAAGAAATTGGGAAATCAGTTTTCGGCTGGTGGGAAAACTATGACTATGGACCTATCGCCTTGGTGTAGTGGTTAGCGCAACGGACTATCAACAGGAGGTTTGTAGGTTCGAATCCCCATCAGTCCCTTCAAAAATCATTGTGGGATTTTTCGGCTCTAACTGGCTCCAACCAAGAGTTGGGCGTGCTGTGGGCTCATTGGGAAGACAGGGACCACACAGTCGGGTCTCATCCACTTCACGGGATGCGTCATCGAGGATGTTGTTCAAATCTTCTGACCAACACCGCAGGTCTCTATCTCTCGAACCTGGTTGATGCCACAGTATCTTATGATAGTAAGCGTAGAGTACAGCCCTGTCACGCAGTTTCAATGCTAGATGGAACTTCATAGCATCAACATTATCATCCTCATCGTCATCATCATCATCGCATTGTGAAAACTGTGCAGTCTTCTATAGCCATTAAGGGGCGTAGGAAATAGAACAAAAAAGAGAGGGAGAGAGAGAGGGAGAGAGAGGGGGGGAGAGAGACAGAGAGAGAGAGAGAGAGAAAGAACAGGAAGAAGGGAAAAAAAAAACTAAGCGCAAAGGAAGTCTGCCTTACTGCGATGATCCTAAGAAATGACTGCGGATTATTCCCTTTTTTATTCTGATCTTGAAGTTCAGCCTGCTGTAACCGCCATGTTTAGTCTTTGTCTGTTGTTTTGCTTTTTCGTTTCTTTATGAAAAATGTTTTTATCAAGCGACGTTTGGACATTTACACAGTACTGTTTCATGGAATATTTGTTTTGAAAGTTGAGAGTGAGCGAATGGAAAGAAATCGGGCACACACACAAAAACGCACACCTGCATACACACACGTAAACAAACACTTACACGTACATACACATACGAAAAACATGCCCGCACACACACGAACGTATACACACACACACACGCACGCACGCACGCACACACGCACGCACGCACACACACACACACATACACACACACATACACACACACACACACACACACACGCACGACACACACACACACACGCACACACACACACACACACACACACACACACACACACACACATCCTGTGTTATCAATATCTGCATCTTTAGTCCTTTTCCCCCCACTGGACGAAGCAACAGGAAATTTTTTGTCTTTTTTCTTGTAATTTTTGTATTTGTTGTTTGTTCTTTTGTCATCTTACGTTTACGCTTGACAAAGGCCTGTAGGCCAAAATTTGAGCCTGTCGTCTGGTTGTATTAAATACGCGTTCTGATTCTTTGTGTGTGTTTTCTTTTTCTGCTTCCAGTTTGCTTGAATGCGGGTGATCGCACTTGTTTTGAATTACCATCATCATCATGAACCATTTATTCTCAGATTAAACTAACAGGCATGTTGTTCTGACATTCAGAACATACCTAATTCAACTATGAAAGTCGGGTTTAAAAGTTGTGAACCGATCAAATGGAAAGAAAGAACACGCGTAGCACACACACTAAGTCACACACACACATACAACACATACACACACACACACACACACACACACACACACTAAGTCCCACACACACATACAACACATACATACACACACACACTAAGTCACACACACACATACAACACATACACACACACACACACTAAGTCACACACACACATACAACACATACACACACACACACACACACACACACACACACACACACTAAGTCCCACACACACATACAACACATACATACACACACACACTAAGTCACACACACACATACAACACATACACACACACACACACTAAGTCACACACACACATACAACACATACACACACACACACACACACACACACTAAGTCCCACACACACATACAACACATACATACACACACACACTAAGTCACACACACACATACAACACATACACACACACACACACTAAGTCACACACACACATACACACACACACACACTAAGTCACACACACACATATACAACACATACACACACACTAAGTCACACACACACATACAACACATATACTACACGTCATTATTTAAGGGCCAGGAACGTTTTTGAGTCAATTTTTGAAAGGAGAAATAACCTATTTTCTCTTACTCTTTTCTCCAATTCGTTGCCGTAACTGAATGGATAAGAGCTCAGACAACATTGCAGTTTCCTTTTGGCACGTGTTTGGGGATTTGCCGATTTGCAATGGGCGGCCCAAGGAAGACAATTTCCACACGAAATTGTCGAATCTTCAGCAGGGTCTCTCTGACGACGCAGGCAAGGTAGCGACAAAATTCGCTTTGCACGTGCAAGGCAAGCCCTTTTTGAACACTACTCCAGCCAAAGTTGCCCGCAGACGAGGATAAAAAAGACCCGTTTTTGGTTCGTTTTAACCATGCTTGCAAGACGATGGATGACGGATGAGCAGCGGGGGAGAGCCCTCGCTCTGCTTGATGAAGGCCTAGCGCAGCGGGAAGTTGCTAGACGACTTGAAGTGTCGCATTCCACAATCCAGAGACTGCTGGAGCGCTTCAATGAGACTGGAGCAGTCCAGGAAAGGCGTCACACGGGTCGACCCAGAGTAACGACAAGACAGCAAGACCGCTACCTTGCCCTCTCCGTCCTGAGGGAAAGGGCATCCACTGCGGTGACCTTGAGGGGTCAGCTGAGGGACGCAACAGGTGCTAACATCAGCTGCAGCACGGTGAGAAGACGGCTACATGAGGCAAACTTGAGGTCACGGAGACCGGCCGTCCGACCCGTGCTGTCACCGGTCAACAGAGTGCGCCGCATGACCTGGGCCAGGGAGCACGTGACCTGGACAAGGCAACAGTGGGCCCGGGTCTTGTTTTCGGATGAGTCCAGGTTCACCCTGACCTTTAACGATGGCCGGGCTCGGGTGTGGCGACGTCAAGGGGAGAGGTTCGCTGACGCCACTGTCCAAGAGCATAACCGGTACGGCGACGGGTCGGTGATGGTGTGGGGTGGCATGAGCCGTGGTACCCGGACCCCCCTGCTCCCCATTGACGGCATCCTGAACGGGGTCCGGTACCGGGACGAGGTTCTGGCGGCCGTGGCACTGCCTGCGCTTGTGGACCTTGGTCAAGGCACCATCTTCCAGGACGACAATGCACCTGCGCATCGAGCACGCCTTGTGACCGACTTCCTGGAGCAGCATGAAGTCGTCCGTATGGCCTGGCCAGCGTGCTCACCTGACCTGAACCCAATTGAACACCTCTGGGATGTGCTCGGGAGGCGCATCAGGGACAACCACCCCCCACCGGGCACCCTGGCCAGGCTGGTCGACATCCTGCAGATCGAGTGGGCGGCCATCCCTCAGGACACACTCCGTACCCTTGTGGGGTCGATGCATCGGCGCTGTGAAGCATGCATCCAGGCTCGGGGCGGACACACGCGATATTGAAAACAGATTGGCCAAATCTGACACTTTCTGTTTTTTGAAAAGGGGGGGATGTTCCTTTAAATGCATGTGCTGTTCACTAATGGGTCATTGTGCTAATTTCTTTTTCCTAAACAGGTGTGGAAATGATGAAATAAAACATAGAATCAATTCTAAACATTGTCAATTATTTCAACTTAAAATTAGAGAGGAAGGAAGAAGTGGCCCTTAAATTATGATTAGGAGTATACACACACACATACATACACACACACTAAGTCACAAATATATGTATATATATAATATGTATATATATATATACATACATATATAAATACATATATACATGTATATATGTGTGTGTCATTGATATACACAATACTCATCATCACCACCATCATCATCATCATTATCATCATCACATCATCATTATTTACATTTACGTAATCATTATCATTATCATTATCATCAAACTAGTATCAGAAAAACTTTAAAAGTTGCAAAGAAACATGCTTACATTTGTTCAAAGATCTGGTCAAATATTGCAGAATTTTGTTTAAGGTCCTAGCAACGGCAAAACAACAACAGCAATAACAACACAGACACACACACACACACACACACACACAGACACACACACACACACACACACACACACACACACACACACACACACACACACACACACACACACACACACACACACACCGCTTAGATACACACATACAATATACATACGGAGGCACATTTTCTTACAACACTGAATAGAAGCCGAGTGTCTCTCTCTCTCTCTCTCTCTCTCTCTCTCTCTCTCTCTCTATATATATATATATATATATATATATATATATATATATATATACACACACACACACACACACACACACACACACACACACACACACACACACACACACACACGAAGAGAGAGTCGTGTTTTTTTTAATTTCGTAAGAAACGTGCACATTTGATAAGCTGCATGCATATGCACACGATAGGGATTTAGGCACTGACAGATCTTCACACATGATGTTGGCCATGAAGATCAGAAAAAAAATCAACACCCTTCACTCACCAAACGGAGATGACAAGGCGGATTGCACTCAGGACCTTCTTCTGATTGGGAAGTTTGACGTTTACCCACTTGGCCACCACGCCTGAATGTATGAATCAGAGCGGCATGGTACCCAACGTCCTCCAACGACCCCCGGAGAGGCGTGATACCTCTTTTGGCGGCCCTTGTCCCGTGAGGTGACACTGACACTCATACCCCTCATGTGGACTGCTTGCACTTGGGAGAGGAAAGGGGGAAAACTTAATCGTCCCTAGGGTGGTGTGTTGGAGAACAGTAAGGACTACTGCAGGATGGTAACATTTTAAGATGTCGGGACCTTACAATCATTGTTACACCCGTCATCACGAGATTTGTAAAGTGATTTAGTAACAGAATTAATTCATACTTAAATTCCTATATATTTTGGGTTGTTATTCTTATTGTTATTTTTGTTTAAAGCCCAGCCGACTGCATACAGCCATATCAGGGCTATAACCGTTTCAAAACATATAAAACTTCAACAGAATAAAAGGGAAACGAAAATTAAGTGCACGTATCAATGTATTCGCGCACATAATCTAAGGAGATGCCCCTGGCTTTGACCACTCCGTCCAATTTATCGCACAGGGGATTTAAAAAGCAAACCTGAATACATATCAGACGTAACTAAGATACCAAAACATATACAAAAACAGGCATAAATTGCCTAAAATTGCCTCCGCATATCTCATTTCCCCAGAGATCTGAGGCGGTCTCACAAGTACTCAATCACAACTGACAAGAATTGAGCTGACACACACACACAGCCATGCCAAAAGGTCTCTCTCTGTACTAATTCTAACTACCAAACTATTATTGACCCCCAAAGAGTTTGATCAGATCTAGCGAAGAGCGAATAGTGGAGGACGAGAGCAAGGAACCCATTCAGCTAGCTACTCACTCTAATGATAGCCACCACGCTCATTCTTCCCTCTCTGGCTGAATCATTCACAAGACCCTCAATACCAGCTTTAGTGTCAAATAACGAAGTACTACAGAGGTCAAGTGTCAAAGGTGAGAAAGGGTAAAGAAGGGCAACCAGTAGTACAGTCAAGGAGCGCCCTCTATCAGCGCCTAGTTGTCTCCCGCACGCCCCCAAAAACGACCGCTTAGGGGAGTGGGAGGGGAGGGAAGTAGAGGACTATTAGAAAATGAATTACCTCCCTTCGGATACCATCTTGGATTGTCTCGAGGAACAAGCCAGGACCATTCCTCTTTGTTGTATCTGCTCGCTACGACTCCTGCAGTCTTGTAGGCCGATCACTTTGGGTAGCGGATCATCATCATTATCCCCGTGGGATACTGGTCGGGATGGTGAACGTTCAGGGCGCGGTGACACAGGACTAAAGAAAAAGATGGGGGCCAGTGATGATGATGGTAATGGTTTAGAAATAGTTCTCTTCCCCTTCTCGCGTTTGGGGCTCAGCCCTTCAGAGAGGTGGGGAATAACAGTATTTTAAGTCTTCTCTTCACACAAAAAAGTTCTTATCGCTAGTCCTCAAATACATAGTGTGGCTGGACTTTTACCTTTGACTCCCGCACCATGTCCACTGGATTCCTGCATTGTCAACCATGCTGGCAAAGCAAAAACCTTTAACCCTTTGATTCCCTCACCCTGTCCACCAGCTTCCTATAAGAAGTGAAAATCTGTTTTTTCTCTCTCTCAAAATCTGGTACGTTTACGAGTCTTTCAAAAGACATGCTTAAAAAGTGTGCATATCTCTGAATGAACGTCCAAGCTAATAGAACAGATTCAAACGCCACAGGCAATAGTACTTTTGTTGAACTCCAATATTAGCAAAGTATGGATTTGCATATATATATCCTGTGCATCCATTTCCACATGTGCATTCCGTGTGTGCATTTTCTGTTGTATATATACGTATACATATATATCGCACTTCAGTAAACGTAATTAGTTAATAAAAAGGTGTCTTATTAATCAGTAGGAGAAATTATGAAAAATTAGTATTAATCTTCCAACCGCATTTTCTTTATTGTTATAAATTATCGGAAAAAAAGTAAGTCACAACTGTCTGGTTTAAGCAATCAAAGCTTTCCATGAGAACCTCATAATAGATTTCAAGGTCATGTATTTAATAACAATTCTCTACTGATACGCTTGTTAACATCGTTTGCCTATATGTAATTTTTGTTTGAAAAAATTGTCTATCATAATGTTGTTTTTCTGTATTCCTGACAAGTCTGATTTAACTATTTTTAAAGATGTACACTCATATTGAAAACAATAATAATATTCATCATTAACATAGATACACACACACAAAAAGAAACAAAAATTTAAAAAAGGATGATGCGCATACATACAAAAAACAACAACAAAAACAAAAAAACAAAACAAAAAATTAAAGGATGATCTTGATGAA
>JAPXFY010000024.1:50076318-50098818 GCA_030674185.1 Monoplex corrugatus
GACACAAATACTTGATAGCTTTATTCTCCAGAAACCATTCCAGATAAATTTACACAATGGAAGATCTTATCATTTCGTTAAAACAGCTCTGTTATCACATTAGTGGGTTATTTACATCAATACATTATTAGGCAAACTGACACTCAGTAATGCAAACGCAGGAATCCTTTGTGGGTAGGTCTAGTCACCGAATCTTGTTTGCATAATAATTGGAAAGTAGGTAATAAATCATACACCACAGGGGAATGTATACAATGAAATAAATCATTTGTTTCATCACACATTTTATGTTGTTATGTCTAGAATGAGGCAATTAAAGCCCAATTTAGTTCAGATTTGTGTAATATTTGTGTAATCAAATGTCTTGGTATGGTAGTCTTTGTAATTAAAGCCCAATTTAGTCCAATATAATAAAACCCCGATTTAGTTTAATGTCGTTAAAGCCCAATTTAGTTCAGTGTAATAAAAGTCCCATTTAGTTTAATGTACTTAAAGCCAAACTTGGTTCAACGTAATTAAAGCCCTATTTAGTTCCATTTGTGTAATCAAATGACCTGGTATGGTATTGCTTTACAATTAAAGCCCAATTTAGTTCAGTGTAATGAAATCCCAATTTAGTTTAAAGTAGTTAAAGAAAATTTAGTTCAATGTAATTAAAACCCAATTTAGTTCAATGTAAAGAAAGCCCAGTTTAGTTCAGTTTGTGTAATTAAATGTCCTGACATGGTACTCCCTTTGTAATTAAAGCCCAGTTTAGTTCAATGTGTGTGATTACGTGTTTTGGTAAAGGTGTTGTCTTTGTAATTGAAGCCCAGTTTAGTTCAATTTGTGTGATTACATGTTTGGGTATGGTATTGGCTTAGTAATTAAAGCCCAATTTAGTTCAGTTTGTGTGATTACATGTTTGGGTATGCTATTGGCTTTGTAATTAAAGCCCAATTTAGTTCAGTTTGTGTGATTAGATGCCCTGGTATGATACTGTTTTTCTACTTGGGGAATATGTTGTGCATAGGGAATGAGATCGTTACATCGCTTGTACTGTGTCGTTCTGTCCTTTTGTAGATCTGACCAGTATAAGGTTAGAAATGTATGACCAAGTGGTCCCAATATGGACATAAAAACAGTTATGTGTTCTTTGTCTTCTTTTTCTTCCATTTCCTTAACTCTGTGAAGAGCCATTGGGGAAGCGTACTAAAAGAAATATACACACACACATACACACACACACACAATACATACACACACACACACACACACACACACACACACACACACACACACACACACACACACACTCATCACTTATAGTGAAAAGACGTTAAATCAAGCAACAAACGAACACACACACACACACACACACACACACACACACACTCTCTCTCTCTCTGTCTCTCTCTCTCTCTCTCTCTCTCTCTCTCTCACACACACACACACACACATACAAACCTGTTCACCAGGTTCCTCTAGCTATGTCGGTTGTGCGTCAATACCTGGGTCTCAGCAGATGGTTTCTTTGTCCATTCTGCAGTGTTGTTAGTCCATCGGATTCTTCAGTTTTCCCTCCGTCTTCTTCCATCAACAGTTCCTGGTGGACTGATTAAGTATGGCCAGAGAATCTTGTTACATGACCATCCCAACGTAATTTATTTTGTCCTAAATAATGTCAACACATTTTTAATATGGTCCAGCGTGCTGCTTGATGGTTTGGTTCGCTTGTTCATTGGTGAGATGATCACTGCATCTGATGTTAAGTATCTTGCGACATCTCATTTACATGGCTTGGATTCATCTTTCCAAATTCTCTGTGAGGATCCATGTATCACATTCATACAGGAAGATATAATATGCCATGCACATAAGAGCCTGGTCTTGTGTTTTATAGAGATGTTCTTGTCCTTCCATACATGTTTCTGCCTGGACAGTACTGATGTTGTCTTTGCTGCCATGGAGAGAATTCCTGTTTTGGATCCCTCACTGTTAATGATGGACCCTAGGTAAGTGAACTGTTGAACAGTTCCTAGCTTCAGTCCACGGACAGTCATATCAGTAGTGAAGGTGTTGTTGTGGCTGGCCATTAATTTAGTCTCCTGGGCGCTAATTTCCCTGCCATTTCTTGTCGATTTTCATCTAGTATTTCTACAAGCTTTGTGAGTTCTTGCTTACTGTCTGCCAGGCCATCAATGCCATCTGTGAATCGAAGATTTGTGATGATGCTTCTTCCAGTGCCGATTATGCTGACTATGATTATGATTATCTTCAAGTTCGTCAGTCATGATGTTTTCCAAGAATATGTTAAAAAGCGTGGGGGACAGAAAGCAGCCCTGACGAACTCCAACCGAATTAAAGAACCACTTTCCAATAGCACCCTTTGTAAGTACCGTGCTTGTTGCTTTGGAGTACAATTGCTAGATAGTGTTGATTATCTTTTGCCTGATGTCAATGACTGTTTAATGTTGCAATATACGCTCCACTTCAGCATCATAAAGATATACTGCTGTCAAACAAAGATGTATAGAGAAAAATAATTTACTTCACAAAACTATTTATAGTTTCCATAGTTTTATGTAAAATATGTGGAAGAAATGGAAATATTATAAATCCATCACGTATTCAGACAAGTTTTCAGTCAACCAGCATCAGTCCTATAAATTCCAGATTTAGTCATATCGAGCGACCAGGATCATATAGTCAAGACAGTGAATCATGGAACCCTCTCACCAACACACAAGCAAGGAAAACGAGTGAATTAAGTAGAGATCAGCGATTACCTCGTTATCTAGCGAGTCTGACTCTGCCATAAAGCAGTGAAGACACACAGCATTACCAAAAATCGCTGTTTACATCAGGGCAGATCAACGGTATTTCAGATCAGATCAACATCAAGGACACGCTTGAAACCAACAGCCTTTCAACATCAACCAGAAAGCATTTTCCCACTCCTCTGCTGCTGTTAGTGAATCACTACCATAACTGAATTTCGTGTGGGATTCCCAAAGTGGTGCCTTTAATCTCAGCGTTTATTTCTGTTTGCTCTGACTGTTTGCCATCTAGCTCTTCTCTTTTTCGCCTCTGAAAAAGTATCTCACATCGCCAGTCTCTGTACTATGGAATGGTCCCAAGATAAAGATATGGCAGTGTTTATGTAAACTATCTGGTTCTTTGTTCTCGATGTTTTGCATATGACGGTGTTTGGGTAAGCTTTTGTGGTGTCTTTGTAGTCTACGTGTTGTTATTCTGGCGTAACTACTTTTTTTCTTTTTTGTCTTTGATCGCAAAACCAATTGTTTCTGTTATTCTCTGAGTGGCAATATTAGTACTGAGGTACTTCCCAGACAGAGTACACACACAAGTAGATGGCTCAGTCTTTATTTTGTCGTCTCTGAACTCATCCTCAAATGGAGTGGACAGTACGCATTTCCATTTTGTCACGTTGATTTTTTTTGTGATGTTGTTGTTGTTGTTGTTTTGTTTTTCGTTTTTGTTTTGTTTTGTGTGTTTCTGTCTTCCTCTCTTCACACTCTTTGTTTCTATATTGCTTTTTTCCTAGTGTTTGAATTGTTTTGGTACAGACTGACAGAAGTATTTGATGTAAAACCTATACACTAGGTAGGATTTCAGGACCTTACCGTCTCATCAGGCTTATTTGCAGACTTAAAAGCTTGTGCCATTATCGTTTTGGATCTTCTCTATCACATAAATGACATCAGTGACGTTAGAGCATATGGACTTCATTCCGAGCAGGAGACGTTATCTTGAGAGATCGAAACTGAAACTTTTGTGGACGTGATTTCTTTTGTCTCTTCTTTATCGCTGTTTTTATTAATTTATCTGTACATGTATATTTTTTACAAGTTGAAACAAACGGAGTTTTGTGTGTTTTTAATATATGTTTAAGTGTCCTTAGTTATGCTTAAATTTGTTTTCAGACGTGGTTTTTTTTTAAATCCCTATGTGATAAACTGTACGGAGTAGTCATCGAGAGGTGTTCTCCTTAGATTATAAGCACAAATGCATTGATATGTGTACTTAATTTTCTTTTCCTTTTCTCCTGTTGAAGTAGTGTGTATGTTTTGAAACATTTTTAACCCTGATATGGCTCTACACAATGGGCTGGACTTTAAACAAAAATAACAAGAACAAGGTATGGCTTGAACTGTGAATGTGAGGCAAAAAAACAAACAAAGAGAAATTGGACATCATCATTGCCTCGTACAAATTCGACTTAACATGCAAGGAAGAGTCATAACTGACTTATTTGCCATGGATGAATCTGTAACTGAAGAATTAAACCAACCAATCTGCTTCAAATTTGATGTAGATATCCTTGATTTTTGTATTATACTCTTCAATTTTGAATCTGCATTTCAGCTCTTTTTTGATAACAGGAATGTTTGGCAAAATTTCATCTAAGATACAGTTTGAACATATGTTTTAGCAAACAACATTATAAAGTCAAGATCTGTATAACCAACATTACCATAATTACTATACAGTAATCCACATTTGAAAATATTATTTTAAGGTTCCATAAGAATAAACTATAACAAACGATTTGGGGTGAATTCATAATCAAACAAAAACTATGTTTTACAAGTTATCACATTTTGAGATGTTCACATAAGGATATTTCTCTATATTTAACCAAGGACTCCTCAGTATATTATTTATAGGTTGTTACAATTTAAGACGTTCACATAAAATGTTCCAGAGTAAACTGCACATATAGATAGCAGATCGTTCACAGAATTTCACAGTTCATACTTCAGCTTCTCAAACACATCAATCGAAATATACCATCCATCATAGCAGTGAGGGGGGGGGGGGGGTAGGGGGGAAAGATCAGTCAGTAATATATTCACCACTAAAGCCCTTAACAGCGGGAAACGAGCAACGCCGCAAAACAGATCAAAAGGGGAGACCACCCAGGTGCAATGCAAGAAAGGATATGATGGGTGAAATCAATAGACGCACCGGTCGACCTGAAAGAGTTGAGACCACAACTGGCTGCCAGTTCCTTTCACCAGACATCCGTCAGTGGGTATTGACTCAGTAGTCAAAGGGCTGGGACCATCACAGGCACAAGACGCGGGGAGCAATAACCTGCAGGTTTGTGAAAGGAGCGGATTTATGTGCAGCGGAGATTTAGTAGGAGGAGGGAATACTGTAACGCCATAATTTGATTAAAACAACAACACAAAACAACAAAACAACAACAACAACAACAAGCATTAAAACGACTATTAATTACTAGCCATGATGGTGACGATGGTGGTGGTGGTGGTGGTGGTGGTGGTGATGGTAATGGTGATGATAATGCTGCTGATGATGATGATGATGATGATGATGATGACAATGATGATGATGATGATGAAAGACGACAACGACAATGACGATGATGATATGATGATAACAACAACGATAATGATAAGAAGAAGAAGAAGAAGAAAAAAAAGAAAACGATGATGATGATGATGATGAAATAATAAAAAAAAAAAAAATAATAATAATAATTTCACTTGTTTATCACAAATAATCCATGTCAAAAGCATGCTTGTTGCATTTTACAGGATAGAACAAATAACAATAAGAAATAATAATAATAATATGATAATATAATAATAACGATAATAATAATAATAATAATAATAATTTTACTTGTTTATCGCAAATGATCCATGTCAAAAGCGTGCTTTTTGCATTTTACAGTAGAGAACAAATAACAGTGCACACAGACACACAGACACACACACGCACACGCACATAGAAGAGAGAGACAGACAGACAGACAAGGAAAGAGAGTGGGAGGGAGAGAGAGAGAGAGAGGGAAGGAGGGTGAGAGACAGACAGACACACAGACACACAGACAGACACACAGACAGACATGACAGAGACATAGAGAAACAGAGGCAGATAGAGAAAGAGACAGGATGCACTTCTGAAAACTCATTACCATTTTTATCCAGAATATACACGTGTGTATGGGTGCATGTATGTGCCCAGAAAACAGCAATAACTGGGGTTACACTTCTAGTTTTACTTTTCTTCTGCAGTTTTAGTTGTGGATTTTTCATGTTGTGTATAACTAACTTTGACAATATTCCCATAAACCAGAAGAACAAGAAAACCAATGTAAGCGCGTCTCCAACAAGACAAAACAAAACAAGCGCAAATTTTCGGCCAACTAGCCTTTGTCAAGCGCGAACGCACGGTCACAGACAAATCACAGACACCAAACAATGGATAATAAAAACGGGACTAAAAACTTCCCTGCCGCCTCGTCCAGTGGGTAAGAGATGGAATGCCCATGTCATCATGAGCAGTAGTAAGAAAAGGGGAGAGGGAAGGCAACTGTGATGTCAAAAGGGAAGTGAGATAAGTTCTGCAATTTTGAGAAGTGGCCATGCTCTATCGGTATAGCCCTGTTCTGAAGAAGGCACAGGGCAAGAGCCAAGAGATAAGGGAGTAGATTGTGCCCGGTGCCAAGAATCTGGTAGGCGTGGGAACAGGAAGAGACATGAAACGGCATGTCTGAATTTTGTTACTCATGGTTTGTCGTTAAGACCATGTGGTTTGCGTGTTCCAAGTTTATTTATGAGGTGGGATTCTCTGTCTTTCCTGTCTATGGTGCTGTTATTGTGTAGAAGCCACAGACCTTTCACTCGGATGTCATTGATTGAGTGGTCTGATTGGTTGAAGTGATTGGGGATAGTTTTATCCCTTTGGTGGCGGATATCAGCCAAGTGTTCTTTGAAACGTGTGTCAAGAGTGCGTCCAGTTTCACCAATATACAATTGGGAACATTTAGAGCAGCTGATCAAGTAGACAATGTTATAAATTTGACAGTTGAAATGTTTTGTAATTCTCATATGAGATTTGGGGCCTTTGACTGTGGTGGCTGAGCACAAGAAAGGACAAGTCTTGCATTTAGGTTTGTTGCATGGAGAGGTTCCTGGAGGTTGGCTGACTGGTTTGCTGAGATTCGAATGCACCAGCAAGTCGCGGAGATTGGTGTCTCTCTTGTAGACGATCAAAGGGCGCTTGTCAAAGGTTTCACCTGTAGTGGGACTGGATCGCAAAATGTTCCAGTTGGACAAGATGATCCTTTTTATGAGGTGCACGGACGGGTGGTAAACTAGACTGAGGACTGGCCGATCCTCTGTGACAGCTTTGGGCTTTGAATGGAGGGCATTTGGCCGAGAGACAGAGCTGACTTTTTTCCGGGCTTCATTGATGACCTCGGGTGGGTAATGTCTGCGCAGGAAAAATCTAGTCATTTCAACTGCTTTGTCCTGAAAATTGTCTTCGTCTGAGCAGAGGCGTCGTAGTCTCAAGAACTGCGAGTAGGGAATGCTGTTTCTGGTGTTGGAAGTGTGAGATGATTGGTAGTCCAGGTAGGAATGTGAATCTGTAGGTTTGTAGTGGACTGTAGTGACTAGTTGTTCAGATTGAAGGGAAACTTCGATATCCAGGAAGCTTATGGATGTGTTTGAAATTTCATATGTGAACTTGATGGATGGGTGAAACGTTTGAACGTAGTGGATGAATTGTAAAAGTTGGTCATGATCGAGGGATGTCATGCCAATGCAATCGTCTATGTATCTTTTGTATAATTCAGGTTTGGGTTTCTTGTATTGTTGTAGGATATGTTCCTCCAAATATCCCATGAATAAGTAGGCATAGCTGGGGCCCATCTTAGTACCCATGGCGACTCCGCTAACTTGCCAGAACGTCTTATCTCCGAACGAAAATGTGTTCATGGTAAGAACCAGTTCGGCAAGTCGGACAAGGATTGAAGTGGACAATGTTTGGTCACGTCGTTTGTCCAGAAAATGTTGGAGAGCTTTTAACCCGTCGGAGTGGGGTATGCTGGTGTACAGAGAGGTCACATCCAAAGTGAACAGGTATTGGGGTTTGAAGGTGTGGTCTTCATTTAATATTTGAATCAGATCCAATGTATGGTTAGTGTCTTTGATGAAGGTAGGCAAAGCCTGGACTATAGGTTGCAAAATGTGGTCAAGAAACTGAGAAATGTTTTCAGTGGGGCAGTTGCAAGCTGACACGATAGGACGGCCAGGATTGTTGGCTTTATGTATTTTGGGAAGTAAATAAAAAAGTGATTGGACTGGAAGTTGTTTGATGAGTAGTCTGGCAGTGGGGGGCAGCTGCTTAGAGGTTATGAGATTGTTGATAAGTTTGGATATCTTGGCATGATTGGTCATGTGGGCAGGTTGGTCCAACTTTTTGTAGAAGGCGTGATGGTGGAGTTGTTTCTGGGCTTCCTTGATATACAGATGTCTGTCCCAGACTACAATTGCAACCCCCTTGTCTGCTGGTTTGATGACAATGTCGTCTCTGTTTTTGAGGGAGTGTAGTGCGTCCCTTTCTTCTTTGGAGATGTTGGAATGTTTCTTGGGTCGCATGTTGAGACAGTCTATTTCTTGGTGGCATTTGTTGATGTAATGTTCAACTTCGGGAAAGGTGTTGCGGGGAGGTTCCCGATGAGCAGGCTTATGGAAAAGTTTTGTGAATAAGTCAGCATAAGGATTCAATTTTTGTTTGGGAGGATGTCCCAGTACTGCCATCCAACGTAGGGATCTAAAAAATCGTTGGCAGCTATTGATAGTTTGGTATTTACTGGCGGATGGTTTTAAAGGGACAAATTTGAGGCCCTTTGAAAGGGCTGACACTTCCGCCTCAGAGAGTGGTAAGTTTGAAGGAATGCAATGTACAAGGGGGTGACGTGCAGAGCTAGAGGAAGGTGGAGAGGGGGCTGGGTTGCTGATAGGTGTCAAGAACGGTGCAGACGGGTTTGCAGTCTTGTTCAAGTTGGTTAATTTTTTGTCTTTTATGGTCTGCATGTGTTTTTGTAGTGACGCATTGAAATTGATGACGGTGGTTTTAATGAAGAGACTGAGAGTTGGGTTTAGTGTTCTGCTGATTACAGAACTGAAGTATTTCTGAGATTTGTCGGCGATGGACAGTTTGCGTTCTAAGTGTACTATGTGGGTTTTCATGATCTGTTTGCTTGCTTTAAGAAGGATATTTTTAGTGGCCTGCAAAAGTTTTTTATTTTCACTGTCGGAAGGAGTGTGTTTGAATTGAAACCCTTTCGGGATGAAGTTTCTGCGTAAGCAACAACGCAGAAAGTATAAATGACTGTTTGTTTTTGTTTTGGTGAAACAGATTTTAGAATAGGATACAGCGAGTGAAAAAAGCGGAGGAGGAAGAGATCGGAAACCAGACAGAAGACGGGAATGTAAGTAGGTTGGAAAATGTGACATTCTGTAAGAATCTGAGATAAAAGCAAGAGGATAAAAAGAGGCTAAAACAATTTTAAAATGTAGTAAATAAAAGACGTAGTTCAAGACACTTATACAGATAAAACGCAGTCTTGGGGTATATTACAAGATCCAAAACAAGAGTGACTGCCCGCGCCCAAGCAAACACACTTGTGTTTGCTTGGTCGCGGGCAGTCACTCTTGTTTTGGATCTTGTAATATTCCCATAGGAAGAAACATAAAAACAGAAATGAGACTCCTTTTTGGGACATGCAGATGTGTAAACTTTTGAAGAAACTTGCAGACTTTTTACAAGACTGTACATTGCCGAACATACACGAACATCATAGCCCCTTCCCCATTTTCTTCTCCATCCCTGTTCCGTAACAATGTTGTCTTGCCCTAAATCCTTTTCAACCCCTAGTAGTCCACTGGAGTAATGATGGTACTACTTCTTTTATTCCTTGTCGAAACAGATTGCCCTGCAAGTTCCAGACGACACAAGAAGGGTTGTTTTGTCGATCTCCTGAGACAATCCAAGATGGTATCCAAAAAGGGGGTAATTCATTTTCTAACAGTCCCCATATTCCCCAGAGGTTGCTTTGAGACGTGAGGGAGACAACCAACCACGCTGATATGGGGCAGTTTTGAAAGAGCCTGTGGTTGTCTTCCCTGCCCCATGTCACCTTTGACATTTGACCTCGTAATGTTTCGGTAGTTTGCCATCGAAGCTGGTCAAGATGATCTGTCAATGATTTAGATTGACAGAAATAAATGCTGGTTATCGTTAGCATGAGTAGCTAGCTGAACAGAGTTTTGTTCTTTGCCATCATCTCTTTGCTTTCACCAGTCACCATCAAGACCCTCATTTTAGTTGACTTCTGTTTAGAAAATAGTACATAATCAATTATCATAGAGGGAGACCTTCTAGCTGTATGAGGTGTTGCCACCATGCCTGGGATGGTAGCTGACACTGCTCAGGCTTGAGGTTGGTAAAGCATGAAGGAAGAATAGCTGGTCCCTCAAAACTCAGACTCAAGACTACAGAGAGTAGATTAGAATATTGTCATATGTTTTGTAAGTTATAGGTTGTTTCTATGTGAACAATACTTGCCTTACATGTATAAAATTGATATCATTTCTGTTATCATATTGTCCATTGATGCTTGATTATTGTTCAACAAAGGGATGTGGTTTGTTAAACGGGTTCACAGGGGAAATGTTGACATGTGCTTAGATCTTGATGTTCATTTTCAAACTTCCAATGTATAAAATATCATTATGTATGCTGTATGGAGTTCATATGTCAACGTTGTCTTTTCATATGTATATAATTGTTTTTGTTTGTTTGTAATTTTACGTTGCCACAGCGCATGTTAGATGTCCATTTGTTGTGAAGCAAAAGATAAATTTACAAACATTTTAAGAGAAGTCTGCAGAAAATAGATTATTAGTGCATCAATTTCAGTTACGTGTTTGGATTCTGCATGTTTGTTTTTGAATTCAGTCACCATGGTATACATCATAGTAAACTTATGGACAGGTTCATTTCCATCAAAACATTTTACTTTAATGACTTCTTGACTTGAAAGAAGAAAAGAATGCTGTATGACTACAGTTCATGATAGTCTGACATTAATATCAATTTAGTGTTTGATGATCTGACATTAATATCAATCTAGTATTCATAGTTTCTGGCTATACTGGACTCATGTGACACTTTTGGTAGAAAACTGTTAATATGAGAAATCCCTACAGGCTCAACTGATTTTACTAAACTGTATAACCTTTTTTGATTTGTGTCCAGATTCTCCAAAACACACACACGGAGCAACATTAATTAAAATGTATCATTTTCCCATTTTTGTTTGAATTTCAAGTGATTTTGAATACAAATTAACTATGTTGAATTTCAAGTGGGTTGAATATGAATTAACTATGTTGAATTTCAAGTGGGTTTGAATATGAATTAACTCTGTTGAATTTTAAATGGGTTTGAATATGAATTACCTCTCTTGGTGGGTTTGAATATGAATTAGTTCTGTTGAATTTCGAGTGATTTTGAATATGAACTAACTCTGTTGAATTTCAAGTGATTTTGAATATGAATTAACTGTTGAACTTCAAGTGGGTTTGAATATGAATTAATGCTGTTGAATTTCAAGAGATTTTGAATATGAATCAACACTGTTGAATATCAAGTAATTTTGAATATGAATTTAACGCTGTTCAATTTCAAGAGATTTTGAATATGAATTAACACTGTTGAATATTAAGTACTTTTGAATATGAATTAACATTTTTGAATTTCAAGTAGTTTTGAATATGAATTCACTGTAGAATTTCAAGCGATTTTGAATATGAATTAACTCTGGGACTGGTCTGTTTTATATTCCCGCGATGCCTGTTGTCACAATGATGCAAGTACTTGCCATCATTACCCTGTAGTGTTCCTGTCTGTCCTCCATCACACCACCATAGGGCTGACCAGGTTTCACTTCTTTTGCTCTTCCCAATGCAAGCAGTCCACAAGGGGGTGTCATTGTCAGTTCACCCAAGACATCGTCCGCCAAAAGAGACATCACTATTATGCATGGTCACTAGGGGAGACGTCCAATGCTGTTGTGTTCTGATTGAAACACCCACAGGACGCCACTTCTGTGTCCCTTCATCTCCCACTCACTCCCCTGCTGACGACACATGGTCAGTGCTGGTAGACTGAATACGTGTACCTATCTCACCCAACCCCCTATTCTTTCTACAGACTGGAGATAACTACCATGTGGGCTACCTCCAAACGCAGCCCTCTTGAATGTCCCAATGCTTCAGACTTCAACAAGGCTACCTCAATGGCAAAACTATAGGAAAAAAAATAATGATGTCTTCGACAAAAATAGAGTGTAAATCGAAATTAGAATGTAAATCGGAATTGCAGTTTTTAATAATGCTGTGATAAGTGAATATGAAGACGATGACGATGATGCTGTGGAGAACTGCTTTAGCTTAAAAACTGTATGACAGGGTTGCGCACTACACTCTCTGCCATAATGTACACAGTGGCGTAAACTGGACCTAGTGATAAAGACACGAAATGTTGATAAGTAGCGCAAGAAGGTAAATCCATGAAGTGAAAAAGATTTGATCATATTTTACTACTCACCGAAAAGGATTACATAGTCAAGACAGTGAATCATGGAACCTCTCACCTACATACAAGCAAGGAAAACAAGTGAATAAGTAGAGAACAGCGATTACCTTGCCACAAAGCAGTGAAGACACACAGCATTAACAAAAATCGCTGTTTACATCAGTAGCAGATCAATGGTATTCCAGATCAGATCAACATCAAGGGCACGCTTGAAATCAGCAGCCTTTCAACATCAACCAGAAAGCATTTTCCCATCCACTGCTGCTGTTAGTGAATCATTACCATAACTGAATTTCGAGTGGAGTTCCCAAGTGGTGCCTGTAATCTCAGCGTTTATTTCTGTTTGCTCTGACTGTTTGCCATCTAGCTCTTCTCTTTTTCGCCTCTGAAAAAGTATCTCACATCGCCAGTCTCTGTACTATGGAATGGTCCCAAGATAAAGATATGGCAGTGTTTATGTAAACTCTCTGGTTCTTTGTTCTCGATGTTTTGCATATGACGGTGTTTGGGTAAGGCTTTGTGGTGCCTTTGTAGTCTACGTTTTGTTATTCTGGTGTAACTACTTTTTTTCTTTTTGTATTTGATCGCAAACCAATTGTTTCTGTTATTCTCTGAATGGCAATTAGTACTGAGGTACTTCCCAGACAGAGTACACACACAAGTAGATGGCTCAGTCTTTATATTTGTCGTCTCTGAAACTCCTCCTCAAATGGAGTGGACTGTACGCATTTCCATTTTCTCACGTTGTTGGTTTTTTGTGTGTTGTTGTTGTTGTTGTTGTTATTTTGTTTTTTGTTTTTATTTTGTTTTGTTTGTTTCTGTCTTCCTCTCTTCACACTCTTTGTTTCTATATTGCTTTTTCTAGTGTTTGAATTGTTTTGGTACAGACTGACAGAAGTATTTGATACAAAACCTATATGCTAGGTAGGACTTCAGGACCTTGCCATCTCATGAGGTTTATTTGCAGACTTACTCTAAAAGCTTGTGCATTATCATTTTGGATCTTCTCTATCACATAAGTAACATCAGTGACGTTAGTGTATATGGACTTCATTCTGAGCAGGTGACGTTATCTTGAGAGATCGAAACTGAAACTTTTGGGCACGTGATTTCTTTTTTCTCTTCTTTTCTTTGTTTTTGTTAATTTTTCTATACATGTATCTTTTTTAAAAGTTGAAATAAACGGAGTTTTGTGTGTTTTGATACATGTTTCAGTGTCCTTAGTTATGCTTAAATTTGTCTTTAAGTGTGTTTCTTTAATCCCTATGTGATAAATTGTACGAAGTAGTGATTGAGAGGCGTTTTCTTTATTTATTATAAGCACAAATGCATTGATATGTGTACTTAATTTTCTTTTCCTTTCTCTGATGGAGTATTGTGTATGTTTTGAAACATTTTTAACTCTAATTAGGCTCTACGCAATAGGCTGGACTTTAAACAAAAATAACAAGAACAAAGTATGGCTTAACTTGTGAATGTGAGGCAAAAAACAAAGAGAAATTGGACATCATCATTGCCACGTACAAATTCGACTTAACATGCAAGGAAGAATCATAACTGACTTATTTGCCATGGATGAATCTGTAACTGAGGAAATAAACAACAATCTGCTTCAAATTTGATGCATCATCCTGATTTTTGTACTGTACTCTTCAATTTGAATCTGCATTTCAGCTCTTTTTTGATAATAGGAATGTTTGGTAAAATTTCATTTAAGATACAGTTTGAACATACGTTTTAGCAAACAACATTATAGAGTGAAGATCTGTGTAACCAAATTACCATGATTACTATACAGTAATCCGCATTTGAAAATGATTTTTTTAAGGCTCCATAAGAAAAAATTATAACAAAAAATTCCGATGAATTCATAATCAAGGAAACTTTGTTTTACGAGTTATCACATTTTGAGATGTGCACATAAGGATATTTCTCTATAGTTAACCAAGGACTCTTCAGTATTTTATTTTATAGGTTGTTACAATTTAAGGCATTCACATAAAATTTTCCAGAGTAACTGTACATATAGATAGCGGATTGTTCACAGAATTTCACAGTTCATACTTCAGCATCTCAAACACAACAATCGAAATATACCATCCATCATAGCAGTGAGGGGGGTAGGGGAAAGATCAGTCAGTAATATATTCACACTAAAGCCCTTAACAGCGGGAAACGAGCAACACGGCAAAACAGACCAAAAGGGGACCACCCAGGTGCAGCGCAAGAAAGAATATGACGGTGAAATCAATAGACGCACGGTTCGACCTGAAAGAGTTGAGACCACAACTGGCTGCCAGTTCCTTTCACCAGACATCCGTCAGTGGGTATTGAGTCAGTAGTCAAGGGCTTGGACTATCACAGGCACAAGACGTGGGGAGCAATAACCTGCAGGTTTGTGAAAGGAGTGGATTTATGTGCAGCGGAGATTTGGTAGGAGGACGGGAATACTGTAATGCCATAATTTGATTAAAAAACAACACAAAACAACAACAACAACAACAACAAGCATTAAACGACTTTTAATTACTAGCTATGATGGTGACGATGGTGGTGGTGGTGGTGGTGGTGGTGTAGTGATAATGATGATGATGATGATGATGATGATGATGATGATGATGACAATGACAATGATGATGATGAAAGATGACAATGACAATGACGATGATGATATGATGATAACAACAACAACGATAATGAGAAGAAGAAGAAGAAGGAAGAAGAAGAAGAAATAATGATGAGATGATGATGATGATGATGATGATGATGATGACGAAATAATAATAATAATAATAATAGTAATAATAATGATAATGATAATAATAATAATAATTTCACTTGTTTATCGCTAATAATCCATGTCAAAAGCATGCTTGTTGCATTTTACAGGATAGAACAAATAACAATAAGAAATAATAATAATAATAATAATAAAAAGAATAATATTAATAATGATAATATAATAATAATAATAATGATAATAATAATAATAATATAATAATAATAATAATTTCACTTGTTTATCCATGTCAAAAGCATGCTTGTTGCATTTTACAGGAGAGAACAAATAACAGTGCACACAGACACACATACACACACACGCACACGCACATAGAGAGAGAGAGACAGAAGACAAGGAAAGAGAGTGGGAGGGGGAGAGAGAGAGAGGGGGGAAGGAGGGTGAGAGAGAGACAGACAGACAGACACACAGACAGACAGACATGACAGAGGCATAGAGACACAGAGATAGACAGAGAAAGAGACAGGATGCACTTCTGAAAACTCATTACCATTTTTATCCAGAATATACACGTGTGTATGGATGCATGTATGTGCCCAGAAAACATCAATAACTGGGGTTATACTTCTAGTTTTACTTTTCTTCTGCAATTTTAGTTGTAGATTTTTAATTTTGTGTATAACTAAATTTGACAATATTCCCATAGGAAGAAACATAAAAACAGAAATGAGAATGGTTTTGTGGACATGCAGATGTTTAAACTTTTGAAGAAACTTGGAGACTTTTTACAAGACTGTACATTGCCGAACATACACGAACATCATAGTCCCTTCCCCATTTTCTTCTCCATCCCTGTTCCGTAACAATGTTGTCTTGCCCTAAATCCTTTTCAACCCCTAGTAGTCCTGGACACTGGAGTAACGATGGTACTACTTCTTTTATTCCTTGTTGAAACGGATTGCCCTGCAAGTTCCAGACGACACAAGAAGGGTTGTTTTGGTCGATCTTCTGAGACAATCCAAGATGGTATCCAAAAGGGGGGTAATTCATTTTCTAACAGCCCCCATATTCCCAGAGGTCGCTTTAAGACGTGAGGGAGACAACCAACCACGCTGATAGGGGCAGTTATTGAAAGAGCCTGTGGTTGTCTTCCCTGCCCCATGTCACCTTTGACATTTGACCTTGTAATGTTTCGGTAGTTTGCCATCGAAGCTGGTCCAGAGGATCAGTCAATGATTTAGATTGACAGAAATAAGTGCTGGTTATCGTTAGCTTGAGTAGCTATTGAACAGGGTTCCGTTCTTTGTCTCCAACTCTTTCCTTTCTTCAGTCAACATGAAGATCTTGATTTAAATGTACTTGCATTTAGAAAATAGTACATTATCCATTATCATAGAGGGAGGCCTTCTAGCTGTATGAGCTGTTGTCTCCTTGCCTGGGAATGGTAGCTGACACTGCTTAGTCTTGAGACAGGTAAAGCAGGGTGGGAGAATAGCTGGACCTTCAGAAATCAGAATCAAGACTGCAGACAGTAGATTAGAATATTGTCTTATATGATTTGTAAGTTATAGGTTGTTTCTATGTGAACAATATATGTCTTACATGTACACATTGATATCATTTCTGTTATCACATTGTTCGTTGATGCTTGATTATCGTTCAGCAAAGGGATGTGGTTTGTGAAACGGGTTTATAGGAGAAATGCTGATTTGTGCTTAGATTTTGATGTTCATTTTTTAAATTTCCAGTGTATCAATATCATTATGTATATTCTGTATGCTACATGGAGCTCATATGTCAAGATTGTCTTTTCATGTGTGTATAATTGTTTTTGTTTGTTTGTGCCTTGTCGTTGCCACATTGTGTGTGAGATGTTCGTTTGTTGTGAAGCGAAAGATGAATTTAGAAAAGTCGAAAAAAAAAGACTGCAGACAATGGATTATTAGTGCATCAATTTCAGTTAAGTGTTTGAATTCTGCATGTTTGTTTTTGAATTCACCCACCATGGCATACGTCATAGTGACGTTAAGGACAGGTTCATTTCCATCGAATCATTTACATTAATGATTTTTAAGTTGAAAATAGAAAAGAATGATAGTCTGACATTAATATCAATTTAGTATTCATAGTTTCTGGCTACAGTGGACTCATGTGACAATTTGGTAGAAAACTGTTGATATGAGAAATCCCTACAGGCTCAACTGATTTTCTAAACTGTATAACCTTTTTTTGGTTTGCGTCCAGATTCTCCCAAACACACACACACACAGCAACATTAATTCAAATATATCATTTTCCCATTTTCGTTTGAATTTCGAATTAAATTATTTTGAATGTGAATTAACTCTGTTGAATTTCAAGTGGGTCTGAATATGAATTAACGCTGTTGAATTTCAAGTGATTTTGAATATGAATTAACGCTGCTGAATTTCAAGTGATTTTGAATATGAATTAGCACTGTTGAATTTCAAGTAATTGTGCATATGAATTAACTCTGTTGAATTTCAAGTGGGTTTGCATATGAATGCTGTTGAATTTCAGGTGGGTTTGAATATGAATTAACACTGTTGAATTTCAAATGATTTTTGGAAATGAATTGATTCTGTTGAATTTCAAGTGATTTTGAATATGAATTGAACTCTGTTGAATTTTAAGTGTTTTGAATATGAATAACGCTGTTGAATATAAGTGATTTTGAATATGAATCTAACGCTGTTCGAATTCAAGGATTTTGAATATGAATTAAACTTGTAATTTAAGTGATTTTGAATATGAATTAACACTGTTTGAATTTAAGTGTTTTGAATATGAATTAAACTCTGTAGAATTTCAAGCGATTTTGAATATGAATTAACTCGGGTAGTGATATTGTGCAATGACATGTATCCATCGTTACCCTGTAGTGTTCCTTTCTGTCCTCCATCACACCACCATAGGGCGACCAGGTTTCACTTCTTTTGCTCTTCCCAATGCAAGCAGTCCACATAGGGGGGGGTGTCATTGTCAGTTCACCCAAGACATCGTCCACCAAAGGAGACATCACTATTATGCATGGTCACTAGGGGAGACGTCCAAGCTGTTCCGTCCTGATTGAAACACCCACAGACGCCTCTTCTGTGTCCCTTCATCTCCCACTCTCTCCCCTGCTGACAACACATAGTCAACGCTGGTAGACTGAATACGTATAACTCTCCCACCCCCCTATCCCTTCTATAGAGTGTAGATAACTACCTTGTGGGCTACCTCCAAACGCAGCCCTCTTGAATGTCCCAATGCTTCAGATTTCAACAAAGTTAATCAATGGCAAAACCATAGGCAAAAAATATATGATGTCTTCCAACAAAAATAGAGTGTAAATGGAAATCTCAGACAGTTTTTCATGATGCTTTGATCAGTGACGATGAAGACGAAGACGATAACGATGATGCTGTAGAGAACTGTTTTAGCTTAAAACTGCATGACAGGGTTGCGCTCTACATTGCTGCCATAATGTTACATCGTGGACATAGTCATAAGGACTCGAAATGTTGATAAACACGCCAAGAAGGTAAATCCATAAAGAGGGAAAGATATGATCATATTTTACTACTCCCCAAAAGCATTAAAAGTGCAGGTAGGAACAGATTGGGATTAAAAAGGGAAATAGTGATGTTGGGAAAGTGGGGGCTAGGGGTGAGGGTCTTTTAACGGGTTCAATCTTGTAACTTTCCATACTTCATTCCAAAACACTACCCACCACGTAATAGGCAATGATGAAATTCCTATGGAATCACCGACCATCCTACCAGCAGTCATTTTCTCTTTAAACATTCTGAGCCAAAGAAAACATTTTATTACATTTATTTTCCGCCTCTTGCAATGAAAGCCTCTTTTTCTTTAAAATTAAAAGTTCAAAAACAGTGAACAGATTATATGAAAATTGAAATTGATAACGTTATGCAACAATCACAACAACTAAACAATAACAAGTATCTGGAAAACAACATCTAAATCTCAAAATTCACAAGATGAATAATTTAAGAGAATGCGGCGCCAAATAATTCATTTTGGAAATGTCATTTCGCTTTTCTGCACTGTATTGAAACTTGTGGCTCAGTGAGAGAGGTATGTGTGTTGATACATACAGAAATCACGCATTTTTTGTTTGTTTGATATTCCTTTTTCATACACACACACACACACACACACACACACACACACACACACACACACATATATATATATATATATATATATATATACATACATATATGTATATATACATATATACATGTATATGTATGTATATATATATTATATATATATATTGTGTGTGTATGTATGTGTGTGTGTAGTGTGTGTGTGTGTGTGTGTGTGTGTGTGTGTGTGTGTGTGTGTGTGTGTGTGTGTGTGTGTGTGTGTGCATGTGTCATGTGTGCATTTGTGTGTATAATTTTTTACTTGTGTTAAGAATATTTCCTTTGATTGAATTTAGATTAGTGATCAAAGCTTCAGGCTGAATTAGGTATACACTAAAGAGTAGATAGACAAAGGAGAATACGTAAGGTTTGTGATGACAACGCCTTAGTTGATGAGTTTTACTAAACTTTTAAATGTTCTATATGATGACCGACTAAAGTTTGTTCCACCCAAACATCTTTCAGTAAACCAATATTCTCATTGTGTAAACTTCATTTCTGAGAGATAAAAAGATCAACTAAAATTAGCAAATTTTATCAATTTTTCTAAATTGTATCACTATCGTCTGAACATTTCGACTATACTAATGCAAGACAAATTCAAATGGACTTTTTTTTCTGTTGGACTGTTGCAAGCTCTGCTTCATGTTATGTTGGTTCTGTTCGATTTTCGTTTATTTGTTGGCATCCTCCATGCCCCAGATTGGGTTAAACGATCTATTAACATTGAATAAACATTGAAGTCTTTGTACAACCCTCATAACCACACGATCGATACTTAACAATTATTTACTTATTTTGTTTATCTGTTCTTTTCTTTGAAGATGAGATACACAGATATACATATCATATTCGTGTAACCAAGATTATTCCAATGATAGATTGATACAATTCTAGAAAAAATTAAGGATTGGTAAAACATATGCTAGGTAGGACCTCAGGACGTGGCCAGCTCATGGGTGTATGTGCAGGCTTAAGGCTTGTGTCATGATCACCATACACATGGCATCTGTGACACTAGTGCATATGGAATTCATTCCGAGCGTGGAGACGTCATCTTGAGAAACTGAAACTGAAACTGAAATTGAAAATGATCACACAAAGAAGACGTCTATCGCAGTCATTCAATTAGCTCAAAAATCCCAAAGGGGCGTCTTTGGTTCGCCAGTACTGATCCAATGTTGAGATCAACAGTTGACAGACGCATAATAAAGACATATGTTTTCTATGCAAACGTGGCACTTGAATCCCTCAACAATGTTCTCTTTCTCTCTGTCTGTCTATTTGTCTGTTTGTCTGTCTCTCTGTCTTTTGTCTGTCTGATCTGTCTGTGTTTCTGTCTGTCTGTCTGTCGGTCGTCGGTCGGTGGTCGGTCGGTTGGTTGATCTCTCTCTCTCTCTGTCTCTCTCTGTCTCTCTCTCTCTCTCTGGTTATCTTTCTGCTCTCTCTCTCTCTCTTTCATCTCTCTCTCTCTCTCTCTCTCTCTTTCTCTTCTCTCTCTGTCTCTCTGTCTCTCTCTCTCTGTCTCTCTCTCTCTCTCTTTTGTCTCTGTCTGTCTGTCTGTCTAGTCTCTCTCTCTCTCTCTCCTCTCCTCAACTGTATGTGCGTGTGTGTGTGTGTGTGCGTGCGTGCGTTGTGTGTGGGGTGTGTGTGTGTGTGTGTGTGTGTGTGCCTGTGTCTGTGCGTGCTGTACGTGTGTCTGTGTGTGTGTCGGTGTATGTCTGTGTATATTCGTTTTCTTTTCATTTTTCACTTCCTAGTTACAGAGTCAACACGTACAATGGACAGTATTGTATACATGTACAAAATCTCACAATCTGGGAAGATACTTTCTCTAGTAAAGTACAGCGACAGCATTGTGTGAATGTGCACATCTCCTACAACAGTATATTTTGTATAGAAAAGAATAGCACACAAAAACAAAGACTCCCCAGGACAGTGATGGCATGGTGGTTTGAACCCTGAGATCGAAGAAAAACCACGACAACCAGGTAAATGTGGCTGTAGAAACCCACGTTTGAAATATATTACCGTGAAACTGTCGGTGCATAAGGATAAAAACCACTCACTTGGCCCCCAACACCTGGACGTTCAGTGGTATGAAATGCCGTCATAGACTGGATGAGTGCTGCACAGGCATATTCGTCGTCGTCGTCGTCGTTGTCGTCGTCGTCATCATCATCATCTCATCATCATCATCATCATCATCATTTTCAGCAGCAGCAGCGACTCACACATCGACGTCGTCGTCACGTCATCTCGTCGTCGTCGTCATCGTCATCGATCGATCGATCATCATCATCATCATCATCATCATCATCAGTATTATATTTGTTATTATCACGCTGTTATTATCATCATTATTATAATCATATCAGTGTCATTGTTATTACTATTAGTAGCATTATTATTATTATTATTTGTTGTTGTTATCATTGTATTATCATCACATCATCTATCATCATCATCATCATTATTATTATTATCATCATCATTATCATTATTATATTATATTATTATATTATCATCATCATTCATTATTATTATTATCATCATCATCATCATTATTATTATAATTATCGTTGTTATTATTATCATCATTATCATTATCATTATTATTCACGTTATCACAATGGATTTTCCCATGTGAAACTCGGGCTGCTCTCCCAGTGAGAAACGCGTCTCTTCGGTGCTGCGCCACTCGTTTTATGAGGGACTATAATCATTGCACAATGACCCTGAAATTTTAAAAACAACAACAACAAAAGGAAAAGAACTGGGAATGAAAATTATGTACAAGTAGCAATGCATTTGCTTTTATAATCTGAGGATATGCCCATGGCGTTGAACATTCCAGCCAATTTATCAACAGAGGGTTTAAGAAAACATACCGGAATACAAATGTAAAAATAATTAAGGACACTGAAATATATATATCAAGAAACTGACCTAAATTACCTAAAGTTGCTTCTGCGTATCACATTTCCTTAGAGCTAAAAATACTGTTAATACCTGTACTCAATTATTAATTATCAATCTTAAGAGAAAGTATGTAAGGCTTTGCAGAACACATACATGTGGATACAGAACATTTTATGGGGAACCTAGTCACAACAAGAGAGCTGGGAGGAAAGAGAGAACCAGGTAGACCCATAA
>JAPXFY010000024.1:50108818-50111318 GCA_030674185.1 Monoplex corrugatus
AGAGACACAGAGAGGCAGAGACACAGAGAGGCAGAGACACAGAGAGGCAGAGACACAGAGAGGCAGAGACACAGAGAGGCAAGAGACACAGAGAGGCAGAGACACAGAGAGGCAGAGACACAGAGAGGCAGAGACACAGAGAGGCAGAGACACAGAGAGGCAAGAGACACAGAGAGGCAGAGACACAGAGAGGCAGAGACACAGAGAGACAGACAGAAAGAAAGAAACAAAGAGAGAGAGAGAGAGAGAGGAAGAGACACAGACAGACAGACAGGAAGTGAAAGAGGCAGAGACAGAGACAGAGAGAGACAGAGACAGAGAGAAAGACAGACAGACAGAAAGTAAAAGAGACACAGAGAGACAGAGAGATGGACAGAAAGAAAGAGACAGAGAGAGACAGACAGACAGACAGAACGTGAAAGAGAGAGAGACAGAGCTAGAGAGACAGAGAGCCAGACAGAGACAGACAGACAGAGACAGAGAGACAAATTAAGATACTGTAGCTTTACTAGCTAAGTGATATTTTCACCTCATGACAGACAAGTGGGAGGGAGAGGGTGAGGAAGACAGAATTCTTGTGAGGAAAATTGTCCAGAGGGGATGGGGGACGGGAGAGACAGACAGACAGACAGAGACAGAAACAGAGACAGAGACAGAGACAGAGGCAGAGGCAGAGGCAGAGAGACAAATTAGAACAATGTGGCTATACAATCTTGGTGATTTCTTTTCCTTACGACAAACAAGTGGATGGGAGAGAGTGAGGAAGACAGAATTCCAGTGAGGAAAATCCTCCAGAGGGGGACGGTGGAAGGGAGTGAAAGTGAGGGGTGATGGAGGTGTTTGCAAAATGCAACAGTTGCAGATAGTAGGACAGGACAAGATGATGTAACAGACAATGGAGGCTGGAGATGTGTGCCATACTGTTCCCTTGGGCACCGTCCCTTAGGGCCACTTGGTTTACCACCAGGCGGATAGCTATGGGTGTCATGATGTGGCTTAGTGCACTTGTCTGTTTCTTTGAAGTGTGGGTCTCTTGAAGTGTGTTGCAGTAATTTGTGGTGGTGGTGGTGGTGGTGGTGGTGGTATTGTGGTAGTGTGGTTGTGATGTTGATGTGTCTGTGTGTTGTGTGTGTGACAGAGAGAGATAGAGAGACAGAGATTGAGACAAAGAGGCAGACAGACAGACAGACAGAAAGAAAGAGACAGAGACAGACAGACAGAAAGAAAGAGACAGAGAGACAGAGACAGACAGACAGACAGAAAGTGAAAGAGAGAGAGAGAGACAGAGACAGAGACAGAGACAGAGAAACAGACAGAGAGGGAGACAGACATACAGAGAGAGAGAGAGATACAGACAGAGACAGAGACAGAGAGACAAATTAGAATACTGTTGCTTTACAAGGTCAGCGATTTCTTTTACCTCACGACAAACAAGTGGGTGGGAGAGACCGAGGAAGACAGAATTCTAATGAAAAAAATTCTCCAGAGGGAATGGGGGAGGGGAGGGGAGAGAGAGAGAGAGAGAGAGAGAGAGAGAGAAGGAGAGAGAGAAAGAGACAGAGAGAGACAGAGAAAGTGAGTGAGAGACAAAGGCAGAGACACAGACAAATTAGAACAATGTGACTTTACAACCTTCGTGATATTCTTTATCTCATGACAAACAATGGAATGGGAGAGGGTGAGAAAGACAGGATCCTGGTGAGGAAAATCCTCCAGAGGGGAATGGTGGAAGGGAGTGAAAGTGAGGGGTGTGGAGGTGTCTGTGAAATGCAACAGTTGCAGATAGTAGGACAGGACAAGATGATGTAACAGACAGTGGAGGCTGGAGATGTGTGCCATACTGTTCCCTTGGGCACCGTCCCTTATGGTCACTTGGTTTACCACCAGGCGGATAGCTATGGGTGTCATGATGTGGCTTAGTGCACTTGTCTGTTTCTTTGAAGTGTGGGTCTCTTGAAGTGTGTTGCAGTAATTTTTGATTTTGGTAGTGGTGGTGGTGGTGGTGGTGGAGGTGGTAGTGGTGGTGGTGTGGTAGTGATGGTAATGTGGGTGGGTGGGTGGGGGGAAGGTTGCGTGGTATGTGTGTGTGGGAGTATGGTTGTGTGTGTGTGTGGTGTGTGTGTGTGTGTGTGTGTGTGTGTGTGTGAGTGTATGTGTGTGTGTGTGTGTGTGTGGTGTGTGGATGTGGATTTTGTGTGTGTGTGTGTGTGTGGATGTGTGTGTGGTGTGTGTGTATATGTGTGTGTGTTTGTGTGTGTGTGTGTGTGTGTGTGTGTGTGTGTGTGTGTGTGTGTGTGTGTTAATTGCGCGCGCGCGTGTGTGTACGTGCGTGTGTGTGTAAGTGCGTGTGTGTGTATGTGTGTGTGTGTGATTGGATGTGTGTGTATTTGTGTGTGTGTGTGTGTGTGTGTGTGTGTGATTGGATATGTATGTGTTTGTGTGTGTGTATTTGTATGTTGAATACATTTAACAGCACATATCTCTTGAAGCACGTATGTCA
>JAPXFY010000024.1:50113818-50123818 GCA_030674185.1 Monoplex corrugatus
CATGCTGCAATGGTCTGCTTATATAATCTATGTTGTTTTGTTTCTAGCTCTGTTTTTCCTTTGCAAAAAAGTTACATCCCATTTACGTACTTTAAAAACGCCTGTCTGCTAGAAATGTGGGAGGTGAGGGTGGGGGTGGGGGTTTGGGAAAACCAACCGTTTCATGATACTGTTGCTGATGCTGTCGTCGTGTCGTCGTCGTCTTCGTTGTTGTTGTTGTTATTATTATCATTGTTGTCGTTGTTGTTGTAGTTGTTTTTTTCAGTTTCTTGTAGGCATTGCACGCCGGTTTTAACAAAAATTCAGAAATATAAAAATCCATAATGTGGAAGAGACATTAGTTTCGTTCCTGATTTCGTAGCTCATTTCGGACGATTTCCAAGATAACTCGTAACAGCGAGCTCTGATTCCAAAACTTGTCTGTATCCACGTTTTTCTCATATATATATATATATATAATATAATAGATATATATATAAATAATATATAGAAAAGAGAGTGAGAAAGGAGAGAAGAGAAGAGAATTATATATAGATATAGATATAAGATAGAGAGAGATCTATTATGTGTGTATATATATATTTATGTATATATATATGTGTGTGTTTGTGTATCTCTCTCTCTCTGTCTCTCTTTCTCGATATATATGATAGGTGTGTATATATATATGTGTGTGTGTGTATATACATACATATATGTATATATATATATATATATAGAGAGAGAGAGAGAGAGAGAGAGAGACAGACAGACAGACAGAAGACATATGGAAGTCCATGATCGCCAATGCCATGCGGCAGGCACCTGATGATGATGATGATACATATATATTGTAAGCTCTCTGTCTCTGTCTCACAGAAAACACACTTCGTGCTTTCTAACTTTGTAATAATGGAATTAGTTATTTCAAAAAATCTCTTTTTTCTTGCCAGTAATCTTCGGCTAAAACCTTCAAATTCCAAAGCTTAGGATTCAGATCAGTCATCGTCTGTGACAAATAACCAGGGGATTTCTAACGACATATAACTGTCTGGCAACGTCTTAAACAGATTTTTGTTTCCAACTTTCGGTTCATCTTTATCCTCTTCTTTCATCGTAGTCAGGGAAGAATTAGTTGGCCACAGTTCCTGTCGATCTACTTGGTTGAGGTGATTTCCTAGTGTTCATTGTGTGACACTCTTAACAGCAGGTAGCAGAATGGTGAAGGCATCAGTTTGAACTTACTGTTCATTGTGTGTTGAGTCGGTTGTTGACAGTTTCGAAACCGCATCAGGATCACATGCCCCATTCCGAACAGAACGCGGTATATCACCTACCGTCCATGGCTTGAGGAGTGATATTATAATGCTCCTATTTTCACTGTAGCAACACTGTTCCATGGACAGCAAAGAAAACTAAGGAGACAGTCTTGATGGAGGCAGACACAAGAAGATCATTCATAAGGAAGATTAGGAAGAGACAGGCAACATTTATAGGCCATTTTATGAGGAAAATGGAATTAGAGCACCTGGTCACAACATGAAAACTGGAGGGAAAAAGAGCACTAAGTAGACCCAGGTAGAAAATATTGGACGGACTTGCAGGGTGGCTGAGGACAGAGAGGGTGGAAGATGTGTTTGCGGCAACAATGGATAGATACATATGGAGGGCCATGATCGCCAACGCCATGCAGCAGGGTACTTGATGATGATGATGATGATGATGAACACTGTTGATCTGGGTGATCTTAACTCTTTGACTCCCGCAGTCTGTCCCACCAGCACCCTAACCTATTTGATTCCCTAACCCTATACACCAGTTTCCTGCACGACGCTGGTGGATAGGGTTAGGGAATCAAAGGGTTAAGCTTTTTTAATTGGTTGGTAAGGTGTGAGAGTCAAAGGGTTACAGAGTGATTTTAACTGTTTCTATTTTCACTGTAACGATACTGTTGTCTTGTTAGTCTTCATGGGTTGTTCGTTTAGCCAGCTCATCTATCGTCTTGTTTCCTGGAATCCTACAGAGAACAGAGATCCACTGGAGGACTATACTCTTCTGACTATTTCTGACTTGCTGGAAGGCCTTGATCAATTAGGAGAGCTTCCCATTCTCCTTGGCTTGGAGAACAGAGAGGCATCAGAGAAGAAGACCTCTCCACAGCATGTGTCATCTGTTTCCTGAAGCATGAATCAAGAACGCTACCTCTCAGGATGCCTCAGTCGTCGCATGTCTTGTGTGTGTTTCATGTGTAACGAGTGTCTTTTGTTTCCTAAATGGCGTGTGTCTTTTCTTTGTTTCTTGTGTTCGTTGAAAAGAACCTCTGGTGAACAACAGTTTCTTCTGCTGTCCGCTCGAATTGATTGCTGTTATTTATTTCACCGTTTTACTGAGGATTTGAGCAGCTTACTCTCAGGTCGTGAAATATTGCAAACGTTAAGTTTTCTTATGTCACGACTTTTGAAACAAAGTTCCTGGAAACAAATCCAGGGTATTATATTAAGTGGTTCTGAACGTGATGCGGTGGTAAAAGTGAATAATGCCTTTGTTTAATTGGTTCGTTGGAACGCGAAATTTCTGTAAGTGGTCATCTGTCTATCTATCTATTCGTCTCTCTGCCTCTCTGTCTGCCTGTCTGTCTGTCAGTCTGTCTCTCGATCTGTCTGTCTGTCTGTCTCTCTTTCTCTCTCTGTGTGTCTCTCTCTTTGTCTCTCTCTTTCTCTCTCTCTGTGTCTCTGTCTGTCTCTTTTTTTCTGTCTATTGATCTATCTGTCCATCTATCTACGTACCTATCCATCTAGCTAGCTAGCTAGCTAGCTGTCTGTCAATGTATCTATCTTCTATCTGTCTATCTATCTTATCTGTATATCTATTAATCTATCTGTATATCTATCTTTATCCATCTATCTGTATGTCTATCTATCTATCTATTTAACTCTCTCTCTTTATACATATACTGTATATATCTGTCTATCTATCTCTCTATCTATCTATCTGTCTGTCTATCTATCTATCTATCTGTCTATCTATCTATCTATCCATCTATCTATTTATCTATCTGTCTATAATGAAATAGAGAGAGAAAGAGAGAGAGAGAGACAGACAGACAGACAGACAGAGACAGAGACAGAGAAAACGTTGTCTTTTCTGTAATCATAAGAAATACGACAGATTTATTCGCTGAAAGATACGTTTTTCACACATATACTGTAACCAAGTTCATTGTGGCGTGTCCATGGTTCTATTACAACAGACTAGCACGTAGTAAAGCAAACCCTGGTCTGGTGATCTTTTGTTGGAAAGTCCAGTCACTAAGTCCAGTCTACACAGTGGAAAAATAGTCAGAGGATGATCAGTGGTGAGCGGGCTAGTTGGCAGAGTTATGGACTCAAGATGTGATATCTTGAGTTCGAACCCAATTCAATATTCAGTTCATATTGTTTGTAGCCCAGCCGACTACTAGAGCCATACCAGGGCTAATACCACGTCAAAAGCGACAACCCGGTTAAGATGAAAGACAACAGTTAAAAACCATGCTCACCGTCAAAACCCAGACTGCAAGATTAAAAACTGGCCTGTTCACTGCCCATCTTAGTGTTTCCATCATTCTGGTGGTGTCAGCTTAGTGTTTGATAGGTCCACTGGCCTGTTCACTGCCCATCTTAGTGTTTTCATCATTCTGGTGGTATCAGCTTAGTGTTTGATAGGTTCCATTTCCCTCTTTCAAAATCTTGCCAGTGTTTAGGGGTTTTGTGCAAGCTCAGGAAATCTGTCAGATAAATACTGTACTGGCAGATTTGGATGGAGCGCATATGGAATTAGTTGTCTGAGCGCAGCGAATCCCTCTTGAAATAACTCCAATAACTCAAATAAGTGATGCATCCCAGAGGGAATATACAACATGAAAGAAGTCATTTGTTTCATCACCCGCTGGTGCCGTTAGGTCTAGACTGTGGTAATTACGGTCCAGTTCAATTTTTCACAAGGGAATTTCTCTAGCAGTGTACTCAAAGATCTGATATCCTGAGTCCAGTTCCAGCCCGCAATATTATAAAAAAAAAAACTGACCTGTTCGCTGCCCATCTTAATGTTTCCATTATTGTAGTGGTATCAGTTTAAGCGTTTCAAGTGTCCTGTCCCCAGTCCATCTCCCATTTGCCTTCTGTTTCAAGACTTTGCCAGCGCTTTGGGTTTTGCGTAGACTCAAGGGGTCTGCTAGATAACAGATGGCAGATTGGGTGGAACACATGTAGAATTGTTTGAGCTGCAATGAAACTCTCTTGAAGAAATCTGGAACTCTAAACTCTCATCATCATCGTCGTCGTCGTCGTCGTCATCATCATCATCATCCTTATCATCATTCTTATAATCGTCATCGTCGTCATTATCGTCGTCATCATCATTATCTTTATCATCATTATCATCATCACCATCACCACCACCACCACCACCACCACCACCACAACCGCCGCCGCCACCACCACCACCACCATCATCATCATCAACATCATCATCGTAGTCGTCGTCGTCGTCGTCACCGCCACCGCCGTCGTCATCATCGTCATCATCATCATCATCGTCATCATCGTCGTCGTCGTCATCATCGTCATCAATGTCATCATCATCATCATCATCATCATCATATGCCTTGCCACATGGCGTTAACGATCATGGCCCTCCGCACGAATCTATCTATTGTCACTGCAAGTACATCCCCCACCCTATCTGTCTTAATCAAAATTCACAAGCCCCATATAGCACCAGGACAGTGAAATCCATCTCACTGTAAACTCTACAAATGGGATTTCATTCTCCTGGTGTGATACTGGCTTGTGAATTTTGGGAGGTTGGGTTCCACATGAAACGATACCGTTTCCTACCTGACATTGTATCGTTTTCGTTTTTTGTTTTGTTTTGTTTTGTTTTTTCGTCTTTTCGCTAGGTGATACTATTAACAGAATGTAGGTGGCGCTGACAATTAAGCCATGACAACTGTTTGAACATCAGCTGCACATGTACTTAAGCATCAGATGTGATGTGTCAAGAAAAATGGACAACCTTCAAGGAGATAATTACTGCTAATCCTAAACTCTACAACATTATTCAAAATTTGGTCAAAACAAAAACATTATAATCTCATCAGTTAGTCTAACACCTTTAATAGCGTACCATTATAAGTTGTGGTAATTTCTCGCTCGGTGGACTCCAAGTCACCAAAGTTAGTTAAGTAAATGAATTAGAGCAACAAAAAACAAAAAAACAAAAACAAAAACAAAAAACCGAAAACCCTCACATACCATCCTAACCAACATACAAGCAGGACAAATTAAGTTTAGTAAATGGGAATCCAGTAGCCTAATAGTTCTCCAGTAAACGCTAAGACAAGCAGGCAATTCAAACAGTAGCACCAAGGCAAATTATTCCAGATCAATATGAGATCAGGATGAAGACACGTCCAATATCAGCCAGACAGTTTTGTTTCTCCTGTTTGCTGCCATGTCTAAATCAGTGACCTTATTGAATCTTCTGTGATAGTCAGAAGCAGGAACCATTTCTTTGACCGTTCAATTGTGTTTGTATCGACTGTTTGTCTCCAAGTGGCTGTTATGTCTTCTCCACTCCTTGTAAACATTAAGAAAGTACCAAATATCACCAACCTTTACACACAGGAACAGTGACAATTTAAACATATGAAAGTGTGCGTGTCTGTATTTTGGTAAGTAAAAGTTTTATCTTTGTCCAGATAGCTACCTTTCTTCTGTCATTCTCTGTCAGGTTGCTTTGGTACTGAAATATTTCAGAAGCAAAAATGAACATATTCATTTCTGATGCCGTCTCATCATGCTTTACAGAACAAGAATAATCTACAAATTGTGCTGTTTCTCTATACGTTACAACGATCATATGAAGTCAGGTTTGACCATTTTCTGTTTTGATTTGTTTTATTTTTCTTTTCTCTTTGTTTGTGTATTTGTTGTGTACATTGTTTTGATTCTTTTCTAGTGGTTATGGTTTTTAGTTTTTGATTCTAGGTGTTCTTGTGTTTTGATAGTTTGTCTTGTTGAATGGTGGGGCTGAGCTCTTGTATTGTTTTCTGTACGTGTGTTTTGGGTGTGTTTTTCTTTTGTTTCTGGGAAATGGAGGAATGACTAGATGAACTGAAAGAAAATTTAATGTGAGTATGGTCATCTGCTAGCAAGGACAAAGGAAAGTACTTTAAATCACACCAGGTCATAAGCATGGTAATGATAGTAAATCATAATCGTGTCACCTCACGTTTCCCTTGACTTATCCCCCGTGGGGATGCCAGGGGCTCTTTCTGTATAAATAGTATCCCCTCCCTCTGGAAATTCTGTGTTTAGAAATTTCTCTTTTCTGTCACTCTCTCTTTGATTCTGTCTTGTTCCTTTGCTTTCAGTCCATTTCTTCCTATCAATTTCTGCCTTGCTGTCCATTCCTTCTATTATTAATTATTATATGAACTTTAGTACGCCTATCAAATTAATGCCCTAGGCGTTAACAATGGCAGAACATATAACCGAAATCACAAGCACGCACAACACACCCACAAACACACACACCACACACGCACACGCACACACACCACACACAAACACACCCACACACAGCACGACATGCAAATGCAATGACACATTGACACTAAGACATTATAAAGCCACAATAACGTTACATGGGGGGAGGGGGCAGAAATTACCAGTTATTTGGGAAACAGATGAGTTTTGAGTTAGGAGCGTTTGAATGTGGACAGAGAGGGTGAGTATCTGAGTGAGCGAGGTAGCTGATTCCAGATAGTTTGGAGCTTGATAGGAAAAAGAACGCTGCCCAAACCTTTTAGTGCGGACTATGGGGATACTATAGAGACGGGTGTCGGATGAGGACCGCAAAGCTCGAGATGGCGTGTAGAGATGTAACATGGGGGATACTCAGGACAGGAGGACTCAATAGATTTGAAGCAAGACAGTGCAATCTTGTAGGATATTCTTTGCTGAACCGGAGCCAGTGAAGAGAACAGAGCAATGGCGTAACATGGTTAAATTTTGAGAGCGGAAGATGAGACGGGCAGCATGAACTTTGAACTTTCTGAAGTTTGTTAATGAGAGTAGAGGGGGAACCACACAAAAGAGCATTACAGTTAATCAAGACGAGATAAACAAAGTGCACAGACAAGAGTCTTTGTCGTGTTCTGAGAGGAGATGCGGATAGAAGCAATTCGGCGAGTTCAAGAAAACAAGTCTATGTTTCGATAAAGTCTTAGGCACTTTCTCTTAGGATTGATATTTGGCGTTTGTATTAAACGCATTGTTGCTTAGGAAAAGAGATATACAGAGATTGGTCATGTATTAAGGCTCGTTTTCATATATGTTTTAGTGTCCTCAGTGATGTTTCAATGTGCATTCAGGTATGTTTTTAAAATCCCTTTGAGATAAAATTGGACAGAGTGGTCAACGCCAGCAGCATCTCCTTAGATTATGTGCGTAAACACATTAATAATTTTCTTTTCCTTTTATTTTTTTTTTCCTGTTGAAGATGGTGTATGTTCTGAAACGACAATAGCCCTGATATGGCTCTACGCAGTCAGCTGGGTTTTAAATAAAAACAACAACAAAATTTCTTCCTGACTGATACTATCATCATGGGACCAGGGGCAGACAAAACTGAAGTCTTCCTATATGCTGGCCTGTCTGCAGCCCACACAAAGAATTACGGCACCGTCACAAATACATTTAAACGGGAAAATCCACAAGGTGGGCCACAGAGATATAAAAAGATAGCTTTTTAACTTTCTAAAGGTGATACCAAAGGAAATAAGAGGGAAGCAGGGAGAATTTTAAATATCAACTAAGTAACATAACTCTTGAGAGTCATGGAGTTATCTCCCATGTAGAATTTCTCAAACCCAACACAGTTTTTAAGGAATGTTCTGAGTTTACCACTTTATGCTTTGTGGCTGCGTCTATGCTAGCTGAATGGGTAGCGCAAACTGAGTTGGGTTTGAGAAATTCTACACGGGAGATAACTCCGTGACTCTCAAGAGTTATGTTACTTAGTTGATTTCTAAAGGTGAGTTAAAACAGAATTTCGATCGCTTTTGAGCATACGCTTACATCGTGATATTCAACAGCTCTGCGTCTACAAAACCGACAACTCTCGCGTGATATTCCGCAGTCTCGCCATCGCCCAGCTAATGTATCAGGTCAAACCTGCAATCCATCACACAGCTGTGGAGGAGGTATCAAAATCAATTTCATCAAATCACCACCGCCGATACTTAAAAACGGACATTGTTGTCGAAGACAGACCCAAAAAAAGGGAGACCACCCAGGTGCAGCGCAAAAAAGGATATGACGGGTGAAATCAATAGACGCACCGGTCGACCTGAAAGAGTTAAGACCACAACTGGCTGCCAGTTCCTTTCACCAGACATCCGTCAGTGGGTATTGAGTCAGTAGTCAAGGGGCTGGGACCATCACAGGCACAAGACGCGGGGAGCAATAACCTGCAGGTTTGTGAAAGGAGCGGATTTATGTGCAGCGGAGATTTTCTGTCAGTAGGGAGTCACTGCTATGAAAATCTGTTTGGAGTTAAAAGATAATTCATGTCAATTTTGTGAATGTTTAGCACATATGCGTGGTTTATGTTTGTTTGATCATATGCGTGTGTAAGAAGAAACACAGACATCTATACACATGCACGTGCCCACACACAAAGCACACACACACACACACATACACACACACACACACACAAATCCCCACACAGAGACACACAAACACACCCGTGAGCTCTCTGTCTGTCTGTCTCCTCTCTCTCTCTCTCTCTCTCTCTCTCTCTCTCTCTATCCCCTCTCTCTTTCCCCCTCTCTCTCTCTTTCTCTCTCTCACTGTCTCTATCTTTCTCTCACTAACTCACTCACACTATACAAACACTTTCACTAATAAACACACATACACACAAGCACACACACACACACACACACACACACACACACACACACACACACACACACACACACACACACGCAAGCACACAAGCACACACACTCACATACACACACAAACACACACTCATTCACACAATACACACACATTTGTTTAGAAGCATACACGCACACATAGATATACACATATACACACACACCAACTTACTAACACCATAAACATACTTCCACTTACAAGCATACACACACACACACACACGCTCGCGCGCGCGCTCGCGCGCGCACTACCACACACAACACACACAAACATACTGACAAAATACATACACTCATACAGACACAAGAACAAAATCGTGATAATAAATCTTATCACAGTCAACGATGTGTATCATTCTACAGTCGTGACATTAAATGTTGTCACAGCCATTGATATATATTATTTTACAGTCGTGACAGTAAATCTTGTCACAGCCAATAAATATAATATATAATTTTACAGTCATGACATTAAATTTTGTCACAGTCGATAATGTATATCATTTTACATTCGTGACATTAAATCTTGTCACAGCAATAATACATGTATATGTCATTTTTCATTCGTGACATTAAATCTCGTCGCAGCCAATAATATATAATGTATCATTTTTCAGTCGTGACATTAATTAAATCTTGCCACAACTGATAATGTACATCATTCTAGAATCGTGACATTGAATCTTGTCACAGACGATAATATATATAATTTTACAGTCATGACATTAAATCTTGTCACAACAATAATACAAGTATATATCATGTTACACTCGTGACATTCAATATTGCCACAGCCAATAATATCGATCATTTTACAGTCGTGACATTCAATCTTGCCACAGCCAATAATATATAATATATCGTTTTACATTCGTGACATTAAATCTTGTCACAGCCAATACTGCATAACATTTTACAGTCGTGACATTAAATCTTGCAAAAGCCAATAATATGGATCATTTTACAGTCATGACATTAAATTTTGTCACAGTCGATCATGTATATCATTTTACATTCGTGACATCAAAT
>JAPXFY010000024.1:50128818-50133818 GCA_030674185.1 Monoplex corrugatus
AGCTGACGGATAGGGTAAGGAGTCAAAGGCTTATGTTTGCAGAAGCTGGTGGATAGGATGAGGGAGTCAGAGAGTTAATTTTTTGCAGTTGGTGGACAGGGTACGGGAGTCAAAAGCATAAGCATTAATGAACACTCTGTGATGACAAAGCATTAGCACCTAGTAAAGAGAAACCTGCAAGACCGTCTTGCAGGGAACAGTTCAGGGAGGGAGACGAAGAGGCAGACAGAGAAAGAGATGGGAAGACAATATCAGAGAGTGGACTGGCCTTGAATGGAATATCATTCTGCGGAAAGCTGAGGACCGTGAGGAGTGGAGGAAGTTGGTTGCAAATTCTTCAGTGCTGCCCCAACGGTCAACCAGACTACGGGACTGATGATGATGATGATGAAAGAGAAACGAGGTACCTTTCGTAAGTAGGTCCAGTCGTGCAGGGTGGTAGAGAGTGATACCAAAGAACAAAGTGTAAAGCAGGCATGTATACCACAAGGGGACTGTTGGCATGGGAATAAGTCATTTGTTGGGTCACATCTCCATGACATTAAGTCTAGACACCGGCAGTTAAGATCCAATTCAGTTCAGCTAATCTGATTTATCGATCTGGGTTGTATCGCTTTTGTGTTTTGAGGGATATGTTTTAACGTAAGAAACAGTAATGTAACATCATATTGACATACTTGTTCGTATAATGTGTGTGTGTGTGTGTGTGTGTGTGTGTGTGTGTGTGTGTTGTGTGTGTGTGGTGTGTGTGTGTGTAGGTGTGTGTGGTGTGTGTGTGTGTGTGTGTGTGTGTGTGTGTGTGTGTGTGTGTGTTGTGTGTGTGTGTGTGTGTGGTGTGTGTGTGTGTGTGTGTGATAGGACGGAGCGTGTGCGAGCATGAGAGAGATAGAAAGAAGGAAAGAGAGAAAGTGAGAGAGACAGACAGACAGAGACAGACAGACAGACAGACAGAGACAAGAAAAAAATCGAAAAACTTTGTGTTAATGTATACTATACAATCATCAGTATATTTAAAACGCGTCAGTGCATCCACCGACAATTTCATTTATGTTGTAATCATGCGCCTTTCTACGACTGGAACAGACAGACAGAGATACAGAGACAGAAAGAGACAGAGACAGACAGACAGAGACAGACAGAGATCAGAGAGAAAGAGAGAGAACCACAGAGAGAGAGAGAGCCACACAGAGGGTGAAAGAGAGAGATAGAGAGAGAAAGACAGAAAGAAAGAGAGTGAGAGAAGAGAGAAAGACGAGACAGACACAGAGAGAAGGAGAGAGAGAAAAGAGCCAGAGAGGAGAGAGAGAGAGCTAGAGACAGGCAGAGAGAGAGAACCAGAGAGAGAGGGTTAGGGTTAGACAGACAGACAGGCAGATAAATAGACAGAGGCACAGAGAGAGAGGCAGAGGCAGAAAGAGAGAGACAGAGAAAGGGAGTAAAGAGAGAGCGAGAGAAAGAGAAAGAAAGAGAGACACAGGGAGAGCCAGAGAGAGAGAGAGCGAGAGAGAGAAGGAGAGAGAGAGAGAGAGTGAGTGAGACAGAGAGAGTTCAGGCTTAAGAATACTTTATTACTCAAGGATAGTAGCTTCAGGTTGCATCGAGAGAGAGAGAGAGAGAGAGAGAGAGAGAGAATTAGAGAGATAGACAGACAGACAGACAAACAGACAAACAGACAGTCAGGCAAAAACAGAGAGAGCAACATTTCAAACATCAAACGTTTTATTCAAAAAGACCACAAGCCACTGTTGAGAGAGTTCTGACATTGCCTTACCAAAAGAAACAATTAATTACAAACAAACAAAAAAGCAAGATTAACAGCTGACAGCAAAATAGCAAAACTAATTATCAGGACATGGCAATTACCTTTAAATCAAATCCTTTGAGCAGAAACAATCGAAAATCATAGAATCAAGAGTTGAGCTTGTCATACCCATGTACACATTCTGGGTTTATATGAATATTTTTGCGTGATAAACTTTGATTGAATATCATCAAACGTTGGACAGCAAAGGACAAAGTGGATTCCATCTCTTTTTTTTGTACACATGCATAATTAACACAATAAATCAGAGCCTTTCGGTTACCTCTAGACCAACTAATCAAAGAGAGAGACAGAGACAGAGAGAAAGAGACAGACAGACAGAGAGGGAGGGAGGGAGGGAGCGATGAAAGACAGAGAAGAGAGATAAAGAGAAAGAGAGAGGTAAAGAGACACAGACAGACAAACAGAGAAAGAGGGAGCAAGGGAGCGAGGAAAGACAGAGAAAGAGAGATAAAGAGAAAGGGGGGAGAGAGAGAGAGCAAAGAGAAAGAGAGCGACAAACAAAGAGAGAGGGAGAGGAAGGAGGGAGCGATGAAAGACCGAGAAAGAGAGAGATAAAGAGAGAGGGGGAGAGAAAGAGAGAGAGAGGGAAGGAGGGAGGAAAGACAGAGAATGAGAGATAAAGAGAGAGAGGGGGAGAGAGAGACAGCAACGAGAAAAAGAGAGACAAACAAAGAGAGAGAGAGGGTGGGAGGGTGGGAGGAAAGACAAAGAAAGAGAGAGAAACAATGAAAGAAGAGAGAAAGTGTGTGAGAAAGAAAGAAAGAAAGAAAGAGAAAAAGAGAAGAGAGAGAGACAAACAAAATGAAAGAGAAAAAGAAAGATCAAGAGAGAGAGAAACAGTAAGAAAGAGAGAAAAGAAAGAAAAAGAAAGAGAGAGAGACAACGAAAGAGAGAGAGAGAGAGAAAAAGAAAGTTAGAAAGAGAAAGAAAGAGAGTGAGAGAGAGAGACAAAGACAGAGAGAGAGAGAGAAAGAAAGTTAGAAGAGAAAGAAAGAGAGAGAGAAAAGAAAGAAATAGAAAGAAAAAGAGAAAGAAAGAGACAAAGAAAGAGAGAGAGAGAAAGAAATTTAGAAAGAAACAGAAAGAGATAGAGAGACAAAGAAGAGAGAGAAAGAAAGTTAGAAAGAGAACGAAAGACTAGGAGAGACAGACAGACAGACAGAAAGAAAGTTAGAAAGAGAAAGAAAGAGAGAGAGAGAAAAAAATTAGAAAGAGAAAGAAAGAGAGAGAGAGAAAGAAAGAGAGAGAAAGAGAGAGAGAGAGAGAAAGAAAGTTAGAAGGAGAAAGAAAGAGAGAGAGATAAAAAAGAGAGAGAAGAGAAAGACAGAGTGAGAGAGAGAGAAAGAGAGAGACAGACAGAGAGAGAAAGAGAGAGAGAGAAACAGAGAAAGAGAGAAGAGAGAAAGAGAGAAGGAGAGAGACAGAAAGAAAGTTAAAAAAAGAAAGAAAGAGAGAGAGAGAGAGAGAAAGAGAGAGAGAGAGAGAAAGAAACAGAAAGAAAGAGAGAGAGGGAGAGAAAGAAAGTTAGAAAGAGAAAGAAAGAAAGAGAAAGAAAGAGAGAGAGAGAGAGAGAGAGAGAAAGAAAGAGAGAGAAAGAAAAAGATGAGAGAAAGTGAAAGAAAGTTATAAAGAGAATGAAAGAAAGAGAGAGACAGACAGACAGACAGAAAGAAAGTTAGAAAGAGAAAGAGAGAAAGAAAGAGAAAGAAAGAAAGAGAGAGAGAGTTTGGTATTCAAAGAAATTCATCGTATCAGTCAGTTCCATATGTGCTCCACCTAAACTTCAAATCTGCCAGCAATTATATCTGGCATACTCCCTGAAGAATGCTTGTAAGAATGTTTGTCATCTTCTTGAAAGCCAAAACAGCATTCAAGAAGATGACAAGCATTCTTACCAACAAATACCTATCAAATAACATCAGAAAGAGATTCCTTGAATGTTATATAGAACCAATACTGTTGTACGGATGCGAGGCGTGGACAGTCAGCAAGCAAAGCTAGAGCAGGATCGAGGCAGCCGAGATGTGGTTTCTCAGAAGAATGTTGAGAGTTCCATGGACAGCAAAGAAAACAAACGAGACAGTCTTGATGGAGGCAGACACAAATAGATCACTCATAAGGAAGATTAGGAAAAGACAAGCAACATTTATAGGCCATTTTATGAGGAAGGGGGATTTGGAGCACCTGGTCACAATGGGAAAGCTGGAGGGAAGGAGAGCACCAGGTAGACCCAGGGAGAGAATGCTGGACAGACTTGCAGAGTGGCTGGGGATGAGGAGGGTGGGGGAGATGCTAGGGGCAATGAGAGATAGAGATGGTTGGAAGTCCATGGTCGCCAACGCCATGCGGCAGGGCACCTGATGATGATGATGATGATACTCCCTGAGCCTATACAAAACCCTGTGCACTGACAAGGACCTGAAAATGGCTGGGGTGGAGGGGGGATCCGTGGAACACTAAGCGGACACTACAAGAATGATGGACACATTAAGATGGGCAGCGAGCAGGCCAGTTTTTAATGTTTACTGTTGTGGGCTAGGATAGAATTTGAAAGATCAGATCTTGAGTCCATGGTTCTATCGGAAGAACAAATTAGCTTGCTGCAAAAAACAAACAACAAAGTAGCACACACACACACGTACGCGCGCGCGCGCGCACACACATACACGCACGCACACACACATACACACACAAACATGCACACACTCACACCACCACCACCACAACCATCACCACCACTTTTCCACCACCACCACAACACCACCACCACCAACAACAACAACAACAACACCAGCAGCAGCAACAACAACAACAACAACGAGAAACAGATACACTAACAAAGAAAAACAGCTATGATAAAATCCTCGTTTCGATAAAGTATCCAACGTAGTGAAAGTACGAACACGCTGTTTCAATATCAACACTCAATAATTCAGACTTTCGTAGCCAGCTACAGACAGTCATAGAAATACAGAACCTACAGGACACAGAGTGACTAATTTCTCTACAGTAACATAGCTAAACCAACCAAAACAAACAAAAATCCACTCTGCTGTACAGCAAGGCAATTGAGTTTAGTAAGTGGCATTTTAGTAATGGTGGAGAGAGAGAGAAAAAAACCCCAAAGAGCAACACAAGAGACACGCACCTCCACACCAACCACACCGTCCTGAAT
>JAPXFY010000024.1:50146318-50163818 GCA_030674185.1 Monoplex corrugatus
CCCTACTTTGGAAGATGTAACGCTTCCTGTAGCTGGTGGGCTTATCGATCAATTGATCATATTCAGTTGATGATCAATAAGCTTACCAACAACCATTCATGTAGGCGAGTGGTTTAGCACTACAGACTACAGACTTTTGGTAGTCAGGTTCGAATCCCACTCGGATGATCAGTCGACCAACTTTGAGCGTGCAATTATTTTCTTTCCACAACATGGGATTTAATTATAGCCACTGATAACAAACCGTTATATCAATCGTATCCAAAATCATTTGGAGTTCGCTACGTATAACATATAATCATACCTTTAGTGGGACACAGGAAATTGAAGCTGTTAGACGAACTGACCACACTCCCTATGATGTTGTGAGTCTACATCATTGGTGCGAGCTACACTGTTTTCATGTTTCCATGAGCCAGCCACTGACATGATTTACACGACCTTTAACATGCATCGTCGTAACACACGAGCATGCGGATGGGACTCGAGCACCAAGCCTCGCCACTCTCCGGATAATCACCTCCCAAGCTCCAGACGCCACTCAATTGTCATTTCATCAAGCACACGGGGGGATGAGGGGGCTGTCCATGTTTGCATGACCCATCTCGACCCAGTCATCAGTTACCTGGTATACACAACGAAAAGGGGGTCTATGCACTGGCATGTCCACACACATGTGTGGATTTACCTCAGAGGATCGTGGAAAACATCTCCCATCTCTACCCATCACAGGGAGGGTGGGTATGGATTCTACCTATCTCAAGAAAACCCAGGACCTTCTGAATGAAAATCTGACGTTTACCCGCTTGTTATTGTTGTTTAAATCCCAGCCGACTGCGTAGAGCTATATCAGAGCTATAAACTGCTTCAAAACATGCCAAACTTCAACAGAAAAAAGAAAAGAAAATTAGGTAAAAATATATATGCATTCACGAGCATAATCTTATAGGACATACCCCTGGCGTTGACCACGCGTCCAATTTATCGCACTAGGGGATTTCAAAAAACACATCAGAATAAAATTTAAGCATAGCCTAAGGACACCAAAACATGTATAAAAACAGGCCTAAATTACCTAAAATTGCTTCCGCATATCTCACCTCCCTAGAACCAAAATGTATTTAATACAAGTACCCAGTTATCAATCCTAAGAAAAAGTACTAAGACTTTACTGAACACATACAGTGAATGGACAACCAGCAAGGCGAAAATGATAGGAAGAAATGACAGAAAGCAAAAGAACAAGGCAGAAATTAAGAGAGTGACAGATAAGAGGAAATTTCTAGTACAGAATTTCCAGAAGGTGGGGGATATACTTATACTGAGTGAGTCCCCTGCATCCCCACGGGGGGGGGGGGGGGTTACCCTCTTGCTTGCTACGCCCGTCAAACATTCAAACATGACAGCAAGCAACAGCACAATGCTGTCTGGTTCATCGTGAAAGGTGCTTGATTTTAAGTGTGTCTTGTGTTGATCTGGGATTGGCTTGGTGTTGAACTGATGTTGATCCTTCAGAATGGGCCATGATACCGCTGTTTATCTCCCTTGTCTCGTGTCAGAGGTCTGTTTAGCTCCCTTTTGTCTCATGTCGGAGGTCAAGAGAGAACGAGACCATTTCTGATACTCCTTATTTGGACTGCTTTCTGTGTTGGTGGTGGAGGGGGGGGGGTTCTTGATTCAGTTACGTTAGTGTGTGTTTTGGGTCGTTTGATGCTATTACTGAATCACGCTTTTTTTTATATATATATTGTACATATATAGAATGTCTGGTTGACCAGGAAAGGATCGCTGATTGACCATTGAAGTTGGAGTAGTCTGTCAGCATTTTGCATTGATGCTGCAGATTTTCTCAAAGTTGTGATCTTGTTGGTAGTGGTGTTACGTATTTCTATGTCTCTTTTCGTTTCTGTTTCTGTCTCTGTTTCTCTCACAGATACAGAGAGATACACAGATACACAAGTGGCCGCTCTCTGTCGTGTCTGTCCTGTCAGTCTGTCTCTCTCTCACTTTCTCTGTCTCTGTCTCTCTCTCCTCTCTCTCGCTTTTCTATCACACAAACACACACACACACACACACACACACACACACACACACACACACACACACACACACAAAACACATGCAAACACACACACACAAACACAAGTGCGTTCGCACTGTCTCCTTCGTTTTTGTCTGCCCTTTTCTCCCTCCCTCTCTGTCTCTGTCTCTCTCTCTCTCTCTCTCTCTCTCTCTCTCTCTCTCTTCTCTCTCTCTCCTCTCTCTTCTCTCTCTTAATCTGTCTGTATGTGTATGGGTGCGCGCACATGTGCGTGTATGCGCCTGTGTGTCTTGCTGTAGTTGAGTATCCTATATACATTTGACGTTAACGCAATGTGCTCATTTGGGTTCATGCTCACAAGTCAGTCTGGGGGTGAAATAAAGTACTTTGTAACGGAAACATCAACTACAGAAATCAACGTATTGTGTGTGACGGGTTTCCAGGGTCATTGTAAGATAGAGACACTGTCTCTGGCCCTGGGTAAGACACAGTGAAGTACCTCTGTTGCTGTTCTACGCGCCAATGGCAAAAAATAACATTTGTTTATTTGTTTATTTATTTATTTATTTATTTAGTATCTTTTTATTTATCTGTTTATTTATCTATTCATTTATTATATTTACCATTTATTTATTTGTTTACTTTATTCGTTTGTTAATCTATTTTATTTATTCATCTATTTATTTAATGATTTGTTTGATCATCATTCATTCAGTCAGTCATTCAGTCAGTCATCTTGTTCGTTTCGTTTGTTTTGCTCGTTGTTATTTATTTATTATTATTATTTATTTATTCATCTATTTATTTATTTATTGTTTATTTATTTTCTATTTATTTTTATCTTTATTATTCTCTATGTATTTATCAATTTTTGTTTTTTTTGATTTTTTGTTTGTTTACTCATTCATTCGTTCATTCATTCATTCATATCATTCATCTCGTTTCCTTTTTGTTCGTTTAGTTCTTTCATTTATTTATCAATAACTTATTTGTTTATTTTATTTTTTTATTTATTTTTTATTTATTATTTATTTATTTATTCATTTATTAGTCTATTTTTTTATCTATTCAGTTATTTTACTATTTATTATTTATTTACTTTATTCGTTTTAATCTATTTTATTTATTCATCTATTATTCATGATTTATTTCTTAATTTATTATCTGTTTATTTATTTATTCATTTATTCGATTATTTTTTTGTTTGTTTCTTATTTTTCTTTGCTCATTCATTCATTTATTCATTCATTCATTCATCATTCGGTCGTCAGTCGTTCCTTCGTTCTTTCTTTGTTTATTCTTTATTTACTTATTTATTTATCATTATCTTTATTTATTTATTCATTTATTTGTTTATTTATTCATATATTTATTTATTTATATATTTATTCATCATTCATTTATTCTTCGTTCTTCGTTCATTTACTTATCTATTACTTATTTACTATTTATTTATTTATTTATTTATTTATTTTATTATTATTATTTATTCATTATTTATTTATTATTTTTTCGTTTCTATTTATTCATTTATTTATCTACATATTCATTCATTTATTCATTTGTTTATTCATTTATTTATTTGTTTGTTTGTTTGTTTGTTTGTTTGTTGTTTACTCATTCATTCATTCATTCATTCATTCATTCATTCATTCATTCATTATCGTTCGTTCGTTCGTTCGTTCGTTCATTCGTTCGTTCATTTACTTGTTTATTTATTTATCTATACATTTTTTGTTTATCTATTTATCTATGTATCTATTTATTTATCATTTGTTAGTTTGTATATCTATTTACCTATTTATTATTTACTTATTCATTCACTCATTTTTTATTTATTTGTTTAATTATTTATTTATTTGTTTGTTTATTTATTTATTCATTTATTTATCTATCTATCTATCTATTTGTTTATTTTATTATTTATTTGTTCTCATTTATATGTTTATTTATTTGTTGGTTTGTTTGTTTACTCATTCATTCATTTATTCATTCATTCATTTATTCATTCGCTCGTTCGTTCGTTTGTTCGTTCGTTCGTTCATTCATTCATCTATTTATTTATTATTTAGTATTACACAATTCATTTTTTCATAAATTTATTTTTTGATATTTATTTATTTATATATTGATTGATTGATTGATCGATTGATTGATTGATTGATTGATTGATTGATTATTTGATTGGTTGGTTGTTGGTTGGTTGGTTGGTTGGTTGGTTGGTTGGTTGGTTGGTTGGTTGGGTTGGTTGGTTGGTTTGTTGGTTTGTTGGTTGGTTGGTTGGTTGGTTGGTTGGTTGGTTGGTTGGTTTATTGGTCGATTGGTCGATTGATCGGTCGGTAGGTCGGTTGTGATTGATTGATTGATTGATTGATTGGTTGATTGATTGATTGATTGATTGATTGATTGATGATTGATTGATTGATTGATTGAATGATTGAATGATCGATCGATCGTTCGATTGATCGATCGATTTTGATTTATTGATTGATTAATTGATTTTCATACCGAACATTTTTTGCACTGAATCTGGATTTTGACATTTTTGTACTTTTGGCTAAGCGCTGTTTGTACACACAGAAGATGAATCATTATCACCGAAACATCAATGCTTTTAAGAAGAAGCTACAACAAAGTTCCTAGCAGAAGATCGTGAAACAGTTGACAAGAAACACCACGAGGTGCGATGAGACCCAGAGCACAATGCCTCGCCACTCTCCGGCAATCACCTCCGAGCTCCCGACGCCATTCGATAGTCATTTCATCAAGCAAAGGGAGGCTATCCATGCTTTGCATGGCAAGGTGGGGAGATGACAAACCCAAGGGCATACCTACACAACGCGCACCAACCAGGTCCATTGCAGCCTCTGGACCAAGAGAGAATAGACAAACCTTCTCTCGCCCCACTCAGGTCTTCATCTCTCTTTCGGGCAGCCCGCCCTGACACCAGCTCGCATAGCTGCCAGCTCCTTTTCTATTACTATAGGTGATCTGCCAGCACGAAATCAGTCTTAACTAGCATTTTGGGCATTTTGAGATATACATACATCACTGGGAAGTGTACATTCTGCTGATTATTTTGGTACTTGAATAAAGCTTGTACTCAAAAAATTGTAGAAGTTATGTATGTTTAAAGTCATTCAGTTGTATGACGGCCATTTTGAGAAAACGGCCTCTAAAGTTTTTGTGTGCTCTCCTACACATTTCCCTTATATTTCTTTATTTGGTGGCTTTGATCCAGTTTGTTTCTATTTTTAGCTGTCATTATCTGAAAGGTGCACCAAAGAGCTTTCTGTTAGTGTATTACATGTGGGAGTTCTGTACAGATTACGGTTCATAATAAGAGACAAAAATAGGTTCTTGTGGTAGGAAATTGCGTTCTTTCTGCTGCGACAGTGCATTAAAATACCGATTTAAATTGATTAATAATATTTTTTCAAGAAAGAAATTTCTGTGGGGGATGGATTATAGTCAACAGAAATTAATTTTGAGAAAAAGTCAAAACACCCCAGATAGACCCTCGGTCACCTTTTCAGCTCCTAGTGCTGTTCGACTGTCTGCGAGTTAAGACTGATTTCGTGGTGGGAGGTCATATAGTCTCGACAGTTAGCAGTCGGAAGCTCCCAACGTTGCCTTACTTCAACCACAGGGGTTTTTTGAACGGCCGTGAAAGTGGCCAGGCATGATGCTCCAGACACAGCCCATTTTGCTGTTCAGCAAGGTCTGACATGCCCCGAACGGGATCCCAAGTTTGCCGTCTTTCCGAGCAGCCAGCAGGTCTTTCCCTGCCGTAATCAGGCCTGATTCCCTGAAGTCAGGAGCCAAGCCACAATCCGAAGTTAACAAGAATTTAATCGTTTGACTCCCGCACCCTGTCCACAGCATCCTGCATTGTCATCCATGCTAGCAAAGCAAGACCTTAACCCTTTGATTCCCTCACTCCCTCCACTGAGGCTGAGGGAGTCAAAGGGTTAAGTTTTTTCACTTAGTGGATAGGGTGCGGGAGTTAAAGGATTAAAGCAAAATCATTCTTGAGTTCACTTAGGTGTCTGCTGGGTGGTGCTATTATAAACCTTAGTTTCTATAAAACTACCTTTAGGCTTTATTGACTTCCTTGTTTTTCTTTATTCGCTGTCATTTATTTGTGATGCCTGCACACGTGATTGTGTGTCAAACTAAATTCATTCAATTTTTTTCATTTTTTTATTCCATGTATTTGTGTGTAGGTAAAAACTTTCTTTCAAAATATATGTCCTCACTATTGATGTGTTTATTTCACAGACTTTTTTATGTTGAATTCCGCTATCGTCTATGTGTGTTATTGAACTTAAAAGACTATTGATACACTGTATTGAATTGTGTCTATGAAATTTTTCAACAAAAAATCACAGACTACAAAAACAAAAACAAAAAAAAAACCCACAGAGTATGAAAAACATATAACAGTCAAGTTTCATATGTAAAACTCAGTTTGTAACGATTGAACTTCAATGACTATTGATATACTGTATCGAACTGTGTCTGATAATTGTTTAAAATCCACAGGCTTCAAAAAAAGAAAAGAAAACACGGTATACAATGCGTGTAATAGTCTTCTTTCATATACAAAAATAACATTACCGAAAACACACACACAACCCAAAAAAACAACAAAAAAACAACAACAACAAAGAAATAGACATTAGAACAATAAATCGGATAGATTAACAAATTGGACCACAATAGCAGAGAGAAGGCAACAAACAAATGACTTCTTTCCAGTGATTGTGCCCCCTTGTGGTATATGACTAATTCCACTCTGTTCGTTTCTTTGCCGTGTACACTGTTCTGGTGACTGGACCTACCACAGGGGCCCCTGGGTTCACGTTACCGGGCGCCAGTTTAAAACTAACTTTAGGCTACATTTGTTCTTTGTTTTTCTTTATTCATTCTCACTTATAGATGCCTGCACACATGATTCTGTGTCAAACTAAATTCATTTTTATTTTTCATTTTTTATTCCATAACTTTGTATGTTCAAAACATGTAATTAATTCTCTTTCAAATATGTGTCCTCATTATTCATGTGTCTATTTCACAGACATTTAAAAAAAATTGTGTACCGCTATATTCTATGTGGGATAATTGCAACTTAAAGGACTATATAATATAGATCACTGTATTGAATTGTGTCTATGAATTTTTCAACAAAAAACAGACTACAAGAACAAAAAAAATATGAAAAACGTAAGAACAGTGAATTCATATAAAACTTTTTGATATGCAATTAACTCATTGTGCTATGATACTTATCGAACTTGTTAATATATTTCAAATCACAGGCTGCAAATGATATTAAAACCAACAAGCAAAAAAATACAAAACAGCAAAAAACGATACAAAGCGTTATGTATTTAATACCAAAAATCATACCAAAACACCAAATACAAAGAAAGCTCTAACATAATCGATAGATTGATAATTAGGACCATATGTTGTTCTAACTACAATACAAAAAACAGCAAACAAATACTTCAATGCAAACCATAAGACAATTAGAACCATAATCGGATAGTTGACTAATTACCTAATCTCCCCCAGTCTAGACTGTGCAGGAGATCACGGTACAAACACATGACTTCTTCCGATTTGTGCCCCTTGTGGTATATTGATTAATTCCACTCTGTTCGTTGTTTTTGTTCACTGACTCTGTCACTGAACCTACCCAAGGGGGAAGGCTGGGTTCACGTACCGGGCGCCGTTTGCTCGAATGTATTCATGAGTCATCCGATAATTTGATTACAGGGTCAGTTCAAAGTAAGTATTTTTCATCCAGTGACTCTTATCTGTTTGAATCGAATTGCATTAAGTGTGGGTGGCGTGGTGAATTCGAAATTCGGTTTTCATCTTCTGTCTGTTTTTTTATGTCTATGTTTATGTTCAATTGTCATATTCTCTTCTCATCCTCTATTCCTGTCTTCTGTCTGTCTCTTCTCCAACTCTCTGATTGCTCACCACTTTCGCTTCTTTGCTCCTCTCTCCGGGCTTCTGTCTGTTTGTCTGTCTGTCTGTTGTTATGCTCCCTCTCACTAAACATCGTCTAAACTCTGTTCTGTCTGTCTGAACTTCTGTCTGTTTCTATATACTATCTCGCTCTTCTCTTGCTTGTGAATTCTGTTTGTTTGTCTCTCTGTCTTGTCTCGTTCTTGTCTTTATCCTGTCTTCATCTCTCTCTAAAACTGTCCACTAGTCATGTCTGTCTCTGTGTCTCTGTCCGTTGTTATCTCTCTCTCTGTCTTGCCTGGCTACTCTCTCTACGTGCCTATTCGCTAGTTTGCAAACCCCCCCCCCACATCCGTTCTTTCGTTCATGTAATAACAACAGAATTTAAAATACTTATATATCAAGCATAGCAGCATAGATCCAATGAACCTGTCTTACAGACTAGTCCTGGTTACTTTACGCACCAAAAAAGCAGAAAAGATGAACCATAAGACAAAATGTGAAACAACTAAAAAGGAGTTAATAAATGACAAAATCTTCCAGTTGATGAGAGACAGACAGAGAAAGCAAAGAGAACAGACAGATACGGAGATTAGTCACGAGAGAGACTGACAGACAGAGTTACATGCCAGAGGCAGGCAGGAGACAGAGAGAGAGAGCGAGCCGAGAGAAAGGATAGGAGACGAACAGAGGCAGAGTGACTGAGAAACAATGAGAGGTCAGAGATGACACGAGTAATAGAAATATGAAAAATTGTTTCTCACTAATAAAGATTATAATACAATACAACATTGCCGTGTCAATGCAAATCTCAGGCAGACAGGCAAGACAAATGGACAGACAGACACACACACAGACACAGACAGACAGACATACACACAGACAGACAGACAGACACAGACAGACAGACAAGAGACTAACAGAACTTAACCCTTTGATTCCTGCACCCCATCCCCTAACCGCAAAAAAACCTTAACCCTTTGATTCCCTCACCCTATCCACCAGCTTCCTGGTGAATAAGGTGAGGGCATCAAAGGGTTACGTTTTTGCTTTGCTAGCATGGCTGACGAGGCAGGATGCTGGTGGACAGGGTGCAGGAGTCGAAGGGTTAATTAAAGAGGAAGTGGACACGGAAATAGCCAGGGGATCAGGTGGAATCAGGGAGTGACAAATGAGGAAGCATTCAAAGGAGGATGTCACCAATTCCTCTTCCCAGCTACTTTCGCTCTCACCTTATTCCTTGCAAATGCCAAGCTCCTTTTCTGTCCACATTCACTCTTTTTATAGGTACGTACAAAAGCCCGAGATGCTTTTGTGTTTATTTTTCCCTACAATGCCATGCAATCGGTTATTTCTTGTATTGTCTCTGTGCATATAAAATGTGCATTTAACGTGTCTGTGATGTCTTTCGAAATGCACAGTTCTAAACACTTTTTGGTCAGAAAAATTGTTGAAGCTTCTCCAAAAGTCTCAGACAAGGAAATACACACCACACACACACACACACACACACACACACAACACACACAACACACACACACAGATATATATATATGTATATATGTATGTATGTGTATAGGTCTGCATGTCTGTCTGTCTGTCTTCTGCCTGCATGCATGGATGGATGGATGGATGGATGGATCTATTCATCCATCCATCCATCCATCCATCCATCCATCCATCTATCCATCCGTGTTGTTTTGTCTGTCTGTCTGTATGTATGTATGTATGTATGTATGTATGTCTCTTTGTCTATCTCGATATATCTAAAATGTAAATATGAAACAGTATGAAACATATTACTTAACAATGAAGCAACAATTAATGGCTATCGATATATCTAGAATGTCAAGTCACTTTTCCTTTATCTGTTTCAGGAAGAGGGTGCCCGCTTTCATTCCACGCTTAATTAGAGTTTGTGCAGTGTTGTTTCGCTTGAGATGATAACAATATTTGTCTGATTAATGATAGCTCTTGGTTTTTCCTTTCATAGTAAATTTTCAGCCATTTCCTCTGTCTATTCCGTTTTGTGTAAGACGTTCGATGGTATGATGACTCACATTTTTGTTCGCGAAGGTACGATTTAAAGCGTGTAAGAACTCAGTTCATGGGTTATGTGCAGGCTTAAGGCTTGTGCCATGATCACCGTACACAAGGCACCTATGACGCTAGTGTATATGGAATTCGTTCCGAGGGTGGAGACGGAGACATCGCCTTGAGAAACTGAAACTGATAGATCTAGAATGTAAGTATGAGACAAGACGTCGCCTTGAGAAACTGAAACTGAAACTGATAGATCTAGAATGTAAGTATGAGACAAGACATCGCCTTGAGAAACTGAAACTGAAACTGATAGATCTAGAATGTAAGTATAGACAAGACATTCGCCTTGAGAACTGAAACTGATGATCTAGAAGTTAGTTGAGACAAGACATCGCATTGAGAAACTGAAACTGAACTGATGATCTAGAATGTAGTTGACAAGTACGCCTTGAGAAACTGAAACTGATAGATCTAGAATGTTGTATGAGACAAGATCGCCTTGAGAACGAACTGAACTGATAGATCTAGAATGTAAGTATGAGACAAGGACACGCCTGAGAACTAAATGAATGATAGATCTAGAATGTTAGATGAGACAAGACATCGCCTTGAGAAACTAAAACTGAAACTGATAGATCTAGAATGTTAGTATGAAGCAATGGAGCAATTTAAGTCTCACTCTACAGAAATGGTCGTTTCAAATCTGTCCTTCTTCATGGAACTCCCCCACGTAGTAAACAGCGGCAGGTGCCTGGCCTTTCCTTACGTACTCATAGAAAACTGTCATGATTTATGGCTGCGAAAGCCTGGACTTTAGAAAAAATTGATTGCAGAAAGAATCGAGGCAGCAGAGATGTGGTTTTATAGGAGACTATTACGTGTCAAATGGACAGACGGAAGAACTAATAAAAGTGTCCTGGAAGAACTTGATACCATCAGAAAATACTGGCAGACATCAACAAGAGAAGACTAAAATACATTGGCCATGTGTCACACAACAAGAACACGGACCTCATGGCAACCATCTTTCAAGGAAAAACAGAAGCAAAAAAGAAGAAAGGCAGACCTTTAATCTCATACATCGAGAACATAACTAACATCAGTGGCTTAAATCAAATATTCGAGAAAGTGTACACAAAAGTCATGACAGAGTGGCCTGGAAGGAGATGGTGACATCCAGATGTGCAGCGGCCAACACTGAACCCAGTGACGCCGAAAGGTGAGACAGGTGAGACTCATAGAAAAGTACTATTGTGCTTTATTACCCATCTTGCGGTGAATAACAGGTATGGCAGCCAGACACGATTTACAGACATATACCGTGTTCGGTAGTCGTATCATAGAGAGAAAAAGCTAACAAACAACAGAGGAACTGCGGTCCAGCCACTGTTTGGAATGTCTGTACTTAGTGCCAGTCTTTATGGTGTATGACAGGGAGCTGCTTTGACAGCATTGTTTTTATGTGGAAATATGATTTTGGTTGGTGTAAATGTGTTGTGGTTATGTAGAACCTTTTTTTTTTTTTACTGTATAGATCTGGATATTGATTCGGTAAGGACTAATCAAATTTTGTCTGTGTGTGTGCTTTGTGTGTGTGTGTGTGTGTGTGTGTGTGTGTGTGTGTGTGTGTTGTGTGTGTGTGTGTGCATGTGTGTGTGTGTGTGAGTGTGTGCGTGTGTGTGCGTGCGTGTGTGTGTGTGTGTGTTTGTGTATGTGTGTGTGTGTGTGTGTGTGTGTGTGTGTGTGTGTGTGTGTGTGTGTGTGTGTGTGCGCGCGCGCGCGCGTGCGAGCGCGCCTCAGTTCCATGCAGGTACATGACGCACCTGTTTACCGTCTTTTTCATTTTTCTGTTTAAATGCTTTATATACCCTTCTTCATTTGTCCGTAATTTATTTGTTTCTTATAATGTTTTTTTTATATATACATGTATATATACAGTGATAGTATACTATTCATATTCTAAAAGACAGGGAATGTAAAATGTTATTCCTGTGTGGCATGGTTATATTTTGTGAGATAAAATAATGCTATAAAACAGGGATCAGCAACACTCCAGAACAACTAACAGGTAGACAGTTATGTGTAACATACATCTCATGTAGTGTAAAACAACAATAACAGTAGTCTGAAATCCTTCACTTTTCACCATCATCATGACGTTGGCGATCATGACCCTTCATATGAATTTATCCTTTGTCGCTGCAGGTACTTCTCCCACCATGTCTGTCTTTATCCACTCCGCAAGTCCGTCCAAGATTTTCTCCCTGGGTCTACCTGGTGCTCTTTTTCTCTCCAGCTTTCCTGTTGTGACCAGGTGCTCTAATTTCCATTGCCTCATAAAATGTTCTATAAATGTAACTTATGTTTTCCTAATCTTCTTCATTCATGTTCTTTTTGTGTCTGCCTCCCTCAAAACCGTCTCGTTTGTTTTCTTTTGGTGTCCATGGCACTCGTAACATTCTTCTCATAAACCACATTTCAGCTACCTCAATCTTGTTCTGACTTTGCGTGTTGACTGTCCACGCTTCGCGTGCGTACAACAATATCGGTTCTATCTAACACTGAAAAACGTTCTTCCAGATGTTAATTGAAAGGCATTTGTTGGTAAGAACGCTTTTCATTTTCTTGAATGCTGTTTTAGTTAGGCTGATTTTGTTGGCTGTTTCTGATGTGCATCTGCCGTCTGGTGAGATGATAGTTAGGCTGATTTTGTTGGCTGTTTCTGATGTGCATCTGCCGTCTGGTGAGATGATAGTTAGGCTGATTTTGTTGGCTGTTTCTGATGTGCATCTGCCGTCTGGTGAGATGACCGTTCCCAAATATTCAAACTTACCAGCTTGTCTCAATAGTGGTGCCATTCCTTCACTTTTATATCACCATAACTGCCATACAAACATTACTTCAGATCTTCCCACGATCACGATATTGGTGTAGCCCGATCAACAAGGAAACCCTGGTCATCCTATAACCATCATTTACCACAGAGAAGCATCGCGTTTTATGAGCCGCTCACCGATAGATAAGAGAGGGTGTACTCATCAGACATATTTACGAGCAAGTAGCGTGCCCAGTAGTAATGCCACAGAAGGGAAAAGCTGATAAAGAACAAAGAACAGCAACCACATAATCACTGCGGTAATGACTGTTGGTACTTGTTACTGCCAGTCTCTCAGGTTGAGTCTGTTCAAATATACTTTTGTTCAGGAGAGGTTGATGAAGGCTAGTTCGGGTTGATATATCCGTGGGACTCAGTATAATAAAGATTTGAATTCTCGAGTCCAATTCTAGCCTGCAACACTAAAACAGGCCTGTTTACAGATTTGAATTCTCGAGTCCAATTCTAGCCTGCAACACTAAAACTGGCCTGTTTACAGATTTGAATTCTCGAGTCCAATTCTAGCCTGCAACACTAAAACTGGCCTGTTTACAGATTTGAATTCTCGAGTCCAATTCTAGCCTGCAACACTAAAACTGGCCTGTTTACAGATTTGAATTCTCGAGTCCAATTCTAGCTTGCAACTTTGAAAAACTGGCCTGTATACATATTTGAATTCTCGAGTTCAATTCCAGCCTACAGCTTTCAAAAGCTGCTTGTTTTGCTGCCCATCTTAATGCTCTAATCATTGTGGTGGGTTAGCTTTAGTGTTTTATAGGTTCCATCCCTCCCCCCCCCCCTCACTTCATCATTTCAAGACTTTGCCAGCTATTGGATTTTGCGCAGGCTCAAGGAGTCTGACAACTAATTACTAACAGAATGGGTAGAGCACATATGGAACTTTCTGAGAGTGACGAGTTTCTTTTTTAACCCCCACCCCCACCTCCCCAAAAAAGAAAACTATATAGTTTCGTTTTTCTGAGAGGTGGGGTCACTGCCCTCTTCAAAGTTAAGTCAAGTGGGCTTTGCTTTTCAGTATTTAACCCTGCGATTCCTGCACCCTGTCCACCAACTGCAAAAAAAAAGTCAAAACCAGACCAAACAAGCAACCACCTATCCACCCACCCAACCAACCATTCAACCAACCATCCAACCAACCAACCAACCACCCAACCAACCAACCACCCAACCATCCATCCAACCATCAAACCAACCAACCATCCAACCAACCAACCAACCAACCAACTAACCAACCAACCAATCAACCAACCATCCAACCAACCAACCAACCAACCAACTAACCAACCAATCAACCAACCAACCAACCAACCAACCAACCAACCAATCAATCAACCAACCAATCAACCAACCAACTAACCAACTAACCATCCAACCAACCATCCATCCATCCAACCAACCAACCAACCAACTAACCAACCAACCAACCAACCAACCAACCAACCAACCAAACCACGAACCAACCAACCTGAAGAACAAAAACAAACAATTAATAACAACCACAACAACAATAAACATCACCACCGACAACAACAAATAACGAAAAACAGAAAAAGGGAAAGATAAGAAAGACATGTGGAAAGACAAACTGACAGGCAGACAAGTACAAAATGTGGAAAAGAGACAGAGGAGCAAAGAGTGTATAAACTACAAACGCACACACACACACACACACACACACACACACACACACACACACACACACACACACACACACACACACATTGACACACACACATACACACAGAGGCACGCACATACACACATGCGCGCACTCGAGCGCTCACACAGAGAAACAGAGACAGTGAGAGACAGACAGATGAGAGAGAGAGAGACAGACAGATAGCTAGACAGACAGACAGACAGACAGATAAACAGATAGATAGATAGATAGATAGATAGATAGATAGATGGATAGATAGATAGATAGATAGATAGACAGATAGATAGATAGGTAAGTAGGTAGATAGATTGGTAGATAGACAGAGAGAGAGACAGAGAGAGAGAGAGAGGCAGAGAGAGAGAAAGAGAGAGACATAGACAGATAGACAGACAGACAGACAGAGAGACAGAAAGTGAGATAGATATTTAGATAGATAGATAGACAGACAGGCAGACAGACAGATAGATAGATAGATAGATAGATAGATAGATAGATAGATAGATAGAGAGATAGAGAGACAGACAGATAGATAGATAGATAGATAGATAGACAGAGAGAGAGATAGACAGACAGACAGACAGACAGACAGATACATACATACATACATAGACAGATAGATAGATAGATAGACACATACATACATACATACATACATACATACATACATACATGCATACATACATACATACGTATATGATATATGATTATATATGTGTATATACACATACATACATACATACATACATATAATTATATGTATGTATATAATGTACATACATACGTACATACATATATGAGACTGAGACAGAGAGACAGACATACAGGAAGACAGACAGAGTAAAAACAAACAAACAAACAAAAAAACGCCCTTTGAGTGGTAAACTATTTGCACTGGAGGACACAAGTGTATACAAGCATAGGTTATAATGATAAACATGATCACGAGATCAGCAGTCACCAAAGATAAATCGTTAACTACTCGTCTAGACTATGTTTATTATCTCCAAGTCAGAAAAATAACACGTTATGAACAATGGTTATATAGAGGCCTCGTCAAACACCAACCAAACCACAAATGTCCATGCCAGTGTTGACGTGTGTGTGTGTGTGTGTGTGTGTGTGTGTGTGTGTGTGTGTGTGTGTGTGTGTGTGTGTGTGTGTGTGTGTGTGTGTGGTGTGTGTGTGTGTGTTTGAGTGTGTGTGTGTGAGTGCGTGTGTGTGTCTGTGTGTGTGTCTGTGTCTGTGTCTGTTTGTGTGTGTGTTTGTGTGTGTGTTTGTGTGTGTGTGTGTGTGCATGTGTATATGTGTATGTGTGTGTGTATGTGTGTTTGTGATGTGTGTCTGTCTGTGTGTCTTTGTGCGTGCCCAGGTGCACATGTGAGTACCTGCACGTATATATATATATATATATATATATATATATATATATATATATATATACTATATCAAAGTAGTTCTCTTTGTTGATTCAAAATCTGTATTATATGCCTTACAGTCTTTTGATACAGACACAAGACCTGACTTAATTACTGAGGCAAATCATCTTATACATCGTTTAAGGACAAAAGGTACATATATCAGTTTATGCTGGGTGCCTTCTCACGTTGGTCTTCACGGCAACGAAGTAGTAGACAGAGCAGCTAAGCAAGGTGCACACAACACTGATAATACTATAGAATTACGTATTAAAACTTCCGTAAAAGAAGCTTGCGGCTTGCTAGAATCAGCCTCATGGATTCGTTTTCATGAACAATTCAATGAAAAGTGTGTGACACAACAAATGATAAAACGTTCTTTTCAAAATGTATGTAAAAAAATTGCTGTATTCTTCCATATATCATTCGAGATCAATTGTTGCTGTTCATTTTCGTATTCAGCTAAACGCGTTGAAAACAAAATATTGTAAAAATATCAAGTGTATTTGCGGAGAACAGTTCACACTGTTTCACTGTTTATTTCACTGCAAAAAGCTACGTTCCTTTTTACCAAAAATGTTTACACAAGAAAACTATTCTGAAACTCATTTTAAAGAAGTAACTTCAGATCAATCTTTGTCAGTTAAAATTTCAGAATCATTGGCTCACAGTCCTGTTAATGTATTGCTTTAAGTTTATGAAGTTTGTACTTTAGCGTTAAATTTTCCCTTCGCATTGTTAATGTTAACTGTTAGTGTTAAGATTTTGTTCCATTTTTATATTTACACGCTTATTCATGTCTCATACTCATTCTCCCCTCTGCCCCCAATCCAACTCGCCCATCTCCCATCCTCCATTTTTCCCCCGTCTAATATCACTCATAGTGAACAGACGTTAAATCAAAGAACGAACAAAAGAACGAACATTATATATATATATATATATATATATATACTACACGTCATTATTGAAGGGCCAGGAACGTTTTTGAGTCAATTTTTGAAAGGAGAAATAACCTATTTTCTCTTACTCTTTTCTCCAATTCGTTGCCGTAACTGAATGGATAAGAGCTCAGACAACATTGCAGTTTCCTTTTGGCACGTGTTTGGGGATTTGCCGATTTGCAATGGGCGGCCCAAGGAAGACAATTTCCACACGAAATTGTCGAATCTTCAGCAGGGTCTCTCTGACGACGCAGGCAAGGTAGCGACAAAATTCGCTTTGCACGTGCAAGGCAAGCCCTTTTTGAACACTACTCCAGCCAAAGTTGCCCGCAGACGAGGATAAAAAGGACCCGTTCTTGGTTCGTTTTAACCATGCTTGCAAGACGACGGATGACGGATGAGCAGCGGGGGAGAGCCCTCGCTCTGCTTGATGAAGGCCTAGCGCAGCGGGAAGTTGCTAGACGACTTGAAGTGTCGCATTCCACAATCCAGAGACTGCTGGAGCGCTTCAATGAGAC
>JAPXFY010000024.1:50171318-50181318 GCA_030674185.1 Monoplex corrugatus
GATAAGTTTCCTACTGTACTGACACATACCAGGACATTGTCAAATACAAAGAAGACCCCTCCAAAAAATCCTTTCTGCAGTGTTGACTAAGTTGACAGAAAGTTAGACCATGGCAGAACGTTTCTTTTTTTTTTTCCCTTTTTGAGTATTCTTTCTTTTTTTACATTTCAACAGTTTGCTTCAACAATATCTTGACGGGTTACAGCTTTAAACCCTGTAACAAATATTTATTGTGATTGAGTGGCGAGGTCGTGGGTGTCTCGAGGTGTATGGTTTTGTGATCGTGTTCGTAGTTGTGTGATCGTGTGTTTGAGGATGCTTGTCGTTGTTGTGTGCTGTTGTGTCGGGGTCGTTAGTCTTGTCTTATGTTTGTTTGTCTCTTCCTCTCTCTCTGTCTCTTCCTCTCTCTCTCTCTCTGTCTTCCTCTCTCTCTCTCTTTGTCTTCCTCTCTCTCTCACTCTCTGTCTGTCTCGTCTTTCTCTCTGTCTCTCTCTGTCTGTGTATCTCTCTGGGTCTGTCTGTCTCTCTGTCTCTGTCTCTGTCTCTATCTCTATCTCTTTCTCTCTCTCTCTCTCTCTCTCTCTCTCTCTCTCTCTCTCTCTCTCTCATCCCCAAACACAGACACACAAAAATCGCTTTTCGCTCCGTCTTGGATTGATCTAAATTACTCTCGAAGATAGGGAAACAGAAAGACAAAAAGAAAAAAGAAAAGAAAAGAAAGAAAGAAAGAAATCAGAAACGAAAAAAAGACAGATTGGATCAGTTTCAACCTGGAACAACAGGAAAAGAAAAACTTGGTTCAAAGCCCGTTCACACACACACAGTCAAACATCCACTATAGGAAATCATTACCTTCCCCCCCCCCTCCCTCTCTCCAATCCTGTCTTCCATTTTTAAACCTTTTTTGTTTTTCTTCCAAAGTTGGGCAAGTTTCGTACTGTACTGACACATACCAGGACATAGTCAAATACCAAAGAAGCCCACCAAAATCCCTTCCCACCTTCCTCTCGTCAATCCTGTCTTTCTTTTCTTTTTCTTTTCTTCCAAAGTTGGATAAGTTTCCTACTGTACTGACACATACCAGGACATAGTCAAATACTAAAGAAGCCCCCAAAATCCCTTCTGCAGTGTTGACTAAGTTGATAGAAAGCGTAGATCATGGCAGAACGTTTCTTTGTTTTTATTTATTCAACACGTTCTTGAACAAGGATGCTTCTTCTTTTAGCCCACACGTTTAACATTTGTTCATGGCAGTGTCAGCTGAGAGTATCTTGACGGCGTTGAATCAGATTTAAAAGCACGTGTGTCAATAAGAAGTAGTTGTAGTTGTGATTGTGTGTGTGTGTGTGTGTGTGTGTGTGTGTGTGTGTGTGTGTGTGTGTGTGTGTGTGTGTGTGTGTTGTGTGTGTGTGTGTTTGAGAGTATGCGTGTGTGTGTGTGTGTGTGTGTGTGTGTGTGGCTGTGTGTGTCTGTGTATGTCTGTGTTTATGTATGTGTATGTGTGTGTCTGTGTGTGTCTGCGTGTGTCTGTGTTTATGTATGTGTATGTGTGTATGTGTGTGTGTGCGCTCGCTCGCGCGTGTGTGTGTGCATGTGTGTGTTGTATGTGTGTGTGTATGTGTGTGTGTGTGTCTGTGTGTGTCTGTGTGTGTCTGTGTTTATGTATGTGTTTGTGTGTATGTATGTATGTGTGTGTGTGTGTGCGCGCTCGCGTGTGTGTGTGCATGTGCGTGTGCGTATGCGTGTGTGTGTGCGTGTGTGTCTGTGTTTATGTATGTATGTGTGTAAAACGTAAGGGCTTGCTTTTCGAAAAGTAAAAACAGACTATAACAGACAATGTCATCTCTCTAACCCCCTCAGTTTCCTGAAATTCATCTTTTTCGTTTTGTACCCTTCAAAGGTTTGATTCACGTGACCAAGCATTCTTACCAACAAATGCCTATCAGTTAACATCAGAAAGAGAGTCCTTGAATGTTATATAGAACCAATACTGTTGTACGGATGCAGGCGTGGACAGTCAGCAAGCAAAGCCAGAGCAGGATCGAGGCAGCCGAGATGTGGTTTCTCAGAAGAATGTTGAGAGTTCCATGGACAGCAAAGAAAACAAACGAGAAGGCAGACACAAGTAGATCACTCATAAGGAAGATTAGGAAAAAGACAAGCAACATTTATAGGCCATTTTATGAGGAAGGGGGATTTGGAGCACCTGGTCACAACGGGGAAGCTGGAGGGAAAGAGAGCACCAGGTAGACCCAGGGAGAGAATGCTGGACGGACTTGCAGAGTGGCTGGGGATGAGGAGGGTGGGGGGATGCTGGGGGCAACGAGAGATAGAGATGGTTGGAAGTCCATGGTCGCCAACGCCATGCGGCAGGGCACCTGATGATGATGATGATGATGATGATGACCAAGGATACTGTTGTTTTCTCCTAACAAGCAAATCGTACTACGCACTTCTTAACACCTCTTTGAACACCACACACCTGTCCATATACGCTGATGAACTGTGATGACAAGTTTTTTTGTACATCGCATGTTGTCCGAAGACAATTTTTTTTACCAATACCACCACCACAACCCGAAACGTCGTCACCTTGACCCTTTGGTTCCCTCACCCTGTCCACCAGCATCCTGCACTGCCAACCATACTAGCAGAACAAAAACATAACCTTTGATTCTCTCACACTATCCACCAGCTTCCTGCATCGTTATCACAAAACTTACATATTCTGCTTTGTTTGTTTAGTCCTTTGCGGCTGTCTATATCAGCTTGTGACTGCTGCATCGGAATTTAATCACAGGGAAAGATCGTAGATATCTGGTTAGAGTGTGAGACATTTTTGTATTCCAAAAATCATTTGTTAAATTTCAATACAACATGCATTTACTACTGTTTTCCAAAGTTTTCTTCCAGCATTGCTGATTGTAAGTCTGGAATGAGGACACTTTTTTTAAAATCGAGATTTCCTTCCAAAATGTTGAGATTCTCAAGCAAATTCAAAACTCGTGTCAATCAATGTTTACTTAATATGACCTATCTAGTCTGAACAGTATCACACAAACACAAGACACAAGACACACCAACACAGAAACGCCAAAGAAAGGGTTTGGTAATAATCTATAAGTTTAACCCTTTGATTCTCACATCCTGTCCACCAGCATCCTGCATTGTCAACAATGCTAGCGAAGGAAAAACTTAACCCTTTGACTCATTCACCCTATCCACCAGCTTTCTGCAGAGAGTTGGTGGACACGCTGAGGGAGTCAAAGAGTTAAGTGTTAGCACTTAGTGGATAGAGTGCGCGAGTCAAAGGGTTAAATATATTCCACGGCACAAAACAAGGATCACTAGTATTATAGATCAGCTGACGGGTAAATAGCTACCACACAATTGTGTCTATACGTATGTGGAACTAATAATGGTACGAATTACTACACAGAAATATCTTATTACTGATAACAATATAAGCAACAACAATAATATGATGATGATAACGATGATAATAATAATGATCGGTAGCATTACAGATCAACTGACAGGTTGATAGCTACCACACAATTGTTTCTACGCGTACGTGGAACTGATAATGGTACTAATTACTACACAGAAATATCTTATTACTGAAACACTGTAATAAAAATAATTATGATTATGATAATGATAATAGTTATAAGGATCAGTAGCATTACAGATCAGCTGACAGGTAAATAGCTATCACACGATTGTATGTACACGTATGTGGAACTGATAATGTTACGAATCACTACAAAGAAATATCTTATTACTGATAACAATATAAGTAACAACAATAATGATGATAGTAATAAGGATCAATAGCATTACAGATCAGCTGACAGGTAAATAGCTACTACACAATTGATTCTTACACGTAGGTGGAACTGGTACTGGTACACAGAAGTATCTTCGCATGAACATCACATCAGATCTCACGACAGCAATCGAGTGACTTGATCAGTAACAACTTCCTGATCTCGCCATTGCCAGAACAAGAAGCATCACATTTTACGAGCCACTCTCCTATAGATAAGAAAAGGTCTACTGATCCGACAGATTCACGAGCAAGTAGCGTGCCCAGTGGTAATAGTACAAGAAGAGACAGCTAACAAATAACAAAGAACGGCAACCACTGACGCTGTCTGGTAATGAATGATGGCCCTTGCTGCCAGTCTTTCTACTGTACAGTCTGGGTTTGTTTAGATGTCTTCAAGAGATATTGCGTCCGGTTTAGTTTCTATAGAAAATGGTGATACTGACAATAATATCATTAATGACAATAATGATGATGGTGACGGTAATAATGCTGATAATGGTGATAATAGTATGTTAGTACTAATGACAGTGATGATGATGATGATGATGATGATGATGATGATGATGATGATGATGATGATGATGATGATGATGATGATAACGACGACGACGACAACAACAATAATAACAACACTATAATAACATAATGATGATGTGATTCTACTACTACTACTACTACTACTACTACTACTACTACTACTACTACTACTACTACTAATACCACTAAACAACAACAAAAAACGACAACAATGATATGCTAGTAATGATAAAACTTATCATCATCATCAAAACAAAAACAACAACAATGATAATAATAATGACAGTAAAAACAACAACAATACTACTACTACTACTATTATTATTATTACTACTACCAGTGATGATGATGATGATGATGATGATGATGATGATGATGATGATGATGATGATGATGATGATGATGATGATATGATGATGATTTTATTTGTACAGGGCAGATACATTGATACATTGAAAGATGCATCTATAATAAGTAGATAGATTGACAGACAGACAGACGGATAGACAGACAGACTGACAGACAGATAGACAGACAGACAGATAGATAGATAGATAGATAGACAGATAGCTAGATAGACGGACGGACGGACGGACAGACAGAAAGACAGAAAGATAGATAGATAGATAGATAAATAGATAGAGAGATAGATAGATAGTTAGATAGATAGATAGATAGATAGATAGATAGATAGATAGATAGACAGATAGATAGACGGATGGACGGACGGACAGACAGACACATACATACATGCATACACACATACATACGTACGTATGTACACACATACATACATATATACACATAAACATACATACATGCACACATACATACATACATACATGCACACATACATACACACACATACATACATACATACATATCTACATACATACACAAATACATACATACATACATACATACATACATACATACATACATACATACATACATACATACATACATACATACATTGAACCTGAGCAGCTGAAAGAAAATTCAAAATACAAAGGTATCCCGAAAATGTTATATACTAGTCACAACAAGTTAAGCACAGGTCCTTGGACACAGGGGGCTGATCCATTCCTTCAGAAAACATTATTTTCTTTTTGTTATGCGGCAACCAGTGATGGAATCTCAATCAGCAGTGTTTGGGCGAGCCTGTGGCAACTTGTAGTGCGCATGGGGGTCTTGGTGACCTCGTTGCCGCGCGGGATAAAAAGTGCAAAGTTGCGGTAAATGTGCCTGTTTTGCAGTGAGCTTGCTGGCGACACAAGATGTGTAAAATGAAAAATTCGTTATACCCGTGCAAGAGCAGTCTTTCGAGTGAGTTTTATGCCCCTTCCTTATGCTTTATAAGCGCGGGCTTGGTTACTGTCAGCCCGTTTCTCACCATGCCACCAAGAAGAAAACTTAGCACCTTTGACAAAACCAGGGCGATTGCGTGGATGCAAGATGGCATTGCCAAGGCTGAAGTGGCGCGACGACTTGATGTGCATCATTCAGTTATTGTTAGACTGAACCAGCGTTTTAGGGCGACCAACAGCGTTGAAGAGAGGCCACGGTCAGGTCGGCCTAGGCAGACGACTCCAAGAGAAGATCGGTTCATCGAGAGGCAGATCCTACTGCAGCGGGATGCCACCTCAACCAGCATCCAACGGCAGCTTCGTAGGGCAACTAACACCATCCTCAGCCGTCAAGCCATACGAAACCGTCTTCACCACTTTGGCCTCAGATCACGTCGTCCAGCTGTGCGACCACGACTGCTACAGCCCATAAGCTGGCTCGCCGAGCTTTCTGCCAACGTCATGCGAGATGGAACCAACAACAGTGGTCTCAGGTCCTCTTTTCGGATGAGTCGCGGTTTTGTCTTGAACACAATGATGGCCGAACTAGAGTTTGGAGGCGTGTTGGTGAACGTTACATTGATGCAGCTGTTCGTGAGACCCGGGCCTTCAGGGGAGGATCTGTTATGGTATGGGGTGCCATCAGCCTCCACCACAAGACACCACTCTACCACATTGACGGAAACCTCACAGGCCTCCGTTATCGGGATGAAATACTGGCGCCTTTCGTTGTTCCGACCATGCAACGAATCGGACCCATGGCAGTCTTCCAAGACGACAATGCTCGGCCACATAGAGCCCGGGTGGCCTTAGAATTCCTTGTGCAGGCCGGTATCAACAGGATGATCTTCCCGGCGTATAGTCCCGACCTCAATCCCATCGAGCATCTTTGGGATGAGTTGGGGAGACGTGTAAAGGAGAACCATCCACCTCCCAGGGACCGTCAGGATCTCTTCCGAATGCTGCAACTGGAATGGCAGGGAATCCCACAGAGGGTCATCAGAACACTGGTCTACTCGATGAGGAGACGCTGCATGGAATGTCTCGCCAATCGGGGTGGTCACACCCATTATTGAAATGATTTGGTGAACTGAACAGATTTGGCAAACTTTTATTTCGACCCCTCCTCTGTTTAATTGTCTGTATATCCCAAACCGTTTGTGCGATCACAATGAAATTCAATGTACGTTTGAACAAGATTATGAAATAAATCTGTTCCCAATTGGAAAGTCATGGCTTTGATATTTGTTGAAAATATGCGGGTACATGTAAACTGTGCTTAACTTGTTGTGACTAGTATATATTGGTTCTATTACCTGTTTATCTTTACTTTGTCTGCTTATTTTGGTCCAGGATTTAGATTTATAATCTTTTTCTTACTGTGATCTGTGAATTTATGGTTTTGCATTGGTGAATGACCACATTATGTACTTTTTACACTCCATTTTCTTTTTCTCTCTGTCTGTCGGTCTGTTTGTCTCTCTATCTCTGTCTTTAACTTTGTCTCTGTCTCTCACCCCCCCTCTCTCTCTCTCTCTCTGTCCCTCTCTCTCTCTCTCTCGCTATCGCTCTTTCTCTCTCTCCCTTTCGCCCTCTCTCCTTCTCTCTCTCTCATTCTCTTTCTCACTCTCTCTCTCTTTCTCTCTCTCTCTCTCTCTCTCTTTCTCTTTTTTCTGTTTAGTCTTCTTCTCTTTCTCTCTTGCCTTTCTGAATAAAATACTTCAGCAGCCTTTCAGAAGGGTTAATGGCCTTTTTGTATAAAGTATCTCAAGTCTTAAGTCTAAAGTCTGTCTCTTTCATTCTCTGTCTCTCTCTTTATGTCTCTGCCTCTGTCTATCTCTGTCTATCTCTGTCTCTTTCTTTCTCTCCTCTCGCTCTCTCTCTCTCTCTCTCTCTCTCTCTCTCTCTCTTTCTTTCTTTCTCTCTTTCCTCTTACTTATATGACTAATTACGTCGGGTGGTCAACTGTTTCTTCAACTTTTTGTTCAACTTTTTTCCTTCAATTTTTTCTTCATCATTAGGAAAAAAATTCAAATGGATGTAATGTCAGCCATGACTATAATTATTTATAAATCTTTATTTCGGGAAAACGTCGCCGTAAAATTTAATGACTGTTTTATGCTCCTTGCCACAAGGACAAAAATGCCAATGGCAATAAACCATTTTCAGTTTCAGTTTCAGTTTCTTTCTACTGCAACGTCATGACGTTGTTCATAATTTAGTCGTTTGTTCTGCTTTTTACTTAGAGTCTACTCATTAAGTGTTTCCGCTACTTCATAATGGGCTATAGCCTATTATTCCAATAAACCATCTGAACTCTCTCTCTCTCTTTTATTCTCTCTCTCTTTCTCTCTCTCTCTTTCTCTCTCTCTTTCTCTCTCTCTCTTTCTCTCTCTCTCTGTCTTTCTCTCTCTCTCTGTCTCTTTCTCTCTCTCTCTTTCCTCTCTCTCTCTCTTTCTCCTCTTTCTCTCTCTCTCTCTTTCTCTCTTTCTCTCTCTCTCTTTCTCTCTTCTCTCTCTCTCTCTCTTCTCTCTCTTCTCTTTTTCTATCTCTCTCTTTCTCTCTCTCTTCTCTCTCTCTCTCTCTCTCTCTCTCTCTCTCTCTCACTCTCGCTTTTGCACTCGCTCTAGCTCTCGCTCTCACTCTCGCTCTCCCTTCCTCCCTCTCTCCTTCTCTCTCTATTTTTCCTCTGTTTTAGTTTTCATCTCTGTCTGTCTGTCTCTCTGTCTCTGTCTCTGTTTCTGTCTCTCTGTCTCTCTGTCTCTCTCTCTTTCTCTCTCCATTGTTTTCTTTCTCTTCTCTTCTCTCTCTCTCTCTCTAATTATGTTTCTCAGGAGCCATCACTTGTTTTTGGATTTAACATTGATTGCTCTCAGATAAAGAAAAGAAAGAAACGAAAATAAAGCACACAAAAAAATGCAAATGCAGACAAAATATTGAGTTAGGATTCATACATATTCACAAGGGAACGTGGGGAGGGTAAGAAAACGAAAATGAAGGAGAGAGTGAGAGAAGAGAAAGAAAAGAGAGAGAGAGAGAGTGAGAGAAGAGAAAGAAAAGAGAGAGAGAGAGTGAGAGAAGAGAAAGAAAAGAGAGAGAGAGAGTGAGAGAGAGAGAGAAAGAGTGAGAGTTAGCAAACAATTAAGAGTGAGTGGGAGAGAGAGAGAGAGAGAGAGAGAGAGAGAGAGAGAGAGAAAGAAAATGACCGAGAGACGCAAAGATGGAAGAGAGAGACACAGAGAGAGAGAGAAGAAAATGACCGAGAGATGCAGAGGTTGAAGAGAGAGAGAGAGAGAGAGAGAGAGAGAGAGAGAGAGAGAGAGAGAGAGCAATTAAGAGAGAGAAGGAGAGAGAAAGAGAGAGAAGGAGAAGAAGAAGAGAAAGAAGAACAAGAACAAGAAAATGACTGAGAGATGCAAAGATGGGAAAAAAAGAGAGACAGAGAGAGAGCAAGCAATTAAGAGAGACGGAGAGAGAAAGAGAGAGAAGAAGAAGAAGAAAATGACCGAGAGATGCAGAGATGGACACAGAGAGAGAGAGAGAGACAGACAGACAGACAGAGAAGAAAACGAGACAGACAGACAGACAGAGACAGTGTAGGCGGGAGAGAGAGAGAGAGAAAAAAAAACCCGCCATCTGTTTTGTCTCCAACTACTCGAACTGAAGCGTACAAACCTCATACATACAATGATCCACAGACCAATAGACATTGTGGAAAAATCATTACCTGTCCATCTGCACTGTGTTTTCTTCAAGTTGAAAAAGTTTCGCGTCATGATTACACTGGGCCCTGGTCAAATACTGTGGAAGCTGCCGCATCCCTGCGCCAATGTTGACTTTGTTGACAAAGAATCGACCATGGCAATGCTGGCATCAGTTTGAATATGTATGAACAAAGGGGGGCTCTATTTACTTCAAAGACTGTCAGTACTACTTTTTGTCAAGACTAAATTGGAAAATGTTACCGTAAGGAAGGATGGGGGAAAAGGGGTGGGTGGGTGGAATTTATCAGCAGTATTTTATATGAGGTTCCAAGTTTACTCGGGAATGCTAATATTTGTCAGAATTAAGAAATAAACGATATTTGTTCAATTGTGATCTCTGTCTCTGTCTCTGTCTCTGTCTCCCCCTTTCTGCTTCCCTCCCTCTCTGTTTCTCTGTGTGTCTATCTCTCTTTCTCTCTAAACCTCTCTCTCTTTCTTTCTCTCTCTCTATATCTTTTTTCTTTCTCTCTCTGTCTCTCTCTGTCTCTCTATGTCTCTCTCCCGCACTCTTCCTTTCTCCC
>JAPXFY010000024.1:50191318-50196318 GCA_030674185.1 Monoplex corrugatus
CTGTCTGTCTGTCCTTCTCTCTGTTTCTCTCTTTCTCTGTCCTCTTTTCTCTCTCATCAGTATCGTTATAAATCTATCTATCTATCTATCTATCTATCTATATCTATGTCTGTCTGTCTGTCTGTCTATGTAAGTATCTATCTATTTATCTGTCTATCTATCCATCCATCCATCCATCTATCTATCTATTTATCTGTCTATCATCTATCTACCATCGATCTATCTATCTATTACCAACCTATTATCTACCGATCTATCTATCTATTATCTATCTATCTATCTATCTGTCTGTCTGTCTGTCTGTCTGGCTATGTACCGATCTATCTAAGTAAAAAGTAAGTATTATGTCTGTAAGTGAGGATCTAAACAATTGTCTGAAATAATTTACCAATAATTTCTACATGGACATAACTACAGATCTATCAAGAGTCGTAATGCCGTTTTATTTACATGGTACCATGGTTTGTCAGAAGGCGCCTGTAGGCCTGGTACCTCTGACTGCAAGCCCTCTGGTTTTTCTGTAGGAATTACCCCAACCCTTATATCATGGCCAAAGGCCTTCCCTGTGAGCACTGGGGACTAGAGCTTTATAGGCGACCCGTACCTGTATGATGGTTCCATCATAGGAGGACACAGGGTATATCTTTTAGGTGTAGCTTTGTGCAGTTTCACTGCACCCTGTCCTGATAGTAACTGTTACCAGTTGGTCCAGGACTGATTGTTTATCCGTCAAGCCCGACTTCTTTCGCAGCTAATCTATATATCTGAATGCCAACTTGGAGGTTTTTTTGGAGTTTGTTTAAGAGAGATTTCTCGTACTCGAACACTTCCATATGCGCTCCAACTAACCTTTGCATCTGAAGGATATCTTGGAGTATGGAGTTTGGAGTCTGTTCGAGTTTGTTTAAGACGGATTCATCGCACTCGAACAATTCCATATGCGCTCCAATTAATAAACTTTTATATCTAAAGGCCATCCTGGAGTTTGGAGTTTGGAATCTGTTTGAGTTTGTTAGAGACATTCATTGTACTCGAACAATTCCATATGCGCTCCAGTTAACCTTTATATCTAAAGGCCATCCTGAGTTTGGAGTTTGGAATCTGTTTGGGGGTTTGTTCAGGGGACTTCATCGTACTCGAACAATTCCATATGCGCTCCATCTAACCTCCATATCTGAAGGACATCTTGGAGTTTAGGAATTTGGGTCTGTTTTGGACTTTGTTCAAGAAGGATTGATCGCACTCGAGCAATTCCATATACGCTCCAGCGAACCTCCATCCTAAGATATTTTGGAGTATGGACTTCGGAGTCTGTTTTGGAGTTTGTTCAAGAGGGATTCATCGTACTCGAACAATTCCATATATGCTCCAGCTAACCTCCATATCTGACCGCCATCTTGGAGTTGGAATTTGTTCTAGAGGGATTCATTGCACGTAAACAATTCCATATGCGCTCCAGCTAACTTCCATATCTGAAGGACATCTTGGAGTTTGAGTTTGGAGTCTGTTTTGGAGTTGTTCAAGAGGGATTGAGCGCATTCGATCAATTCCATATGCGCTCCATCCAAAATCTTCCAGCAGTTATCTGGCAGACTCCATAAGCCTGCTCATAAACCTCCTATGTGCTTGCAAGGTTTTGAACTGAGGAGTGGAAAGTGGAAGGTAGGAGGGTAAAACCTTTGAACACTTAAGCTGACACCACCGGAATGATGGAAACATTAAGATATGGCAGCAAACAGGCCAATGTTTGATGTAGAAGACCGGGATTGAACTCAAGATATCAGAGTCCACAGACACCGGAGTCCACAGCCCTATCTAAGAAATCAACCAGCCCGCAAGAAAAATGCGTGGGGATCGAATCCACGATCTCCACATTATCAGACAGCTCTCTAACCAATTGAGCTAACAGGCCACGTTATCCACTAACCCGCAACCCTTTAGTTTTGGGATGGTCGTCCCAAAGAGACTAGTGCCTAGATACCCAAAGTCTAATACCTTTCTGCCCCAGACAGCTAGCGTCCTTGATATACAAACTAAGGCTTAACTCTTGGAAAACAAAATATACACAAAACGTATGTATTTGTTCAAAAGCATTATCAGTTCACCACCTGCTTTTTGAATGTCCTATCTTAGTTACGACATATAGAAATAACAATTTGTGATGTTTCATGTACTGACTCTAGAGATATCCCTTTTACAACAAAAATAATTATTTCGGTAGTCCAGCTGATTCTCAGATCTCGTGTTGGCAGATAGTAATGAAGAGTTAATTAATTGTTGTTTGTTGTTATTTGACACTGTTAATTTATTGTTCTGAATTATGAATTGTAATTGTTTCCCTACATTCAAACTTCCACTACCCCCATCCCACCCTCCCCTTTTTTCTTTGTGTGTGTGTGTGTGTGTGTGTGTGCGTGCGTGCGTGCGTGCGTGTGTGTGTGTCTGTGTGTCTGTGTGTGTGTGTGTGTGTGTTTGTGTGAGTGTGTATGTGTCAATGTCACTATTGTGAACAGACATTAAATAAATGATTCTTTTCCTTCATAGTGCCTAGAGTATTATATTCTTTGGCCGCTCCACCACCAAGTTGGAGGTATTTTTTAACCAGAGACGTACTCACAATCACTGAAGTCAGCGGCTTGATAAGGAACAACTTTCTGATCATTCCATAACCGTAATTCATACAGAAGCATCACCTTTTTACGAGCCACTCGTCAGTCGATAAGGAAGGGTTTACGTATCAGACAGATTTACGGGCAAGTAGCGTTCCCTGAAGTGATATTACAGAGGGTACAGACGATAAAGAACAAAGAAGGGAACCACAATTACTGTTTGTAATGACTGATGGTGCTTGCTGACTGTTTTTCATCGGGTGTTTGTTTGAGTATAGGATACGTCTAAGTATTATGTTGATGTTGTTTGTTTCAGAGATACTGCGAGTCGTAAAAAGTTCTATTTAAAAATGTCGTTGACCGCTCTGGAATAGGCCTAATTCTTGGAACAAGAATTTTATTCGTATTCTTCTTATTCTTTTTCTTTTTCTTTTTTCTTCTTCTTCTTCTTCTTCTTCTTCTATCTTCTCGCATTTCTTCTTCTTCGCATTATTCTTCTTCTTCATTCTTCTCTCCATTCTTCTTCTTCTTCTTCTTCTTCTTCTTCTTCTTCTTCTTCTTCTTCTTCTTCTTCTTCTTCTTCTTCTTCTCATTCTTCTCTTCTTCATTCTCTTCTTCTTCTTCTTCTTCTTCTTCTTCTTTCTTCGCATTCTTTCTTCTCTCCATTCTTCTTCTTCTTCTTCTTCTTCTTCTTCTCCCTTCTTCTTCTTCTCTTCTTCTTCTTCTTCCTTCTTCTGCATTCTTCTTCTTCTTCTTTCTTCTTCTTCTTCTTCGCATTCTTCTTCGCATTCTTCTTTTCTTCTTCTTCTTCTTCTTCTTCTTCTTCTTCTTCTTCTTCTTCTTTCTTGCTTCTTCTTCTTCTTCTTCGCATTCTTCTTCTTCTTCTCTTCGCTTCATTCTTCTTCTCTTCTTCTGCTTCTTCTTCTTCTTCTTGCTTCTTCTTCCTTCTTCTTCTTCTTCTTCTTCTTCTTCTTCTTCTTCTTCTTCTTCTTCTTCTCATTCTCTTCTTCTTCTTCCTTCTTCTTCTTCTTCTTCTTCTTCATTCTTCTTCTTCTTCTTCTTCTTCGTTCTTCGCATTCTTCGCTTCTTATTCTTCTCTTCTTCGCATTCTTCTTCTTCTTCGCATTCTTCTTCTTCCTTTCTTCCATTCTTCTTCTTGCATTCTTCTTCGCATTCTTTCTTCGCATTCTTCTCTCTTTTCTTCGCATTCTTCCTTCTTCTTCGCATTTTCTTCGCATTCTTCTTCGCTTCTTCGCATTCTTCTTCGCATTCTTCTTCGCATTCTTCTTCGCATTCTTCTTCTTCGCATTCTTCTTCTTCTTCGCATTCTTCTGCATTCTCTTCTTCGCATTCTTCTTCGCATTCTTCTTCTTCTTCCATTCTTCTTCTTTTTTCATTCTTCTTCTCTTCTTCTTCTTCTTCTTCTTCTTCTTCTTCGCATTCTTCTTCTTCGCATTCTTCTTCTTCCTTCTTCGCATTCTTTCGCATTTCTTCTTGCATTCTTCTTCGCATTCTTCTTCTTCTTCTTCTTCGCTTCTTCTTCTTCTTCGCATTCTTCTTCCTTCTTCTTCGCTTCTTCTTCGCATTCTTCTTCTTCTTCGCATTCTTCTTCGCATTCTTCCTTCTTCGCATTCTTCTTCGCATTCTTCTTTTCTTCGCATTCTTCTTCGCATTCTTCTTCGCATTCTTCTTCTTCTTCTTCGCATTCTTCTTCGCATTCTTCTTGCATTCTTCTTCTTCTTCGCATTCTTCTTCATTCTTCGCATTCTTTTCGCATTCTTCGCATTCTTCTTCGCATTCTTCTCTCGATTCCATTCTTCTTCGCATTCTTCGCATTCTTCTTCTCTTCTTCTTCTTCTTCTTCTTCTTCTTCTTCGCATTCTTCTTCTCGCATTCTTCTTCGCATTCTTCTTCGCATTCTTCTTCGCATTCTTCTTCGCATTCTTCTTCGCATTCTTCGCATTCTTCGCATTCTTCTTCTTCTTCGCATTCTCCTTCTTCTTTTTCGCATTCTTCGCATTATTCTTTTTCGCATTCTTCGCATTCTTCTTCTTCGCATTCTTCTTTTTTTCGCATTCTTCTTCTTCTTCTTCTTCTTCTTCTTCTTCTTCTTCTTCTTCTTCTTCTTCTTCTTCTTCTTCTTCTTCTTCTTCGCATTCTTCTTCGCATTCTTCTTCATTCTTCTTCGCATTCTTCTTCGCATTCTTCTTCTTCTTCGCATTCTTCTTCTTCTTCGCATTCTTCTTCTTCTTCTTCGCATTATTCTTCTTCTTCTTCTTCTTCTTCTTCTTCTTCTTCTTCTTCTTCTTCGCATTCTTCGCATTCTTCGCATTCTTCTTCGCATTCTTCGCATTCTTCGCATTCTTCTTCTTCTTCGCATTCTTCTTCTTC
>JAPXFY010000024.1:50203818-50206318 GCA_030674185.1 Monoplex corrugatus
GGGGTTTTCAACACTTGAACGTGCAGAGGGTTTGCTTGGCTAGTTTGTATTTTTAATGAAGGTAATGTGTACATGAAATGATTGGTTGTTTATTGGCACCCTTTTGTCTCTCTTGTTTTTTTCTCAATTTTCAGACACATGGGGTGTATTATGTGTCCGTCTCACTTTGTATGTAAGTCTTTCTGTGTGCCTCTCTATCTCTATTCGTGTGTCTGTATGCATGTCTGTGTATGTATGCGTGTTTGCATGTATGCGTGTGTGCGTGTTTGTGTACATATATATATGTATATACACATACATATATATATATATATATATTTGGCTATATATGTGTATATTTATACATATCTATGCATATACATATATGTATATACATATATATATATATATATGTGTGTGTGTGTGTGTGTGTGTGTGTGTGTGTGTGTGTGTGTGTGTGTGTGTGTGTGTGTGTGTGTGTGTGCATGTGTGTGGCTGTCTGTTGGTATACTCGCTCACACGTGTGCATGCACGCTGCTTATGAGTCAGTGTGTATGTATGCATCTGCATCTTCGTCTGTCTCTCTGTGTGTGAGAGGTCAGAGGAGCAGATGGAGAGGAAACAGAAAAACCTCAAGAAAAACAAACAAACAAAGAGACAGAAGCATAGATACAAACACCCTAAACTTACAGACAGTTGACGATAAGCACGTGAAACCAGTCACGACCCCGAAAGACGTGTGTCCTATTCCACAACACGGATGGCAGGCCAGCACTGTGTCCCTGGACCCCTCCCATCGATAAGTGACGACTGGAAGCAAGACACTGTGCCAGACAGCAGAGCAAACACTCATCAAAGGTAGTCCCCACACACACCATTCACTCCACCCTCATGTATCAAACCCACTTTAGTACAACAGTACAAAGTGAGGGTGAGTTGGGAAAGAGAAGAGTAGTGATTGGAGTGATAGGCAGATTTGGGGTCAAGAGTTAGTTTCAGGGGTGGTCTGTCACTGTTGATAGTGGCTCTTAGCTTCCACAAAGAATTAGATTTCGAATGTTTGAGCATCTCTGTGGGTAGTTAACTTTCATAGGGACGGGAGGTTTTCAATACTTGAATGTGCGGAGGGTTTGCTTGGCTAGTTAGTATTTTTGATGAAGGTGATGTGTATGTGAAATGGTTCACTGTTTATTTGCACGCTTTTGCTCTCTTATTTTGTTCTCAATTTTCAGAAGCAGGGGTATCTATTACGTGTCTATCTCACTTTGCATGTCACTCTTTCTGTCTGTCTCTCTATATCTCTATTTGTGTGTATGTATGCATGCATGTGCATGTGTGGGTGTTTGCACGTATGCATGTGTGCGTGTATATATATATATGTATATATATACATATATATATGTATACATATATATATGTATTATGTGTATATATCTGTGTGTGTGAGTGCATCTTTGTGTGCATATATGTGTATGTGTCTGTCAGTATACTCGCTCACACATGTGCATGCACGTGCGTATGTGTCAGTGTGTATGCATGCTTCTGCATCTGCGTCTGTTCATGTGTAAGAGGTCAGGGAGCAGACGGAGGGGAGAACACAAAACTCAAGAAAAAAAATAACAAAAGAGAAAGAGACAGAAGCATACATACTGACACCCTAAATTTACAGACAGTTGAAGAAAAGCACGTGAAACCAGTCACGACCCCGAAAGACGCGTGTCCTATTCCACAGCAGGGATGGTCGGCCAGCACTGTGTCCCCAGACCCCTCCCATCGATAAGTGACGACTGGAAGCAAGACACTATGCCAGACAGCAGAGCAAACACTCATCAAAAGTAGTCCCCACACACACCATTCACCCCACCCTCCTTTACCAAACCCGCTTCAGTACAACAGTACAAAGTGAGAGTGGGTTAGGAGAGAGAAGAGTAGTGATTGGAGTGATAGGCAGATTTGGGGTCAAGAGTTAGTTTCAGAGGTGGTCTGTCATTGTTGATAGTGGCTCTTAACTTCCACAAAGAATTAGATTTCGAATGTTTGAGCATCTCTGTGGGTAGCTAACTTGATGTTTCATAGGGACGGGGGTTTTCAACACTTGAACGTACAGAGGGATTTGCTTGGCTAGTTGGTATTTTTGATGAAGGTGATGTCTGTGTGAAATGGTTGGCTGTTTATCTGCACGCTTTTGTCTTTCTTGCTTTGTCCTCAATTTTCAGAACCATGGGGATGTATTACGTGTCTATCTCACTTTGTATGTCAGTCTTTCTGTCTGCCTCTCTATCTCTATTCGTGTGTCTGTATGAATGTGTGTGCATGTGTGCGTGTGCGTGTTTGTACATATATATACATATATATATGTATATGTATATATATATGTATGTAACATATATGTACATATATATAATATATTGTGTGTGTGTGTGTGTGTGTGGTGTGTGTTTGTGCACGTGTGTGCATGTGTGTGTCTGTCTGTCGGTGTACTCCCAGATGCGTGTATGCACGCTGCATGTGTGTCAGTTTG
>JAPXFY010000024.1:50211318-50216318 GCA_030674185.1 Monoplex corrugatus
CAAAGATATTAGACAAAAATGGAGACACAGATGTAAAGACAATCTAGAAATAGTAGGACAGATAGGAGACTAGAATGATGCAGAGAAAACATACACACAAAAGTCGACAGACAGAGACATAGACACAAACACAAGCATACAAACTTCTAAAAGAAAAGCACGTGAAACAAGTGACGACCCCAAAAGACGTGTGTCCTATTCCACAGCACGGATGGTAGGCAGCGCTGTGTCCCTGGACCCCTCCCATAGATAAGCGACGACTGGAAGCAAGACACTGTGCTAGACAGCAGAGCAAACACTCATCAAAAGTAGTCTCCACACTTCACCCTCACCCGTCGTTTGCCCACCCCCACTCGACTTTTGATACTAAGTGGCTAGTTCAGTAGTTGTGTTGGGATTCAGACCTTTAAGATTCTATTTAACTTATGTATCTGGGGGGTTTTCTATGAAGATAAGATACACACATACACATGTCATTTACATACAACCAAGATTGTTCCAATGATAGACCGATACAATACTACTATAGAAAATATAGACTATGTAAAACATAGAAAGATACACAGATACACATGTCGTTTACATATAACCATGATTGTTCCAATGATAGACCGATACAATACTACTATAGAAGATATAGACTATGTAAAACATAGAAAGATACACATATACACATGTCGTTTACATATAACCATGATTGTTCCAAAGACAGACCAATACAATACTACTATAAAAAATATAGACTATGTAAAACATAGAAAGACACACATATACACATGTCATTTACATATAACCAAGATTGTTCCGATGATAGACCAATACAATACTACTATAGAAAATGTAGACTAGGTAAAACATAGGCTAGGTAGGACCTCAGGACCTGGCCAGCTCATAGGTTTATGTGCAGGCTTAAGGCTTGTGCCATGATCACCATATACACATGGCACCTGTGACGTTAGTGCATATGGAATTCATTCTAAGTGCAGAGACGTCATCTTGAGAAACTGAAACTGAAACTGAAACTGCCCGCCAGTCTTTCTTACTACAGTGAGGAGAGGTGTTTGAAGTATGGGTCTTATTCGAGATGGATTCATTGCACATCAATAATTAATGATAATGATAATAACGAAGCATCTATGTTTTGCATTCCTGTGATAGAATACTAAAGCACAAAAAAAATTCAGATTTCAAGGATTTCCATAAGGTCTGGACAAAAATGAATCAAATGAAAAATGGAGCTAACTTACCTAGGTGTCCAATAATGATTGATACAAGTCACAAATTTCTTTCCGACATGGACAAAGCTGAAACTTTTGTGGAACTTTTTGCCCAAAATAGTAAAGTAGATGGTTTGACTCCTACCTGCAAACACTACAGGGAAATGGCAGCTAACAACCCTATCTACACTGATCCAATACCTCAGAATGATCGCTGGTTTAATTCTCCAATCACCTTAGAAGAGTTAAAAAACACTATCTTGTCTCTACACAACAAAAGGAGTTCGGTAGGTGTCGATGTTGTTTCAACTGAAATGATTAAACATCTTCCAGAAAACTATATTATTTTTTTACACAAAATTTTTCAGAAATGCTGGGTTGGTGGAACTATACCACAATTATGGCAAACGTCTGTTGTTATACCAGTATTAAAAGCAGGAAAGCCTAAAAACAATAAAAACAGTTACAGACCTATTGCTTTGACGTCCCATACGAGCAAACTATTGGAAAAATTGGTATTAAACAGACTTGTACATTACTGTGATAAAAATAACGTTATTCCAGTAAATCAGGCTGGTTTTAGAAAAGGGAGATCTACAGTTGAGCACCTGGTTAAACTTACCACTCACATCAAGAAACAGTTTGCCCGCAGAAAAAGTCTTTTAGCTACATTTTTTTATGTGAAAAAAGCTTACGATCAAGTTTGGCATACGCATTTATTGTACAAGCTGAAATCTATTGGTTTATCTGGCAATATGTATGATTATATTAAGTCTTTTTTAGCCAATAGAACTATTCAGGCAAGAGTGGGAACTAGTTATTCTACTTCACGACATCTTGATATGGGAATTCCACAAGGTTCAGTGATAGCACCGCTTTTATTTAATATCCTTATACAAGATCTTCCTAAAGCACTCTCAAATCGTGTTGTTTTGGTACAGTACGCTGATGATATATGTATTTGGATGAATATTACTGACTCCACAGAGAGCACAGAATTACATTAGGAAATTGTATCAATCTGATCTTGATAATCTTGGAAACTATATGTTAGAAAATGGTCTGTCTTTGTCAGCGGAAAAAACTAACATAATGCTATTTAATTCTGGTGGTACTTTAAGTAACTTGCCTACTTTCAGATTGCTTGGTGAAGTGTTACATTACAAACAGGTTGTAAAATTTCTGGGAGTCTTTATGACATCGAAATTAAACTGGAATGTCCATTTTGATTATATTTCAACAAAAGCAAGAAAAGCCCTAAATTTTCTAAAGATAATAAGCCGATTACCTTGGGGAATGGATACAAACATACTAATTCATCTATCAACAGCACTTGTACGATCTAAATTATCCTATGCACAAGAAGTGTTCTTCAGTGCACCAAAATATTTATTAAAGAAGATACAAAGCTTAGACTGCGAAAAGTATTAAAATTGCTCTACGTGTCCCTACTCATGCCTCTAATCTGGAAACGTACAAAGTTGCTAGAATTCTGCCTCTGAACAACTATCGTGAGCTAGCGACAGCAAAATTTGCAGTTAGAACTACTTCACAAACGGACAATTTTGTGAGTAAGGAAATTAAAATCAGGTCTGATGTTGACTTTCCAAAGCGAGCAAAAAGCATTTCATCACAAATGACTGTTGCAACTTACATGTCTGACTTGGTCAAACAGTCTAACATAAATATGGATGAAATAGCTGAGACACCATCAACAACGCCTATCCCTACATGGGAAATGCAAAAAGCCTCTTTTGATATTGATTATACAGACGCTAAGAAATCTGAAAACGTCAACATTTCGATATCCACAGCAAGAGAACACATCGATGGAAAATACCGTACCCACCTTTACATTTTTACCGATGGATCAGTCTTAGAAAATAAATGCGCTGGAGCAGCATTTTACGTTCCAAAATTTAAGATAAAAAAGTCATTTTTCGTTGGGGCAAACTTATCTATCTTTACAGCGGAATTAGTCGCTATTAATCAAGCATTGCATTATCTAGTAAATCTTAAACCCATGTCTTTCAAAGTAGTTATCTTTGTTGACTCAAAATCTGTATTATATGCCTTACGGTCTTTTAATGCCGACACAAGACCTGATTTAATTACTGAGGCAAATCATCTTATACATCGTTTAAGGGTCAAAGGTACAGATATCAGTTTATGCTGGGTGCCTTCTCACGTTGGTCTTCACGGCAACGAAGTAGTTGACAGAGCAACTAAGCAAGGCGCCCAGAATGCTGATAATGCTATAGAATTACATGTTCATACCTCCGTAAAAGAAGCTTGCAACTTGCTCGAATCAGCCTCATGGACTCGATTTCATGAACATTCAGATGAACAGTTTGTGTCACAACAAATGATAAAACTTACCGTTCAAAATGTATGTAAAAAATTGCAGTATTCTTCCATGTATCATTTGAGATCGATTGTTGCTGTTTGTTTTCGTATTCAGCTAAACGCATTGAAAACAAAATGTAAAAATGTCAAGTGTATTTGCGGCGAATAGTTCACACTGTTTCACTGTTTATTCTACTGCAAAATGCTACGTTCTTTTTTACCGAAAATGTTTACTCAAGAAAAGTATTCTGAAAATCATTTCCAAAAAATTACATCAGATCAAACTTTGTTAGTTAGAATTTCAGAATCATTAGTTCACAGTCCTGTTAATGCATTCCTTTAACTTTATTCGGTTTGTGTTTTAGTATTACAATTTCCCTTCACGTTGTTGAAGTTAACTGTTAGTGTTAAGTTCTCGTTCCATTTTACTGTTCCCCCACCTGCTAATGTCTTTTTCCTCTGTCTTCCCTCTGCCCAAATCCAACCCGTCCAACTATCGTTCTACATTTTATTTTGTTCATTTTTTTTATTTCCCCTCCCCCCCCCTCCCCCGTCTAATATCACTTATAGTGAAAAGACGTTAAATCAAAGAACGAACACACACACACACACACACACACACACACACACACACACACACACACACACACACACACACACACACACACACACACACACACACACACACACATCCACACTTACACCAACATAACGACGATTCCAAACCACCACTTATTTGTTACACCAAAGAAGATAGAGAAAAGAAAGCAATGAGGAGCGGAGAGTACCAAAGGGTGAAGTGGGTGGACTACTTTTGATGAGTGTTTGCTCTGCTGTCTGCCACAGTGTCTTGCTTCCAGTCGTGGCTTATCGATAAGAGGGGTCTGGGGACACAGTGCTGGCCACCATCCGTGCTGGGGAATAGGACACACGTCTTTGGGCCGTCGTCGTCGTCGTCGCTGGTTCCAGAGTCTTTGTTTTCTTTCTTTATTTTTTCTGAGTTTTGTGTCTGTTTGTATGTCACTGTCTTTTTGTTTTTCCTGTTTCTTTGTGTGTGCCTGTCTCTGTCTGTCTGTCTGTCTGTCTGTTCTCTCTTTCTCTCTCTGTCTGTCTCTGTCTCTTTCTCTCTTTCTGTCTTTCTCTCTCTCTCTCTCTCTTTCACTCTCTCCCTTTTTCTCTCTCGCTCTCTCTCTCTCTCTCTCTCTCTCTCCTCTCACACACACACACACACACATATACAAATATTCTTTCTGTGTTTGTGTCTGTCTCTTTTTCTTATATTATCTTTCTCTCTTTCTCATACTCTCTCTCTCTTTCTCTCTCTCTCTCTCTCTCTCTCTCTTTGTCTCACACACATATTCTTTCTGTCTATATGTCTGTCTCTTTTTCTCATATTATCTCTCTCTCTCTCTCTCTCTCTCTCTCTTAGTAAATCAT
>JAPXFY010000024.1:50221318-50223818 GCA_030674185.1 Monoplex corrugatus
GAACCTGTGACGGATATTTGCAATCGCGATAATAATGATGATGACAATGAGGACGGTAATCTTGATGCTGTGGAGTTATCTCTAGGACTGAGACTGCGTGACAGGACAGTACTCTATGCTTATTATCATGATGTATCCTGGCATCATCCAGGCTCCAGAGATACAGACACCTGCGGTGTTGGTCAGAAGACTTGACTAACACTCTCAATAACACATTCGTGAAGAGGAGGAGACTCAACTGTGTGGTATGTCTCAGTCATCCCAATGAGCTTATAGCACGCTCAGTTTTTAAGTAGGTGCCGGTTGGGGCCGAAAAATCCCACAACTATTTAAAAGGACTGATAGCAAGGGATTCGAACCCAAAGCCTTCCAGTCGGGGGTCCGTTGCTTTAACCACTACACCAAGGCGAATGATGCAGTGAGTGGGGTTAGTGGGATGACCAGAAAACCGCTGCTGTTCATGCCACGTGTGTTGTGTGACTGTAGGCAGACACAATTTGATCAGTTGATGACAGTGTTAGAGCTCCAGCCTTCCTGTCTGACTCGATGGGTTTGTATTTGTCTCTGAAAAAAAACATTCTCAGTTGTATGTTCTGTCTCTTGTTTGTCTTTGTCTGTTCAGCATGTCTAGTTCTCTGTCTCTCTCTGTCTCTCTCTCTCTCTTCTCTCTCTTCTTTCTTTCTCTCTCTCTCTCTATCTCTTCTCTCTCTCTTCCTCTCTCTCTCTCTCGCTCTCTATCTCTTTCTGTCTCTCTCTTCACCATCTCTCTCTCTCTCCTCTTTCTCTCTCTTTCCCCTCCTATACACACTCAACTCCTACCACATCCACCTACCACTTACATCACACCCACCACACACACACACACACAACACTACACACACACGCGTGCGCACGCTTCCATACACGTTACTAATCCACCACATGCATCCACTCTACTCCTCTTACTCATCATCTCTCTCATCTTCCTCTCTCTCTCTCTTCTACTGTCTCTCCTCACAATAACGAATGCTGTTACTCTAAGATTTCTTTATGTCATATAAAATGCCTGTCCAACAATTGCCTATCAACTGACATCAAGAAGAGATTTCTTCGGTGTTATACAGAACCAGTACTGTTGTATAGACGTGAAGCCTGAGCAACCAATCCAACAAGCAAAGCAGAACGAGATTGAAACAGCTGAAATGTGGTTTCTAACAAGAACGTTAAGAGTTTCATGGACAGCAAAGAAAACAAACGAGACAGTCTTGAAAAAAAAAAAACACACACAAAAATGACATGAATGAAGAAGTTTAGGAAAAAACAGGTCAAGTTGCCAGAGAAATTTAAGTACCTAGTCACATCAGGGAAAGCTAAAGAGAAAAAGACCACGAGGTAAACCCTTGAAAAAATATTAGTTTCAGAGTGGATGAGGACGGAAAGGGTAGGAGATATACTTGCAGCAACAACAACAACAACAACAAAAAACAGATTCATATGGAGGGCCATGATCGCCAACGCCATACGGCATGGCACATGATGATGATGATGATGATGATGATGATGATGATGAATGATGATGATGATGATGATTACAATGATGATATAAAATTGTGTCTTGTATTGATAATTTGTTGATGTATCTCCTTTCTTTTTAGTATTTTCATTTCTACGCAGATATGTAAATTGCCAACGGCAAGTTCAAAATCAGCTTTTTAAACTAAATGAACCATCTTTATCATTATCCTTATCAGTATCAGTATCATTATCTTTTGTCTCTGTATCTGTCTGTCTTTGCCTCTGTTTGGCTCTGTCTTTTTCTGTCTCTGTCTCTATCTCTGTATGTCTCTCTCTGTCTCTCTGTACCGTTGAAAAATGAACCATCATTATCATTATCCTTATCAGTATCATTATCATTTCTTTCTGTCTCTGTATCTGTCTTTTGCCCCTGTCTTGCTCTTCTTTTCTGTCGTCTCATCTTTTTCTTGTCTGTCTCTCTGTCTTCTATTCTGTCTGTCTCTCTCTTCTCGTCTGTCTCTTCTCCTCCTCTCTCTCCTCCTCTCGCTCTCTCTCTCTCGCTATCGTCTGTCTCTCTCTCTCTCTTCTTTCTCTTTCATACCCAACATGCCTAAAGAGGGTGAGAGCTGCACGTACCCATACAGATTGATTGATCATATTTTATTCTCTCTTGTTTCATCGATGAAGAGAACCCCCCCCCCCCCCAAAAAAAAAAAACAAAAAAACAAAACAAAAAAAAACAAAACAAACACACACACACACACACAAAATCGAAAACTTGACAATCAGAGTGTAAGAAGTACTGTGAAAACTCCCCATCAGACATTGACAAAGAGAATACAACAACAACAGATTGTGTTTCATTTAATATTGATTCTTAACACCAGCCACCTCCAACCGATGCACCTCGTTTGTCTATATTTTCTTCATTTCAGCTTGTTATCGATGTTGTGGCTATTGCCATTTGCAGCGATGCCATTTGGCCTATATATGACATTTGCATTTC
>JAPXFY010000024.1:50246318-50256318 GCA_030674185.1 Monoplex corrugatus
TGTGTTTTTATTGCAGTCACGTCCTGAATCGACTCTGTCCTCTCGAGTGACCGATTGTGTCCTCACCGTGACCGATCGTCGCTGGTCTCCTGTCCGACAATCTCTTCCTGGTGTCCGATACTCATTATCTGTCCTGTGTGTGTCCTCACAGAGCAAGAGCAGAGGAGGTGGACTCCTCGAGTGATGAGCGATCGTCTCCTTGAGAGGGAAAGGAAGGAAAGGGGATTATCCGGGTGACAAGTTCACTGTCCTCGCTCTGTGTGTACGTGTGTGTGTGTGTGTGTTTGTGTGCGTGTGTGTGTGACAAGTAGAAGGAGGGGGGAAAAGATCTCAAGAGCTGGAATGAAACCCGTTGGATATGGTGCTGTGGTCTGATCTCTTCTACAAAGTGGTGTGACAGTGGTGTTAGATTCTGTTTTTACACGCTACGGAAGTCATTACACTCTCTATCGTACATGTGTGAAATATCACTTCTGTGTGTGAAGGACAACATCGGTTTTTGACTTAGGTGGGGGAAATTCATCATTTGTGGATTTGTTTTTAAGCCTTAACTTTTAGCATATTAGGAAAAAAAAACCATCAACAAACAAACAAAAACAGAAATCAACATAGATCGCCTTAGTTCCAACAACTCCTGATACATTGCCATCATCCATATACATCGTTTTTTTTCTTTTAAACCTACTCACCCGGTCTACCTGTACTGGAGCTGCGGAAGTATAGAAGTGTCTATACCAGATTCTGTGTGTCCTCTTGGTTTGTGGAATTAACCTACACGACTGGCAAGTGTATATGATCTGTGTCACTGTTTGTTTAGATAGCCAGCAGAGAGGTTCGTTGATGAGTCACCATGCCACTTGTGCAGCAGTCTAGAAGTCATCAGGTTGTTTTTGACACCGTGGATATTCAGTGTCAAGTACCAACAGTGCATCGATCCTTCTTGTGTACCGGCATCTTGTCAGTCAAAAGAGTTACTGTGTGTTGTCCGCTGGAGTTTTAATCGGGAGATCCACTTTCAGGGTGTTCTGATATTGTCTTCGAGAAACTGCCAGCCGTCAGTGGAACCGTATTTGTGTACAGGTGTTGCTGAGAGAAAGTGGAAAAACCTCAAAGAGCTGTAGCTGTGAAGTAAACAGTTGTTCATCACATTTGGTGTGTGTCTAATTTTTTTGTTTTGGGATTTCAGAAATTAAGCAGGTAATTGTTTCATCTGTGGTTTTTGGTATAAAATTGAGGTTGCATTATGAGTGAAACGCTGCAGAGAGCTAAAACGCACACAGAAATTTAGATATAAAACCAATGGCACATTTCATCTTCTTAACATCTAAAAACATCGAAAAAGAATATTAGCAACAGTGAATTTCTCCACATGGTTATCTGTATATAAAATGAACCAGTATATATATATATATATATACCTTTTGTTTGATGCCAGTTGTCTCACTCACACTGTTCTGAAATCCTGTAGACTTTGACAAAGTGTGTACCGCTACTTGTGATTGTGATTTTTAACACTTGTTGGTCAACCAAAGCAAACCAAGCTACAGCATCTAAACGCTGAGATCTTCGATGAAGTTAAACTGCTCCGATATCCAATACATTTCTAAACAATTCGGCAATTAGTTGTTTGTGTTGATATTGTGCTCATTTGTTGGTCCACGAAAACGTCAGGAATTTTTCTCTCTTTAAACAGTGCTGATGGTGACGTTAGAATTAAATTGTAGGCTTACTGACAATATGTCGAAAAGGTGTCAGCGATTGATCGTGTTATCTTTTGCATGCAAGCGTCGGTCAGTGTACGTGACTGGGGGTGAAGTTTTCGTGCAAAAATAAATTTATTCAGCCATTTCACCCCAGTGTGTTCTTGAAATTGTGGAAACAATCAACAGTTATTCTAGCCTGTGTGCGCGATATTTGTGCGATAAATATTGGTGTAGTGAAAGTGAAACAAACCACAGAAACGTGCAGTTTCATTGTTTTACTTCATTCAGCCCGCATTTCACGATGTTGTGAAATCTCAAAGAAACAAGTAAGAAATACTCCAATCTCCGTGTGCTGTTTATAAGCCGTACATTTGTCCTAATTAAACGAGAAAACTGCTATAGACTTTTCTAAACCTCTGAATACCGCGAACAATAACTACAAGAAGTATCAAAATTTCGCGTGAACCGCTTTTCCGTAGAAAGCGTGCAAAACTGGAAGTGAAAACAGGTCAATAATTACGGTCTAACCTTTTTATTTTGACATCGTAACAACTTCGAAAACGTGAACACAGTTCACTGTTCTTTTGTTGATAGTTGTTTGTCATCGTAATTAAAACCATTATTCATCCAATGCTGTTTTGAACGCGTAGAGATAGAGAAACATTTCTTACACAGTTGAATCTTCGTGTGTTTTTATCTTGTTTCTGTCTGTTTTATTATTCTGCAAGTGAAAGAAGCTGCTGTTGTTTTAAATTGTGAATCGCCAGTGCAAAACCTTTTATCGATCAGTGCAAGGAAAGAGGACTTACGTTTTCGTTCATCTGTGGATCTTCAGTGCAGACAGACAGAGACGAACAGACAGACGAACGGACGGACAGATAGACAAAGAGACAGACAGGCGGCATCATGGATCTACCTCATCGACACTACGTGCTACTAGTGCTACTGTTCTTGGAGTACCTTTGCTGCCTGGTGTCTGGCACTGCCTGGGAACACATATCACGTGAGTACTTTGACTTACACACTGTTTTGCACGTGCCAAGTTTTTTTCTGGTTGATTGGTTGGTCTGTTTGTCCATGTGGTTGGTTAGTTGGTCATTATTACTGTTATTGTTGTTTAAAGCCCAGCTGACTGCGTAGAGCCATATCAGGGCCATAACGGTTATGATAACCGCTTCAAAACTTACAAAACTTCAACAGGGAAAAAAAAAGAAAAGAAAATTAAGTACACATATCAATGCATTTGCGCACTAATCTAAGGATATGCCCCTGGCGTTGACCACTCCGTCCAATTTATCGCACAGGGGATTTAAAAAACACACCTGAATACAAATTTAAGCATACCTAAGGACATCAAAACATATATAAAAACGGGTATAAATTACGGGGTTGGGGTGGAGATTAGCTGGTTCATGTGGTTGGTTAGTTGTTTATGTGTTGGTTAGTTGTTTGTGTGGTGGTTAGTTGGTTTATGTGGTTGGTTAGTTGGTTTATGTGGTTGGTTGGTTAGTCCATTGGTTAGTTGATCCATTGGTTAGTTGTCCATGTGGTTGGTTAGCTGGTCCATGTGGTTGGTTAGTTGGTCCATGTGGTTGATTAAGTTGGTCCATGGGGTTGGTTAGTTGGTCCATGTGGTTAGTTATTTGGTCCATTGGTTAGTTGGTCCATGTTTTGGTTAGTTTCGTCCATGTGGTTGGTTAGTTTCGTCCATGTGGTTGGTTAGTTTCGTCAATGTGGTTGGTTAGTTTCGTCAATGTGGTTGGTTAGTTTCGTCCATGTGTTGGTTAGTTTCGTCAATGTGGTTGGTTAGTTTCGTCAATGTGGTTGGTTAGTTTCGTCATGTGGTTGTTATTCGTCCATGGGTTGTTAGTTCGTCATGTTTGGTTAGTTTCTTCATGTGGTTGGTTAGTTTCAGTGCATGTTGGTTGGTTATGTGGTTGGTTAGTTGTCATGTTGTGTTGGTTTTATTTCGTCAATGTGATTGTAGTTCGTCAATTTGATGGTAGTTCCCGACAATGTGATTGGTTATTTTCGTCAAATTGTGGTTTGGTTATTTACGTCAATGTGGTTGGTTAGTTTCGTCAATGTGATTGGTTAGTTTCGTCCATGCGGTTAGTTATTCGGGCCATGGATTTAGTTGGTCCATGTAATTGCTTAGTTGCTTCATGTGTTGGTTGGTTAGCTGGTGCATGTGCTTGGTTGGTTGGTTTATGTGGTTGGTTAGTTGGTCCATGTCTGTCTGTCTGGTTGTTTTATTTCTAACAAAAATAGCTTTGACCTGTTCCTTTTATTTCTGATGACGATAGCTCCAACAAGGTTGTTTTCTTTTTTCTTTTAAATGCAAATAACTGTATCGGGTTTGCTTCATTTTGAACGAAAACATCTATGACGGGGTTTTATTTCGTCTTTAGTGAAAATCGCTGTAATGGGTTTATTTCATTTTTAATGGGACTCGATCTGACTGGGTTCCTTTCATTTTTAATGGAAATAGCACAAACGGGTTTACTTCATTTTTAATGAAAATAACACTAACAGGTTTCTTTCATCTCTAACTTCCTTTCCTTTGGTGCCCACGATCTTGAGGATGATCATTCCAGCACATAAAAAAAAAAAGGGGGGGGGGGGTGTTGTAGACACAGTCCATTCGTAAGCTCCGATCATTTCACTATTCTCATTGTCATTGACAGTAGCTCTAACGGACTGGCTGGCTGATTTTATAGAGCCGTGGATTCTATGTCGAGTTTATCGTCTTAGTGAAATCGTTGTAATGTTTGATTGTCATTTTAAGGTCCGATCTAACTGTTCCCCTCTATAGAAATAGCACAACGTGTTTACTTTCTGATTTATGAAAATAACATCACTATGTTTAATTTCATCTACTAATCATCCCTATTCTTCACTTTCTTGTGCCACGATTCTTAGATATATTCAGCCAATGCTTAACGTTCTCCATCGAATATCATGTCCCTATGCTTCAATGTTTATGTGACTATAGCTCTACATCCCATTCTAATGATTCTGTCTATTTTAAAAATTCAGTCCTATGCTTTAATGTTCTGATGTCTGTAGAATTCAGTCCCATGCTGAATGTTCTGTCTATAAAATTCAGTCCCATGCTTAATATTCTTGTCTATAGAAATTCAGTCCCATGCGTAGTGTTCTGTGTATGAAATTCAGTCCATGCAATTTTCTGTGTCTATAAAATTCAGTCCCATGCTAGTGTTCAGTCTATAAAATTCAGTCCCATTCGAAATTTTCTGTCTATAAATTCAGCCCATGCGTAGTGTTCTGTCCATCGAATTCAGTCGCTATGCTTAATATTCTGATGTCTATAGAATTCAATCCGCATGCATAATATTCTGATGCCTGTAGAATTCATTCCCAAGCTTAATATTCTCATGTCTGTGGAATTCAGACCCCATGCTTGATATTATGATGTGTGTAGATTTCAGTCCCATGCATAATATTCTCATGTCTATGGAATTCAGACCCTATGCTTAATATTCTGTCTGTAGAATTCAGTTCCACACTCAATGTTGTGATGTCTGTAGAATTTAGTTCCATGCTTTATTAATGTTCTGTCTATGGAATTCAGACCCATGCTTAATGTTATGATGTCCATAGAATTCAGACCCAATGCTTTATGTCTGAATTCTATGGACATCATAACATTAAGCATGGGTCTGAATTCACCACCAGATAGGTTATTATTGTTTCGAAGGTCCAGTTCCCCCCCCCCCCCCCCTCATCCTTCTATTCTTTCCAGAGTTAACGCAGTCTCAGTGAATTTGCTAGATAAACTTATCCTATGAGACTTTGTTTGAGCGCATATGGAATAGACCGAGTGCGGAGAATCTCTCTTCAACGAGCTCCAAAGACCAAAAGTAGCGCGTGTTTTTTTTTAAAACTTAGTCTATCTATCTATCTATCTACCTATCTATCTATCTATCTGTCTATTTGTCTGTCTGTCTGCCTGTCTGTCTATCCATCCATCCATCTGTCTGTCTATAATGAATGGTTTGGGAAGCGAGTTACATGTCCAGTTATCATCAAAGCACATTCAATATTTTTTTTTATCAAGGAACCTAAACCTGAAATAAGGAAACAAAGAATATCATTCCATTTTTGACTTCGTGGTCGAGTTTGAAGGTTGAAAAGAGGCAAAGAAGTGTGCTTGATTAATTCATATTTGTTTGGCTGTATCTTCAGTTTAGTGGTTTTGGATGATGACGATGATGATGATGATAGTGATGATGATGATGGTAGTGGTGGTGGTGGTGGTGGTGGTGGTGGTGGCGGTGGTGGTAGTGTTAGAACCGAGAATCCATGGTTTCTGGAAGTAGGCCCTGGCATTACGTCCTTCGTTCAGCTCGACCATAGGTGACGAATTTATTTCTGAAGGAATGAGAAAAACAAAACAAAACGAAAAAAAAAAACCAACATAAAAAATCTGTCGTTGCTCTCTCTCTCTCTCTCTCTCTCTCTCTCTCTCTCTCTCTCTCTCTCTCTCTCTCTCTCTTTCTTTCTTTCTCTCTCTCTCTCTCTCTCTCTTTCTCTCCCTCTCTCTTTCTCTCTCTCTGTCTCTGTCTCCCCTCTCTCTTTCTTTCTCTGTCTTTCTTTCATCTTTCTCTTTCTCTTCTTTCTTCCTTTCTCTCTCTCTGTCTCTGTCTCTCTGTCCTCTTTCTCTTTTTCTCTGTCTCTCTGTATCTCTCTCTCTCTTTCTTTCTTTCTTTCATTCATTTTTTCTTTCTCTTTCTCCTCTTTCTTCCTTTCTCTTTCTGTCTTTCTCTCTCGCTCTCTCTGTCTCTGTTTCTCTCTGTCTCTGTCTCTCTATCTCTCATCTCTCTCTCTGTGTCTCCCCCGCCTTCCTCACCTTCAATTATATTATAAAATGAGTTTTAAAAAAAAATCATTTGGAGACAGTAAAATGTACCGAAGAACTCCCCCAGCATCCACTCCAATTTCCAATCCCACGCCACCCATATTGTATGCATTGTGGCCTGAGGCTGTTCGACGTTGAAACATTTCCAGTTCTGAGTCTCTCTTTCTCTCTGTCTCTCTCTCTCTTTTCTCTGTGTGTGTGTGTGTGTGTCTCTCTCTCTCTTTTCTGTGTGTGTGTGTGTGTCTCTCTCTCTCTCTCTCTTCTGTGTGTGTGTGTGTGTGTGTGTCTCTCTCTCTCTCTCTTTCTCTGTGTGTGTGTTTCTCTCTCTCTCTCTCTTTCTCTCTGTGTGTGTGTCTCTCTCTCTTTCTGTGTGTGTGTGTCTCTCTCTCTTTCTGTGTGTGTGTGTGTGTGTGTGTGTGTGTGTCTCTCTCTCTTTCTCTGTGTGTGTGTGTGTGTCTCTCTCTCTCTTTCTCTGTGTGTGTGTGTCTCTCTCTCTCTTTCGCTCTCTCTCGCTCTGTCTGTCTCTTTCTGTGTCTTTCTCTTTCGCCCCCCCCCCCCCATCTTTCTCTTTCTCTCTCTCTCTCTCTCTCTCTCTCTCTCTGTGACTCTCTCTGTCACTCTGTCTCTGTCTCTCTGTCTCTGTCTCTCTCTCTGTCTCTTTCTCTGTCTCTCTCACGCTTCTCTCTTTCTCTCTCTCTCTGTCTGTCTCTCCTGGTCTCTCTCTCTTTCTCTCTCTCCCCTCTCTCTGTCTCTCTCTCTCTCTCTGTCTCTCTTTCTCCCTCTCCGTCTCTCTCTCTCTCTGTCTCTTCAAATCTATTGTGAGCATTAAAAGAGTCTGGTTTCTGGGTTTTTCTTCTAGAACGTATGGATGGAACGGAGTCGCTGACCTTTTTAAACTCTCTCACTCTCTCTGTCTGTCTGTCTCTCTCTGTCTCTGTCTCTGTCTCTCTCCCCTTCTCTCTTTCTCTTGCTCACTCGCCTGCTACTTAGTTTTCGTGTCGCTCCAAATCATATCCCACCCAGTTGTGTAGAAAACACACGTTATACATCTGTTCACAATTCGACACCTTGTCCTTTGTTTAAGTTTTGCAACAAGCTTCCTTTCCTTTTCTTGAACGGTGGCTGTCGTACGGATTTCTTGTTGGGTTTTGGCTGCTGGTCAGAGACTGATAGTGATACATAGCTATAGCTACAGCCATCGTGATGTTTATTGCTGTTCTGCATATATATGTCTCCGTCTCTGTTAGTCTGTTATTCTCTGTGTTTGTTTTTCTGACTCGCATGTACTCTCTCTCTGTCTGTCTCTCTCTGTCGCTGTCTGTCTGTTTCTCTGTCTCTGTCTCTGTCTTTCTCTGTCTCTGTCTCTGTCTGTCTGTCTCTCTGACTCGCATGTACTCTCTCTGTGTCTGTCTCTCTCTGTCGCTGTCGCTGTCTGTTTCTCTGTCTCTGTCTCTCTCTGTCTTTCTCTGTCTCTGTCTCTGTCTGTCTGTCTGTCTGTCTCTCTCTCTCTCTCTTCTCTCTCTTATTCTGTCAGTGTCTGTTATTCTGTGTCTCTCTGTCTCTGTTTTGGTCTGTGTCTGTCTGTCTGTATCTGCCTGTCTCTGTCTGTGTCTGTCTGTCTGTGTCTGTCTCTCTGTCTCTGTCTGACTGACTGTCTCTGTCTGTCTCTGTCTCTCTCTGTCTCTGTCTCTCTCTCTCAATGAAATTGTTTAGTAATTAAGATATAAAGTGTGATAACTTAAACATCTCTGTCTGTTTGTCTCTGTCTTTGTCTCAATCAGCGACATTATATGGTGATTAAAATATTTAGTGTAACAAGCTAACGTCCGTGTCTGTCCATTCTTTTTCTCTACCTCTCTGTCTGTCTGTCGTTCTCTCCTCTCCTCTGTCTGTCTGTCTGTCTGTCTCTCTCTCTCTCTCAAATTTGTTCTCTTTCTTTTTATACTTGTCCTGTCTCCCCCCTCTCTTTCTCTCTCTCTGGCTCCCTCGTTCGCTCTGTCTCTTTCTCTTGTCATCATTTTTGTTGGTGAACACTTGTGATAAAAAGACGCTTGGTTTCGGAGCTGACTAGCTGGCGTATCTTCATTATAACTTGTCGCATTCGTGTGATCTTTTCTATTTTCTTCAGTTTGACCTCGTCTTGTGTTCCGTATTGCCCTTGTTTATCACTAATTGGGTATTTCTGTTCATTTATGTGTTTAGTTGTTCGTTTATTTATTTGTTTGCTTCACTGTCGTTCTGATTTGTTAGTGAAACTATTGTTGGGAGTATCACAGTTACGTATCGGAAGCTGAGAGATCGTTAACTTTTTTTCTGGATTGATTCATTTTGGTCTATATTTTTAGAAGCCAAAAGGTCTTTGAATGTGTCAGGTTGGAAGATTTGGAACTTAGCAAACGAGTTGTTTCGTTTTTTTGGTTTCATTAGAACTTGGCAAAATGAGTTGTTATATTTTGGGTTTCATTTTTGTTTGTTTATTTGTTTTTGCTTTTTGTTTGTTTGTTTGTTTGTTTTTTGCTTGTCTGTTTGATCGATTTTTACCTAGATTTAACAGTGCCATACAACGAGTTTTTATTTATTTATTTATTTATTTATTTATTTATTTATTTATTTATTTATTTATTTATTTATTTATTTATTTATTTATAATGATTCTGTTTCATTTATTTGTTTGTTTGTTTGTTTATTTATTTACATATTACGAGTCTTATTTATTTATTTATTTATAACGAGTCTGTTTTATTCATGTTTTTTATTCGTGTATGTATTTATTTAGTTATTCATATATTATTCATGTATTTATCACGAGTCTGTTATTCTATCTATCTATCTATCTATCTATCTATCTATCTATCTATCTATCTATCTATCTATCTATCTATCTGTCTGTCTATCTATCTATCTATCTATCTATCTATCTATCTATCTGTCTATCTATCTATCTATCTATCTATCTGTCTGTCTGTCTATTTATCATTTGTTTCTTTACTTTTTGCTTGTTTGACCGTTTATATCTCAATTTGAAAGTGTACTGTCGCAGGGATGTCGTAAGATAACCGTTTCTGGCGTCGAAACAAAGAACTTTTATCGCTACTTGAACTTTTGAATGACATCCAAAGTTTACGAACTGAACTTACGGCAGTCTGATTTGTGCCCAAATTGCATCGCACTCTGTTGAACGTCGAAATTCGATTCGTAGGGTTATGGCTCGGTTTACTGCATTTGGGGTTTAATGTGTCGCGCCATTACTGTAACGAATACGTACGTATCTTGTCGTCTGCTGGCAACGTGGAAGGCAGTTGACGGCAACGTCTTTTGGCTGTTTTGTCAAGTGTCAGTTGAACGACTTATCCGAAGGTCGATTTAAATAGTCTGTCGTTTTGCTGTATATTAAGTTTGAGTTGTATAGGACAAT
>JAPXFY010000024.1:50281318-50291318 GCA_030674185.1 Monoplex corrugatus
TTCATGTATGCCCATTTGCGAGTGTGTGTGCGTGTTATATGTGTGTGCGTATATGGGGTTGTAACTGTTTGTGCAGGCGAGAATGTGTGTGTGTGTCTGCGCGCGCGCCAGCGTGTGTGTGTACGTGTGTGCATGAGACATAGGAGGGAGACAGAGAGAGAGAGAGAGAGAGAGAGAGAAGAAGAGAAGAGAAAGAAAGAAAAGAAAGAGAAGAAAAGAGAAAGAGAAGAAAGAGAAAGAAGAAGAAGAGAAGAAGAAAAGAAAGAGAAAAGAAAGAAAAAGAGAGAGAGAGAAAGAAGAGAGAGAGAGAGAAAGAAAGAAGAGAGAGAAAGAAGAGAGAGAGAGAGAAAGAGAAGAGAGAAGAGAGAGAGAGAGAGAAGAGAGAAAGAGAGAAGAAAGAGAAAGAGAGAGAGAGAGGAGAGAGAGAAAGAGAAGAGAGGGAGAGAGAGAGAAAGAGAAAGAGAGAGAAAAAGAGATAATCAAAGGGATAAGAAAAGGCAGACAGAAGAAGAGTGAAGAGAGAGAAGGAGAAAAAAAGAAATGACATGATGGAGTGCTCATGTTCTAAATTAAGGATAATCACCATGATTTGTCTTTTTCTTTTAACTTCAATTGTTATTGCTTGTTTTGTTTTGTATTGTCGCTTGTGTTTGATTGTCTGTCTAGTGTCGCTGTCCTGCCCACTCATCTTCACTCAAAAAAAAAAAAAGAAAAAAAATAAGAGAAAGGAAAAAAAAGATGTAGAGCCATTCTAACGATCTTCTTTCAATGCATATTTTCTTTTTTGTTTTGCTTCTCGTGCAGAGCATTAAGATTTTCTGTACTCCTGAAGGTCACTGCGACCTTGGAAAATCGTGAGATAAAGGCAGTGATATGCTTTGTCGCAACAGCGAAATGAGAATGTTAGTACTTTGATGAGTTCGTTAGAGAGTGCAGTTCGTTAAGAGTGTCTGAGATGTCAGTACTTGACAGTCGTAGAGAGTGCAGTTTGTTAAAGAGTGCTGAGAATGTTAGTACTTTGACAGTTCGTTAAGAGTGCTGATATGTTAATGAGTAAGTGCTGATAATGTTGTCTTGGTTCTTAAAGATGCTGATAATGTTAGTACTTTGATCAGTTCGTTAAAGAGTGCTGATAATGTTAGTACTTTGATCAGTTCGTTAAAGAGTGCTGATAATGTTAGTACTTTGAACAGTTGTTAAAGAGTGCTGATAATGTTAGTACTTTGACAGTTCGTTAGAGAGTGCTGATAATGTTAGTACTTTGACAGTTTGTTAAAGAGTGCTGATATGTTAGTACTTTGACAGTTCGTTAGAGAGTGCTGATAATGTTAGTACTTTGACAGTTGTTAAAGAGTGCTGATAATGTTAGTACTTTGAACAGTTGTTAAGAGTGCTGATAATGTTAGTACTTTGACAGTTCTTAGAGAGTGCTGATAATGTTAGTACTTTGACAGTTTGTTAAAGAGTGCTGATAATGTTAGTACTTTGAGCAGTTCTTAAGAGTGCTGATAATGTTAGTACTTTGATCAGTTCTTAAAGAGTGCTGATAATGTTAGTACTTTGACAGTTCGTTAGAGAGTGCTGATAATGTTAGACTTTGACAGTTCGTTAGAGAGTGCTGATAATGTTAGTACTTTGATCAGTTCGTTAAGAGTGCTGATAATGTTAGTACTTTGACAGTTCGTTAGAGAGTGCTGATAATGTTAGTACTTTGATCAGTTCGTTAAGAGTGCTGATAATGTTAGTACTTTGAGCAGTTCGTTAGAGAGTGCTGATAATGTTAGTATTGTGATCAGTTCGTTAGAGAGTGCTGATAATGTTAGTACTTTGAGCAGTTCGTTAGAGAGTGCTGATAATGTTAGTATTGTGAGTCAGTTCGTTAGAGAGTGCTGATAATGTTAGTACTTTGAGCAGTTCGTTAGAGAGTGCTGATAATGTTAGTATTGTGAGCAGTTCGTTAGAGAGTGCTGATAATGTTAGTACTTTGAGCAGTTCGTTAGAGAGTGCTGATAATGTTAGTATTGTGAGCAGTTCGTTAGAGAGTGCTGATAATGTTAGTACTTTGACAGTTCTTTAGAGAGTGCTGATAATGTTAGATTTGACAGTTCTTAGAGAGTGCTGATAATGTTAGTACTTTGAGCAGTTCGTTAGAGAGTGCTGATAATGTTAGTACTTGTGAGCAGTTCGTTAGAGAGTGCTGATAATGTTAGTACTTTGAGCAGTTCGTTAGAGAGTGCTGATAATGTTAGTATTTGACAGTTCGTTAGAGAGTGCTGATAATTTTAGTTTTGTGATCAGTTCGTTAGAGAGTGCTGATATGTTAGTTGTGACAGTTCGTTAGAGAGTGCTGATAATGTTAGTACTTTGATCAGTTTGTTAAGAGTGCTGATAATGTTAGAACTTTGAACAGTTCGTTAGAGAGTGCTGATAATGTTAGTACTTTGATCAGTTTGTTAAAGAGTGCTGATAATGTTAGTACTTTGAGCAGTTCGTTAGAGAGTGCTGATAATGTTAGTATTGTGATCAGCTCGTTAGAGAGTGCTGATAATGTTAGTACTTTGAGCAGTTCCTTAGAGAGTGCTGATAATGTTAGTACTTTGAGCAGTTCGTTAGAGAGTGCTGATAATGTTAGTATTGTGATCAGTTCGTTAGAGAGTGCTGATAATGTTAGTACTGTGAGCAGTTCGTTAGAGAGTGCTGATAATGTTAGTACTTTGAGCAGTTCCTTAGAGAGTGCTGATAATGTTAGTATTGTGATCAGTTCGTTAGAGAGTGCTGATAATGTTAGTATTGTGATCAGTTCGTTAGAGAGTGCTGATAATGTTAGTACTTTGAGCAGTTCGTTAGAGAGTGCTGATAATGTTAGTACTGTGAGCAGTTCCTTAGAGAGTGCTGATAATGTTAGTATTGTGATCAGTTCGTTAGAGAGTGCTGATAATGTTAGTATTGTGATCAGTTCGTTAGAGAGTGCTGATAATGTTAGTATTGTGATCAGTTCGTTAGAGAGTGCTGATAATGTTAGTACTGTGAGCAGTTCGTTAGAGAGTGCTGATAATGTTAGTATTGTGATCAGTTCGTTAGAGAGTGCTGATAATGTTAGTACTGTGAGCAGTTCGTTAGAGAGTGCTGATAATGTTAGTATTGTGATCAGTTCGTTAGAGAGTGCTGATAATGTTAGTACTTTGAGCAGTTCGTTAGAGAGTGCTGATAATGTTAGTACTGTGAGCAGTTCGTTAGAGAGTGCTGATAATGTTAGTATTGTGATCAGTTCGTTAGAGAGTGCTTGTTCACATACTTGCCTCAAAAAAATGCTCACTGTTGACTTTTTTTTTGGGGGGGGGGTCCATGTGACCTTGACCTTTGACGCCACGCTTTGAAACGTATGCCATTTACGACCCCTTGATGATCCATATATCGGGTTAAATTGGGTGAAGATTTATCTGGGTTCAGCCGAGAAAATTCTTCAAACACATTTTTGTCGCAGCACATATAAAATATTATATATGTATCTATTATATATATATTATATATATATATAATATATATATAATTATATATAATAATACACGCGCTCGGACGTTCACGCACACACACACTCACTCATCACTTAACACACACAATACAATACAGGCACACTCACTCAATAGCTTAACACACACACACACACACACACACACACACACACACACATCACTCACTCACTCACACATGCACACACAACACACACACACACACCTCACTCCTCACTCACTCACTCACTCACACACACCTATCGTCATCATAAACCATGTGTTGTCTGATTACATAAAAGTTATACACACACACAACACACACACACACACACACACACACACACACACACACACACACACACACACACACAACACACACACATAATCCCCTCACACATCATCATCATCATCATCTTCATCATCATAAACTGTATTGTCAGGTTAACACAAAAGTTGTATTAACCCCTCCCCCGTCCAACACACACACACACCACACACACACACACACACGCACGCACCACCAACACACGCACGCACACACGCACACACCACACACACACACACACACACACACACACACACACACACAACACAACACACACACACACACACACACACACCTCCTTCAGATCGGCATGAAACAGTTTCTCCTTTCATTTGTCTTTACAAAAAGGGAGACAAAAAAATTACGGTACGGACCATAATCATGCGGGTTCGTCATAACTCTTAAGACAACCTGCTGTTTGCTGTTGTTCTGTCTCTCCATGCATGTCTGTGAGGCTGTTGTTCTGACATGCGGTTATGCCTGCCTGCCTGCCTGCCTGCTGCCTGTCTGCCTGCCTGCCTGCCTGTCTTTCTGCCTGTCTTTCTGCCTGCCTGCCTGTCTGTCTGTCTTTCTGTCTGCCTGTCTGTCTCTCTGTCTTTCTGTCTGCCTATTTGTCTGTCTGTCTGTCTTTCTTTGTGTCTTTCTGTCTACCTGCCTGTCTTCTGTCTTTCTGTCTGCCTATTTGTCTGTCTGTCTTTCTTTCTGTCTGTTTTGTCTGCCTATCTGTCTGCCTTCTGCTCCTGTCTGTCTGTCTTTCTGTCTGTCTGTCTTTCTCTCTGTCTTTCTGTCTGTCTGTCTGCTGTCTGTCTGTCTGTTTTGTCTGTCTTTCTGTCTGTCTGTCTGTCTGTCTGCTGCTGTCTGTTTGTCTGTCTATCTGCCTGTCTGTCTGCGCCTGTCTGTCTTTCTGTCTGTCTGTCTGTCTGCTTGTCACCGACAGTCTGGCGTGCAAATTGTAGGTTTCCATTATCATCAATCAGAGTGCTATGTTATTAATTTTTTTTTGGGGGGGGGATGGGGGGGTGGAAGAGGAGGGGGAAGCGGCCATCTCTGTCTGTATTATTTATGGCTTTCAGTTTGTCATTCTTTCCATCTGTCCCGCATTTGCAGGACGATAATTAAGAGTCGCGAGTGTGTTCCAGAGGGTTTCATCACACTCGGAGAGCTCCATATCCGCTCCACCTACTCTCGGAGAGCTCCATATACGCTCCACCTAAGTTTCAGTTTCAGTTTCTCTAGATGTCTCCGCGCTCGGAACGAATTCCATACGTATGCACTAACGTCACTGGTGCCATGTGTATGGTGACCATGGCACAAGCCTTAAGCCTGCACATAAACCCATGAGCTGACCAAGGTCCTGAGGCCCTACCTAGACTATGTTTTACCTAGTCCATATTTTAACTGGTATTTTATTTGAACCTAAATCTGCTAGCAGTTACCCGGCAGACTCCTTAAGCCTACGCAAAAGGAGTGGGGAGTGGGACCTATAAAACCGTGGACTCCGCCAGAAAGAACGGTACTGTAAGATTGGCAGCGAAGACGGCAGCTTTAACCTTTTGACTTCCGCACCCTGTCCACCTAACTGCAAAAACTTAACCCTTTAACTCACAGCTTCTAACAAAGGCTAAATGGCTCTTTTGATAGAGTCATGGGCTTAACATCTCGTATCTTGAGTTCAGTCCTACTCTGCAACATTAACTGTTTTGACTCCCTCACCCTGTCCACCCAATTGCGAAAACTTAACCCTTTGACTCACAGCTTCCAACACAGGCTGACTAGCTCTTTTGAGAGAGTGTCATGGACTTAGCATTTCATATCTTGAGTTCAATCCTACCCTTAACTCTTTTGATTCCCTCACCCTGTCCATCAGTCTCCTGCAGGGTGCTGGTGGATAGGGTGAAGGAGTCAAAGGGTTAAAGGTTTTGCTTTGTTGTCATGGCTGACAGTGCAAGAAGCTGGTGGACAGGGTGAGGGAATTAAAAGAGTTAATGTTGTGGGGTAGGATTAAACTCGAGATTTGAGATGTTAAGCCCATGACTCCATCAAAAGAGGCAGTTAGCTCGACATTAGACACACACACTGATATACACACACACACACACACACACACACACAACACACACACACACACACACACACACTTACACACATTCTCATCTCTCCTCTCTCTAATAGACACACACACATACACACACACACACACACACACACACACACACACACACACCACACACACACACACACACACACGCCTACACACACAAAACACACTGAAGAAAAAAAACACACACACACACACAAACACACACACGCCCACGCCCACACAAACACACTGACCCCCCCCCCCCCCACACACACAAACACACACACACACACAAAAACACACACATACACACATACAACAAACACACACACAAACAACAAACACACACACAACACACACACACAAACACACAGAAACACACACACACACACTGAAACACACACATACACAAACACACACACACACCACACACACACACACACACACACGCACACACAAACACACACTCACACACTCTCTAACACACACACACACACACACACACACACACAAACAAACACACTCACACACACATACACACACACATGAAACACAAGCACACACACACACACACAACACACACACACACACACACACACACACACACACACACACACACACACACACAACATTCATTATTAATGAAGGGAGGTTTCACTGTTCATTAACGAACCAGGCCAACACCTATCCCAAGACACTCATCACACTGCCGTGTGTGTGTGAGAGGAGGGGGCGGAGGTAGGGGGAGGGTGCTGGACACGCCACATTTCACCCCTCGCTGCCTGTCCCCACTGTCCTAAGCTGGTCAACCGGACACAGAAGTGAGAGAGAGAGAGAGAGAGAGAGAGAGAGAGAGAGAGAGAGGTGACATACAGAGCTAGAGGGAGGGAGAGTGAAAATACTGGAGAGAGAGAGAGGTGACATACAGAGCTAGAGGGAGGGAGAGTGAAAATACTGGAGAGAGAGAGAGAAGAGAGAGGTGACATACAGAGCTAGAGGGAGGGAGAGTGAAAATACTGGGAGAGAGAGGTGACAAAGAAGAATAGAGAGGAGGGAGAGTGAAAATACTGGAGAGAGAGAGAGAGGTGACATACAGAGCTAGAGGGAGGGAGAGTGAAAATACTGGAAGAGAGAGAGAGGTGACATACAGAGCTAGAGGGAGGGAGAGTGAAAATACTGGAGAGAGAGAGAGAGAGAGAGGTGACATACAGAGCTAGAGGGAGGGAGAGTGAAAATACTGAGAGAGAGAGAGAGAGAGAGGTGACATACAGAGCTAGAGGGAGGGAGAGTGAAAATACTGGAGAGAGAGAGAGAGAGAGTGGTGACATACAGAGCTAGAGGGAGGGAGAGTGAAAATACTGGAAGGAGAGAGAGGTGACATACAGAGCTAGAGGGAGGGAGAGTGAAAATACTGGAGAGAGAGAGAGAGAGAGGTGACATACAGAGCTAGAGGGAGGGAGAGTGAAAATACTGGAGAGAGAGAGAGAGGTGACATACAGAGCTAGAGGGAGGGAGAGTGAAAATACTGAGAGAGAGAGAGAGAGGGTGACATACAGAGCTAGAGGGAGGGAGAGTGAAAATACTGGAGAGAGAGAGAAGAGAGAGGTGACATACAGAGCTAGAGGGAGGGAGAGTGAAAATACTGGAGAGAGAGAGAGAGGGTGACATACAGAGTAGAGGGAGGGAGAGTGAAAATACTGGAGAGAGAGAGAGAGAGAGAGGTGACATACAGAGCTAGAGGGAGGGAGAGTGAAAATACTGGAGAGAGAGAGAGAGAGAGAGGTGACATATAGAGCTAGAGGGAGGGAGAGTGAAAATACTGGAGAGAGAGAGAGAAAAGAGGAGGAGGAGAGTGAAATACGAGAGAGAGGGAGGTGAATACGAGAGAGAGGAGAGGAAAACGGGAGAGAGAGAGAGAGAGGTGACATACAGAGTAGAGGAGGAGAGTGAAAATACTGGAGAGAGAGAGAGAGGACAACAGAGGCTAGAGGGAGGAGAGTGAAAATATGGAAGAGAGAGAAGAGAGAGAGTGACATACAGAGTAGAGGGAGGAGAGTGAAAATACTGGAGAGAGAGAAGAGAGAGAGAGAGAGGTGACATACAGAGTAGAGGGAGGGAGAGTGAAATACTGGAGAGAGAGAGAGGAGGTGACATAAGAGTAGAGAGGGAGAGGAAAATATGGAGAGAGAGAGAGAGAGGGTGACATACAGAGAGAGGGAGGAGAGTGAAAATACTGGAGAGAGAGAGGTGACATACAGAGAGAGGGGGAGAGTGAAAATACTGGAGAGAGAAGAGGGAATAAGAGTAGAGGAGGGAGAGTGAAATACTGGAGGAGAGGAGAGAGAGTGACATACAGAGCTAGAGGGAGGAGAGTGAAATACTGAGAGAGAGAGAGGTGACATACAGAGCTAGAGGGAGGGAGAGTGAAAATATGGAGAGAGAGAGAGAGAGTGACAACAGAGTAGAGGGAGGGAGAGTGAAAAACTGGAGAGAGAGAGAGAGAGGTACATAAGAGCTAGAGGGAGGGAGAGTGAAAATATGAGAGAGAGAGAGAGAGGTGACATACAGAGTAGAGGGAGGGAGAGTGAAATACTGGAGAGAGAGAGAGAGAGAAGAGGTGACATACAGACTAGAGGGAGGGAGAGTGAAAATACTGGAGAGAGAGAGAGGTGATAGAGTAGAGGAGAGTGAAATATGGAAGGAGAGAGAGAGAGGTGACATACAGAGTAGAGGGAGGAGAGTGAAAATATGGAGAGGAGAGAAGAGTGACATACAGAGCTAGAGGGAGGAGATGAAATACTGGAAGAGAGAGAGGTGACATACAGAGTAGAGGAGGAGAGTGAAAATACTGAGGAGAGAGAGAGAGAGGTGATACAGAGAGAGGGAGGAGAGTGAAATACGAGAGAGAGAGGAGGTGACATACAAGTAGGGAGGAGAGTGAAAATAAGAGGAGAGAGGTGACATACAGAGCTAGAGGGAGGGAGAGTGAAAATACGGGGAGAGAGAGAGAGAGAGGTGACATACAGAGCTAGAGGAGGGAGAGTGAAATACTGGAGAGAGAGAGAGAGAGGTGACATACAGAGCTAGAGGGAGGAGAGTGAAATACTGGAGAGAGAGAGAGAGAGAGAGTGACATACAGAGCTAGAGGAGGGAGAGTGAAAATATGGAGAGAGGAAGAGGAGAGAGGTGACATACAGAGTAGAGGGAGGGAGAGTGAAAATACTGGAGAGGAGAGAGAGAGAGAGAGGGTGACATACAGAGTAGAGGGAGGGAGAGTGAAAATACTGGAGAGAGAGAGAGAGAGGTGACATACAGAGATAGAGGGAGGGAGAGTGAATCTGGAGAGAGAATACGAGAGAGAAGGAAAGAGAGAGAGAGAGGTGACATACAGAGATAGAGGGAGGAGAGTGAAAATACTGGAGAGAGAGAGAGAGAGATGACATACAGAGAGAGGGAGGAAGTGAAATATGGAGAGAGAGAGAGAGGTGACATACAGAGTAGAGGGAGGGAGAGTGAAAATACTGGGGAGAGAGAGAAGAGAGAGGAGGAGAGAGAGAGATGACATACAGAGCTAGAGGGAGAGAGTGAAAATACTGGAGAGGAGAGAGAGGTGACATACAGAGTAGAGGGAGGGAGAGTGAAAATACTGGAGAGAGAGAGAGAGGAAAGTGATAGAGTGGGAGGGAGAGTGAAAATACTGGAGGAGAGAAGAGAGAGGTGACATACAGAGCTAGAGGGAGGGAGAGTGAAAATACTGGAGAGAGAGAGAGGGTGACATACAGAGCTAGAGGGAGGGGAGAGTGAAAATACTGGAGAGAGAGAGAGAGAGGTGACATACAGAGTAGAGAGAGGGAGAGTGAAAATACTGGAGGAGAGAGAGAGAGAGAGAGAGAGGTGACATACAGAGTAGAGGGAGGAGAGTGAAATACTGAGAGAGAGGAGAGGTGACATACAGAGATAGAGGGAGGGAGAGTGAAATACTGGAGAGAGAGGAGAGAGAGGTGACATACAGAGATAGAGGGAGGGAGAGTGAAAATACTGAGAGAGAGAGAGAGGTGACATACAGAGATAGAGGGAGGGAGA
>JAPXFY010000024.1:50303818-50311318 GCA_030674185.1 Monoplex corrugatus
GCGACTTACTTCTGCTCCTTGCTGTTGTTGTTTTTGTTATTGTCGCTGCAGTTGTTTTTTGTTGGCTACGGTGGGCCGGCCAGGTTGCTGTGGCCCGGGAACTGTCGACGTGGTCGTTGCAGCGTCCGTGCTGGTGATGATGGATGGATGATGGGGGGGGGGGGTTGGCGGTGGGGTGTGGGGTGATGAGTGTTGGTGCGGGCTGGATGTTATTGGCAGAGACCTGAGCGAAATTGCAGAGAACGACAGCTAGACAAGAGAGAGAGAGAGAGATATATACAGAAAGAGAGAGGGAGGGAGAGAGACAGAGAGCAAGAGAGAGAAAGAGAGACAGACAGAGAGGGGGAGAGAGTTGAAGAGAGAGGGGAGAGAGAGACAGACAGACAGAGTGAGACAGAGAGAGGGAGAGGCAGAGACAGAGAGTGAGAGAGAGTGTGAGTGACAGAGATAGGGAGAGTGAGAGAGAGAGAGAGAGAGATTGAGTGGTGGGAGGGGGACGGGTGGTTCCTAGAAAAGGAAAGGAGGAGGGAAGACAGGAATAATGATGGAGATCGAGAGAGAGTGTGAGGGTGGAACAGTGTGTGTTGTGTGTGTGTGTGTGGTGTGCTGTGTGTGGTGTGTGTGTGTGTGTGTGTGGTGTGTGGTGGTGAAAGCAGAAAAAAGAAGAGAGCGAGAGAGAGAGAGAGAGAGAGTGTGTGTTGTGTGCTTGTGTTCAAACTTCAGAACTTTATTACTCACGAATTATAGCATTAGGTCCCTTTGGGCATTTCTACAGCTGGTTCCTGCACTGGACACAGAAAAAAATATTATAAGCATATATCAGAAATAGCATGCAATGTGAATCGAGTCATGAGTACAAATGAATTGCGATAACATGTGCAGGTAGGGGGGGGGGGGGAGAGAGAGAGAGAGAGGACAGACAGCAGACAGACAGAAGACAGAGAGAAAAGTTTTGAGCCTTGATAATTTATCATCGTAAACATTCTTTCGCCGAGTGACACACATGATGGCCCACATGGACAGATAAAAGAATTCAAATGATGCTTTTTTTTCCTAGTAGTAGAAGATATTGTCGAACAGCCATTTTTCAAAGTCTTCGTTGCTGATTTACATATATGGCTTCATTTAGAGAGAGAGGGAGAGACAGAGAGACAGACAGACACAGACAGACAGACAGACGGATAGACAGAGAGAGAAAGACAGAGAGAGAGAGAAGAGAGGTAGAGAGAGAGCACAGACAGACAGACAGAGACAGAGAGAGACAGACAGACGGATAGACAGACAGACAGAGAGAGAAGAGAGAGAGAGAGAGGAGAGAGAGAGAGAGAGAGAGAGAGATTCCGATGTCAAGAATTCTTCGAGATTTTCTCCAGAAGCATTTCGTATCTAAGAAATATCATTCCAAACTGTATTATGAGTATTGTCTTTCGTGTCCAAACCGAAGTCCAAACTTGTAGTCACAGCAACAGGAACTTACAAGTTCTGGTCACGGTACTTTTCTTAGCTCTCTGTCCAGCAACATCTTTGGGACGCGGTCATCATTATCATCGTCATCGTCGTCATCATCACCGTCATCGTCATGGTCATCGCCACGTCGTCATCATCTTTTGTATACGCTTGATAACGACCACTTGACTTAAAAGTTTGCACCTGTCTCATTATTTTTTTTTTACATATCAGTTACGCGTTCTGATCGTGTTTTAGTGTTTTTCTGGTTCTTGTTTGCTTTAATGCTTGTAGTCACTTTGATTTAAACCACCACCACCACCACCACCACCACAACAACAACAACAACAACCACAACAACTACAACAACAACAACAACAACAAAACTAAGAAAGAAACACAACAAAACAAAACAAAATCGCCAACAACAACCACAAAAAAAACATAGCGGGGGGAAAAAGAAAAGCCATCGAAATCAAAATTCATCTGCCCACCTTTTTTTTTTTTATATTAATTCCACTGAAAGGATATTTTTTTTCCTCCTTGGAGAGGAGGGCTGGTGATATTTCTTTTTTTTAAATTTTATTTTACTTGCTTGTTTTGTTTCGTTTTTCTCTTTTGCTTGTTTTTAGGGGAAAGGCCAGAGAGGGGACAGGGGCATGTTATATATATTAAGAGCACGTGTAATGATTTTAAAGTATTGGATTAGAATCCCTTACGTTGCCGAGATCGTGAAAGGAAGCACGAAAGAATGTATGCGAAACGTGAGAGCGTCTTTCATTTTCAAAACAGAGAAGCAGAGAGAGGGGAAAAAGGGAGAGGGAGATATAAAGAGAGGAGAGGAAGGGGGCAGGGAGGAAGGACGAGAGGGAGAGAGTGGGAGCGAGTGAGAGAGGGAGGAGGAGCGAGAGAGAGAGAGAGAGAGAGAGGGAAGAGAGAAGGGGAAAGAGAGGAGAGAGAAGGAGAGGGTGAGAGAGAGAGAGGGGGAGGGAGGGAGCGACAGAAAGAAAGAGAGGGGGAGCGAGAGACAGAGGGGGGGAGCGAGAGAGAGAACGGGGAGGGAGCGAGAGAAAGAGAGAGAGGGGGGAGAGAGAGAGAGGGGAGGGGAAGAGCGAGAAAGAGAAGGGAAGCTAGAGAGAGATGGGGTGGGTGGGTGGGTGAGAAAGAGAGTTGGGGGAGCGAGAGAGAGAGAGAGTGGCAGAGAGAGACAGAGAAGAGAGAGGGAGGGTGGAGGAAGGGAGTGAGCGAGCGAGCGAGCGAGAGAGAAGAGAGAAAGAGAGAGAGGAGCGAGAGAGATTGAGAGGAGAGATGGGGGCAGCGAGAGAAAGAGGAGGAGCGAGAGAGAGAGAGGAGCGAGAGAGAGAGAGAGAGGGAGGGAGCAAGAGAGAGAGACAGACAGACAGAGGGGCTGAATATTTCAAAGTGAAGGATTTAAGCCAGGACCACTAGTGTGGCAAACTTGTTTCTAGCGAAAGATGCATGACCAAACTGTACTCATCTTCTTTTATCGCTAAGGCTACCAACGTCCACCACAACCTTTTTTTTCTAGTGTGGACTGGTTGGCTGTTTTGACAGAGCCGTGGACTCCAGAGGCTCAAGTTCAAATCTACCTTGTGGCATAAAACGTGTCTGGCTCGCGTGTTTGCCCATCTTCAGTGATGTTCGACCTCAGGACCTAGTCAGCTCATGGGGTTTATATACAGGCGTAAGGCTCGTCCCATGATCACCATACACATGGCACCTGTGACGTTAGTGCATATGGAATTCATTCCGAGCACGGAGACGTCATCTCGAGAAACCGAAACTGAAACTGGAACTGAAAATTGATGTTTTAATCATTGTGGTCCTGTCAGTGTTCCATAGATCCTGTTCCTGTCTCCCCATTTGAAGACAATGCCAGGGCATGGTTTTTGTTGTGTTGTTGTTGTTGTTGTTGTGTGCAGGCTCAAGGAATCTGATAGCAAAACTGCTGGCAGATTTGAGTGAAATGCTTATGAAATTGTCTGATTGATTGATTAATTGATTTGGTAAATATTTTTCGTCGGCACCCACCTCAGGTGATATGGCCGACGGGGACAGCCATCCCAGGGAAGGGGGGGGGGGGCTTATCTAATCCTATGCCGACACCACCAGAACAACAATGATGTTAAGATGGGACAGTGAGAAGGCCAGTTTTAATGTATCTAATCCTATACTGACACCACTAGAACAACGATGATGTTAAGACGGGACAGTGAGCAGGCCAGTTTTTAATGTAGCGCACCCCGGAATTCGAACCCACAACCATTAGCATGTGAATCCGACGCTCAAACCAACTGAGCTGTTGTCTGAGTACGTTGAATCCCTCCGTACTCCACGAAAATCACTATAATCACTGCTAATTTTGCTGCTGCTGCTGCTGCTGCTGCTGCTGCTGTTACTGTTAGTGCTGAGACAGACAGACAGACACAGACAGACAGACAGACAGGCAGACAGAGGGCAAGAGAGAGACAGGTGGGGGTGGAACATAGTTTTTTTTTTCAGTTCCCAGCGAAGCAAACCGATAAAAACCCACGATGGTTCCACCGTGTGACCCTGCGGTGCGTGTTTTTACGACAACAGTGAAATCTTTTACCGAACAAATACTTGAAAGAGCGCTCGTGCGAGTCCCCCGGAGTCGTAAACCATTGGCATGACAATACGAATTACATTGCCCCATACCTCTGGCGTGGTATTGGTTTGCTTTGGCTTTGAGTTTCTTGGGTTTTTTTTATTTTCTCTCCCATTTTTTTAAGCAGATCAGGTTCTTGTTTTTCCCAGATTTTTTTTCTCTCCTCGTGGTCCTGTGTTGTTTTTTTTAAAAAAAGGTTGAGTGATTTAGATCGAGCTGTGGAGTGTGTTTCTTTTGTCTGTCTGTCTGTCTGTCTGTCTGTCTGTCTGTCTGTGTCCCCTCTTTCTCTATCTCCAACTCTCTCTCTGTCTGTCTGTCTTCTCCCCCCTCTCTCCCCTCTCTCTCTCCCTGTCTGTATGTCTGTCTCTCTCCCTCTCCCCCCTCTCTGTCCTCCTCTTTGACTTTTTTCTCTTTCTCTCTGTCTCTCTACCTCCGTCCCTCTTTCTTTCTCCCTCCCCCTTTCTCTCCCTCTCTCTCCCTCTTCCCTCCCCCTTCTCTCTGCCTTTCTGATTTGACATAACCCTCTTCTGAGAAATTAACAGTGATTGAGAATGTAATGATGCATCAAGAAGCTGAATCATTCAACTGGGCTTTAAATGTACTTGGCTCAAACAGTAGCCCAAAGACTAAAGTTGATAACTTTATAAAAACTCGTGAGTGAGGGGAGAGAGAGAGAGAGAGAGAGAGAGAGGAGAGAGAGAGTGTGTGTTGTGTGTGTGTCTGTGTGTGTGTGTATGTTGTTGGTGGTGGTCGAGGAAATACGGAGGGTGCATATAAACCATATGTATATATAAGCATTCTGTCTAAACGAATGAAGTGAAAAAACGCATCTCCTATATATTAATAACAGGACATTGCCCATTTCTACCTTCCAAAGGACTAATTGAAGCCCACACACAGACAATAATGATAAACGTAACTCGTTCTTCTTCAGCTAGTTCAGCGAAGCATGAGGGACGTTTTGTTGTTGTTTTTGTTGATGTGCTCGTCATAATTTGTGTGTATTTTTTTCTTTGTGGTGTTTTTATGTTTGCTTCACATTGGCCATTTAACCGAAAATTCTGCGCCTGTCTTATCTAGTGAAATAAGTAGCCTAAGCGTTCGTAAGTTTGCTATGCAGATCAACATGGCTTTACTTTACTTTTTACTTTTTCTGTCTCTGTTGTGCCGTGAAACGTCGTGGGGTGGGGTTGGGGGGTTGGGGGATGTAGCTTTCGGACGTGGGCCAGGTGGGGTAGCGTCTGCCATAGTTGGGTTGATTCTTTCAGTTCTTTCTTTCACACCTTCTTTTCTCAGGACGCCCCTTCCTTTGTGTCCATGCCTTTTCATGTTATAAGATTTGTATATAATGGCTGTTCGCTTGGAAGCCTCATGAGGTGACCGAACCATTTCAGCCTCTGTTTTTCTATATATATTCTAGACGTGGCACAGTCCCCACAGTGTGCGATAAATTGGACAGAGTGGTCAGCGCCAGGGGATCTCTTTAGATTATGTGCGCGAGTGTATTGACATGTGTATGTACTTTCCTTTTCCTTTTTCTTTCCTGTTGAAATATTGTGTGTGTGTGTGTGTGTGTGTGTGTGTGTGTGTGTGTGTGTGTGTGTGTGTGTGTGTGTGTGTGTGTGTGTGTGTGTGTGTGTTGAAACGGTTCTAGCCCTGATATGGCTGTACGCAGTCGGCTGGGCTTTTAAACAAAAATGAAAATAACAATAACAAATAAAGCGTTCTCATTCCATTTGCGAGTACTTCTGATCACTCAGGAACGTGAAACAGATTATTGCATGGAAAACAAATGGGAGGAGTTTCAGCATAGTGTGACCACAGTGTTGGATTCTGCTTTTTGTTTTTCTTCTTCTTCTTCTTCTCACAAGTATGATTCTACTGTTCTGGTGACACGATCTATCATCATAAAACTGTCTGCTCTGAGCCTTTGACTCTCCTCCTGTCTCCCTCCTTCCTTTCTCTCTCTCTGTCACTGTCTCTCTCTCTCTCTCTGCCTGTCTGTCTGTCTTTCTGTCTCCCCCTCTCTCTCTCTCTCCTTCTCTCTTTCCCTCTGTCTCTGTCTCTCTGTCTCTGTGTCCATGACTGTTAGTCGGACTCTCTCCCTGTCTCCCCTCTCCCTCCTTCCTTCCTCACTCTGTCTCTCTGTGTCTGTCTGTTTGTCTGTCTGTCTGTCTGTCTCTCTCTCTCTCTCTCTCTCTCTCTCTCTCTCTCTCTCTCTCTCCCCTGTGGCTATTCTATCATCTCTTTGTCTCATTCTCTTTCAGTCCTTCTCTCTTTCTTTCCCTCTCTCGCTTTCTCTCTCTCACCCCTTTCTCTCTCTTTTGATCGTCTCTTTCTCTCTCACACTCTCTCACTGTATCTTTCTTTGTCTCTCTCTCGTTCTGTCTGTGTCTGTCTGACTCTCTCCCTCTCTCTCTCTCTGTCTGTCTGTTTCTCTGTTTCTGTCTCTCTCTCTCTCTCTCTGCCTATGTGTCTGTCGGTCTCCCTGTCTGTCTCTTTCTCACTCTGTCTCTCTCTCCCCAGCCTTGTCTGTGTCTTTGATCAGCCTGTCGTGGCTGCTAGTGATGGGTATAATGCTACCGACCACACCACCGCCCCTGTCGTCGTTACGATCAGGTTGCGACCATCGTGTTGGATGTTCCTTTTTGTCCTGTGTGATATGATTGTCTTGTTCTGGTGACACCGTCCATCATCGTGAAACTACCTGTCCTCTAACACTGTGACTTTCTTCCTTTCTCCCTCCGTCTGTCTGTCTGTCTGTCTATCTGTCTGTCTGTCTGTATGTCTTCTCTCTGTGTTTCTCCACTGATGTCTCTGCTTCTGTCTCTGTCTGTCTGTCTCTCTGTCTCTCTCTCTCTCCCTACTCTCTCTCTCTCTCTCTCTCCTCCTTCTTCTTCATCTTTCTGTTTCACTTTGTCGTTATTTCTCTCTCCTTGTCTCTCTGTCTCTGTCTCTGTGTCTGTCTGTCTGTCTGTTTGTCTGACTGTCTGTCTGTCTCTCTCTCTCGCACGCTCTCTCTCTCTCTCCTTCCTCCCTCCTCCTCCTTCTTCTTCATCATCTTTCTCTTTCTCTCTGTTGTTCTTTCTCTTTCCTTGTCTCTCTGTCTCTCTCTTTGTCTTTCTGTCTGTCTGTCTGTTCGTCTGTGTTTTCTCCAGGGCTGTCTCTCGTTATATCGCTGTCTCTGTCTTCCTCTCTCCCTCTTTGTTCCCATCTCTCTGTTTCTCTCTTTCTGTGTCTCTCTTCATCTCTAAGTCTGTCTTTGTCTGTCTGTCAATGTCTCTCTCTCTCTCCCCTCTCTCTCTCCCCCCCCTCTCTCTCCCCACACACACGTCTCTCCCTCCATCTCTCTTTTCCACTGTCTCTTTATGTCTGTCTCTTTAAGCATCTCTGTCTGTCTGATG
>JAPXFY010000024.1:50323818-50328818 GCA_030674185.1 Monoplex corrugatus
TCTGTCTCTGTCTCTGTCTCTCTCTCTTCTGTATCTGTGTCTGTGTGTCTATCTGTCTGTCTGTCTCTGCCCTGTTTCTCTCTGTCTCTGTGTCATCTGTCTGTCTGTCTGTCTCTCTCTTCTGTATCTGTGTCTGTGTGTCTATCTGTCTCTGTCTGTCTCTCTTTTCTGTTGTCCTGTGTTCTGTCTGTCTGTCTCGTCTCTTCTGTTCTGTGTCTGTGTGTCTATCTGTCTGTCTCTGTCTGTCTGTCTCTTTTCTTCTGTCTCGTTGTCCATCTGTCTGTCTGTCTGTCTCTCTCTTCTGTGTCTGTGTGTCTGTCCGTCTCTTTCGCTGTCTTTCAAACGACAACAAATGCTGTTGCTGTTTGGTTTGTTTCTGTGTTAACTTCTTGTAGTACTGATTTATCCATGTATCTATTTCAGTGTGTTGAGTTCCGGGCAGATGTTTAAATTAGCAACGAAAAGTTCGAAAAATGGCTTTTAATTTTGCTTTTAGCTTGTCGTAACTTGAACTGTTGGAAAGTAAAGTTTTATCTTTGTGATTTGTTTTTGTTTTGTTTGTTTGTTTTGGTTTTTGGTTTCTTTTTGTTTTGTCTTGTTATTGTTTGTTGTTGCTTTTAATTGACTTAATTGTGCTTGCTGGGGTGATGTTGTTTGTGAAGTGCAAACATGAAACTTTTGACGTCGACTGTTGCATCATATTGATGGACATTATCGTTCTTGTTCTTGTTCTCCTGCTCCTCTCTTCTTCTTTTTTTCCTTTTCGTCTTCTCCTTTATCTCCTCTTCATCCTCGTCCTTCTCTTCCTCCTCCTTCTTCTGTTGCTGTTTTTTTAATCCTTCTGTTCTCCTTTTCCTTTTCTGTCTTCTTCTTCTCCTCCTCCTCTTCCTCATCTTTCCTCTTCTTCTTCTTCTTCTTCTTCTCCTTCTTCTTCTCTTCTCCTCCTCTTCCTCTTCTCCTCCTCCTCTTCCTCCTCCTCCTATTTCCTCTTCTTCTTCTTCTTCTCTCCTCCTCTTCTTCTTCTTCTCCTTCTCCTCCTCCTCTTCCTCTTCTCCTCCTCCTCTTCCTCCTCCTCCTATTTCCTCTTCTTCTTCTTCTCCTTCTCCTCCTCCTCCTTCTTCTTCTCCTTCTCCTCCTCCTCTTCCTCTTCTCCTCCTCCTCTTCCTCCTCCTATTTCCTCTTCTTCTTCTTCTTCTTTTTCTTCTTTCTTTTTCTTCTTCTTCTTCTCCTTGTGTCTTCTTCTTCTTCTTGTTTTATTTCTTCTTCTTTTTCTTGTTTTTTTTCTTCTTCTTCTTCTTCTTTTGTATCTTCTCTTATTCTTGTTTTATTTCTTCTTCTTTTTCTTGTTTTTTTTTTCTTTTTCTTCTTCTTCTTCTTCTCCTCCTGCTCGTCCTCCTCCTCCTCCTCCTTCTTTCCAGTCTGTTCATCAGTGAAATGCATAGTTTTGCTCGATTTTGTGTATTGATCTCTTCGTTTTCTAAATCTGTCTACCTACCTGCCTACCTACCTACCTACCTACCTACCTACCAACCAGCCTACCTACCTACCTACCCACTACCTGTCTGTATATCTATTTGTCTGTCTACCTATGTGCCTACCTGTCTACATACCTGCGTATGTGTCTGCCTACCTATCTGTCTACCTGTCTATCTGTCTACCTGTCATGCTGTGTTGTGTGTGTGTTGTGTGCGTGCGTGTGAAAGTGTTGTGTGTATGTTGTAGTGACTCTATGTGTGTGTATGTGTGTGTGTGTGGTGTGTGTGTGTGTGTGTGTGTGTGTGTGTGTGTGTGTGTGTGTGTGTGTGTGTATGTGTGTGTGTGTGTGTATGTGTGTGTTTCTATATGTAGAAATCGAACTATTAGAAAACAAAACAAAACAGAAACATGACATCCAATTCTCTCTTTCATTTTCTTCGCAGATTTTGCACTTTTGAAGCCACAGATTCAAGATCTGACCCATCATTGTTCAGTTACAGCACACAGCATAAATCTGTACCTGGTCCCTACTGGTGTTGTAGGGGAATCAGTTTGACAGTGTCGTTAAATCCTTGTGTAGGTCATACTATGTTCATGTCCAAGCCTCAGCCTTAGGGTTTGAGGGATGCAGAAAGCGTCTCTTATATCGAATATAGTGTGATATGGAACCTTTTACATACAACGGATCTTTGTTGATGCAATCTCAAGTTTCAAAAAGTTCGAAATCTAATTCCCGAGTTTCAAAACTTCAAATTCCTAACTCAGAAATGTAGAATTAAAGACAAAAAACAAAAGTTAAGAAAAAAGAAAAAATGAAAAATAAAGAACGGAAAAAGAAAGGAAACAGAAAAAAAAAGAAGAAAACCCAAAACAAGCAAGTTAGAGCCTTAAACTTTCGAAAATTCTGAAAAAGTTCTGATTAAGAACATGCAGATTTGCAAAATTTGTGTATACTGTTTTCGGAAATATTTAAGTTCAAATTTCTGTCAATTCCAAATACAAACGTCTGAAGCAGAATTCCAAAATATAAGATTCATTTCTTTTAAACTTCCCAAACTTCAACTACCACAATAAAAACTTTGGAAATCCCCTCCCCCCAGACCCAGACTTGTTAACCCTTTCACTCTCGCAACCTGTCCACCAGCATCCTGCATTGTCAACCGTGGTAGCAAAATAAAAACTTAACCCTTTGACTCCCTCACCTTGTACACCAGCTTCCTGTCCTCACCCTACACACCAGCTTCCTTCAGGAAGAGAAAGAGAGACAGAGAGAGACAGAGAGACAGACAGACAGACAGAGTCAAAGAGAGGTAAACTGGTGGATAGGGTGAGGGAGTCAAAGAATAGGAAGCTGGTGGATAGGGTGAGGGAGTCAAAGAATAGGAAGCTGGTGGATAGGGTGAGGGATTCAAAGAGAGGTAAGCTGGTGGATAAGGTGAGGGAGTCAAAGAGAGGTAAGCTGGTGGATAGGGTGAGGGAGTCAAAGAGAGGTAAGCTGGTGGATAGGGTGAGGGAGTCAAAGAGAAGGAAGCTGGTGGATAGGGTGAGGAGTCAAAGAATAGGAAGCTGGTGGATAGGGTGAGGCAGTCAGAGAGAGGGAAGCTGGTGGATAGCGTGAGGCAGTCAAAGAGAGGAAGCTGGTGGATAGGGTGAGGGAGTCAAAGAGAGGGAAGCTGGTGGATAGGGTGAGGGAGTCAAAGAATAGGAAGTTGGTGGATAGGGTGAGGGAGTCAGAGAGAGGGAAGCTGGTGGATAGGGTGAGGGAGTCAAAGAATAGGAAGTTGGTGGATAGGGTGAGGGAGTCAAAGAGAGGGAAGCTGGTGGATAGCGTGAGGCAGTCAAAGAGAGGGAAGCTGGTGGATAGGGTGAGGGAGTCAAAGAATAGGAAGTTGGTGGATAGGGTGAGGGAGTCAAAGAGAGGGAAGCTGGTGGATAGGGTGAGGGAGTCAAAGAATAGGAAGTTGGTGGATAGGGTGAGGGAGTCAAAGAGAGGGAAGCTGGTGGATAGCGTGAGGCAGTCAAAGAGAGGGAAGCTGGTGGATAGGGTGAGGGAGTCAAAGAATAGGAAGTTGGTGGATAGGGTGAGGGAGTCAGAGAGAGGGAAGCTGGTGGATAGCGTGAGGCAGTCAAAGAGAGGGAAGCTGGTTGGATAGCGTGAGGCAGTCAAAGAGAGGGAAGCTGGTGGATAGGGTTGAGGGAGTCAGAGAGAGGAAGCTGTGGATAGGGTGAGGAGTCAAAGAGAGGAAGCTGGTGGATAGGGTAGGAAGTCAAAGAGAGGGAAAGCTGTGGATAGGTGAGGGAGTCAAAGAGAGGGAAGCGGTGATAGGTGAGGAGTCAAAGAGAGGGAAGCTGGTGATAGGTGAGGAGTCAAAGAGAGGGAAGCTGGGGATAGCGTGAGGAGTCAAAGAGAGGGAAGCTGTGGATAGGGTGAGGGAGTCAAAGAGAGGAACTGGTGGATAGCGTGAGCAGTTCAAGAGAGGGAAGCTGGTGGATAGGGATGAGGAGTCAAAGAGAGGAAGCTGGTGATAGGTTGGCAATCAAAGTAGGGAAGCTGTGGATAGGTGAGGAGTCAGAGAGAGGAAGCTGGTGGATAGCGGAGGCATCAAAGAAGGAAGCTGTGGATAGGTGAGAGTCAAAGTGAGAAGCTGTGGATAGGGTGAGGCAGTCAAAGAGAGGGAAGCTGTGGATAGGTGAGGGAGTCAAAGAGTGGAAGCTGTGGATAGGGTGAGGGAGTCAAAGAGAGGGAAGCTGGTGGATAGGTGAGGAGTCAAAGAGAGGGAAGCTGTGATAGGGTGAGGCAGTCAAAGAGAGGGAAGCTGGTGATAGGGTGTGGGAGTCAAGAAGGGAAGCTGGTGGATAGGGTGAGGGAGTCAAAGAGAGGAAGCTGGGGGATAGCGTGAGGCAGTCAAAGATAGGAAGTTGGTGGATAGGGTGAGGAGTCAAAGCGAAGGAAGCTGGTGGATAGGGTGAGGGAGTCAAAGAGAGGGAAGCTGGTGGATAGGTGAGGGAGTCAAAGAATAGGAAGCTGGTGGATAGGGTGAGGGAGTCAAAGAGGTAAGCTGGTGGATAGGGTGAGGAGTCAAAGAATAGGAAGCTGGTGGATAGGGTGAGGAAGTCAAAGAGGTAAGTGGTGGATGGTGAGGGAGTCAAAGAGAGGTAAGCTGGTGGATCGGGTGAGGAGTCAAAGAGAGGTAAGCTGGTGGATCGGGTGAGGGAGTCAAAGAGGTAATCTGGATAGGGTGAGGGAGTCAAAGAGGTAAGAGGTGATAGGGTAGGAAGTCAAGAGGTAAGCTGGTGGATAGGGTTTGAGGGAGTCAAAGAGAGGTAAGCTGGTGGATAGGGTGAGGGAGTCAAAGAGATAGGAAGCTGGTGGATAGGGTGAGGAGTCAAAGAGAGGAAGCTGGTAGATAGCGTGAGGCAGTCAAAGAGAGGGAAGCTGGTGGATAGGGTGAGGGAGTCGTAGGGTTAATTTTTTTCTTTTTTGCATATGGTGGATTGGGTTCGGGAGTCAAAAGGTTAACAGT
>JAPXFY010000024.1:50341318-50368818 GCA_030674185.1 Monoplex corrugatus
TCTGAGTCGCTTTCGCTCATGCTATTATGTTACGCTCGACTCACATTTGCTCAGTACCAGACGTCATAGCTTTTGAGTTGCTTTCGCTCATGCTATTATGTTACGCTCGACTCACATTTGCTCAGTACCAGACGTCATAGCTTTTGAGTCGCTTTCGCTCATGCTATTATGTTACGCTCGACTCACACTTGCTCAGTACCAGACGTCATAGCTTTTGAGTTGCTTTCGCTCATTGTATTATGTTGACGCTTGACTCACACTTACTCAGTACCAGACGTGATAGCTTTGAGTCGCTTTTGCTCATTGTATTATGTTAACGCTTGACTCACACTTACTCAGCACCAGACGTCATAGCTTTTGAGTTGCTTTCGCTCATGCTATTATGTTACGCTCGACTCACACTTGCTCAATATCAGACGTGACAGCTTTGAGTCGCTTTTGCTCATGCTGATGTTATGTTACGATATCTGTGCATTTACTTAATGTTTTAGGGTGATTTGGTCCAAGTAACATGTTTTTTTTTTTTTTTTTTTTTTTTTTAGTTTATCGTTGATTGCTGTCTGGTGTAACATTGTTTCATAATGCCTGTAAATACACAGAACTGTAATACTCTTAGAGGGGTGTGTTATATAAATGCTTCATTGTTATTAATATCACCACCACCACCATCATCATCATTATTATTATAATTATTATCATTTTTGTCATCATCGTCGTCGTTGTCATCATCATCGTCATCATCGCTACTACTACTGCTACTGCAGCTGCTGCTACTATTACTACAACTACTACTACTATTATCATTTTCATCATCGTCATCGTCGTCGTCGTCATCATCATCATCATCATCATCATCATCATCATCACCACCACCAGCGTCCTCCTCCTCTTCATTGTCGTCGTCGTCACCATCGTCATCATTGCTACTAGTACTGCTGCTGCTACTACTATTACTATCATCATCATCATCGTCGTCGTCGTCGTCATCATCATCTTACTCATCATCATCATCGTCGTCATCGTCGTCATCATCACCATCATCATCATCATTGTGTTCAGCACGAGACACAACAACAGTGGATGTTAAAAAAAACAAAAAAACGAAACCTAAAGAACCTTAGTCTAAGCCATGGGTTGATTGTTGTTCACCAGACGTAACAGAAGAAGAAGGAGTAGTGCCCTTATCAACAGCGCTTATCAAAACTCAGCATAGCCGTCATGGCGTGGTGCCTGTTGACAGCCGTCTGTTAACGTGTCAGTCACAGTTGAAGAAGAAGCTGTCGTCTGCCATTGCGAAGTATCGTCTGCTCTTCAAAATGATATTATCGTCTGCTGAAGCGGGGTATCGTCTGCTTTACAATATATCGTCTGCAAGCTGTCGTTTGCTTTTCAGAGTTTATCGGTAGCTTGCTTGTAATGGATCCAAATGTCGTTCTTTAGTGGCAGCACGGTGGATTTTTCTTACGTTTTACACAATAAAAAACGGTTTCAGACGATAGGTTAGAAACGTTGTCTTTTCATGAGAAGATCCTAGCTTATTCTTGTTTGAAAGCCCAGCCGACTGCACAGAGCCGTATCAGGACTAGATCTATAACCATTTCAAAACATACACAATGGGTTGGAAAATAAAAAGCTGAAAAAGAAGATTCAGTACGTATTGATATATCAAAGCGTGCGCGCACACAATCTAAGGAGGTGCCCCATGGCGTTGACGATTTCGTCCACTTAATTACAAAAGGATTTCAATATGGAAAACATTCCTGCCATTCTGGAAGAGTTTGTTATTTGGCAGATCGGGAATGAAGCCAGACTTTGGCTATCAGACGCAAGGTGCTGTTTTAAATATCAACTGATCCCACCGACCTTGGGGATAAATGTGACAAATCTGAATACAAATGTTAACGTAACTCAGGACACTAAAACATACATAAACTGGCTTAAATTACTTAAAAATTCCTCCTGCACAGAATAAGATGGCTTTCGTAATTTACAGGCTAAGTTCTGTGGTTTATCAGGATTTAAGCAGTACCAGCACAGGCTGTTGGTTTAGGATGTTTTCCTTCCAGTTCCAAGGTCAGACCGAATTCATTGCTCTAGGCACGAACCATTTACATCAGCTATACCTCTTGATTATGTTTTCCCATTCAGTCGGTTTATGTGCTTGCTTATGTTTTCTCTTATGCATTATTTTAAAGTAGGATCCTTTACGTTCCAAACACTTCTCTTAGCTAGTGCATCATAGTTTCAATTTTAGCCCTGGACTCTCCTCAGGATAAAACAATATCAATATGGCATGACCACTTTTCAAATTGCAGAATTCATCTCACTTCCGCACTGACATCATATTTACTCACAAACACATAATGATGTCATTTTAGTCAGTTTATTTCTTTTCTCACACTGGACGGAGCAGCAGTGAAGTTTTCTCCTAATTTTGTATCTGGTGTTTGTTTGTTTGTGATCCTACGCTTGACAAAGGCCAGTTGGCCGAAAATTTGCGCCTGTCTTGTCTGGTTGTATTAAATATGCATTCTTATTCTTTTTTCTTTTTTTTTTTTTTTTTCTGGTTCCTGTTTGCTTGAATTTGGACAGCCAAACTTGTTTTGGATTTTTGAACCAGCACAGGCTGGCTGGCTGTGCTTATAAAGCCATGAACTCTGGATTCATTTTCATCGAGTTCAGTTCCAGCCAGAACATAAGAACTGATCTTTTCATCGCCCTTCTTAACCCTATGACTCCCGCATCCTGTCCACTAGCATCCTTCATTGTTAACCATGCCTGCAAAGCAAAAAACTTAACTCTTTGACTTCCTCATCACCTTATCCACCAGCTTCCTGCAGGAAACTGGTGGATAGGGTGAGGGAGTCAAAGGGTTAAGTTTTTGCGGTTAGTGGATAGGCAATCAAAGGGTTAATGTTTCGATCATTCTGGCAGCATCAGCTTAATGTTTTATTGGTTTCCTTCTCCACTTCCCTCCCTATTTCAAAACCTTGCCAGCGCATAAGGTTTTGCGCAAGTTCAAAGAACCTTCCAGATACTACTGGCAGATTTTAGGTGGAGCATAACTGGGAGTTGTCATAGTGTGATCAAGTCCTCTCGAACAGACTCCATACTTTAACCCTTTGACTCCTGCAGCCTGTCCAACAGCATCCTTCTTTGTCAACCATGCTGGAAGAGCAAAAACTTAACCCTTTGACTCCCTCACCCTATCCACCAGCTTCCTGCAGGAAGCTGGTGGATAGGGTGAGGGAGTCAGAGGTTAAGTTTTTGCAGTTGGTAGATAGGGTGCAGGTGGCAAAGGGTTAAATAGTGGAGGTATCAATATCAGCTAGGTAAATGTTCCACCATCAAGAAAAGTTTGATAACGTGAGAAGCAACCAAACATATTGTACCATACCAAAGAAAAATATGGAAACAAAATACAAAAAAAAAAAAAAAGAAAAAATAAGAAGTTGCTTCAAAGATATCTTTCTTTTCTAGGATCGATCGAAGACGATTCATGGAGGGTGACCATTTTCATTTCTCTCTGTGTGCCCTCCCACCATTACAGTGAAACCCTAGACAGCTAGCCGACGTGATTTGAATGTCAAAGGCAGCTGTTTACAATCATGCCGACATAATGGTCTGAAACTACCACCACCCGCGTCCAGAGACCTCAGTCTGGCTCCTCTCCCAATCTGTCAAATAACCAACTCTTCCAGACTGGTGAAAAAGTTTTCCATACTGAGAATTTTAAGTGTGAGTTTGATTAGGTTGGTACCTTGAATGCACATATATCCCCAAGGACGGTGGGATCGGTTGATGTTTAAAACACCACCTTACGTCTGATGGCCAACGTCTGGTTTCGTTCCCAATCTGTGAGATAATCAACTCTTTTCAGATTGGCGGAAAAGTTTTCCATATTAAAATGTTGAAGTGGAAGTTAGTTGTGTTTAGGTTGGTACGGTGAGTTCACATTTATCCCCAAGGACGGTGGGAACGGTAGATGTTTAAAACACTACTCTTGAGTCCAGTGGCCATAGTCTGGCTCCGGTCTCAATCTGTCAGATAACGAACTCTTTCAGAATGGCGGAAAAAATTTACATACTGAAATTTTGAAGTGGGAGTTGTGTTTAGGTTGGTACAATGAATTCACATTTATCCCCAAGAACAGTAAACTTGGTGCAGACTTTAAAAAATCACCCTGCGTCTGGTGGCCATAACCTGGTTCTACTCCCAATCTGTCAAAGAACCAACTCTACCAGAATGACAGAAATTTTGTACAAACTGAAATTTAGCGTGGGAGTTGTTTTAGGTTGGTACAATGCGTTCAGGAAGACTGAAGTCATGGTGATCAGTAAAAAACATGAAATCCCCTCATGCAAAATAACAGCAAATGGCACAACCTTGATACAGGTTGATAAAGTCAAATACCTGGGAACGATCATTTCATCAGACGGCAGATGCACATCAGAAATATCCGGCAGAATCGACCAAGCCAAAACAGCATTCGGGAAGATGACAGGCATTCTTACCAACAAATGCCTATCAATTAACATCAGGAAGAGAGTTCTTGAATGTTATATAGAACCAATACTGTTGTACGGATGTGAGGCGTGGACAGTCAGCAAGCAAAGCCAGAACAAGATTGAGGCAGCCGAGCGAGATGTGGTTTCTAAGAAGAATGTTGAGAGTTCCATGGACAGCAAAGAAAACAAATGAGACAGTCTTGATGGAGGCAGACACAAGTAGATCACTCATAAGGAAGATTAGGAAAAGACAGGCAACATTTATAGGCCATTTTATGAGGAAGGGGGATTTGGAGCACTTGGCCACAATGGGAAAGCTGGAGGGAAAGAGAGCACCGGGTAGACCCGGGGAGAAAATGCTGGACGGACTTGCAGAGTGGCTGGGGACGAGGAGGGTGGAGGAGATGCTAGGGGCAACGAAAGATAGAGACAGATGGAAGTCCATGATCGCCAACGCCATGCGGCAGGGCACCTGATGATGATGATGACAGTGCGTTCACATTTATCAAATAACCAACTCTTCAGAATTTGGAGTGGGAGTTGTGTTTAGGTTGGTACAGTGCATTCACATTTATCTCCAAGAATAGTGATCTCGGTGCAGATTTAAAACATCACCCTGCTCCCAGCGACCGTAAGCTGGCTCTGCTCCCGTCCTGTCAGACAGCCAACTCTTCCAGGATGACGAAAAACTTTATTTAGTACGTAATGAAATTTAGAGTGGGACTTGCGTGTAGGTTGGTACCATTGGTTCACATTTATCCATAAGGACGGTGGGATCGATTGATATTTAAAACAGCACCCTGCGTCAAATGGCCAAAGTCTGGCTTTGCTCTAAATCTGTCAAATAAGCAACTCTTCCAGAATGATGGAAAATATGTACACACTGAAATTTAGAGTGGGAGTTGTGTTTAGATTGGTACAGTGCATTCACATTTATCCCCCAAACGGTGAACTTGGTGTATACTTAAAACATCACCCTGCTCCCAGTGGCCATAACCTGAATCTGTTCCCAGTCTGTCAGTTTACCAACTCTTCCAGAACGACGAAAAAAAAAATTATTTGTACGTACTGAAATTTAGAGGGGAGCTCCGTTTAGGTTGGTACCATGGCTTCACATTTATCCCCAAGGACGGTGGGATCAATTGACATTTAAAACACCACCGTGCATCTGATAGCCAAAGTTTGGCTTCATTCCCGATCTGTCAGATAACAAACTCTTCCAGAATGGCAGGAATGTTTTCCATATTGAAATGTTGAGGTGGGAGTAAGTTGCGTTTAAGTTGGTACAGTGAGTTCACATTTAACCCCCCAAACGGTGAACTTGGTGTATACTTAACCCTTTGACTCCCGGACCCTATCCACCAACTGCAAAACCTTAACCCTTTGATTCCCTTACCCTATCCACCAGCTTCCTCCAATAAGCTGGTGGATAGGGTCAGGGAATCAAAGGGTTATGGTTTTGCTGTGATAGCATGGTTGGCAATGCAGGATGCCGGTGGCCAGGGTGCGGGAGTCAAAGGGTTAAAACATCACCCTGCGTCCGGTGGCCATAACCTAGCTCTGTTCCCAGTCTGTCAGTTTACCAACTCTTCCAGAATGACGAAAAAATTATTTGTACATACTGAAATTTAGAGTGGGAGTTACGTTTAGGTTGGCACAGTTCGTTCACATGTATCCCAAAGAACGGTGAACTTGGTGCGCATGTAAAACATCACCCTGCGTCCAGTGGCCATAACCTAGCTCTGTTCCCAATCTGTCACTTTACCAACGCTTTCCAGAATTGCGAAAGAAAAGTTTTCCACGTGGAAATTTTGGAGTAGGAGTTTTACTTAGTAAGATTGGTGTATTGGGTTCACATGTATCCTCCAAGGACTAGGGGATCAGCGGATATTTAAAACACCGTTGGGCTTGTCATGGGGGTGTTAGTGAAAACATTATGACCATTCAGAGAGCCGTTGGACAGTCTGGCTGCGGTCCTGTTGGGGGTTATTGGAGGGACTTCATCCGCTGATTTGTTGGTTAAGGTTACAGTACTGTTGGGGTGATCAGCAATGTACTGCAACTATGTTTTAAGTGCACTCTTACTGAAAGACAACAAGATGGGTTTTTTTCTATCTCATCGTCAACTACCATCATTTCTCTCTCTCTCTCTCTCGCTCTCTCTCTCTCCTTCTGTCTCTCTCTCTTTCTGTCTGTCTCTCCGTCTCTGTCTCTCCGTCTCTGTCTCTCTTTCTGTCTCTGTCTGTCTCTCCGTCTCACACACTCGCTCTCTCTCTCTCTCTGTACCTCGTTCTCTCTCTCTCTCTCTGTCTTTCTCTGTCTCTGTCCATTTCTCTCTCCCCCCCCCTCCCCCTCTCTCTGTGTCTGTGTGTGTGTCTGTTTGTCTGTCTGTCCCTCTCTTGTGTATTTCAAGTTTGGTGTGCCTCAAAACAGTAGGTGGATATTTCGTTTCATCATCATTGTTATTACTATTATTGGTATCATTCCTTTTTCTTCTTCTTCGTATTATTATTATTATTATTTTTATCGCCACTACTGTTGCTGTGTTTATTGTAGTTTGATGAGTAACTTTTAGCAGTGGCAGACATGGGAAATTGACCGAATCTGTAGTATTGTACCATCGTCGTCATCGATGAAAAATACGGATAAATCTCTCTCTCTCTCTCTCTCGCTCGCTCTCTCGCTCTCCATCTGTCTGTCTGTCTCTCTTCCCTTCCTTTCTCTCCCGCTCTCCCTCCCCCCTCTCTCCCTCCCTCCTGTCGTGTCTAAGCCTCTGAAATCCTTGTTGGTTGCGAAATTTGCTGGTGAAGTTTCTTACTTCTTCAGACCAATTAACCGTTCTTTCTTCAAGTCTGCCTACGTCTAAGAAGCAAACAAAACCATAAACTTCAGTCTCTGAATGTTTAGTCACAGTTGGGGACGAAAAAAAACCAAGAGAGGTAATCCTTATAGAAGGTAGTCCCAGGTGAGCCAATGTCTGTATGACGACATCATTGCCCTTTTGGTCTGTGAGTGGAACGTTGGTAAATCTGAGAATAGGACTGAACGGAATGCCCGATGTAGTGTGTCAAAGACTTAGTTATTGGAGCTCCTGTTTGTTTTTGTTAATTGAGTGATTAACCCGTGGTTGATTGACTTAAATCCGTGATAGTGTTGCTCGTAAGAATGTGGCCGTCCCGTTGGTACCATTTTTGTCTGGGTTTGCCCCTGAACGTCCGAGTCGTGGGAGTTGTTCTCTTTCTGCAAGTCTTGACTCTGCTATCAGTGTTACGCTTTTTGCCCCCGCCATTATTTGAAAGCTGCGCGTGCTGCTGTGAAAACTGCCGACAACCTTCCCACGTAGGCCGATGTGAACGGGCCGTTCTGTGCCACGAAAGTGAAACTGAAGTGTGCTGTGCACGGGATTGTTGTGATCCTGTAATTCGACCGCGCTACTCGAGGCATGAACTTTTGTCTGTGAACACTACCACCACTCTTCCCCTCTCCCCCCAAGTGATCGCGCGTGTGAAGGAACTTGGCATTGCCAGCAACCTGCGGAAGAAGCCACGCCGATCCAAGAGAGGAGGACGAAAGAGACAATTTGGCGATTCCAATCCTCTCTCCTTCTCCCCTGGTCAACCTGGCGACTTGGGTCCTGTCTCTACCCCCTGTCAACCTAATGGCTCTGGTCCTCTCTCCTTCTCCCCTGGTCAATCTGGCGACTTGAGTCCTGTCTCCACCTCTTGTCAACCTGGTGGCTCTGGTTCTTTCCCTGCCTCCCCTTGTCAATCTGTCGACTTGGGTCCTGTCACTGCCTCCTGTCAACCCAGTGACTCTGGTCTTCTCTCTGCCTCTCCCGGTCAACATGGCGATCTGGGTCTTCAGTCTTCTTCTACTGTTCGTCCTGCTGGTGACTGCATCCCTGCCTTCGTCCCTCCGTCTCCGTTCCAGCCTTCACCCGTCCGGCCCATCCGGCTTTCTTCTTCGACGGACAGCTGTATTATTGTGAATAAGAAGCCAACGCAAGTGGTGATGGGTGTGCTTAATGCTCGCTCAGTGGTGAACAAAGCGTTGGAAATCTGTGACCTGGTCGTTGAGAGTGATCTGGATGTTCTGTGTGTGTGTGAATCCTGGTTGCGTGAGTGTGGTGATGAAGTTACAATCAGTGAAATGACACCTCCTGAATATGCCTGTGTCCACAGTCCGCGTACGAGTGGCAGAGGTGGTGGTGTAGCCATCCTGTACCGTAATTACTTAACGATTCGTGAGTGTAAGCGACGTTCTTTTATTACCTTTGATAACATTGAGGTGTGTATTTCGAGGGGCAAGAAGTCAGTACGACTTGTTTGTATTTACCGCCCTCCCTCCTCTAGTAAAAATGGCTGTACTGTATCTGACTTTCTCACGGAGTTTGAGACCTTCTTGACTGTTGCTGGTCTACCTGCAGAGAATGTTGTGATTGTCGGTGACTTGAATTTCCATCTAGATAAGCCTGATAACAGTGACACAAAACGTTTTGTGGATTTGTTTACATCTCTTAGGTTCATCCAACTTGTTAATGTACCCACCCATACTAAGAGCCATACCTTGGATGTTGTCATGGTTAGAAATGATAGCTTTGTAACTTCCATTGTTGTCGAAGATGTCCATTTGTCTGATCATTTTCTCCTTAAACTGGAAACAGATTTTTCGAGACCAAGAGTCCCACGCCAAACTATTCACTGTAGAAATGTTAAGGGCATTGATAGAACACTGTTTAGAGATGATTTGTCTCATTCCCTCCTTCTTTCTGACACTCATCATAATGTTGATGAGCTAGTACATAGCTACAGCACAGTTCTGTCTAATCTGTTAGACAAACATGCTCCAGAGAAAGAAAAGACTGTCCCGCATCGTCCCTCATCCCCTTGGTTGAATGATGTGATTCTTTCAGCTAAGCAGGCTAAACGTAAGGCTGAACGAAAGATGCGCAAAACAGGACTAGTGATTCATAGAGATATCTATAAACAGACAAGGAATGCGCTTACTCAAGAAATCAAAAACGCTAAAGCAGCTCATTTTCACAACCAGCTCGGTAACGCATCATCTGACCCAAGGAAAATGTTTCAAGTATTAAATTCTGTTTTAAATAATACTGATAAGTCGACCACTTTTCCTGATCTACCTTCTGAAGAAGCTGCAAACGCATTCTCTCAGTTCTTTTTGACAAGATTCAGAAAATCATGCAGACTTTCCCACAAATTCATCACAATCTAACTGCTGCATCCTCTGCTTGTGGTCCTGATGCAATGTCTGATTTTGAGCCCATCTCACTTGAAGCCATCCAGAAACTGTTGTATAAGTCCAAACCAACCACTGCAGCTGTAGATCCAATTCCGACAACACTCCTTCTAGAATTTTCGGACATTCTGCTTCCTGTAATTCAGGAAATCATAAATCTCAGCCTTCAGTCGGGAACCGTACCCAAACCTCTTAAGCAAGCTATTGTCAAACCACTACTCAAAAAGCCTGGTTTAGACCCTGAGATCCTAAATAATTACCGTCCAGTTTCGAACTTGCCATTTCTTTCAAAACTTATAGAGGATCAGTTGACAACACATCTTGTCTCACACAATCTCGAAGTGAGGTTCCAGTCAGCGTACAAATGTGGACATAGTACTGAAACTGCACTTCTCCGCATATTAAATGACCTCCTTTCTTTTCTTGACCACGGTGACAATGCCATTCTTGTTCTGCTAGACTTGAGCGCTGCTTTTGATACCATGGATCACACCCTTCTCTTGCAGCGTCTTCACACTGAAATCGGCCTGAACAAAACTGTCTTGTTATGGTTCACTTCATATCTTTCTGAGAGATCTCAAAAAGTTCTTGTCCGGTCTTCATATTCGAAAGAAACACCTCTTCTTACAGGCGTTCCGCAAGGATCGGTCCTCGGACCTCTTCTCTTCTCTCTATACACAAGACCCCTGGCTTCTCTGATTGAACAGTTCAATGTTGACTTTCATTTCTTTGCGGATGATTCCCAACTCTATTCCCGCCTTCCCTCCGACAATACTCTCGCTCTTGAATCAAAGAAAAATGTTGAATTGTGCTGTCTGGAAATAAAACATTGGATGTCTGCAAACCGGTTGAAGTTGAATGAAGAGAAAACTGAAGTTCTGCTGGTCGGAACTGCTCCTAAAAGAGAAATTGTCCCTTTTTCTTCACTTTCGGTCTGTAGTGCAGACATCCCTTTCTCGAAGAAAGTAAAAACACTAGGAGTGTTTCTGGATGCTAATCTCTCGATGCGTGATCAGATCAATTCAATCATCAGAACTTGCTACTGCCATATCCGATCTCTTGGTAAAGCCCGCCAGTACTTGACTATTCAAGCTGCTAAGACTGTTGCTGTCACACTAGCACTCTCAAAATTAGACTACTGTAATAGTCTACTTGCTGGTCTCCCTCAGGTGAAAATACAGCGTCTGCAGGCTGTACAAAACGCAGCTGCCAGAGTAATCTCTAGATGCAGGAAGACTGAACACATAACTCCCATCTTACGGAATCTGCACTGGCTCCCAGTTCAACAACGCATCAATCACAAACTACTAACTATCACCTACCGTGCACTCAACTCTAGTAGTCCTTCTTATCTTAAAGATCTTCTTTCTGAATATAAACCTGTTCGCAGTCTGAGATCTGCTTCCAAGTCTCTTCTTCATGTTCCTGGGACAAGGGATGTTAAAACCAAAAGATATGGTCTGCGAGAATTTAAATACCTTGCCCCTACCAAGTGGAACATGCTTCCCATGAGCATCAGGGAGAAAAAGACTCATTCATCCTTTAAATCTAGTCTCAAGACACACTTTTTCTAATGTTGTATGGGATTGCTTATTTGAATGTGAATACCTTGAATGCCTTTATGAATGTTGGTGCAAAGGCTGTGTGGAATTGTTTTTGTGCCCCCCCCTCCTCCCCCCACCGTGCGCCGCGAGCATGCTTTTATAGCATGGAGATTTTTGTTGCGCGATATAAATTTTCATTCATTCATTCATTATTAAGGTAACATTTCTGGGTGTGTCTCTTCCGTCCATAGTCTTGTCAAATACATCACTGATACACAGTTGTACTTGTATGATTTTGCGTCAGCAGTTCCATTTTTTGCGTTGTTTGTTCTTTTTAACACAACTTTGGGACTGTTCTCTTCCTCTCTCTCTCTCTCTCTCTCTCTCTCTCTCTCTCTCTCTCTCTCTGTGTGTGTCTTTCTGTCTGTCTGTCTGTCTGTCTGTCTCTCTGCCCCCCTGTCTATTTCTTTCTCTCTCTTTCTGTCTCTGTCTCTCCCCCCCTCTCTCTCTGTCTTGTCTCTCTCTCTCTCTCCCTCTCTCTGTCCCCCTTCTCTCTCTCTCTTTCTTTCTCTCTCTTTCTGTCTCTCCCTACCCTCTCTCTGTCTCTCCCTCTCTCTCTGTCCCCCTTCTCTCTCTCTTTCTTTCTCTCTCTTTCTGTCTCTCCCTACCCTCTCTCTCTCTCCCTCTCTCTCTGTCCCCCTTCTCTCTCTCTCTTTCTTTCTTTCTCTTTCTGTCTCTCCCTACCCTCTCTCTCTCTCTCTCTTCCTCTTCCTCTTTCTCTCCTCTCTCTCTCCTTTCTTTCTCTCTCTCTGTATTTCTCTCTCTCTCTCTCCCCTCTCTCTCCTCTCTCTCTTTCTTTCTCTCTTCTTTTTTTGTTGTTGCTGCTAAATGTTTTCTACTTTCCTTTTTTATATACACCTGACAGAGGCCAGTAGGCCGAAAAATTTCGCCTGTTTCGTTTTGTTATAAACTAGTCCTACACGTTCTGATTTCATTTGTCTGTTTTTCTAATACTGTTATCGTTATGCTGATATTAAAACTAAATTTGTGACTGAGTAAAGTCTTGTTGATGGGTGCTGAAATAGACCAACTGAACAAGAGAGACTAATCAATACACGTTCGAAATGCACATTGAAAATAAAACGAGAGTAGCATTGTGAAATCTGACAATTGAAAAAAAATGTAAGTGCTGGTTCTATGCTAATGTTCTTGTAGTTGTTGTTGCTGCTGTTGTTGGTGACAACGAAGAGGACAGGGATGATATAGATTAGTTATAGATGATGTTCATATAATTTGGGCATAGAGAAACTAGCAGCTCTATATTTTACAAGTATAGCTATTATATTAAAGTATGTCCCATACATATGTCCCATATATATATATGTACACACACACACACACACACACACACACACACACACACACACACACACACACACACACACACACACACACACACACACTCATATATATATATATATATATATATGTATATATATATATATATATATATATATGAGTGTGTGTGTGTGTTGTAATATATATATATATATATATATATATATGTGTGTGTGTGTGTGTGTGTGTGTGTGTGTGTGTGTGTGTGTGTAAACAAAAACAAACGAATAGGTAAATAAACAAACAAGTAATAAATAAATAAATAAATAAATAAATGAATAAATAAATAAATAAATAAATAAATAAATAAATAAATAAATAAATAAATGAATACATAAATAATAGGAGTCACAACTTTTTTTGCCAGTATTCTTATATCTGCTAGATGGTTTTCTGTCATGTCCATGATACCACAACAGACTTAGTACTTTTGTATTTGTGTAGCACAAATGAATTAAAACAAGACAAGCATATCTTTCCACATTCATCGTGCAAGGAAAAGGAATAAACAGGAAATATGATTGAAACAAACAGCAAAGTCTCCTCCATCCTCATAATCTTGGAAAGATAAATGATAAAATGCAAAACAATTCGTGGAAAATGATTCCACGATTCCTTTTTTTTTCCAGTTTCTAAAATGAAATTGCATTTCTTTATATCAGAATCATGGCTTTCATTTCCAGGAACATTTAAAGATGCTCCACTGTGTCTTTGTTTCTTACATATATAAAAGTTAAATACTAGGATGATGAAAAACTCGCAATATTTTCCTCCTCTCTGTCTGTCTGTCTTTGCCTGTGTGCTCTCCTCTCTCTCTCTCTCTCTCTCTCTCTCTCCTCTCTCTCTCTCTCTCTCTCTCTCTCTCTCTCCCTCTCTCTCTATCTGTCTGTGTTTCTTTGTCTCTCTCGTTCTTTCTCTCTCTTGCCCCCCCCCCCCCCTCTCTGCCTTTCATTCTCTCTCTGTCTTTGTCTCTGTCTCTCTGTCTCTGTTTGTCTCTGTCTCTCCCCTCTCCCTGTGTTCTCTCTCTCCTCTCTCTGTCTCTCACTTTCTTTCTTTTTGTCTCTGTGTCTCTCTCTGTCTCTGTCTGTCTCAGCCTCTCTCTCACTTTCTCTCTTTCTGTCTCTGTCTCTGTCTGTCTCAGTCTCTCTCTCTGTCTCTCTTTCTCTCTGTCTCTGTGTCTGAATTTGTCTGTCTCAGTTTCTCTCTCTCTCTTTCTCTTTGTCTCTTTCTGTCTGTCTTTGCCATATGTACGTGCATGCGCGTACAGACACACACACATGCAAAGAGATAGACACGCACCTTTTTCATTTATCACTTTCATCTTTACACAGTTACTCTCTTTTCAGTTTTCTCTCTCATTCTTTGCGTCTTCAGTCTCCCGTCAGCGTACACAGAATCCTTAGTTTAAGTCTTCTGCACAAAGATGATCAAAAATGAAGGGTGATATTTGCCGACCACTTGGCGACTTGTGCCAACCCAACATGAAGCAAGTCTTAATACACTGGCTGTGTTTGACACCCTTAGAGCGCTGGCAGACAGATAGCTTTTGGTCGTCACCCGATAGATTGACTGCCTTTGCCTCATTTTTCTGTGTTTGTCAGACATTATACGTTTGAGTCACACTGCCTTTCATTAAGTGGTAATAATTGTTCTGGACTGTCTTGTCCTGTCTTGTCCTCATTACAAGACGTTATTGCTTTTGAGTTTCCAGATATATTGCTTTTTGTTAACCTTTTAACTACTAGACGTCTTGTGAATAACTTATCATATGACCAGTGACCATATTCTGTTGCTTTTGGATAAGTTTTGCTCAAGCTAAAAATAGATTACTTTTAGTTTTGCTTCCACTTATGAACGGCATGGACTTAAGGGCATGGTTATCAGGCATGTTTTGTCCAGACACAGTAGAGCATGTCCGTCATGGCATGAAGCATGTTGAAGTCATCAGTCAGTTGTCAGTCATGGCTGGGGAAGAATCTGCCATATGCCAAACAAAGTGTCATTAGCTCTAGTAAACAGTATTACTCTCTCCGCTGAAAATGGTATTGTCTGCTTTACAAAACATTGTTAGCTCAACAGAAATTCCCCCCTGCTTCTCAAAGTATTTTCGTTTTTTATCAGTCATGGATTTAACTATATCACATTATCAGTTATCATAGTGGCTGGTATGTTTTTTTTTTATGGTGTTAAATGACGAATTGAAAACTCTGACTTTGACAAATTTTGGAATTTTGCACATTAAGCATCCAAGGGAACAGGATTCCCATAAGGTCAATATGAAAAACAATCAAGTGAAATACCATCATCATAGTAATGCTAAAAGCCAGAAGCCATGGAATAGTTTTGATAGGATAGCAAAAACAAACCAGCCAGTCATAGCAAAAACAACCAGCCAGTCATAGCAAAAACAACCAGCCAGTCAACAAAATCAGCCAACCAATAAACTTCAAATAACAAACCAAGCATCCAGACATTTAGCTTCAGTCTAACAGACCAGGCAGACGTCTTTATATTCGCTACTCATCTCCTTCAGCAGTGTCTCAAGCCTCTCTGCCACACTGATCTTACTTAAATTACACTTCATTGACAGTCTATGTGTGTGATGCTGGTCAATTGAGTGGGATTTTTGCTCACGTTTGGGTGGGATTTTGACTATATTTGGGTGAGATTTTGACCACATATGGGTGGGATTTTGCACCACGTTTGTGTGGAGTTTTGACCACATTTGGTTGGGATTTTTGACCACGTTTGAGTGGGATTATTGACCACTATTCAGTTGAAATCAATCCACTGAATAAATGCATCTTTTGTATTCAATAGTCAAACTCCTTGACCAGCATAAGATCAGCATCGTCATTGCCATGATGCTAGGTCTCCCATTTATATAGATACGTTTAAGCTGCGTGACCGTCGCAGCAGCAACAGTAACATGGAAGCTTGTATTATGTGTATTGTTCTGTTTTTCTAAGCATCTACGGATTTGAGTTAGTGTGCTGAAGATTAATGTAATTAAGACAAGATAGAATGGGTTTGAATGAAAAGGAAAGGAGGCTAGAGAAGAGAAGAAAAAGAAAAGGCAGATGAGAAGGAGAGGGTGAAGGAGAGGAAGAAAAGGATGGAAAAGACAGAAAAGAAGAATAGCAATACAGGAAAGTCTGATTAATCCATCTACTTCGAAGGAAGGGAAAAGGGAGAAGGGGAGAAGATTGAGGAAGAGAAGAAAAAAGAATAATGGGGATGAAAAGGAGAAGACAGGAAGAAAATGTGGGCGAGTGAGAAAGAGTGGGATAAAAGGAGAAAGATGGGAATGGGGTGGGGTTGTGAAATGAAGCGGTACGTCTCGCTTATATTTGTGTTTGACCATGACGACACCAACAAAGATGTAGAAGAAGAAGGAGAAGAAAAAGAAGAATAAAACGAAAAAGATGAAGAAGAGAAAGAAAAGGAGGAGATGGTGCCTTTTCCCCAGGGCTATCTGATAGCGCCAAAAGTACAATTTGTTTTCAGCTTTTCTTCTTTTTTTGTTAGATCGACCAGGCACGGCTCATAGAGGGTGATGACTATATCCATTTCAGTAAGTATGTCCCCGACCATTACAGTGAAACCCTAGACAGCCAGCAGACGTGGTTTGAATGTTGAAAGCAGCTGTTTACAATCACGCCGCCTTAGTGGGGGTCTGGCAATATACCAGCATCCAGCGCCCAACGCCTCATTATCATAGTCTGGTTCAGCTCCTAATCTGTCGGATAAGTAACTCCTCTGGGATGGTGGGGGAAAAAAAAAGAAATTCCCCCACTTTTGAAAACTTCGTGAGCTTGTGTAGTGTGGTTCATTGGTTCATGCGTGTCCACCAAGAGGATGGTACTGCTGGATACTTTACAGCACCACCGGGTGTGTCATTCGGGTGTTAGTAAAGACAGTATGACTATCAGAAAACCTTTTAACATTCCGCCTTCAAGAGTCCTGATCGGGTAATTAGACAGACTTGATCCTCTGATTTGGTCTTTGGTTGAGATTTCTCTCCCGATAATGACAGATGTACAGAACAAGGACTGTCTCCCTGGACACAAAACCGTATCTGTGTCTCTCCTTTTCACCCTCTAATCTCCCCTGTGGGGTGCGAAATCTCTTCATAAGACTTCTTACCCCTGTAGTGGAGTTATCCTTCCTTTTCAGCAGCTCTGCCCACGTGTTAAGAGCAAACATAATAATAAATTTCAGTCTCCAGCTCTGTGAGTTTAATCCCTTTTTTAGCAGTGAGGGGGAGAGGAGGAAGTCCTTGAGGAATGTAGCCATCAGATGGCTTGGTGGGTACTAGGGATGCCATTACCTCCCTTCGTTCTGTCATTGGAACATCAGGTAATCTGATAATAAAACTGTACTAAATGTCCAATTACGTCTGACGAAGACTTAGTCTACTGCCAAGACTGAGGCAAGACTTGTGAAACTGTCCTTCCATCCGTGTCTTGGGTCCATAAATTAAACGATTGTACATTGTGATACTGGTGTCGAAAGTGTTGCCATTACAGTTACTACTGTAAATTACTAATTCAGAATATGCCAGACAAATGAAGTGATCGACGTTCGTATGAAAACGGATGAAATCGTACAGAAAAATGGTGCTAAATTTGTTAAAATGAATTTTGAAAACAAGTTAATTGTGGCATACAGGAAAAAGGTATTAAATTTCCTAAGATTTATTTCGAAACCAGTTGATTGTAGCATACAGAAAAAAGTGTTAAATTTTGCTCAGATTTATTTTGAAAACCAGTTGGTCGTGGCATGCATAACTGTGGGAACGGAATATACAATGTTCATATGTTCCTTAATGATAATTTCTTAATATTACTGGGGTTTTTTTTATCACGTTGGCAATACCTGATTGTTATACTGACATAGATAGTGGTAATGTAAAAACAGTTCTGTTTTTTAGTAACTTCAGTTACAAAAGTCTATCTGAAAAGAAAAACAACACAAAAGTAGATGAATAAATGAGAAACTTACTAAATAAATGACAAAGTACTTAACTTAGTAATTGTTAACTAGCTAACTAGCAAACTGACTGACTGACGGACTGAAGAAATAAATGCATAAACTATGAATAGATAGAAAATAGATAAATAATAAATAGATGAATAAATAAATAAATAAATGATTAAATGGATAAACAGACAGATAGACAGACAGACTGACAGACAGACAGACAGACGGATGGATGGATAGACATATAGATAGATAGATAGATAGATAAAAATATTGATAAATAGTGGGTGGAAAGTTGGACGGAGGGATGGATAGATAGATAGTTAACAAGAGAAAGTTCTGACGACATTCCAAATTCTATGTTTGAGCTTCGCAAAACATCACAACAGATCATTACTTTAATACGTGATACAGGTAAAAACATTTATAAAACAAATCATATACATGTAAATATGTTGTCTATATCTTAAACGAGAAGAACAAACGAATGTCAAATATCATTAAAACAAGCAGACTGCGCTTTTCCCCAGTGTTATGAGTAAAATAAGAGATACGAAGCGAAAACCTGATTACACAAAACGCTCTTTACAATTTCTGGAACGAGCTCTGCTGTGTGTTCATGATCTCATAACCTTTGCTTCCACTCAGAAACAAAGGGATGGGTTGCCGTGCCTTTCTCTTCTATGTGTGGAGGCGTAGTGGGCTCAGAGGTAGAGTTCCCACCTTATGGTATGACTGCTTAGGTTCGAGTCTGGCCCAAGGAACATAGGGTAAACGATGTCCAGTCTCCCCATCTGTGAACAGGTTCTCATTCACTTTTGGGTCGCCCTGCGGGGATGCTGGAGGCTTTTTCAATATAAATAGTATCCCCACCTTCTGGAAATTCTGTGCTAGGAATTTTTCCTCGTTTTCTCCTCTCCTTTGTTTCTGTCCCGCTCCTTTGCTTTCTGTCATTTCTTCCTATCATTTTCTGTCTTGCTAGTCCCTATCACCTGTATGTGTTGATAAAGTTGACGTAATTTCTCTTAGGATTATAATTGGGTACATGTATTAAGTGCAATATTTGGCTCTAGGAGAAGTGAGTATATGCGGAAGCAATTTTAGGTCATTTAAGCCCGTTTTTATATTAATAATACAATAATAATTAATATTTATAGCGCAAAATCTTGATAAAATCAAATTGCTGAAGCAGACACAACGCAAGCACGCACGCACGCACGCACGCTAACACACGCACGCCGAATCCACGCACACACACCACTACACACACACAACACACACACACACCAACACACACACACACACACACACACAACACACACACACTCACCACACAACCCATGGCTATAAATGGGGAAAAGAATAAAAGCAATAAAAGCAAGAAAAAACAATGAAAATTAAGAAGCATAGCAATACAATTATATATATAACCATGTGATCCCCTCGACCGAGACAGCTGCAGAGAGGGGGGGGGTGGGGGGGAGTTGAGTGAGGTTATGATTTATGCGAGGAGAAAAAAAGATGAGTTTTGAGAGCGGACTTGAAGAGACAAAATAGATTGCTGACGACTGAGAGAGGAAGTTTTGTTCCAGAAGTGACCAAAACAGAGAAGGTCTCATGGACCATAGTATTGAGCTTAGTGCGTGGAAAGCGAAAAGTCAGATGGATCGGAGGCAGAGCGGAGGGTACGTGAGGGAACATAGATCTCAAGTAGGCTTGACAGTAATGGCGGCTGCGTTATTGAGGCTTTTATCAGGTACTTAGCTTATGTCTATTTGTATTTAGGTAGTTTTTTTTAAATCCCCTGTGTAACAAATTTTCTTTTGCGTTTTTTCTGTTCAGGTTGCGTTTTGATTAATTGGTTTACAGCGCTGATATGCTGTACACCTTGGGTGGGTTTAAACATAAATAACAAATCAGACCCACACTATAAACATCACTACACACACACACACACTCACATCACACACACACACATCATACACTACACACACAATACAACACACAACACACACAAACACACACCACATCACACCAAAATACACAAACAACAACAAAAATACACACAAACACAATACAATAACACAACACAGAGCAACTAAACAACACAACATCACAACACACACAACACAACACACAAACATCCACAACAACAAACACACCACAACATCAAACACCATGAAACAACACTACAAACTCCACAAACACACAAACATCATTACACTACAAACACATCACACATCACACAAACACATCACACCACAACACAACACATCACAACACACACATAATACACACAACCTAACACCACACAAACACAACTACCCAATCCAACCCACACCAACACACCATCAACACAACACGACACACAAACACACACACACACACACACACACACACACACACACACACACATCACACACACACACACAATCCCAATCACACACACACTCACACACACACACACAGACAGACAACACACACACACACTCTCTCTCCCTCCCTGTCTCTCTCCCTCTCTTCCTCCCTCCCTCTCTCCCTCCCTCCCCCACTCTCTCTCTCTCTCTCTCACTGACGAACACACATTTTCCTATTTCTCCTTCCCTCTTCCTACTTTCCTGCTTGCTCTCTCCTGCCAACAAGCTGACAATCTTTCCATCTCTTTGCACGATGATGATCAAACATGGAAGGCGGTGTTTGCCCACCACTTGACAACCTTTTGCTAACGCAGCATAAAGCCAGCCTCCTGATATCCCTGTCTGATCACTGGTAGACATGATTGCTTCTGAGTCACTTTTGCTCACCACATCAGGCAGCTTCTGTGATCATTTTCGGCTTATTGTGCTGAGGTTATTAAAGATTGGTGCTTTTATTACTTGCCGTTGCTCACTGTAGTAGATGTGTTCTCTTTGGCTTTTTGTTGTTGTTGACATCTTTGGATCTCAGTACACGTTAGGTTTTGACTCTATGCACACCTTATTAGATACATTTCCTTTGACATGCTTTTGTTTCAATTTCAGTTTCAGTTTCGGTTTCAGTTTTCAGTTTTCAGCTTTCAGGCCTGGGACATTTAATGAGAAAGGAATGAGGGATTCTCTAAATCAGTGACTGCTCACAATTGTGACTTTAGACCAAAATAAATAAATAAACAAAGAAACAAATAAATAGATAGATAAATAAATAAATAAATGAATAATTAAACAAGGGTGAGGGAGACGTGAAAGAAACAAGGGGAACAGTCAAGTCAAATAACAGTTAAAAACAGTTCATAAAATTCTGTCAACATGAGAATCAAAACAATTGCCTGGACAATCAGAATAATAATGGCCTCGGTTTTGTTGTAAAGGATATCTCTAATAATGCACAAACCATCGAAAGTGCTATTTCTATTTACTTTAAGTAAGATGTTTCAGTTTCAGTTTCAGTTTCGCAAGACGACATCTCCGTCCTCAGAACGAATTCCACATGCACTAACGTCACATGTGCCATGTGTATGGTGATCATGGCACAAGCCTTAAGCCTGCGCATAAACCCGTGAGCTTGCCAGGTCCAGAGGCCCTACCTAGCCAATGTATTTACCTAGTCTATATTTTATACTGGTATTGCATATGCACTTTAATTCAGAGAGGACATTCAAAGACAGGTGGTAGACAAATCATACTTTTTGAATGAGTACATGTATTTTGTGTGTATTTTGTCTTTCTAGAGTTAAGCCTCAATTTGTATGTTATGGGACTCCAGCTGTGAGGAGGGATTGGGCTGTGAGCAGTGAGGGATTGGGCTGTGAGCAGTGAGGGATTGGGCTGTGAGCAGTGAGGGATTGGGCTGTGAGCAGTGAGGGATCAGGTTCTGAGCAGTGAGGGATCAGGTTCTGAGCACTGAGGGATCAGGCTGTGAGCAGTGAGGGATCAGGTTCTGAGCAGTGAGAGATCAGACTGTGAGCAGTGAGGGATCAGGCTGTGAGTAGTGAGGGATCAGACTGAGCAGTGAGGGATCAGGCTGTGAGCAGTGAGGGATCAGGTTCTGAGCAGTGAGGGATCAGGCTGTGAGCAGTTAGGTATCAGGCTCTGAGTTGTGAGGGACCTGGCTCTGAGTAGTTAGATCAGAAACAGTTAACAAACGCTCTGGCTGTGTTTTGCTGAGCAGACATATAATGATGTGGGCGAAGATTGTCATCAGGGCTTGGCAAAACACAAGACGTCCGTCATGGCCTACTGCCTGCTGATATCACGTTGTCAACGTGTCAGTCACAGTTGATGAAGAAGCTGTAGCCTGCCATGCAAAAGCGTCGTCTGCCTGTCTAGGAAAATAATGTCTGCTTTACAAAATGTCCCGGCCTGTGCAGAATGTCATCTGCTAGGAAAGTATCGTTTCCTGCTGTTTGTGATGAATCGGCACAGCTTACGTCGTAATGTGGCTGAGATGTCTTTTGTGTTCTTTGTTTGTTTGTTTGTTTGTTTTGCTTTTCGTTGTTGGAATGATGGCTTGGAAACATTGTGAAAGTAGACGGATGTCAGTATTTTTGTTTTATCTTGAGCACTGAAGGAGATCAGGTCTCAAACATATCACCACCTTCTGGAAATTCTGCATTATAAATCTTTTTTCTTTTCTGTCAGTGTCTTTTAGTTTCTGCCTTGCTCAAGTCTTTAGCTGTCTGTCGTCTTTTCCTATCATTTTCGACCTTGATGGTCCGTTCACCTTTATGTGTTCTGTAAGCCTTATATTACTTTTTCTTAGGGTTGATAATTGGGCACGTGTATTGACTGCATTTTAGGCCCAAGAAAAATATGATACGCAGAAGCAATTTTAGATAATATAGGCCAGTTCTTATATATAAGTATACTTACGTATGTTTATATATTTGTATTCAGGTTTGTCTTTTTTCCAGCTTTGTCTTTTTCTTTAACCCTTTGATGATACATTGGATGGAATGATCAACGCCAGTGACAGAGTATTGTGCAAATGCATTGATCATCATCATCATCATCATCATCATCATCATCATCAGGTGCCTTGCCGCATGGCGTTGGCGATCATGGACTTCCATCTGTCTCTATCTCTTGTTGCCCCAAGCATCTCCTCCACCCTCCTCGTCTTCAGCCACTCCGCAAGTCCGTTTAGCATTTTCTCCCTGGGTCTACCTGGTGCTCTCTTTCCCTCCAGCTTTCCTGTTGTGACCAGGTGCTCCAAATCCCCCTTCCTCATAAAATGGCCTATAAATGTTGCTTGTCTTCTCCTGATCTTCCTTATGAGTGATCTACTTGTGTCTGCCTCCATCAAGACTGTCTCGTTTCTTTTCTTTGCTGTCCATGGAACTCTCAACATTCTTCTGAGAAACCACATCTCAGCTGCCTCAATCTTGCTCTGGCTTTGCTTGCTGACTGTCCACGCCTCACATCCGTACAACAGTATTGGTTATATATAACATTCCTGATGTTAATTGATAGGCATTTGTTGGTAAGAATGCTTGTCATCTTCTTGAATGCTGTTTTGGCTTGGCCGATTCTGCCGGCTGTTTCCGAAATGCATTGATACGTGTAGGCCCTACTTAATTTTCTTTCCCAGTTATTTTTCTTAACGTCAACTATAAATATTATGTACATTTTGCAATGGTTACACCCTGATATGGCTCTGTGCAGTCGGCTGGGTTTTCACCAATTATGATAATGATAGTACGGTTTCAGACTGATTTGAACAAAGAAATGGAAGCAAGAGAAGGCAGTAATAGAGAAGAAACACGAGAAGGAGATTGTTAAAAAACAGAAGAAGAAACACAAAACGTAGAAGGTAGGGAAATGGAGAAGAAATATAAGAAAGAATTATAAGAAAGAGAAGAAAACAAAAATAAAGGAAGAAGGAGTAGAATACCATACCTGTGAGAATACATGATCTCAGTATTATTATTAATTCGAACACTTACGAGATCAAGTTTCGAATAGAACCTTTGCTAAAAGAAAATCCGCCGGGTAGAATACTATCACCATTAACGCTAACAGCAATGTCGGAAACAAGAAACCATATAGCAGTTTTTAATAAGACAGCGAAAGAAGTCAATCAGAGAAGTAAAGCCATGCAACTAACAAACCCCACCATATAGACGTCTAGCTCCAACCCATCAGACCAGGGAGGCAGGCAAAGACAGGAAAACAGACGTATTTACCACCCGCTCTCCCACTCCCTCTCCCTCTCCCCGGCTCCTCTGGCAGTGCAATCGTTTCAGTATGCTGTGAGATTAACTCTTTGACTCCCGCACTCTGTACACCAACTGCAAAAACTTAACCCTTTGACTCCCGTGGGTGATCAACGCCAGAGGCATCACTCCCGCACTCTGTACACCAACTGCAAAAACTTAACCCTTTGATCCCGTGGGTGATCCCGCACTCTGTACACCAACTGCAAAAATTTAACCCTTTGACTCCCGTGGGTGATCAACGCCAGAGGCATCTCCTTAGAGTATGTGCACGAATGTGTTGATAGGTGTTTTTAATTTTCTGTTCCATTTTTCCTGTTGAAATATTGTGTTTGTTGAAAAGTTTATAGCCCTGATATGGCTCTACGCAGTTGGCTGGGCTGTAAACAAAAATAACAGTGAATAAAATAAGTTTCTTTTGGGGGAATTTGATTCTTCCCTTAAACTGAAATGTGTTTGGTTTGTTGTTTTATAACAAATGACATTGTCCATTACTAAGAAAACATAAACAAAACAACCCCCCCCCCCCCTCGAGTTTTTAAGCAAAATTCAGTGGGATGAAAACTCCTTTATAAATTCACTTGTACGTTTAGTTGGTCTTTGACATGGAATTTGATGTGAATATATATAGCAATATTGATGATGTCAACGGAAAGCAGTAAAAGAAGAAGGAAAATGCAAAGGCTTTCGTTTTCTTGCTTTCCCTTTTTAGCAATGTTGCTGATGGCAACGAAAAGCAGCACAAAGGATGAAGAAAAATGGAAAGGATTTTGTTTTCTTATTTTCTACTTTTTTCCCTTTTTCTTTTCCCTGTGCCATTTCATCATCATCAGGTGCCCTGCCGCATGGCGTTGGCGATCATGGACTTCCATCTGTGTCTTATCTCTCGTTGCCCCTAGCATCTCCCCCATCCTCCTCGTCCCCAGCCACGCTGCAAGTCCGTCCAGCATTTTCTCCCTGGGTCTACCTGTGCCATTTACCAACATCAAACTGCAAATTGATTTCAAGATACAGTTCTCTAATTTAAATTAAAAAAAAAAAAAAGATCAAAAGGGCACAATTCATGGAAAAATGACCATTTCCGTTTTAGTGACTACATCCGCCGCCATTTCATCAAATTGTGATTTGTTTTCAAGATATAGTTCTCTAAAAAAAAAAAATCAAAGGGGCACAATTCATGGAAAAATGACCATTTCCGTTTTAGTGACTACATCCGCCACCATTTTATCGAAACCCTAGACAGCCAGCAGACGTGATTTGAATGTCGAGAGCAGCTGGTTACAATCACACCGAATTAATAGTCTGAGAAATACCCCCCCCCCCAACCACCACCACCCTGCGTCCAACACCTCATCATTATAGTCTGGTCCAGTTTCTAATCTGTCAGAGCAGTTACTCTCCTGCGATGGCAGTAAAGAAGCTAAACATATTCTGAAGCTTTCGCGTTTGAGTTTGTTTAGGATGGTTGAAACAATTCCTTAGGGTGCCCTTAACCTTTTGAGACCCCAGCACCCTGACCGCCAGTATCTTGCATTGTCAACCATGCTTGCAAAGCAAAACCTTAATCCTTTGATTCCCTCACCCTATCCACCAGCTTCCTGCAGGAAGTTTTTGGACAGGGTGAGGGAATCAAAAGGTTAAGTTTTTACAGTTGGTGGATAGGGTGAGGGAATCAAAGGGTTAAGTTTTTGCAGTTGGTGGACAGGGTGAGGGAATCAAAAGGTTAAGTTTTTGCAGTTGGTGGATAGGGTGAGGGAGTCAAAGGGTTAAGAGTATGGGATGTGTGGATGCTTAACCTTTTGACTCCCGCACCCTGTCCACCAGCATTCTGCATTGTCAACCATGCTAGTAAACCCAAAACTTAATCCATTTGCTCCCTCAACTTATCCACCAGCTTCGTTCAGGAAGCTGGTGAATAGGGTGCGGGAGTCAAAGACTTATGTTTTTGCAGTTGGTGGATAGGATGCGGGAGTCAAAGGGTTAAGAGTGTGGGATGCGTGGATGCTTAACCTTTTGACTCCAGCACCCCGTCCAACCAGCATCCTGCATTGTCAACCATGCTAGCAAACCCAAAATTTACCCCAATGTCTCCCTCACCCTATCCACCAGCTTACCTCAGGAAACTGGTGAATAGGCTGCAGGAATCAAAAGGGTAGTTTTTGCAGTTGATGGATAGGGTGAGGGAGTCCAAAGGTTACGTTTTTGCAGTTGGTAGATAGGGTGCGGGAGTCGAACGATTAAGAGTGTGGGACGTGTGGATGCTTAAAAAAGTACTACCCTTGCGCTTGTCGTCCAGTTGTTAGTGAAAACATTTTGATATTTGAGAGTTTTGGCGTTGATCCTGTAGGAGTGGGTGGAAAGGGTAAGATCATCCGAGGTGTGGGTTGGCTTAAAATATTGTCATATCATAATGAGAATTCCCCACCTCACTGTCTCTTGTCTGCTTGTCTGTCTGTCTGTCTGTCTGTTTGTCTGTCCCTGTTCCTCTGTCTCTCTCTCTCTGTCTGTCTCTCTCTCTTTTCTCTCTCTGTCCTCGTCTCTCTCTCTTTTCTGTGTCTCTCTGTCTCTGTCTGTCTGCCTGTCTTTCTCCTCCCCTCTCTCTCACTCACTGGCTCTGTCTGCTTTTATTTTTCCCTCTCTCTTTCTCTCTGTCTGTCTCTGTCTCTTTCTCCCTTTCTCTCTCTGTTCTCTCTCTCTCTCTCTCTCTCTCTCTCCTCTCTCTCTCTCTCTCTCTCTCTCTCTCTCTCCCACTCGTGTACCCTGTCTGCCTTTCTCTCTCTCTCTCTCTTTCTCTCTGTCTTTGTCTCTCTTTCTCTTCTATATCTGTCTGTCTGTCTCTCACTCTGTCTCTCTGTCTCTTCTCTCCTCCTCTCTGTCTCACGCGCTTGCTTTGTCTACCTTTCTTTTTCTCTCTTTCTCTTTTTCTCTCTGTCTCTGTCTGTCTGTCTGTCTCTCTGTCTGTTTTCTGCAAGGACCACCGCACTTAGGCTTTGTTCTTTGTACTCACCTTTTTTGCGCCCATTTTCTACGCCACGTTAATGGCCACTGAACTTGAGACAGATTTTACAATTTATTTTTTGATATTTTAATATACATATATGTGTGTATATGCGTAAAATATATATATAATATATATATATGTATATATGTATCTCTCTCTAGAGAGAGAGATATATATATATGCGTGGGAGTTTTGTTGTTGTTTTTGTTGTTGTTGCTACGTAGAGCACAGTGAGCATCTTTGACATGGACTCCACTACACAAATAAAATTGTGTGTGTGTGTGTGTGTGTGTGTTGTGTGTGTGTGTGTATGTGTGTGTGTGTGTGTTGTGTGTGTGTGTGTGTGTGTATGTGTGAGCATATTGATATACATATAAATACTTCTTAGTGTTTGTTTCTAACCACATTTTTCTCTCCCTTAGATTTCAGCCCCGACATTAACAGTATCATATCATAGCAGATATATAATCATTATTTTAATTAAGTGGTGGAAATAAACATTCAAGAAAAACATAAAACAATGTAGTTTGTCTTCTACTATTTCCAGAACGATAAAAATGATTAGAATTGATACATTAAAAAACGGAAGCAATCTTTTTCAATTACTGGGAGAAATA
>JAPXFY010000024.1:50378818-50381318 GCA_030674185.1 Monoplex corrugatus
TCTTCTTTCTTCTCTGTCTTCTTCCTTCTTCTTCTTCTTCTCTTCTTCTTCTCTTCTTCTTCTTCTTCTTCTTCTTTTTCTCTCTTTTTCTCTCTTCTTTCTTCTTCTTCTTCTCTTCTCTTCTTCTTCTTCCTTTCTTCTTCTTCTTCTTCTTCTTCTTTCTTCTTTCTTCTTCTTCTTCTTCTTCTTCTTCTTCTTCTTCTTCTTCTTTCTTCTCTTCTTCTTCTTCTTCTTCTTCTTCTTCTTTTCTCTTCTTCTTCTTCTTTCTTCTTCTTCTCTTCTCTTCTTCTTCTTCTTCTTCTTCTCTCTTCTTCTTTCTTCTTCTTCTCTTTCTTCTTCTTCTTCTTCTCTTTCTTCTTCTTCTTCTTCTTCTTCTTCTTCTTCTCTTCTTCTTCTTTCTTCTTCTTCTTCTTCTTCTTCTTCTTCTTCTCTTCTTCTTCTTCTTCTTCTTCTTCTTCTTCTTCTTCTTCTTCTCTTCTTCTTCTTCTCTTCTTCTTCTTCTTCTTCTCTTCTTCTCCTTCTTCTTCTCCGTCTTCTTTTCTTCTTTCTTCTTCTTCTTTCTCTTCTTCTTCTTCTTCTTCTTCTTCTTCTTCTTCTTCTTCTTCTTCTCTTCTTCTTCTCTTCTCTTCTGTCTCTTCTTCTGTCTTCTTCTTCTCTCTTCTTCTTCTTCTTCTTTTTCTTCTTCTTCTTCTTCTTCTTTCTTCTCTTTCTTCTTCTCTTCTTCTTCTTCTCTTCTTCTTCTTCTCTTTCTTCCTCTTCTTCTTCTTTTTCTTCTTCTACTTCTTCATCTTTTCTTCTTGTTCTCCTTCTTCTCCTCCTCCTTCTTCTCTTCTTCTTCTTTACTTTTCTTCTTCTTCTTCTTCTTTTCTTCTTCTTCTTCTCTTCTTCTTCCTCCTCCTCCTTCTTCTTCTCTCTTCTTCTCCTCCTCCTCCTTCTTCTCCTCTCTCTCTCTCTCTCTGACTGACTGACTGTCTGTCATTTCTCTCTCTCCCCTCTCCCTCTCCTCCCTCCCCTCTCTCTTCTCTCTCTCTTACGTTCCTCTCTTTCTCTCATTGTGTATTGTGTATTGTATTATAAACTTCTATAGTTTGCACTGGTTCATTGCAACCAGGGTGTTGTGTATTTTTCTTTTTGTGTATAATGCTCTTAGTAAACAAAACAAAACAAAAACTACATGTACAATAACATCTCAACTTCTCTGTGTCATTATCTCTGTCTCTGTCTGTCTGTCAGTCTGCCTGTCTCTGTCTCTCTGTGTCTCTCCGTCTCTCTGTCTCTCCGTCTCTGTCCTTCTGTCTGTTGTGTGTTTGTTTTGTGTGTGCGTGTGTGTGTATGTTACATGCGCGCGCTGGTGTAATGTGCGTGTGGTGTGTGTGTGTGCGTAGGCGTGTGTGTGCAAATGTGGTTGGGTGGGTGCGTGTGTATGTGATTGAGTGTGGACCTACGCGCGAGCATGTGTGTGTGGTGGTGTGTGTTGTGTGCACGTGCGCGCGTGCACGTGTTGTCCCCCTTTCTTTGTCTCTGTCTGAGACTGAGAGCCTGCTCTTGTTTTGTCTTTAAATCATCTCATATTTTCCATACCCCACACACCCCCACACCCCACCCTCACGCCCCTCTCCCAGGATTCCTTCCACTCTCCCATTTCCCTCACACATGTCACACGTCTGACTATCGCCCTAACGGACCAAAGTGATTGGAGACTATCATTAGTGCTGTTTGCCTTGCTCTTTCACGCTTCTTTTCCCTCTCCCTCCAGCTCATCCTCTTCCCTCCTCCCTCCTCCCTCCCTCTCCTCCCCCTTCCCCTCCTTACTTGAATTCCCACCACCCTCCCATCCACGCCCAGTACCCCCACCACACCCTCCCGTTAAGTAGGCGCACACGATACCCTTCTGCAGTCTCACCATTTTTTTTGTTTTGGTTTTGGTTGGGGTGGGGGTGGGGGGGGGGGAAGGAAGCTGTCTGGGTAGTTAACAGTGTTTTGTGTGTCTCTTGTCTCCCGTCTTTTTTGTTTTTTTTTTTTTTTGTTTTTGTTCCCCCCCCCCCCCCCCTCTGTGCTTTCCCTATCTCCTATACTACTTTCGTTCTTTTGCTTTGTTTTTAAAAAAAAAAATTTTTGCGTTATTTTGTTACTGTCTGTATCCCAGTACCATCCTTATGTTCTCTCTCTCTCTCTCTCTCTCTCTCTCTCTCTCTCTCTCTCTCTTTTTTTTTTTTCTCCCTCTTTTTCTCCCTCTTTCTTTCTGTCTCTCTCTGTCTCTCTTTCTTTCTATGTCTCTCTCACTGTCTCTATCTCTCTCTTCTTTCTTTGTCTCTCTCTCTCTCTCTCACTCTCACTCTCTCTGTCTTTCTCTGTCTTTATCTGTTTCTCTATATCTGTCTCTCCATCTCTCATCTCGCTTGCTTGCTCTCTCTCTATCCGTCTCTCCCCCTCTCTCCCTCCCTGCGTCTCTCTGTCTCTCTCTGTCTAGATATATTTCACTCTTTCTCTTCCCACTACC
>JAPXFY010000024.1:50386318-50391318 GCA_030674185.1 Monoplex corrugatus
GAAAACTGGAGGGAAAGAGAGCACCGGGTAGACCCATGGAGAAAATGCTGGACGGACTTGCTGAGTGGCTGGGGACGAGGAGGGTGGGGGAGATGCTAGGGGCAACAAGAGATAGAGACAGATGGAAGTCCATGATCGCCAACGCCATGTGGCAGGGCACCTGATGATGATGATGATGATGTTATAACTTCGACGGAGTGGTCAAAGCCAGGAGCATCTCCTTAGATTTTGTGTGCAAATGCATTGATATGTGTACTTAAATTTTCTTTTCCTTTTTCTTGTCCTTTTGAAGTATTGTGTATGTTTTGAAATGGTCATTGTCCTGATATGGCTGTACGCTGTCGGCTGGGCTTTAAACAACAGTAACAATAAGCTGGACCAGAATAGACTCCTTCGGAACTCCACCGAAGTTACCCACCCAGCGCGCGCGCGCGCACACACGCACACGCAACACACACACACACACGCACGCGCGCGCGCACACACACACACACACACCACACACCACAGCACACACAACACACACACACACACACACACACACACACACACAACACACACACATGCGCGCGCGCACACACACACACACACACACACACACACCACCACGCACACACACACCACACACACACACACAAAACACAGCGCACGCACACACACACACACACACACACGCACACACACACACGCACACGCACACGTACACGCACACACACACTCTGTCTGTCTTTCTCTCTGTCTGTCTGTCTCTCCCTCTCTGTCTCTCCTCTCTTTCTCTCCCTCTCTCCCTCTTCCCCCCCCCCTCTCTCTCTGTCTCTCTCTGTCTCTGTCTGTCTCTCTCTCACTCTCTCTCACTTAAGTTAGCAGGAAAAAAGTTAGACATAATTAAAATAAAACCTACCTTTACATCTTCACAATATCTAATGCCTATCGATATTTACCTCACTCCTGTAAAACACATTGTACCAAAAAAAACCCATCACACTAATAATCTTCTGTTACGAGAACATTGATCACTACACGGTTCTTTCCGTTCCACGCCCATATACATATACATCCCTTGAGTTAAGTGACGAGTGTGTTAACTTCTGTCAACGACATTGCGGTTTTCAAACCAAAGGTTTTGATATGGATTGATATCCAAGTAGACGGTTTTCATGCTTTAACCCTTTTACTGCTGAACCTTACCCACCAACTGCAAAAACTTAACCCTTTGGCTCCCTCACCTTATCCACTCAGCTTCTCTGTGCTGGAAGCTGGTGAATAGGGTGAGGGAGCCAAAGGGTTAAAGTTTTTTCTTTGCTAGCATGTTTGACAATGCATGATGCTGGTGGACAGGGGTGTGGGAGTCAAAGGGTTAAAATCGTTTACAGTGATGGCTTATAAGTAATAGAAAACTTAACGACTCGCACAACCGTTTTCCACTTGAAAAATGCTCGTTACATACTTTTTTTTTTTTAAAGAACGTCGCACCGCGAGAATTTCCTTTTGTGTTCACCTTTTTTCTTCTTTTTCTGCACCATCTTAATGGCCACAGAATTGGTACATCACCACCATCATCTCAATCTATCGTCGTCGTCACCACGTCGTCACACATCATCCATCAATCATCATCATCATCATGTGCCCTGCCGCATGGCGTTGGCGATCATGGCCCTCCATACAAATCTATCCCTTGTCGCTGCAGGTACATCTCTCACACCCTCTCCGTCCTCAGCCACCCTGTTAGCCCGTCCAGTATTTTCTCCCTGGGTCTACCTGATGTTCTCTTTCCCTCCAGCTTTCCTGTTGTGACCAGGTGCTCTTGTATGGATCAGACACAGAGAGATTAAATGCTAAACTTTCAATAATATCATATGTCTGTATAACCCTTTATCGTAGGGATGTGTTATTGGAAAATAAAACAAACAAAAATAATCAGTCTATATCTTTGTTAATGGAAAATAAATAAAAAAAAAAAATAAATCAAACAAAAATAATCAATCTATATCTTTGATCATAGGGGTGTTATGGATAAAAAAGACACAAAAACAATCAGTTGTATCCTTGATCGTAAGGGGTGTTATGGAGAAAAAACAAAAACAAACCAAAAACAATCCTATACCCTTGAGCGTAGGGGTTACAGGAAAAAAAATCAATTTATACACTTGATCGTAGGGTGTTAGGGAAAAAAAACAAAACGAAAACAATCAACAATACCTTGAACGTATGGGGTGTTATGGAGAAACACACACACACACACACACACACACACACACACACACACACACCACACACACACACACACACACACACACACACACACACACACACACACACACACACAGAGTCAAGTCTATACCCTTGATCGTAGAAGCGTTATGGAGAAAACCAAAAACAATCAATCTATACCTTTGATCATAGGGGTGTTATGGAGAAAACAACAACAACAATCTATACCTTCATCGTAAGGGTGTTATGGAGAAAACACAATCAATCTATACCCTTGATTGCTGGGTGTTATGGAAAAAACAATCAAATCTATACCCTTATTGTGGGTTGTTATAGGGGAAAAACAATCAACTCTAACCTTATTGTGGGTGTTATAGAGAAAAGCATAACAATCTATACCCTTATTGTCGTAAGGTTGTTATAGAGAAAATAACAACAATCTATACCCTTTATCTGGGTGTTAAGAGAAATCACATCTATACCCTTATGTCTAGGGATGTTATGAGAAAAACAATCAATCTATACCCTTCATATGAAGGGTTGTTATGAGAAAAAGCAGTCAACAATCTATACCCTTATCGTAGGGTTGTTATAGGAAAAAACAACAATCTATACCCTTATGTAGGGTTGTTATAGAGAAGAATAACAACAACAATCTATACCCTTATTGTAGGTGGTTGTTATGAGAAAATAACAAACAATCTATACCCTTGATTGTAAGGTTGTTATGGAGAAAATAACAACAATCAATCTATACCTTCATGTAGGGGTGTTATAGGGAAAATAAATCAATCTATACCCTTCATCGTTGGGTGTTATGGAGAAAACACAATCAATCTATACCCTTCATGTTGGGTTGTTATGAGAAAAAACAACAATCTATACCCTTATTGTAGGGTGTGTTATGAGAAATAACAACACTCTATATCCTTGATGTGGTTGGGTGTTAGAGAAAAACAACAATCTATACCCTTGATTCGTAGGGTGTTATAGAGAAAAAACAAAACAATCTATACCCTTATGTAGGGTTGTTATAGAGAAAAAACAACAACAATCTTATACCCTTCATGTAGGGTTGTTAAGAGAAAAACAATCACATCTATACCCTTCATGTAGGGTTGTTATAGAGAAAACAAATCAATCTATACCCTTATCGTAGGGTTGTTATGGGGAAAAACAAATCAATCTATACCCTTATCGTAAGGGGTTGTTATGAGAAAAAAAACAACAATCTATACCTTGTCGTCGGGTGTTATGAGAGAAAAGACAATCATCTATACCCTTGATTGTCTGGGGTGTTATGGAAAAAACAATCAATCTATACCCTTTGATTGTCTGGGGTGTTATGGAGAAAAAACAATCAATCTATACCCTTGATTGTCTGGGGTGTTATAGAGAAAAACAATCAATCTATACCCTTGATTGTCTGGGGTGTTATGAGAAACAATCAATCTATACCCTTGATTGTCTGGGGTGTTATGGAGAAAAACAATCAATCTATACCCTTGATTGTCTGGGTGTTATGGAGAAAAGCAATCAATCTATACCCTTGATTGTTGGGTGTTATGGAGAAAAGCAATCAATCTATACCCTTGATTGTGTGGGTGTGTTATGGAGAAAATCAATCTATACCCTTGATTGTCTGGGGTGTTATGGAGAAAATCAATCTATACCCTTGATTGTCTGGGGTGTTATGGAGAAAAATCATACCGATTCTGGGGTTATGAAATCACTATACCTTGATTGTGTGGGGTGTTATGGAGAAAAGCAATCAATCTCTACCCTTGATCGTAGGGGTGTTATGGAAAAAAAAAACAAAATAATCAATCTATGTCTTTGATCGTAGGAGTGTTATTAAGAAAAAAAGACACAAAAACAATCAATCAATCAATTTTTGTTGTTGTTGTTTGTTGTTTTGTACGTTTGTTATGGTTTGTTTTTTTCCCTTATCATCCCTACGTACCCTTTATCGTAGGGATGATAAGGGGGAAAAAACAAACCATAACAAACGAACAAAACAACAACAAACAACAACAAACAAAAAACACTTTTCTCTTCGTTTCAGAACGTTATTTCTCGTCGTTGAATGCAGCTTAATCCGGACGTTTCCAGCATGTCTATTCTCTCTCTCTCTCTCTCTCTCTCTCTCTCTCTCTCTCTCCTCTCTCTCTCTCTCTCTCTCTCTCTCTCTCTCTCTCTCCTCTCCTCCACCACCCTCCCTCCCTCCCTCCCTCCCTCCCTCCCTCCCTCCCCCCTCCACTGAGGGATAGAATTATATCCAGGCCATTTCTCTGGCCCAGATTGATGGCAGCTAGCATCAAATCGTTTCCATGAACGTCCGTCATTGTCTTTGATGGAATGACGGAGTTCTTTGGCAGACAAGAATGTTTATTTTATGCACGGTGGCAATCGCTTTGCAAGATAAGAATCAAGCCGAAGATCAAAGTGCTGGTGGGCGATTCAACAACCTTCTGAGCTGTTTTGCACCAAAAAAAAAAAATTGATCGTTTTGTTTTTGTTTTCTCCAATGATGTTTAAAGATAAACATCCATTGCGAGAATGTATTCCTCTGTGTGTGTGGTGTGTGTGTGTGTGTGTGTGTGTTTGTGTGTGTGTGTGTGTGTGTGTGTGTGTGTGTGTGTGTGTGTGTGTGTGTGTGTGTGTGTGTGTGTGTGTGTGTGTGTGTATCAATCTATCTATCTATCTATCTATCTATCTATCTATCTATCTATCTATCTATCTATCTATCTATGTATCTATCTATCTATCTATTTGTCTGTCTATTTGTC
>JAPXFY010000024.1:50398818-50403818 GCA_030674185.1 Monoplex corrugatus
TAGTAACAGTAATAACAATGATAATGATAATAGTGATACTAATAAATTGTAATACATGTAGTATACTTTTTAAAGCCTTAAACGTCTGCATGATGTTTTGACGATAAATGTAATGAATATGAGTGTGTGTACGTGTGTGTGTGTGTGTGTGTGTGTGTGCGTGCGTGTGTGTGTGTGTGTGTGTGTGTGTGTGTGTGTGTGTGTGTGTGTGCGTACGTGTGTGTGTGTGTGTGTGTGTGTGTGTGTGTGTGTGTGTGTTCCTTCTTGCAAAAATGTAAAAAACAAAACAAAACAAAACTTATTATTTGATATGTAAAAATAATGATAACCAAGGCTTCCACCAGGACTGGCATCATACACGTGGACTGGGTTTAATGCTTTGCCAGTCGTTACAGTAATGGTTTGTAAGCAGTAGAAAGCTTAACGACTTACACAACCTTTTTCACTTGAGAGAAGTGCGTTATAAGTTTTTCTCTCGCCATCTCCAATTGCTGTGAGTGGGGTTTTTTTCGATATTGCTCGGAAAGGGGGGGGGGGGGGGGGAAACAGAGAAAAGGACGTCATGTTGACATGTGACATTTTGGATCTTAATTCGTCTTCTGTTAAGATGATGATGATGATGGTAATAACAATACTAATAACAACAACAACAGTGATAATGATGATGATGATAATAATGATGAAAAATAATAGGAATAATAATATTAATGAAAATAATAATGATAATAGTAATAATCATAATGATGAGAACAACCAGAATCATAGTAATAATGATACCAATGATAACAATAATAGTGATACTAAAAATTATAGTACGTGTAATGTTTTTTTTTTTAAATCTTATACGTCTGCATGATAATGTTTTGACGATAAATGTAGTAAATATGGATGTGTCTGTATTCCTTCTTGTATAAATGTGTACAAAAAAAACAAACAAAAAAACCAACCAAACAAAAAAAAATAACCAAACAAAACAAAACTGAACGAAAATTAAAAAGATAACTAAATCAATTTATATGTAATAATGATAACAATAAATACGTCAAAATCTAATGTCGTTTAAACTTGCACTGTATATTTGCAATAAAAACATGTAAAAATTTTCTTGAGTATTTTTTTTATAAAGATTGGGTCTGAAATAACAGGCAGGTTGCCAGAAATACTCAAAATGGACATGAAACTAAAGCATATGAATCGCCGACAAAAACTCAAAATGGACATGAAACTAAAGCATATGAATCGCCGACAAAAACTCAAAATGGACATGAAACTAAAGCATATGAATCGCCGACAAAAACTCAAAATGGACATGAAACTAAAACACATGAATCGCCGACAAACTCAAAATGGACATGAAACTAAAGCATATGAATCGCCGACAAACTCAAAATGGACATGAAACTAAAGCACATGAATCGCCGACAAACTCAAAATGGACATGATACTAAAGCATATGAATCGCCGACAAACTCAAAATGGACATGAAACTAAAGCACATGAATCGCCGACAAACTCAAAATGGACATGATACTAAAGCATATGAATCGCCAACACCTTATTAATTCTTTAAAAACTAATTTATCGTATGGGAGTATGGATCACAAAACTTAGTTAAAGGAGAGCTCATAATTATCTGTGATCATGATTGAATATCGAAGAGTGTCCTTTGATGATTTAAGCAGTTTGATACGACTATTTTATGTACACGATCATAATTATAGCATAAGTTTAACCCTTTGACTCCCGCATCCTGTCCACCAGCATTCTGCAAAGTCGGCCATGCTAGCAAAACAAAAACTTAACCCTTTGATTCCCTCACCCTATCCACCAGCTTCCTGCATGAAGCTGGTGGATAGGGTGAGGGAATCAAAGGATTACGTTTTTGCTGTTGGTTGATAGGGTGCGGGAGTCAAAGGGTTCAAAGATTGATTATAATCAGAACAGGTTGGCCATCAACAGGTTGGTTCTTTTCGTATCTTCTCTCTTTTACGTATCTTTGCTTCCTCTCATATTACACTTTATTCCAGAGACAAAGAGAAGTTAACCCTTTGACGCCCTTACCCTATCCATTAGCGTCCTGCAACATCATCAGTGATAGCAAATCACAAACTTAACCCTTCGATTCCCTCACCCTATCCACCAGCTTCCTGCAGGAAGGGTGAGGGAGTCTAAGGGTTGTTTTTGCAGCTGGTGGATAGGGTGCGGGAGTCCGAGGGTTAAGTTTTTGTAGCTGGTGGATAGGGTGAGGGGATTCAAAGGATTAAGTTTTTGCAGCTGGTGGATAGGGTGAGGGAGTCTAAGGGTTAAGTTTTTGCAGCTGGTGGATAGGGTGAGGGAGTCAAAGGGTTAAGTTTTTGCAGCAGATGGATAGGTGAGGCAGGAGTCAAAGGGTTTAATTTTTTTGCGGCTGGTGGAGAGGGTGCGGGAGTCAAAGGGTTAAATGTTAAACTTGCAATACGTCACTCGATAAACGTATCGTTCTTTGATCGTCGTGCAGGACTAAAAAAGGAGACGCTGTTCTCGTTCATTCTATGATCTTATTTCGCTTGGCGGAACTCAACTTTACATTAATCCTGACATTTCAAGCGAGTCTTCTTGAACTCCCTTTGCCAAAAGCAATAGAATTATGCCACGGCCATTTGGCGGGTCTAAACTGATAGCAACTAGATTCGAAGCTATTGTCAAGGCCACTCAGTCATTGTCTTTGATGAGACGGCGATGTTCTTTGGAAGATAAAACCTTTGATTTGTGTAATTTTTTTTCTTCTTTCGTCTTCACGCTGGAAAATCGCTTTGAATTCGATTTGGAAGATAAAAATCGGCTGAAGATCAAAAGGCTGATATTCCAGAAACTGAAGGGTGTCTCAAAGCGCGTAGAAGCTTGCCTCCTCTTCTCCCTTTCTGTTGACATTTATTTTGAAGATAAAATCTATTGCTAATATGCATTTGGCTGCATAGAACGGGAGGCCACTTTCTGAACAGTCGTCCTTTTTATATACATGATAGTAGCAAGTAGTTAATTTGTTTTGCAAGTAGATGTAAGGGGAATTACTCTGTGCGCGGATTGCAAATAGCATAAGTTTGCGTTAAATGTTTGCTTCGTCACTTGTCGTTGTATGCAAAATGAAACATTCGCACAAGATATGAAAAACCTGTTCTGTTCTCTTCTAACCTCTCTGGAAAGAAAGCAACACATTATGCCCATACGTGTAATGTGCAGTAAGTGCAATTTGGAGAATATCGCTATGCAAGAATGAGCATTCATTGCTTTCTTCTTCTTCCTCTTCTTCAACTTCTCCGCCTCCTCCTCATTATCGTCCTTGTCGTTGATGTCGTCGTCGTCATCATCACTGTTTATTACTATCATCAGTATCGTCATTATTGTTATTATTGTTTATTGTTGTTGTTGATGATACTGTTGTTGTTGTTGTTGATGATGTTGTTATCTTTGTCATTATTATTATCACTGTGCATACAGCACAATTTAACACACAACTCCCCTTTCCTCGTAACCTTTCTCACTTTCTCGTCTTGATCTTGGCTTATTGATATTGTAAATGACTTCAGCAATTGTACAGTGTCAGCAACCTTGTTATTGCTTGCACAGTGTTGATGATGATTGCAGTGACGATGATGGATTCTCCTATTCATACGCTGGTGAGTGGGCCTACTGGTCCCCGGTCTGGTGTGGGTGGGTGTTCATGTGGGATACAAGACCCTTCTTGGAGACACATGTTGTCCCGCAGACACTGCATGGGGAGGAGTTCTGTGGCTTTGGCGTTCTGCCTCCACCTGTCCTTGTTATGTTGAATAGCAGCAATTTTGTGTATTCAAATTTGATTGTGTTCTGCGTGCTTCGCTGTTGCCTCCTTACTCTTTTGCAGGCAGTTATTTCCTCCCTAGTGGGGATGCCGGGGGCTCTTTCAGTATAAATGGTATCCCCACCTTCTGGAAATTCTGTGCTGGAAATTTTCTCTTTTCTGTCACTCTTTTGTTTCTGCCTTGTTCCTTTGTTTCTGTCTTTTCTTCTTATCATTTTCTGCCTTGCTGGTCCATTCACTGTACGTGTTTGATAAAGTCTTGTGTACGTTCTCTTAGGTTTGTTAATCGGGTACATGTATAAATGCATTATAAATTTTGGGCTCTAAGGAAATGAGATATGTAAAAGCAGTTTTAGGTAATTCAAGCCCGTTTTTATATATGCTTTAATGTCCTTAGTTATGTTTACATTTGTATTCAGGTGTTTTTTTTTTTTAAATCCCCGGTGTTAAATTGGAGTAGTCAACGCGCAGGGCATTTCCTTATATTACGTGTGCGCGAAGGCATAGATATGTGTACTTAATTTTTTCTTTCCCCTTTTTGAAGTAGTATGGTTTGAAATGGTTATAACCCTGAATGGTTGTGCTCAGTTGGCTCGGCCTGGTATGGCTCTAAGCAGTCGGCTGGGCTTTAAACACAACTAAGTTACTTCCTGGTTGGTGAAGTTGATGCAAAAGCTGTTAAGATTTGCTTTGGAGTATCCTTATGATATTGCTTTTAGTGGCCTTCCCTGGTTGTGATATCCTTGCTTCAGCTCTCCGTACAGGAGTATCTTTGAGATGCATTTTGTCTTCTAAATGGATACCGTGTCTTGTCCAACGGGGCTGACATTTGACCAGCAGACAGTTTATGCTTTTGTCTATTAGGATCGTCGCACTATGGAAGATTTCTTTTGTGTTAACCCTTTCTCTTCTTCCCTTTTTTCCAGCCAACTTGAAGGCCACAGAAGCTGGTACAGTTTTTAAAATGCGATAATGGTGATTACGATGATCAGTATGTTAGTTCTATTTATGATCGAGGCTACATGACAGGGCTGTACTCTACGCTTACTATCATAATAGATCCTGGCGTCAACCAGGCCCGAAAGATACAGACACTGCGGAGTTGATCAGACGATTTTAACCATTACCTTCAGTGACGCTTTGGACAAGTGGATGAAACTCGACTGTGTGGTCCCACCAT
>JAPXFY010000024.1:50406318-50413818 GCA_030674185.1 Monoplex corrugatus
TGTATTCTGACACATCTTTTTCTTGACTTCTTGACAATGAACTAACACAGATACGACAACGAAACGAAAGCAGTCACACAGCTTATTTAATCTACGAGTCAAGACACACCCAACATTCAGCACAAGTGCTTTAAATGTTTAGCATGCACAAAGACAACCACAATTGATAATAGTTTCAGTTTCAGTTTCTTAAGACGACGTCTCCGCGATCGGAACGAATTCCATAATATTATGCAATAACGTCACGGGTGCCATGTGTATGGGGATCATGGCACAAGCCTGAAGCCTGCACATAAACCCATGAGCTAGCCAGGTCCTGAGGCCCTACTAGCCTATGTTTTACCTAGACTATATCTTATACTGGTATCGTATCATCCTATCACTGGAATAATCTTGGTTACATGTAAATGACATAATATCACGAACCAGAAAAAAAAAAACACGAATAAAGAATAAGAACGCGTATTTAATACAACAAGACAAGACAGGCGCAAATTTTCGGCCAACTGGCTTTTGTCAAGCGTAAGATCACAAACAAACAAACAAACAAACAAACACCAGACACAAAAATTAGGAGAAAACGACTGGAACTTCCCTGCTTTTCTCACACTGGACTGAGCAGCAGGGAAGTTTCAGTCTTTTTCTCCTAATTTTTGTATCTGGTGTTTGTTTGTTTGTGATCTTACGCTTGACAAAGGCCAGTTGGCTGAAACTTTTGCGCCTGTCTTGTCTTGTTGTATTAAATACGCGTTTTTATTCATTTTTCGTTTTTTTTTCCTCTGGTTCTTGTTTGCTTGAACGCGGGCAGTCACACTTGTTTTGGATGACATAATATCACATTAAGATATAAAAAGGCAATAGAGACTGTACCTGTTTCTTTTTATTGCTAACACATGTGAGCTACAAGACAAATTGTGACTGGTTCTTGCGAACGGGGTCACAAGTCGCAACGTGTGAACTGAGATACGGGCCTGAAAAGGTGGTGAGGGTCGATCTGGGTGATTTGAGATTTTTGTTCCTACACATTGTCTGACCATTAATCTATCAATTATGGCAAAGATTAAAGTGAAATTTGGGCTGAAAGAGTGTTAAAATAACATTTTAAAGTGATAACCCATCGAGAATGTGCAGATTTTTTCCGTGAAAATGCGTGTGTTTGAGCTTTAATTTAGGCCATGAAACCGTACAGGGCCTCAGCATATCGCATACCGTTGGAATCAGTCGCGAAATAGCTAGTATGTAGTGCAGAACCACTTTATCTATCACTTCACTAAGTTTGATGAAGATAGAATACTGGTTGCTAAGGAAAAAGCAGAGAATTTTGTTGTCCTTCTTTAACTTTGCTTTTCTCAAAATGGCCGTCCATCACCCACTCCCTTTAAATTACTGTAACTCGCTCAGTTTTCCAGTTAGACAGTTGAATTATACATCATTGGAAAGAGCATATTTTCTGCTTTCCGGTGATATAAATATCTCTATACCCCCAAAATTAAGTTGTGACCCCATTCGTGAGAACAGGTCACAATTGCAAAAAGTGTAAAATGCTGGTAAGAAGACAATGACTGACAGTGACCGTCTACCAAGTAAAGTAAACGTAGAAAAATAGTCAGAGACCCAAGAGACGGAAAGAGGGGCTGTCTCACTTGGGGGGGGGGGGGGAGAAGAGAGACAGAAGACAGACAGACATACAGACAGACAGACAGACAGACTGACAGACAAAGACAGAGAGAGACACTTTCATAGACCCATTAATTACGTGCATATTATTAAAGAGGAACATGAGAGAGGAGAAGAAAGAGAGGGACAGACAGGAGACAGAGACAGAAGGAGAGAGACAGAGAGAAACAACAACACAGACTAGGACAGAGCAGACAATTTATATATCCTTTATTACTACATATTTAAAGAGGAACATCAGAGAGAGAGAGAGAGACAGACAGACAGACAGACAGAAACAGACAGACAGACAGACACGTTCATATACTCATTAATTACGCACATATTGTTGAGACTGTCTCTTGATTGAAACATTCAATGGATAATGGGAAGACACACACACACACACACACACACACACACACACACACACACACACACACACACACACACACACACACACACACACACTCACTCACTCTCTCTCTCTCTCTCTCTCTCTCCACTTACTTCCATTATATACCCATTTATTACACACACACACACATACACATCACCCAGACTTGTTTCCTGAATCAAAAAATTGAATTGATACAGGAGAAAGAGACTTGGCAAACACCTCACATATGAAGAGAAGCGAAACGTCTCTCCTCCCCTCGATGATGGTAAGAACTTCTTCATACCGATCAGCAACGCACATAAGTTGGGTGGCAATGCCATCATCTTACCATACCCATCTTCACAAGACATCTGTATAGCTGGCTAACACTCGGCCAAAACACCCCAGCATTTAGCAGACATTAATTTAAGCCCAACCTTCAAGTATAACTCATTTTCTCGATCCATTGATGTTCGCAGACGTTTACCGTTCTTTCTTTCGCGACCACCCTCCCCACCCCCTTCCGTACCCCACCTTGCCTTCCTTGCTCTCTCCTCCCTCCCCCCACTTGCCTCCCTTGCTCTCTCCTCTCTCCCTCCCTCCCCCTCCTTCTTTGCCCTGCTTACCCCCTCTACGATCTCACACAGACAAGCAGATATTGATGATGTCTATACTCGAGTTTGATCTCCACGCGTCTCTGTCTTCGTCTCGATTAGGAGTGGACTTTTCTACAGACTGATAGGGGTACGAGTGGGGTGTGTGAGTGTACCCCCTCGCCCTCCCTCCTCCCCCCCCCCCGCCACCTACTCGTATCTGGTTGGTGAAGGGTTTTGCAATTTTGCTTTTCCTTATGGTTCTTTTAGAATCGTGTCCACTCTGTTAAGAGGATGGGATGGAAGTAGTTATGGAGTAAGGGGTGAGTGAGATGGAGAGAGAGAGGTTGGAGGGGAGGGGGACAGAGACAGGGAGAGGTGGAGAGAGAAAGAGAGAGAGATGAGAGATGAGACAGAGACAGAGACACGAGAGAGTTCAAGTTTCAAACTCCAGTTGATCTATTCATGAAGGCCATGGCCCCTCAGAACGAACAAAATCGCACTCTCAAACAAAAAGTAGCCAGGTTTTAGCACAACTTCGTATTGTAAGCACAACTTCGTATTTTAAAAGCTTTGTACAAATATGTAGCAGGATGTTTTACAACGCTTTTGTTTGTTTTTCGTTTTTTTGTTTTTGTTTTTGATGTCATTAATAAGATCAGCTTGAATAAACAAAATTTTCTATTGCATTTTGGGGGAATAGATTAGGAGAGAGAGAGAGAGAGAGAGAGAGAGAAGGAAGGAAGGAAGGAAGGAGAAAGAGAGAAGAATTAGGGGGGGGAAGAGAGAGGGGAGTGTGTGTGTGTTATGTATATATGTGTGTATATTATGTATTGTATATATATATATATAGTGTGTGTGTATATATGTATATTATATATGCGGAGAGTGAGAGAGAGAGAGGGTGTGTGTGTGTTTGTGTGTTTGAGAGAAAGAGGAAAGAAAACTATTTATTCTCCTTAACTGCCACCATCCTCATCCAGAGTATAGACTATGCAGGAGTAAAAACATAATAATCAATGTACCTTCTGCGTCAAAAGGAGTACCACACACACACACACACACACACACACACACACACACACACACACACACACACACACACACACACACACACACACACACACACACACACACACACACACACGCACAAACAAGCAACAAAAAAAGGACATACATTACGACAACAAGAAAAAAACAATAATTACATAAAATACAAACATCAACAAACACTCGAACAGGAACAAAGCCACTTTGTGCGACAAATAAAAGAGAGAGAAATAAACAAACAGGACAAATATAAAGAAATCAGAAAACGAAATATTTACATTATTTTTATGATTACTTCAGCTTGTTCAGTATAAAGAAAGAGGATGGATGGACGATATTCTGGCACTTTGCCAACTTTGCGAGAAAGCATGCGAATTCTAGAAACAGCTTCATCTCGTCTTTGTGGATCAGGAAAAGACATTTGACAGTGTAAACAGAAGCAGTGTTTGGAAAGTCTTAGAGTCATACGGGATTGACGGCCACCTTCTCGACACTATAACAACATAAGAGCAATTTATGCAGAGAGTGAAAATGCTGTGAGAACCAGAAGCGGATTTTCCAACTTGTTCCATGTGATATCTTGGGTCCGACAAGGATGCGTTCTATCCCCACTCCTTTTTCATCATCTAGATGGACAAAATTACTCAAGATGCAAGCCATGGTCCAGAAGATCTCAGTGAACTGTTATGCGCTGTTGACAAAACGATCATGAACTATATCAAAAGCTGCACACACACGTGTATGAATGTGTTTATTTTGCTCTGGTTGTGTGTGCATGTGTCGTATATCACTCCTTTCAGTCTGTATTACACTCTGTCTTGTAAGTATGTCATGGGCAGTGAGTCTAAATGAGTTTGAAAAATAGCACTATACAAGAAGACACAAGAAGATATTAACGAAGAAGATTTAAGAAAAGACAAGCAACATTTATATAACATTTTATGACAAAATAGAAATCAGAGCACCTGGTCACAACAGGAAAGCTGGAGAGAAAGAGAACACCAGGTAGACCCAGGGAGAAAACATTGGACGGACTTGCAGGATGGCTCAGGACAGAAAGGATGGGAGATGGACTTGCAACGACAGGGGATAGATTCGTATGGAGGGCCATGGTCGCCAACGCCAAGCAGCAGGGCACATGATGATGATGATGACAACAAGAATGATTTACAATTTACCAAGTATCTAGAATAGGATTGAACGCCAGGTTTTCCCTGTAGTTGCAGACCAACAGCTTCATCTCTCCATGAGTCCTTTTTTGGTACAGGCGGACGGAAAAAATAAATTTCATTGCAGAAACTTTTTATGTAAACTGTCGTCTGTGATCCATGGAAAACAAAAGGCAGGTAATACACTCAACAACAGAAACTCCATCCCTGTCTTTTTTAACAGACTATATGATCAAATAAAAACACGAAAACACCATTTTTTAGCTTTCGTAGCTTTCGGAGCTCTGATGCTCCTTCTTCAGCAGCCATGTTTATTTGCTAACGATGTCAATAGTTGACGTCACGGCATTCGTACACTCTAGAAACAGAAAGTGGAACTGCTGCATTCCTTCATTGTCTGCTGTCTTCTTCTTCGTCTTTTTAAAAATTTTTTTTTATTTATATACAGACTAGATCTCCTGTCAGCACTGAGCATGTATATTCATATAAACCTACCTACCTAGCATTCCCCTGTGGGATGCCGGGGGCTCTTTCATTATAATTAATATCCCCACCTGCTGGAAATTCTGTGCTAGAAATGTTCTCTTTTCTGTCACTCTCTTTGTTTCTGCCTTGTTCCTTTGCTTTTTGTCACTTCTTCCTATCATTTTCTGCCTCGCCAGTCCATTCACCGTATGTGTTAAATAATAAAGTCTTACGTAATTTTTCTTAGGATTGATAATTGGGTACATATATTGGGTGCATTTTTGGTTCCAGAGAAATGAGATATGCGGAAGCAATTTGATGTAATTTAGGCCCATTTTTATATGTTTTAATGTCCTTAGTTACTTTCAGTTTGTATTCAGGTATGTTTTTAAAATCCCCTGTGTGACAATTGGACGGAGTGGCAAACGTCAGGGGCATGTCCTTAGATTATATGCACGAATGCGTTGATATGTGTACTTAATTTTCTTTTCCTTTTTCACCTGTTGAAGTATTGTATGCTTTGAAACGTTTATAACCCTGATATGGCTCTACGCAGTCGGCTGGGCTTGAAACAAAACTAACAGTAACAATTACTTACCTAGCTGAGGGAGAGGATTTCTGCATGTACGACCATCTTTTAACCGGGCCTCAAAAGCAGTCATACTCTGTCTTTGGGGAGCTAAACAGAGGATTTGGGAATAAAGGTGAATGAACTGGAAAGCCAGCCGAATCGGCCAAACCAAAACAGCATTCAAGAAGATGAAAAGCATTCTTACCAACAAATGCCTATCAATTAACATCAGGAAGAGAGTTCTTGAATGTTATATAGAACCAATACTGTTGTACGGATGTGAGGCGTGGACAGTCAACAAGCAAAGCCAGAACAAGATTGAGGCAGCCCAGATGTGGTTTCTAAGAAGAATGTTGAGAGTTCCATGGACAGCAAAGAAAACAAACGAGACAGTTTTGATGGAGGCAGACACAAGTAGATCACTCATAAGGAAGATTAGGAAAAGACAGGCAACATCTGTAGGCCATTTTATGAGGAAGGGGGATTTGGAGCACCTGGTCACAACGGGAAAGCTGGAGGGAGAGAGAGCACCAGGCAGACCCAGGGAGAAAATGCTGGACGGACTTGCAGAGTGGCTGGGGACGGGGAGGGTGGAGGAGATGCTAGGGGCAACGAAAGATAGAGACATATGGAAGTCCATGATCGCCAACGCCATGCGGCAGGGCACCTGATGATGATGATGAACTGGAAAGCAAAAATAAGAAAAGAATCTAGTGAGAAAAACAGCATGACCACTAACTACCTAAAAGCAAACTGTGGTACTGTGGTATTAAAACAGGAAAGGGGAGGGGGGGGGGGGGCTTAACTCACTAAATGTCTGCATCCGCAGTTGCCCACTGCGAGTGTCCACCGTAGAGCCTTCTGCGTTGTATGATGCCACAGTCTAACGCTATCTAATTAACGAAAGCCTCTTCTCTCGCCGCTACAATCGTATTGAGCGAAGAGTGCTTGGCAAGCGTGCGTAAGTACTGACAGAGAGATATGACAATAATTAATTATTATCAAATTACACGCTCTGCGGACACGTGTGGAGGCTTGACCACGTAGGTAAAGCAGCCGTGGTCAGCTTAGTGATACGATAAGTAGCGGAGACTAGAACAGAGAAGAGTGCGGGGACCAGTAGCTCTGTTGGTTTGAACGTCGGATTCACATGTTAATGGTTGTGGGTTCGAAACCCGGGGTGCGCTACATTAGAACTGGCCTTCTCACTGTCCCATCTTAACATCATTATTGTTCTGGTGTTGTCGGTATAGGATTAGATGGGTCCCACTTCCCCCCACTTCCCTGAGATGGTTATCCCCTGTCGGCCATGCGGTGGGTGTCGACGTAAAAAGTGAACCAAATCAATCAATCAATCAGTCAGAGAAGAGTGGCAGAATGGTTCAGACGTTCGCATTCCAGTAAATAAACTTAAGGTTCCAGGGTTCGTTTCTGTTGAGGCCTTGACTTTCCCCCCTTAGTTTCACAGTACAGTCGACGTTTGCCTGCCAGTAACTAAACTCGAGGTTTTAGAATTCGTTTCCCATTGAAGCCTGGACATTTCTCCTCAGCTTGACCGTAAAATCAAACTAAAAATCTATTCTTTCGGAAGGGGACGAAAAACGAGTCGGACCCGTC
>JAPXFY010000024.1:50416318-50418818 GCA_030674185.1 Monoplex corrugatus
CGACAGCCTCACCTCACGCTGAGGATGTAAAAAGCAAGAACTACCTCTCATCATACGCTGCTGACATTGTGACAGTCGTAATGAGAACTGGAAAGCGCTTCAACGAGGACAGACCAGAGACATAAATAGAAAGAGATCGGTAACTCGCTCCCAGTTGCGGTACGCATCTGTGTCTTAGGACATGAAATACACAGAGCTTTGCCGGATTTCACACGCAGTCAACACACAACAAGTACACTTAAACTAGCAACAGTCCCCTTGGGGATGCCAGGGACTCTTTCAGTATAAATAATATCTCTAACTTCCGGAAATTCTGTGCTAGAAATGTCCTCTTTTCTCTCACTCTCTTTGTTTCTGCCTTGTTCCTTTGCTTTCTGTCAGTTCTTCCTATCATTTTCTGCCTTGCTGGTCCATTCAACTGTATGTGTTCGATAAAGTCTTAGGTAATTTCTCTTAGGATTGATAATTGAATACTACATGTATTAAGTGCAGATTTGGCTGTAGGGAGGTGAGATATGCGGAAGCAATTTTAGATAACTTATGTCTGTTTTTATTCATGTTTTGGTGTCCTTAGGCATCCTTAAATTTGTATTCAGGTGTTTTTTTTAAAAATCTTCTGTGCGATAAATTGGACGGCGTGGTCAACGCCAGGGGCATGTCCTTGGAGATTATGTGCGCGAATGTATTGATATGTGTACTGAATTTTCTCTTCTTTTTTTTTTTTTCCTGTTGAAGTTTTGTGTTTTGAAGCGGTTATAGCCCTGATATGGCTTTACGCAGTCGGCTGGGCTTTAAACAATAACCGTAACAGTAACAATAGTAACTAGCAATCAAACGAGATTGGTCGGTGATGTCTAGCGATGTCGCCCTGGTAACGTACGTAATAACTAACAACAGTGGCTGACAGACACTTTATGGTTTCATAACAGTGATGAAGACGGCATCAAGAAGAGATGGCAAGAATATTTTAAGGAACTCCTCAACCCAAACAGACAGGGATACACACAGAGCCAGTTTCACCCTAGCTATCCAGAACACGAAGAGCCAAACATCCTGAGATCAGAGGTACAACAGGCGTTGAAGACCAGCCCAAAGAACAAAGCAGCAGGAATTGATGGCATTACAACCGAAGCTATCCTGGCATGTGGAGAAACAGGAACCACTTGGCTGACCACAATATTCCAGAAAGCATGGACAGAGAGGAAAGTCCCAGAAGACTGGCAGCGTGCAGTCGTGGTACCAATCTGGAAAAAGAAAGGCAGCAAGAAAGACTGCAGCACGTATCGAGGTATATCCCTTCTGAGCCACACGGGAAAGATGTATACAAAGATCCTTGAACAGCGCACAAGGTACAAGGTGGAACCTCTACTGAGTGAGGCGCAGATGGGTTTCTGAAAAGGAAGAGGATGCACTGACGCTATCTTCGCTCTCAGACAACTGAGCGAAAAGACTATCGAACACAATAAAGAACTGAACTTCGTGTTCGTGGATCAAGAAAAGGCCTTCGACAGAGTAAATAGAAACAAGTTGTGGAAAACGTTAGAAGAATATGACGTTAGGGGGCAACTTCTAGACAATATAAGAGCCATCTATACCAACAGCATGAGTGCAGTACGCACCCAAGATGGACTCACGGAATGGTTTGAGGTGACGTCGGGAGTGAGGCAGGGGTGTGTTCTATCACCACTGCTGTTCATTGTATATATGGACAAAATCACGAAGGAAGCAAATCCCAACCCTGAAGATATGAACGAGATGCTGTTTGCAGATGATCAAAGCCTTGCACATGAAAAAGAAGGGGAACTCCAGGAGCACACGAACAACCTGAACACACAATGTGAGAACTTCGGCATGAAAATCAGTATCAGCAAAACCGAGACACTGAAAGTCAGTAGAACACCTGGCCGCCTCAACATCAACATCGAGGGGACAGCACTGAAACAAGTCAGCGAGTTCAAGTATCTTGGAAGTATCTTCACAGAAGATGGACGTCTCAACAGAGAGATCGAGACAAGAGTTCAAAGGCCAACAGCGTCAGCTACCAGCTTGCCCCACTCCTAAGACACCCCAACATCCCCATCGAGACCAAAGCCAAACTCATCGAGTCCATATTTAGACCAACCTTGACCTACCAGTGTCAGACATGGACCCTTACCAAAAGTCTTGAAAGAAAGATCACCACCTGCGAGATGAGATGTCTAAGGATAAGATCAAGAACATCAAGATCAGAGAAATGATTGGAACAACACCAATTCTCCACTACATCCAACAGCAGAGAACCAGGTGGTTCGGGCACCTGACACGCATGGCACCTCACCAGCTTGCCAGTAAAGCTTACAACACAAAGGTGTCAGGGTACAAGGCAAGGGGTAGACCGAGGAAGACCTGGATCGAGGGTGTGAAAGAAACACTGAAGACCCACAACATCCCACTCAACCAGGCCTTCAAACTTGCCGCAGACAGAAAGCTCTTTCTCCCTCGACGCCCAAGATGGTATAAG
>JAPXFY010000024.1:50426318-50428818 GCA_030674185.1 Monoplex corrugatus
GCTTCCCCCCTCCATACCTCCACTCACTCACACACAAACACACACACACACACACACACACACACACACACACACACACACACACACACACACACTACGACAAAAGACAAAACACAGAGAGAGAGACACACACACACACACACAGACACACACACACACACACACACACACGATCGCACTGACAAAGACATAAACACACACACACACACAACACAAACACACACAACGATCGCACTGACAAAGACATAAACACACACACACACACACACACACACACACACACACACACACACACACCACACTGACAAAGACAGATACAGACAGAGGGATAGGCAGACAGACAGACAGACACACAAACCAACACACAGACACACACTATCTCCCTCTCTCTGACAAAGAGACAAACACACACACAGACAAACACACACACACAGACAAACACACAACACACACACACACACACACACACACAAACACACAAAAGCGTTGCACGCGATAACCCAGTTAGGGACGGCGAGACGAGATCAGGGCTGACAGGTGCATGACAAGCCAAAGTAGGGCGAGCGAGCTGCACGAGCTGTGGTATTGTGGAAAGTGGATGGCAGTTGTAAGAAAGGAAAGCATTTTGCAACGCGAGTAGAGAGGGGATGTGCTTGTAACTTCCACAATGAAACATAACGGATATGCTTGTAGTTTCCCAATGAAACATATCGGATATGCTTGTAACTTCCACAATGAAACTATCGGATATGCTTGTACTTCACAATGAAACATATCGGTATGCTTGTAACTTCTCAATGAAACTAATCGGATATGCTTGTAGTTTCCACAATGAAACATATCGGATATGCTTGTAGTTTCCACAATGAAACATAACGGATATGCTTGTAGTTTCCACAATGAAAACATAACGGATATGCTTGTAGTTTCCACAATGAAACATAACGGATATGCTTGTAACTTCCTTAATGAAACATATCTGATATGCTTGTAGTTTCCAAAGTGAAACATATCGGATACGCTTGTAGTTTCCTTAATGAAACATATCGGATATGCTTGTAGTTTCCACAATGAAACATCTGATATGCTTGTAGCGTCCACAGTGAAACATATCGGATATGCTTGTAGTTTCCACAATTGTAGTTTCTACAATGAAATATACGGATATGCTTGTAGTTTCCACAATGAAACATATCGGATATGCTTGTAGTTTCTACAATGAAATATACGGATATGCTTGTAGTTTCCACAATGAAACATACCGGATATGCTTGTAGTTTCCACAATGAAACATAACGGATATGCTTGTAGTTTCCACATTGAAACATAACGGTTATGCTTGTAGTTTCCACAATGAAACATAACGGTTATGCTTGTAGTTTCCACAATGAAACATACTGGATATGCTTGTAGTTTCCACAATGAAACATACCGGATATGCTTGTAGTTTCCACAATGAAACATACCGGATATGCTTGTAGTTTCCACAATGAAACATACTTATCAAACTTCCGCGGAGAAATTTCTTTTTTTCCAGTTTTTTTTTTTTTCAAATTTTGCACGACGGAATTTGGGATTTCTCAAAATTGATCCTTTTTTTTTCTTTGAAAATTTGAGTCTTTCAAAGCAGATAGGTCGAATTTCACAGAGCCTGTATTTAGTTATGTTTATGGAGCAATGGTGGAAGCTTTAAAGACACTTGTACCATTTTCTCTGGTAATTCCTATGGAATGCTGAAAACTCTATTTTACCATGATGTTCACAAGAAGTTCGCCATGCGTTCTTATACTTCAGACTGCTCAAGTCCATTTGAAGTTTTCCCGTTGAAAATTCTGTTTTACCACGATGTTCTCAAGACGTTCGCCATACGTTATTATTATATTTCAAACTACAGTAGACACGAATGGATGGGGAAAAGCACAAAAGAGCTGGGATGAAAGTGAAGGTATGATATGTAGACTGAGTCTGAGGGACTGAAGTAATTTAAGTGACTGACGAAGTAAGTTAACTGACTGAAGTAATCCAAGTGATAGAAGTAATTTAAGTGACTGAAGTAATTTAAGGACAGAAGTAATTTAAGTGACTGAAGTAATTTAAGGGACAGAAGTAATTTAATTGAAACAATTTAATTGACTGAAATAATTTAAGTGACTGATGAAGTAATTTAAGTGACTGATGAAGTAATTTAAGTGGTTAAAGTAATTTAAGTGACAGAAGTAAATTTAAGTGGTTGAAATAATTTGAGGGACTGAAGTAATTTAAGTGACAGAAGAAATTTAAGTGACTGAAGTAATTTAAGTGACTGAAGTGATCTAAGGGGCTGAAGTAATTTAAGTGACTGAAGTGATCTAAGGGACTGAAGTAATTTAAGTGACTGAAGTAATTTAAGTGACTGAAGTAATTTAAGTGACAGAAGTAATTTAAGCGACAGAAGTCATTTAAGTGACTGAAGCAATTTAAGGGACTGAAATAATTAAAATGACTGAAGTAATTTAAGGGA
>JAPXFY010000024.1:50436318-50443818 GCA_030674185.1 Monoplex corrugatus
GCAAAGGAGAGGAGAGAGAGAGAGAGGGAGAGAGAAGAGGGGAGAGAGAGAGGAGGGAAGAGGAGAGAGAGAGGGGGGAAAGAGAGAGAGAGAGAGATGGATGGTAATGGTGATGGCAGTAGGAGGAACGTTGTGGGAGTAGTTGAATGGTGAAGGAAATTGTCTGTTAAACGGATGTTTTTCAGGTCCAGGGATGGAAACGACACTCTGTTTTTGTCTCAACAACCGACCTCCTTCCTGTCCCTCCCTCTGTCCGTCCCTCCCTTCCTTCCTGTCATCTGTCCATCTTTTGTGTCTGCTGTCCTGTGTGTTGCTCCCCTCTGTGTCTGTTTTTGTCTATATTGTCCTGTGTGTCTGTTGTCCTGTGTGTCTTGCTTTTCGTTTTTGTGTGTGTGTGTGTTTTCCTCTGTGTCTGTCCGGTGTTTGTTTTCGTTATTCTCCATTTCTGTTATCTTCTGTTTCAATTGTTATCTATGTTGTTCTCTGTGCCTCTTTGCGTTCATGTTCTCCTCTGTGTTTTGCTGTGTGTCTGATGTCCTCTCTGTCTGTTATCCTTTGTGTTTATTGCCATTTGTTGTCATTTGTGGTTTGTGTGTGTTGTTCTCTATATCTGTTTTGTCCATTTTGTCTTTTGTATTTTGTATTGTCCTCTGTATTCATTGTCATCTGTATTGTCCTGTGTGTTTGTTGTCATTTCTGAATTTTGTTCTATGTGCCTGTTGTCCGTTGTGTTTGTCGTCCTCTGTGTCTGTTTTGTCCATTTTATCTCTTGTGTTTTTCATTGCCGCTGTGTTTGTTGTCATTTCTGATTGTTGTCCTCTTGTGTTTGTCGTTCTCTTTGTTATCTTCTGCGTTGTTTTCTTTGCTGTTCTCTGTTTCTGTTGTCCTGTGTATTGTCCTGTGTATTTCTGGTCCTCTGTCTTGTCCTGTGTGTATTTTGTCCTTTGTGTTTGTTGTCCTCTGTGTTTGCTTCCATGTATGTGTTGTCCTCTGTGTCTTTTGTGTCTGTTGTCCTCTGTGCGTCTGTTGTCTCTGTGTGTCTGTTATTCTCTGTGTGTCTGTTGTCCTGTGTGTATCTGCCGTCCTCCGTGTAATTAGGGACGTGGGGGACAGGGGTTATAAGTCAATGGCATGTGAATGCTTCGCTCATTTATTTGAGCGTAAATGACTAGAGAGAGAGAGAGCGAGAGAGAGAGAGAGAAGAGAGGCAGAGGCAGAGAGAGAGAGGCAGGCAGAGAGACAGAGACAGAGAGAGAGGCAGGCAGAGAGTGAGAGAGAGAGAGAGACAGAGAGAGAGAGAGAGTTTATTAAATCAAATTATGAGAGATAAAGATGAAGAATGAAATACGAGAATACGCCCTTCCTTCAAAGACAAGAAGAGGGGCAGTATAGCAAAGTATATATGGGTGTGTGTGTGTTGTGCGCGCGCGCGCGGCGCGTGCGTGCGTGGGAGGCGGGGGTGGGGTGGGAAGGAAGGGAGGAATAATTGAATGCTGAAGGAAATTGTCTGTTAAACTGATGTTTTTCAGGCCCAAGGATGCAGACGACATTCTGTCTTTGTCACACCCCTCCCCCCTCCTTCCTTCTTTCCTGTCGTCTGCTCGCCTCTCTCTGTCCGTTGTTGTCTTCTGTTCTGAGTGTGGTGGACTGACGCTTGGAAATTAGTTAGCCAGGAAACGGACTAGACCAGACGAGCTAGACTAGACGACAAGACAAAAGAGAGAGAGAGGAGAGAGAGAGGGAGAGAGAGAGAGAGAGAGAGAGAGAGAGAGGAGAGAGATGGAGAGAGAGAGAGAGAGAGGAGAGAAGAGATTGCTATTAATATAAATGAAGATACATCGAATAATTCTACAAGGAAGGGAGATAGATAGATAGAAGGATGGAAGGATGGATGGATGGGTGGATGGATAGATAGATGGATGGATGGATGGATGGAAAGAGAGGGAGAGAGAGAGAAGGAGAGAGAAAGAGAGAGAAAGAGATGGATAGACGGACAGATCGACAGATAGACGAGATAGATAGATAGATAAACAGATAGATAAGTATATATATATATAACATGTTATATATATATATTATATATGTGTGTGTGTATAGATAGATATATATGTATATATATATATATATATAATAGATGATGATTAGATTGATTGATTTGAGTCACCACAACTATGGGAAAGAATGTGTATTACACACGTCCTCTCTCTGTCTCTGTCTCTTTCTCTCTGTCTGTCTGTCTGTCTGTCTGTCTCTGTCTCTGTCTCTCTCTCTCTCTCTCTCTCTCTCTCTCTATCAGACAAACAAACGGAGGACGAGAGAGGTCTGAATAACTCTTAGGGGAGAGAGACAAAGAGAGAGAGAGAGAGAGAGAGAGAGAGACAGACAGACAGACAGACAGAGACAGACAAACAAACAGACAGAGAATCAGAACGCGATGGGGATTTTAATCACTCCTACATCTCTTGTCTGTGTGTTGTGTTTTTCTGTTGTCAAACCAGTGTGTCTTCTGCCTGTCCATCTGTTCAAACCCTGCAGAGATGAGTTTACTTCCAAGTAATTGACAGTTTATTTTCTGTGATACTTTTCTCTGTGCTTTAAAACAACTTGTTTATTTGCTTGCTTGCTTGCTTGCTTTTCTGTCTATTTCTTTGTGTGTTTGTATCTCTGGATGGATGGATGGATAGGTAGAAGAAAGAAAGAAAGAAAGGAAGGATGGATAGATAGATGGATGGATAGATGAATAGATGGATGGATAGATGAATGGATAGACAAGACAGACAGACAGACAGAAAGACAGATAGATAGATAGATAGATAGACAGACCGCCAGATAGTGATAGATAGATTAGATAGATAAATGGGTAGATGGGTAGATAGATGAATAGATTTGAGTCACCACAACTCTGAGAGAAAATGTGTCACACACGTCCTCTCTCTCTCTCTCCCTTTCTCTCTCTCTGTCTCTCTCTCTCTCTCTCTCCTCTCTCTCTCTCTCTCTCTCTCTGTCTGTCTCTCTGTCTGTATGTCCATCTGTATCTGTCTGTCCCTCTCTCTCTCTCTCTCTTGAGACAAACAGATGAAGGACGAGAGAGATCTGAATAACTCTTGGGGGGGGGGGGGGGGGAGAGAGACACACACTCATTCAGACAGACAGACAGACAGACTGAGAGAAAATCAGAACGCGATGGCGATTTTAATCACTCCTACATCTCTTGCCTGTGTTGTTGTTGTTGTTGTTGTTGTTGTTGATGTTTTTCTGTTGTCAGACCAGTGTGTCTTCCTTTGTCGGGTTTACAACACATGGCTTCTGCCTGTCCATCTTTTTAAACCCTGTGGAGATGTGTTTTACTTCCGAGTAATTGACGGTTTATTTTCTGTGATACTTCTCTCTGTGCTTTAAAACAACTTGTTTGCTTTCTTGCTTTCTTGCTTGCTTGCTTCTCTCTCTGTTTGTTTCCTTGTTTGTTTGTATTTCTGTCGTCACCCCAACCTACTTTCCCAGAACAAAGAAAGAAAGAAGAAACAGAAGAAGAAAGAAAGAAACTAATCCAAACTGAACGAAAGGAAACATGCAGGCTTGTATGAGAGAGAGAGAGAGAGAGAGAGAGAGAGATGTGTGTGTGTGTGTGTGTGTGTGTGTGTGGTGTGTGTGTGTGTGTGTGTGTGTGTGTGTGTATGTGTGTGTGCCTAGTGTTGTGTGTGGATAAATGTGTGTGTGTGTGTGTGTGTGTGTTGTGTGTTGTGTGCGCGTATGCTGTGTGTGTGTGTCTGTGCGTGTGTGTGTGTGTGTGTATGTGTGTTGTGTGTGTGTGTGTGTGTGTGTCTCTTGTCTTTCTGTGCCTGTCTCTGTGTCTGTGTGCGAGTGTGTGTGTGTGTGTGTGTGTGTGTGTGTGTGTGTGTGTGTGTGTGTGTGTGTCTGTGTGTGTGTGTCTGTGTCTGTCTGTCTGTCTGTCTCTCTCTCTTTCACTCACACGCACACTCTCACGTACACTCACTGGCACACTTTTACATAGAAGCACGTCACACATAGACACACAGACACAGACACTCTTTGTCTCTGTCTCAGTCTCTCTCATAGACACACAGACACAGACACTCTCTGTCTCTGTCTCTCTGTCTCTCTCATAGACACACAGACACAGACACTCTCTGTCTCTCTAAAATTCAGTATTCTTCGTTTATATCATTGAGATCAATTGTTACCACATATTTTCGTATTCAATGAACGCTTTGAAAACTAAATATTGTAAAAACGTTTTATGTATTTGCGCGTGAACAATTCACATTGTATCACTGTTTGTTTTACTGCAGAAAGCTTCGTTATTTCTTACCAAAGATGTTTACACAGGAAACTATCTTGAAAAGCATTTTAAAGAAGTAATATCAGATCAAGTTCTGTTAGTTAAAATTTCAGAATCATTGGTTCACAGTCCTGTTAATGCGTTACTTTAAGGTTATTATTTTAATTATTATTATTTTATTTTGTTTTGTTTCGTTTTTTATGACGATGTTTTCTTTTACATTTAATGTTAGCGTTGTTCTAGTTTCATTTCTCTGTTCATCCATATCCTTTTTCTAAAAACCTTGCCGATTCCTTTTAATTTTTTTTCCCGTCTCTTACTCTGTTCCCCTCTGTCCCCTCTCTCCCCTCCCCCCCTCCCCCCCCCCCCCCAAAAAAAAAAAAAATCAAAAAAAAAAAAAAAATCATCCTCCATGCCATTTTTACCGTCTTATATCATCTTATAGTGAAAAGTACGTTTAAATCAAGGAACGAACTCTCTGTCTCTGTCTCTCTCTCTCATAGACACACAGACAACCTCTTTGTCTCTGTCTCTCATCATCTCTCTGCTCTCTGTCTCTGATAGACACACAGACAGACACTCTCTGTCTCTGTCCCCTCTCTCTTCATAGACACACAGACACAGACACTCTCTGTCTCTGTCTCTGTCTCTTCTCTCTCTGTCTGTCTGTCTGCTGTCTCTCTCTCAAACGCCATTCTTCTCTTTCAGTTGCAACTTCATTCCCTCTGTTCTTAGTAATCATAGACAGAGGTATCATCCATCACAAAACGGTATGTTGCTGCACAGTTCTGCATACTCCAGTGTTTCGTGCCGGGTGTTTTGATGTTTCAACAAGACAGCCATTGACATGACTCGACTCGCGGGATCTTTAACGTGCGTGGTTGCTGTTCTGCATGCTTACACACACGAAGTGGGTTTCGTCGCCGGGAAATTTGCACATATGTTGACCATGGAGCTCAGAGAATTAAAAAAAAAAAAAAAAGCACCCATCTTTTACTCCACCAGACAGAGGTGTCTAGGCGGATCGAACCGAGGACCTCCCATTTCGAAGTTGGACGTTGAACCACTTTGACAACCGCAGCCGTCTGCACTAGCGTGATATATACGCGGCATAACTCTAATGCCTGTCAGACAAACCTGTCTTGTGTATTCAAACTCACGAATTCAATAACCAGTCGCGTCCTGTCTGGACAAGGATAGGGACACGGGCACACACAGACAAAGCGTGCGCGTGCGTTCATCCACACACACACTCACTCACACTCTTACACAGACACAAACACAGAACACTTCTAGACATACGCACAGACAGACACCACACGCGCCCCGCACCGTACACATAGACACATACAACACACACATGTACACGCATTCACGCACGCATACACACGCACACACACACACACAGTCACAGAGACAGGCACAGACAGACAAGAACACCACACACACACACACAACACGCACAGACCACACACACACACACACAACAATACATACGCGACACACACACACACACAACATACATTCGCGCACACAACACACACACACACACACAAACTCAACACACATATGCGCACACAACATTAGACACACACACACACACACAACACACACACACATCAACACACACATACACACACATCATCACACACACTCTCTCTCTTTCTCTCTCTCTCTCTCTCTCTCTCTCTCTCTCTCTCTCTCTCTCTCATACAAGCCTGCATGTACGGCTGTCTTCATCAATCTAGCGATGCCGGTGTCAATCTATATCCATGCCGGTGTAAATCTCCCAGTACAGAGGGACTTAATATGACAGCCGTTTCTCCCACACGTGAAACGCGACAAGGACCCTGCAGACATAAACTAGGACAGTGCATGGTATTGCATGGCTGTGCCTTTTGTGTCCCACACACACACTGCCTCCCCCTATATACCCTTACTGAAAGAACTAGACACGTACATGCCACCGAATTACCATACGGACCCCGCTCGTTGTAAAATGCCTCGAAGTCTTCACATGTCCAATATGAGATTTTGGGGGGGGGGGGGGGGGGGGGGGGGGGGGGGGGGGGGTCGTTGTTGGAAAAAAGAGGCCATGCCGGAAATAGAGCTATATGTTGTTTCTAATCATTATCTCTGCTTCAATTAATACAGAGAGAGACATCCTCAATACGTGAAACGGTGTGTAGAACTCGTTTCGTATAATAACGAATAATCAAGGAACGAAAGCTGATATTTTCCTCCCCGTAGTAAGTAGGTCTCTTTAAACCTAGCACGTTTTGCCAGAGAAAAGTGGGGGGGCGGGGGGGGGGGAAGGGGGGCATATTGGCCGGGACTGGAGCCATGAAAAATATGAAGCTTGAAGCCATAAAACTTGCAGGAGGAGGTGTATAATGCAATCACTGGGCCTGGGCGTGTTGAGAGCTATTGGAAAGCGCCGCTTTACCCGAAGGCAGCAAGCAAGCATCTTGCCACTTCATCTCGGTGGAAAAGCGCACAGAAGGAGAAGGAGAAGAAAGAATAAGTTGCGATCCGTAGTAGACAAGGAGACAGTGGCCCAGAGCGGTGGGGACGTTGTAGAGCTGTAAAGAAGAGAGGCCATAAACTAAGTGGAGAAGGGGGAGAGCGAGCTTGCCCGGTCCACCCGGTCTTTTTGTACACCCCTCTGACAAATAACCCCCTGGACGTTTTTTTTCTCTCTCTCTCTCTCTCTCCTCTCTCTCTCTCTCTCTGTCTCTGTGTGTGTGTGTGTGTGTGTGTTGTGTGATCGTTTAAATATTTATAGCCCCCAAAATCTGTTTACAAGTAGAATGTGGCGTTAATTTAAGTGGAAAGTTTTTCTCAACGCGTAAATGAATGTTTCACACAGGGGATGTATTAACATAAGAAAAAATGTCGTTGGCACTTTTTGCTGCAAGTGTTGTGCATGCAATCTGATTAGCACGTTTTATCGTCTTGCTTTTAAAGATAGTGTTGGAATAATAGTTCATAACTTAATTTTGTCAATTTGACCACCATATCACCGTGGTGTAGTGGTCAGTGCAATAGATTGCCAACTTGTAGGCTATGGGTTCCAATCCTTATCAATCCTTCCAAAATCATTGTGGGATTTTGGGGCTCCTGCCGGCTCCTTCCCAAAGTTGAGCGTGCTATGGGAAGACTGGGACCACACTGTCGAGTCTCCCACACGTCACGGATCC
>JAPXFY010000024.1:50446318-50448818 GCA_030674185.1 Monoplex corrugatus
CCGCAAGTCCGTCTTGCATTTTCTCCCTGGGTCTACCTGGTGCTCTCTTTCCCTCCAGCTTTCCCGTTGTGACCAGGTGCTCCAAATTCCACTTCCCCATGTACATGTACGCAATAGTTCTTAATCCTCTGAACTTTTCCCTCTCCTCTTTCCATCGTCATCTATTCACAGAAATGTGCCAGTATGTGGATAGACATTAAATGAAATTGAACATGGATGGAGCCCCAGTAGCTCAGATGGTTTGAGCGTCGGATTCACATGCTAATGATTGTGGGTTCGAATCCTGGGGTGCGCTATATACTAAAAGTGGCCATCTAAGTGTCCCATCTTAACATCATTGTTGTTCTGGTGGTGTCAGTATAGGATTAGATAGGTCCCCCTTCCCCCACTTCCCTGGATGGTTATCCCCGTCGGCATATCACCTGAGGTGGGTGTCGACGTAAACACTGAACCAAACCAACCAACCCTGACATGGGACTTTCCCTTTCCCCGCAATAGGAAGGGAGGAGAGAAGAGTGGCAGAATGGTTCAGACGTTCGTTTGCCTGCCAATAACTAAACTCGAGGTTCTAGGGTTCGCTCCCCTGTAAGGCCTCGACTTTTCTCCTCAGTTTGACCTTCAAAAGGGGATGAAAAACGACTCGGACAGATCCCACGGCAGTTGAACATCGCGAAGAGCAGGGCATTGCCTGGCTGCCTCGATATAAAACATTGGAGAGATAGGTTGATTTCCCAGGTCCCACTCCTTGAAGACCAATTAGCCTTCTTGCCTGTCTGAAGTCTTGGTAAAAAGAAATGTGAATACGAATATGAATTTGAACAAGGAGAGGGGATGGGCGCCACCCTCATAATGCTGGCCCCGGGAAATGTTGAGGTCTCTGTCACCTCGTTCCCCTACGACCTCAGGGTTATGGAACTATCTAGGTAGGACCCCCAGGACCTGGCCAGCTATTGGGTTTTATATGCAGGCTTAAGGCTTGTGCCGTGATCATTCCGAATTTTTGTCCGTCACATAGCACCTGTGACGATAGTGCGTATGGAATTCATTCCGAGCACGGAGACGTCATCTTGAGAAACTAAAACTGAAATTAAAACTGAAACCAGTCAGAACTCCCTTGTCAACCTCTAGACGTTCCCGCAGTCGTGCTCGAATGTAGGCAGCAAGAGCTTTCCATGGACTCGGTCTGCAGTAGTCTCGGGCATCATCCAGTCTGTTCACCAGTTGTAGGTCTGTGTCAACCGTCTGTCCACCAATTGTAGGTCTCTGTCAACCGTCTGTCCACCAGTTGTAGGTCTCTGTCAACCGTCTGTCCACCAGTTGTAGGTCTCTGTCACCGTCTGTCCATCAGTTGTAGGTCTCTGTCACCCGTCTGTCCCCAGTTGTAGGTCTCTGTCAACCGTCTGTCCACCAAGTGTAGGTCTCTGTCAACCGTCTATCCACCAGTTGTAGGTCTCTGTCAACCGTCTGTCCACCAGTTGTAGATCTCTGTCAACCGTCTGTCCACCAGTTATAGGTCTCTGTCAACTGTCTGTCCACTAGTTGTAGGTCTCTGTCACTGTCTGTCCACCAGTTGTAGGTCTCTGTCAACACCGTCTGTCCACCAGTTGTAGGTCTCTGTCAACCGTCTGTCACCAGTTGTAGGTCTCTGTCAACCGTCTGTCCACAGTTGTAGTCTCTGTCAACCGTCTGTCCATCAGTTGTAGGTCTCTGTTAACAGTCTGGCGCCAATTCTTTTTGGGTCTTCCCCTCCTTTGCTGTTCTCCTGGGTTCCAGTTCAGGACTTGGTTGGCAGGTTCGGAACACTGCAGTCTCGTGGCGTGGCCCAGCCAACTCAGTCGATGCTTGCAGATGATGTTGGTAACTGGGATCTGTTTGTTTCTGGACTTTATTTCATCGTTTGTCACAAAGTCCTTCCATTTGATGCTGAAGATCTTGCGTTACACGTATCCCTAATGCTATTGTAAAAGCAGATAACTCTAACAGTACCAAATAGAAGAATTTTAGAAAAAGAAAAAAAAAAAAAAAAAATTCTTTTCCTTTTTTTTCCTGTTGAAGTGTTGTTATGTTTTGAAACAGTTATAGCCCTGATATGGCTCTACGCAGTCGGCTGGGCTTCAAACAAAAATACCCATGACAGTGACAACACTGTGTGTGTGTGTCCCAGTCTTCCCAATGAGCCCACAGCAGGCTCAACTCTGGGTAGGAGCCTAAGGTTTTGCGCAGGCTCAGGGAGTCTGCCAGATAGTTACTGGAAGGTTTGGGTGGAACGCCAGTGTATTTGATCAGCTAAACGTTTTCATAACAAGTTTGAAACTTGTTCAGTACCGATCAGTATTAATGGCTTCTGACATTAAGAGTAAGGTGTATGAAATCTGGAATTTAGTTAAGAGGGATTGGTTGTAGTCGAACAATTCCATACGCGCTTCACCCAAATCTGCCAGCAATTTTAAATCCTGGCACGGATAAGCAGTCACGGAGACAGACGCACAGACGTTGCGGG
>JAPXFY010000024.1:50463818-50468818 GCA_030674185.1 Monoplex corrugatus
GTGTGCGTGCGTGCGTGCGTGCGTGTGTGTGTGTGTGTGTGTGTGTGTGTGTGTGTAGTTGTGTGTGTGTGTGTGTAGTTGTGTGTAGTTGTGTTACCTCTGAGGATGATACATGGTACCGTAATACGTGTACACGCCATCAGATTCATGATTTTTTTTTTCGGTTTGTTTTAAGTCCGATGTGGTTTGAAAACTTTTAAATGTGTTTAAAAGTGCTTAGTGTTGCTATTTGCTCGGATACGTACATGCAAACTTTCGGTATTTTCTTTCCAACACTGTGCAGGAGTTTTTTTTGCTGCACAGTCTGCAAACTCTGTCTTCGGTACGTGTGTATGCTGGGCGTTTTTATGTTTCTACACGACACTGGACGCTGACACGATGTACAGGATTTGTTAGTGCACATTTGATGTTCTGCGTGCGTTTACACCCGAATGGGACTTGTTCTGCGTGCGTTTACACCCGATTGGGACTTGTTCTGCGTGCCTTTACACCCGAATGGGATTTGTTCTGCGTGCGTTTACACCCGATTGGGACTTGTTCTGCGTGCGTTTACACCCGATTGGGACTTGTTCTGCGTGCCTTTACACCCGAATGGGACTTGTTGTGCGTGCGTTTACACCCATATGGGCTTTGTTCTGCGTGCGTTTACACCCATATGGGCTTTGTTCTGCGTGCGTTTACACCCATATTGGCTTTGTTCTGCGTGCGTTTACACCCATATTGGCTTTGTTCTGCGTGCGTTTACACCCATATTGGCTTTGTTCTGCGTGCGTTTACACCCATATGGGTTTTGTTCTGCGTGCGTTTACACCCGATTGGGACTTGTTGTGCGTGCCTTTACACCCGAATGGGACTTGTTGTGCGTGTGTTTACACCCGAATGGGACTTGTTGTGCGTGCCTTTACACCCGAATGGGACTTGTTGTGCGTGCCTTTACACCCGAATGGGACTTGTTGTGCGTGCCTTTACACCCGAATGGGACTTGTTGTGCGTGCCTTTACACCCGAATGGGACTTGTTGTGCGTGCGTTTATACCCGAATGGGACTTGTTCTGCGTGCCTTTACACCCGAATGGGACTTGTTGTGCGTGCGTTTATACCCGAATGGGACTTGTTGTGCGTGCCTTTACACCCGAATGGGACTTGTTGTGCGTGCCTTTACACCCGAATGGGACTTGTTCTGTGTGCGTTTCCACCCGAATGGGACTTGTTCTGCTTGCCTTTACACCCGAATGGGACTTTAGGCACTCAGGGTAGGTCTGCACACACGTTGACTACGGAGATCTGAAAAATGTCCACCTATTATTCACTGGTTTGGAGACAACTTGGGAGGATTAATCCCCTGACCTGATTGAAAGTGTGACACCTTAGTCTTATCCACTTGACTGCTGCGCTTGTCAACGTAAAAGTTCTAGATTGGAAAGGCTTTATCAGTAAAAAGACATCCATGTTATATATGCTGAAAGTTCTAGATGGGTAAAGCTTTGTCAGTAGTAAGACATCCAGATCAGATGATGAAAGTTCTTGATGGGAAAGGTTTTGTCGGTAATAAGACATCCATATCAGTTGATGAAAGTTTCAAATGGGAAAGGCTTTGTCAGTAATGAGACATCCAGATCATATGCTGAAAGTTGTAGATGGGAAAAGCTTTTTTTTTTAGTAATAAGACATCTAGATCAGATGGTGAAATTTTCAGATGGAAAAGGCTTTACCAGTATTAAGACATCCATATCAGTTTTTTCCTGAAAGCTTTGTCGGTAATAAATGATCCAGATTAGATGCTGAAAGTTTTAGATGGAGAAGGCGTTATCGGCAATCAGACTTCCAGATAAGATGCTGAAAGTTTTAGATGGGGAAAGCTTTATCAGTAATGAGACATCCAGATCAGAGATTGGCAAGGCTTTATCAGTAAAAAGACATCCATATCAGATGTTGAACGTTGTATATGGGAAAGGCTTTATCAGTAATAAGACATCCATATCAGATGTTGAACGTTGTATATGGGAAAGGCTTTATCAGCAATAAGACATCCAGATCAGATGATGAAAGTTTCAAATGGGAAAGGCTTTGTGAGTAATAAAACATCCATATCAGATTGTGAAAGTTTCAAATAGGAAAGGCTTTATCAGCAATCAAACATCTAGATCAGATGCTGAAAGTTTAAGATGGGAAAGGCTGTACCAATAATCAGACATTCAGATGGGATGCGGGCTGATATCAATCAACTTGCTTTTTAAACAGAATATAGATGAATCATCTGGCACCACGGTGTAGTGATTATCACAACGAATTACAAATTGGAAGATTGTGAATTCGAATCCCCCATCAGTACTTTCAAAATCGTGGGATTTTTGGGCACCAACTGGCTCCTACCTGGAGTTGAACGTGCTATGGGCTAATTGGAAAGACTGGGACTACACAGTTGAGTCCTATCCGCTTCACGGGTTGCGTCATGGAGGGTGTTCATCTAATCTTCTCACCCAAACCGCAAGTGTCTGTACCTCTCCTTCCTGGTTGGTGCCAGGATATATTATGATAATAAGGTAGAGTACAAAGCTCTGTCACGCCGTCTCAATCCTAGGTAGAACTCCACAGTATCATGCTTATTATCCTGATGGCATTGCAAAATAATACTCTCTCATCGTCTGTGGTCATTCATATGGCGTTGGGAATGGGAGAAAAAAAAGATAAGCACAAAGAAAACTTAACTCTCCCAGCGTCTGTGGCCATTCATGTGGCGTGAAGAACGGTGGAACGAAGGCGAACACAAAGAAAACTAAGCGCAATGATTCTAAAAAAAAAGTGTGAACCATTGGGAAATTGTACAGACAAAGCGAGCACAAAGGAAATTCAGCGCAATGATTCAATTAAAAAAAAACTCATGTTACAAGTATGAACCATTGGGAAAGTGTACGGACAAGGCGAACACAAAGAAAACTAAGGGCAAATGATTCTAAAAATAAATCATGTTACAAGTGTGAACTATTGGGAAAGCGTACAAACAAGGAGAACACAAAGAAAACTAAGGGCAAATGATTCTAAAATAAATCATGTTACAAGTGTGAACTATTGGGAAAGCGTACAAACAAGGAGAACACAAAGAAAACTAAGGGCAAATGATTCTAAAAAAAAATCACGTTACAAGTGTGAACCATTGGGAAAGTGTACAAACAAGGAGAACACAAAGAAAACTAAGGGCAAATGATTCTAAAAATAAATCATGTTACAAGTGTGAACCATTGGGAAAGTGTACAAACAAGGAGAACACAAAGAAAACTAAGGGCAAATGATTCTAAAAATAAATCATGTTACAAGTGTGAACCATTGGGAAAGTGTACAAACAAGGAGAACACAAAGAAAACTAAGGGCAAATGATTCTAAAAATAAATCATGTTACAAGTGTGAAACATTGGGAAAGTGTACAAACAAGGAGAACACAAAGAAAACTAAGGGCAAATGATTCTAAAAATAAATCATGTTACAAGTGTGAAACATTGGGAAAGTGTAAGAACAAGGCGAACACAAAGAAAACTAAGTGCAATGATTCTAAAAAAAAAAAAAAAAAAAAAAACAAAAGATCACAAATTTGAAACATTAGGAAAGATTACGGACAAGGCGAACACAAAGAAAACTAAGTGCAATGATTCTGTTTTAAAAAAAATCACGTTACAAGTGTGAACCATTGGGAAAGTGTACGGACAAGGTGTACACAAAGAAAACTAAGTGCAATGATTCTAAAAAAAAAATCACAAATGTGAACCATTAGGAAAGCGTATGGACAAGGCGAACACAAAGAAAACTAAGTGCAATGATTCTTAAAAATAAAAAAATAAAAAAAGAAACAGATCACAAATTTGAAACATTAGGAAAGATTACGGACGCGCAATGATTCTTGGGGAAAAAAAAATCACGTTACAAGTGTGAACCACTGGGGAAAGCGTACAGGAATTAACAAATCTAAGCGTCCTTTCCGCATCAGCGATTCGTCCTCAGAATCCACGGTCCAGTGACGTTCTGTTCCCATTTTTCCTTAACTTTCTTATCGATCCAGCCGCCCGCCCGCTGAGCTCCTATTTGACCAGGTATTCTCGTTTGGCCTGACTCCGGCAATTAGTACCTTTCAGCCATTAATTTTTTTTTTCTTTCTTTCTTCTTTCTGTCTTGCCTCGCTTTCGCTTCCCTACACGTCATCAGACAGCTCGCGCTGACTGAAAGCGAGGCTGTGCTTGCTTGCTTCTGCGGATTGTTGTGTTAACCCTTTTACTCCCGCACCCTGTCCAGCGGAATCCTGCATTGTCAACCGTGCTAGCAAAGCAAAAACTTAACCCTTTGACTCCCTCACCCAATCCACCAGCTTCCTGCAGGAAGCTAGTGGATTGGGTGAGGGAGTCAAAGGGTTAAGTTTTAGCAGTTGTGGATAGGGTGCGGGAGTCAAAGGGTTAAGTCAAAGGGTGGTATCGTGTGAGAAGGCTCATTGGGCTGTATTGAAAGTCGTTGTAGATGTATTCTTTTGTCGACGTGCGGGTCGGTCGGTTCTATCGATTAGAGCGATGGGGGTTTGGTATCTCAAGTCCTCGCATACACTATGTGTGGTGGTAGGACTTTAAGCCTCAATAGAAGAAGGATAAGAATGTTATCTCGAGTTCAACCCCAGTCTGCAACATGAAAAAGTGACAAAGTGGTCTGCTCGCTGCCCATCTTAATGTTTCCGTCATTCTGGTGGCGTCTGTTTACTATTTCATAGCTTTTTCCTTCCCCCTTCCCTGTTTCAAGACCTTGCCAGCGCATCATAAGGTTTAGCGCAGGCTCAGGGAATCCGCCAGATAAATGCTAGTATATTTGAGTGGGGCGCTTATGGATTTGTCTGAGTGCGATGAATCGCTCTAGAACAACGTCCCAATTCCAACCTCTTTGTTGACTTTTCTTTTTCCTTTTTGTTGTTGTTGTTGTTTTTTGTTTGTTTGTTTGTTTGTTTCTGTAAGGGAAAGCCACTCTAAGGTG
>JAPXFY010000024.1:50473818-50478818 GCA_030674185.1 Monoplex corrugatus
GGAATCTGTAGCACCACGTAGACAACAACATCATCTTTTATTTATTCATGGCACTGGCTCTAGGAAAACAGCTAGGAGGCAACAGAGGGACGAACACGCACATACACCCACACATCCATACACTCACACATCCATACACTCACACATCCATACACTCACACATCCATACACTCACATAGACACACACACACATACATTCACACATCCATACACTCACACATCCATACACTCACACATCCATACACTCACATAGACACACACACATCACACACTCACACATCCATACACTCACACATCCATCAACACTCACACATCCATACACTCACACATCCATACACTCACACATCCATACACTCACACATCCATACACTCACACATCCATACACTCACACATCCATGCATGCTTAAGATATAGACACAGACACATGTACATACACACACCCACATATATGCAGGGACAAACACTCGCACACATATGCGTGTGTGCATGCATGCACGCACGTGCGCGCGCACACACACACACACACACACACACACACACAATCACACATATGGGCGCGCGCACACATACGCACACTCACTCACATACACACTCTCACTCTCGCTCGCTCTCTCTCTCTCGCTCTATCTCTTTCTCTGTCTCTCTTTCATTCAGTTATTTACATGCGCGCGCGCACACACAGACAGACACACACACACACACCACACACATACTCTCTCTTTTCTCTCTCTCTCTCTCTCACTGTCTCAAGTATTCATACATCTCCACACTCATACACTGTCTCTAAATTATTCAAAGACACACACACACACACACACACAAACACACACACACACACACACACACACACACACACACACACACACACACACACACACACACACACACACACACACACAACACACACACACACACACACACACACACACACACACACACACATTGTTGGTAAATGTTTGACTTAATACCTTAGTTTTCCATCTAATTCTTGTATTTTTGTTAAATAGTGACAGCTAAATGTTGTGTGAATAGCATTTATTTATGAATGATGATAATGAAAAAAAAACTGTTTTTTACATTTAAAAACTTCACAACAACAACAACAACAACAAAAGCAAAGAAAAAAAAACCGCTGTGAGCCAGTGGCTTGATCGGTGTGTGTGTGGGGGGGGGGGGGGGAATAGCTGGGGGGGGGGGGGGGGGGCAGAAAAAAAGTTTCCCGTTATTGCTATTGCTAGTGACGATGTTGTAAAGTGGTCGTTGCAAAATTCTGTCTGATGTCTCATGTTTATCTCCACTTGACTACTCATTTGTCAAAAGCGGAAAGAAGTGATGGCAAGATGGCTGCCGTGTGGTGTCGGGAACTGGGAGGTAGGGTGGTAATTGCTTGGCTGGTTGTGAGGTATTGTTGCCCTGGGTCCCCATACAGCACACTGGATGTTAACTTTGTTCAGTAATAATGATCATGATGGTGTTGTTGTTGATGATGATGATGATGATGATGATGATGATGATGATGATGATGATAAAAATATAGTAATGATACTACTTCTACCACTACTACTACTAATGATTTTACAGCGCCAAATCTTGATTCAAGAATCAAACCAAGCCGTGCACTCCCATCATTAACCAGTGCAATCACCAACAACAACCAAATCTCCAGGTACAAAGCACACGCAAACCAGGAGGGGGAAGGACAGGAGGTGAAATAGGGTATATGAACCCTCACACACACACACACACACACACACACACACACACACACACACACACACACACACACACACAGAGAGAGAGAGAGAGAAGACACACACACACACACACACCACACACACACAAAACACACACACACACACACTAGAAATTAATGTTGGTGGTGTTTGTTGCAGTGATCTCACTTTCCTGTTATATGACGTATGAGAATTGTTGCTTCGTCATAAGGTTTTTGGGGAGTGACACTTCGGATGTGTGAGAAGGTAGAATTGTTGCCTTATGACAAGGTTTTTGGGGAATGACACTTCAGATGTATGAGTAGGTAGAATTGTTGCCTTATGACAAGATTTTTGGGGAATGACACTTCGGATGTGTGAGAAGGTAGTTGCCATATCACAAGGTTTTTGGGGAATGACACTTCAGATGTATGAGTAGGTAGAATTGTTTCCTTATGACAAGGTTTTTGGGGAATGACACTTCAGATGTATGAGAAGGTAGAATTGCTGCCTCATCATAATTGGGGGGGGGGGGGGGGGAATGACACTTTCAGTGTATGAACAGGTAGAAATGTTGCCTCTTCATAAGGTTTCTTTGTGAAGTGACAATTGGATGTTTGAGAAGATAGAGAATTGTTGTCTGATCATAAGGTTTTTGGGAAGTGACACTTTGGATGTTTGAGAAGATAGAATTGTTGTCTGATCATAAGGTTTTTGGGAAGTGACACTTTGGATGTACGAGAAGGTAGAATTGTTGCCTCTTCGTAAGATCTTTGGGAAGTGACACTTTGGATGTATGAGAGGCTAGAAATGTTGCGTCATCATATAGTTTTGTAGGGGAGTGATACTTTATAATGGCTACCAGGCTAAACCTATCTCTCAGTAAAATGACTACTCGCGTAGCTTTCATCGGCGATCCGGCCGACTTCTTCAGCGCAACTGCTGGGTTGAGAACTGGCTTCAGTGCGCACCGCCGTGAGCGAACTCAGGGCAATGCGACTGAATGAGTGAGGAGTACACCGACGGCAGGTTGTGTCGGCCCCGGTCAGTCTCTGTCCAGTCAGCAGTCTGACGATGGCGGTGGTCAAGTGGGTAAACATTGGACTTTCAATCGGAAAGTCCAAGGTTCGATCCTGCTTGTTTGCTTCTTATCTGGTGGGTGAAGGGTGGAAATCCTTTTATTTTTTTTCCTGATCTCCCTGGTCAACATTCGTGTGCAGACCCGCTAAGTGTCTCAAACCACTCACCTTCGTGTGTATACGTATGCAGAGCATCACGTCATAATAATAATAATAATAAAACACATTTATATAGCGCTTTTCTCCCTCACATAGGTAAGACTCACTGCGCTTTACATTAATTAGTTCATACACACACATACACACACAAACACACACATACACAAAAGATACAAACAAAACAAACAAACAAACACACCACATCACGTTAAAGATTCTGTCAATCATGACAACGACTGGCTTACGGAAACATTGTAAAACACACAGCATGTACGCATTTCGAAGACGGAGTATGCAGACTGTGCAGCAGCGCAACACCTACACAGTGTGGGCACAACAAAGTACATTCACGTATCCGAGAAAAAATCGGTATACTTTTAAAAGAAGTGTCATCAGACTGGGCGCAGACCCCATTCGTCAAGCCCTGTGTCTGTCTTTGGCAAATCCTACAGAGACAGGTGCTCATTGAAAACTTCAACTGTGTAACTCAGACTGAATCGCCTGATGACTACTGTAGCGCTATAAAGGGCCTGTATCCTATCATTAAACTGGACAGTTTTACAAAGCAAGTGGATATGTAGTCTGAGAAACATAGCAACGCACTAGTTTGCAGAGAATTTGTGGTCAAGTGTGTAAGAGTACATGATCAGAATGACGTTTTATTAGTAATACCAAAGGAAATAAGAGGAAAGCAGGGAGAATTTTAAATATCAACTAAGTAACATAACTCTTGAGAGTCACGGAGTTATCTCCCATGTCGAAAGTTTGCGCTACCTATTTAGCTAGCATAGACACAGCCACAAAGCATAAAGTGGTAAGCTCAGAACAGTCTTTTAAAGCTAAAGTGGTAAGCTCAGACATTCTAAACATAAATGGTAACTCAAATCCTTAAGGAATGTTCTGAGCTTACCACTTTATGCTTTGTGGCTGCGTCTATGCTAGCTGAATGGGTAGCGCAAACTGTGTTGGGTTTGAGAAATTCTACATGGGAGATAACTCCGTGACTCTCGAGAGTTACGTTACTTAGTTTTATTAGTAATTGTAATTTTATGTAACTGGAAAGTCAGATACCAGAATCAAACAGCTGCATAGTTTATGGAAGGGAGGGTTTGTGTGGTACAGACAGAGTGGTGACTTACAGAAGAAAATTTGATTAACTGAAGATTATAGTATTAGTCCTTGAGAGAGAAGAGAGGGAGAGAGAGAGAGAGAGTAGAGAGAGAGAGAGAGAGAGGTGGTAGTGGCTGACGGATTCAGAGGAATGGTGACGGCCAGTACAGTTTGGCGCCAGTTGCGAGACGGACGCCGGTTGATGATTGATTTGGTTCAGTTTTTACGTCGGCACCCACCTAAGATGACACGGCCGACGGGGGGATAACCATCCCAGGGAAGTGGGGGAAGGGGGACCTATCTAATCCTATACTGACGCCACCAGAACAACAATGATGTTAAGACGGGACAGTGAGAAGGCCAGTTTTAATGTAGCGCACCCCAAAAGGACACCGAAATACTGTCAGTCTACTTCAGTGACTCCAACTGCGGATTTTTTCCCCGCGAGGTTTGTCTCCCAAAGCCTTTTTTCTTGGATGGTAATGGCGGCAAGGCAGCGGAGGTTTGGCATCAGAATTTACCTTACTCCTTCAAGAACCTCTTCCGAGACGTCCCTCCTGATGCAATTTTCTAGTTTTTGCAATAGATTTACAGGAAAGCTGGAGGGAAAGAGAGCACCAGGTAGACCAGGGTAAAAACATTGGACAGACTTGCAGAGTGACTGAAGACAGAGATGGTGGAAGATGTGCTTGCGGCAACAAGGGATAGAAACATATGGAGGGCCATGATCGCCAACGCCATGTGGCAAGGCACTTGAATAATGGTGATGACAATATATTTCACCTGATATGATTTTACGGCTTTTTTTTAAAACGCATTTCAGACTTGCGAAGTTAACGGTGAGCATGGTTTTTAATTGTCGTCTTTTATCTTCTTAAGTCGTTTTTTTTTTTTGACGTGGTGTTGGCCCTTGATATGGCTCTAATAATCGGCTGGGCT
>JAPXFY010000024.1:50483818-50526318 GCA_030674185.1 Monoplex corrugatus
GGAGCTGGTGATGAAGCTGATATAGAAATATCTTGAGTTGAAACTGGAGTATTTCTGGATATCAGCTGAGTGTGTGTGGTGTGTTTATGTGTGTGTTTTGTGTGTGTGTGTGTTTTTTTATGTGTGTGTTTTGTGTGTGTTTGTGTGTGTGTGTGTGTGTGTGTGTGTGTGTGTTGTGTGTGTGTGTGTGTGTGTGTGTGTGTGTGTGTGTGTTGTGTGTGTGTTTTGTGTCTGTGTGTATTTTGTGTGTTTGTGTATGTTGTGTGTGCATGTGTGTGTGTTGTGTGTGTGTGTGAATGTGTATGAATGAGTGTGCATGCGTGTGTGTGTTGTGTGTGTAATGTGTATGTGTGTGTGTGTGTGTGTGTGTTGTGTGTGTGTGTGTGTGTGTGTGTGTGTGTGTGTGTGTGTGTGTGTGTGTGTCGTTCCTTGATTTAACGTCTTTTCACTGTAAGTGATATTAGACGATTGTGTGTGTTGTGTGTTTGTGTGTGTGTGTGTGTGTGTGTGTGTGTGTGTGTGTGTGTGTGTGTGTGTGTGTGTGTGTGTGTGTGTGTGTGTTGTGTGTGTGTGTTGTCTGTGTAGCTCGATGTGTTCGAGAAAAAGAATTTATTTCATATCGACCGGGAGAATGTGTGTGTGTGTGTGTGTGTGTGTGTGTGTGTGTGTGTGTGTGTGTGTGTGTCTATGTGTGTGTGTCTATGTGTGTGTGTGTGTGTGTGTGTGTGTGTGTGTGTGTGTGTGTGTGTGTGTGTGTGTGTGCGTGTGTGTGTGTGTGTGTGTGCGTGATTTTTTTCGTTATTGTTTCATATGTACATTCGTGTAATTTATTTCTTAAATTACGAATTTATCTGTATCCCTTCACCTGCTACAGTTCAACAGATGTTTCTGTGATAATTAAATAAACCAGAAAGATGGATAGTGTGTCCTTGTGTAGTGTAGATATGTCCCCTCCACCACAAAAAATGTCTTCATTTTTTTTAGAACGGCATAGGGCGGATGGTGAACATAGATAGAACTAGATATGGCGAAACATTCTTGAAAACGAACATATGTGTCCTCCCACCACCAATTCAGTCTTGACTCGCAGTCAGTGGAACAGCCTAGGAGCTGAAAAGGTGACTGAGGGTCTGTCTGGGTGTTTTGAATTTTTCTCAAAATTGATTTCTGTAGACTATATAATCTGTCCCTTACAGAATTTTTTTTTGTTAAAAAAATATTATTAATCAATTTAAAATGGTATTTTAATGCACTGATCGCAGCAGAAAGAACGCAATTTCCTACCAAAAGTACTTATTTTTGTCTCTTATTATGAACCGTATAACCAGTAATATACTGATGGAAAGCTCTTGGTGCACCTTTCGGAAAATGACAGCTAAAATAAGAAACAAACTGGGTCAAAGTCACCAAATAAAGAAATTTAAGGAAAATGTGTAGGAGAGCACACAAAAACTTTAGAGGCCGTTTTCTCAAAATGGCCGTCATACAACTTAATGACTTTAAACATACATAACTTCTACATTTTTTTGAGTACAAGCTTTATTCAAGTATCAAAATAATCAGCAGAATGTACACTTTCCAGTGATATGTATATCTCAAAATGCCCAAAATGCGAGTTAAGACCGATTTCGTGCTGGCAGGTCACATATTTTTAACACGACTGACAGGCGAAAGGAAAGTTTGGGAACAGGGAATTTTACCAATGTCCAAAAAGGTTAATGAATCCGAACACACTTGTGAATGCCAAAGAAAGAACTGTGGAGATTATGATGAGCAGGTCAGCTCTGTGAGACAGTGGTCTGGTGGAAACAATTCAATAGGGTAGTATGATACATGTGGCTGTACTGCCCAAACATTGTATTATAGTTTATCTTGAGAATGTGAATGATAGTTCGTCTTAGTAAGCTGAGCTACGACCATTGTCTTTTAGCGTGATATCCAGAAATACTCTTGTTTCTACTCGAGAGGTTTCTGTGATCATTCAATAAACCAGAAAGGTGGGTAGTGTCCTTATACACGTAGATAGAAGGTCAGTAAAAATTTCTCCACTTCATCAGTCCCATTTTCTTCCCTGCCCTTAACATACAAATGCCAGGCTAGGCTTAGATCTTGACCAAGGCCCTGGAGAGCAAAATTACTGTCTGTTAAAGGAGTTGTTGAAACCCTTTGACTCCCGCGCCCTAGCCACCAACTGCAAAAGCTTTAACCCTTTATTCCCTCACCCTGTTCACCAGCTTCCTTCAGAAAATGTCATATGAATTTTGCTCGTCTTTTCCAAATCTTCTTCATTAATCTTTCTTCTTCTTCTTCTTCTTTTTATTCTTCTCCCTCTCCTCCTCCTTCTCCTCCTCCTTCTTCTTCTTCCTCTTCTCTTCGTCTTCTTCCTTTTCGTCTTCTTTCTTTTTGTTTGCCTTTTTCAGGACTGTCTCATTTTTTGTTTTTTGTTTTTGTTTGTTTTTTTTTTTCTTTCCTGTCCATGGAGCTCTTACCATTCAAGTCTACCGCGTAGCACAAAATGTTGATTCCCATCTTTATGCTGCGATCAGTTTGGTAGTGCCAGTGTTCCATGGGTCCCCTTCCCCTCCCCTTACCAAAACCATACCAGAGCGTAGTGTTTGTGGCGCAGGCTGAAGGAGTCTGGTATATATAACTGCTGGCAGATTTGGGCGGAGCACATATGGACTTGTCCTAGCGCGATGAATCCCTTCTTGGGCAACCTGCAAATCTCTGCATGAGCCGTACAGAAAGATCGATTGACGTCGGATGTATCGAGGTGGAGAGTCCGGTATGCCCGTGCGCACGCGCGCGCGCGCCAGCGCGCACACACACATACACATGCGCGCAGGCACACACACACATACACATGCACGCAAGCACACACATACATACATACACATGCGCGCACGCGCACACGCACACACACACAGGCATATGTACACACACGCATGCACACAAGCAATCTCTCCTCTTTACACACGCACACACACACACACATACACACACACATACACACACACAAACAAACAAACAAACACGCAGGCATATGTATACACACACGCACATGCACACAAACAGTCTCTCCTCTTCACTCACACATACACACAGACACACACACAGGCACACACACACAGACACACACACACACGCAGACACACGCAAACAAACACGCAGGCATATTTAGACACACACGCACATGCACACAAACAATCTCTCCTCTTCACACCACACACACACACCACACACACAGACACACACACACACACGGGCAGGCAATATGTTTACATATGCGCACACGCCGTGCACACAAGCAATTCTCCTCTTTACAACACGCACACACACACACACATACACACACACACACAAACAAACAAACAAACACGCAGGCATTGTATACACACACGCACATGCACACAAAACAGTCTCTCCTCTTCACACACACACACACACACCACACACACAGACACACAACACACACGCAGGCATATGTTTACAGATGCCACACGCACGTGCACACAAGCAATCTCTCCTCTTTACACACGCACACACACACACATCACACACACACAAAACAAACAAACAAACACGCAGGCATATGTATACACACACGCACATGCACACAAACAGTCTCTCCTCTTCACTCACATATACACACAGACACACATACAGGCACACACACACAGACACACACACACACGCAGACACACGCAAACAAACACGCAGGCATATTTAGACACACACGCACATGCACACAAACAATCTCTCCTCTTCACACACACACACACACACACACACAGACACACAGACACACACACACACACACGCAAGCATATGTTTACAGATGCGCACACGCACGTGCACACAAGCAATCTCTCCTCTTAACACACACACACACACACCACACCACACACACACACACACCACAACACACACACACACACACACACACACACACACACACACATATCCATGCACTCGAGCAATCTCCTCTCCCCTCCAGATGCACACACCACACGCACGCACGCACATAATTCAGTATCTGCAAATAGTGTTCTAGTTCAATTTTGCAAACGCGAAAAAAGCCGGAGGGCAGTTTTAGAGGGCTGCCCTTTCCTGGCGAGACACACACGAGTAGTTAATTATTCAGAGAATGGAGAATGTTGTGCAGAGTAAAGCATGGTGGGATTTCTCTCTCTGTCTTTCTGTCTCTGTCTCTCTCTGTGTCTCTGTCTGTATGTATGTATGTCTCTCTGTCCCTCTCTGACTCTGTCTCTCTCTGTCACACACACACTCTCTCTCTTTTTTACTTATATATATATATATCTGTTTCTGTCTCTCAGTGTGTGTGTTTTGTGTGTTTGTGTGTGTGTGTGTGTGTGTGTGTGTGTGTGTGTGTGTGTGTGAGTACGCGCGCGCGCCGGTGTCCGTTCGTTATTTCTATTATCGTCTATTCACATGATGTCCTTTTGGACGAAGGAAAAAAAGGAAATGCTTAGCTTTAGATGAATAAATAAGTAAGACAAAGCAAATAGGTAAGTAAATAAATAAATAAGGTAAAAAGAGCGTGTGAGGTGGATTATATTTTGAAAATCAAAAGAAATTATTTCTTGTACATAAGCAAGCAAGCAGAAAAGCAGTTCGAGTTTTAATAAAAGTTAGGCTTCTTCAGTTCGTGCAGGGTTTCTCTCTGTCTCTCTCATTCTCTGTCTGTCTGTCTGCTGTCTTCTGTACTGTCTCTCGTGTGTGTATGCCGCGCGCGCGCGCCTGCTCGTGTTGTGTGTTGGATTTATCGCAGTCAATATGACATTCCAACATCAAATTGAAAAATAAGCTTTCCATCAAAGTCTGTTGCTGTCTCAGCAAATCCGCCCACCTGTCTCTGTCTCTTTGTCTGTCTCTCCATCTGTCTGTCCGTCCATCATTCTCTCTCTCTCTATCCGTCTGTCTCGCTTTCTGTCTCTGTCACTCCTCTCTCTAACTCCCCCCCCCCCCCCCCCGTGTCTTTCTCTCTTTGTCACAGTCTGTTGCTCTCTTTATATCTGTCTCTGTCTCTCTTTCTGTCTTGTCTGATCTCTTTTTTCTGTCTCTCTTTCTCTTCTCTTTCTCTCGCCATCACCCCCCCATGCACACACGGGGGCAGAGCAACATTAGACAAGTGAGGAACCCAGTGCAGAAAAAAAATCAGAACCCATCGACCGATTTCTTTTTTTTAAATTTTTTTTTTTTTTTTGTAAAGGGGATTGCGTTATTTCATTTCATTGTATCTAAATTAAAGAAAAAATGCAACCTAAGTCACTGGTGTGAATCAGTTTGGAAACCGCAGGCAGTTTTGGAAGTGAAGACTGCGGTTAAGTAATTAATCATGCAAAGATTTATAAGGAATGATTTGAAGCGGTGTTATGAAGTGAGATGATGAATGGATGGATGGAAAATGTGTCGTGAAGAAATGAAGAGAAACTTACGTAGAAACTGCAGCACATACACACACGCCTGCGCGCGCACGCACGCACGCACGCTGCACGCACTCAACACAGACAGACAGAACACACACACACACACACACAACACACACACACAAACACATACACGCGCTCCCTTTGTCTAAAATCACTTTAGTGAATAGACATTAAATCAAAGACCACCACCACATCACACACAATCTCTCTCTGTCTCTGTCTCTCTCTTTGTGTGTGTGTCTCTCTCTCCTCCTCTCTCACTCATGCGCGCTTACTCTCTCACACGCGCACACAGAGATGGACACGCGTGCATGCATACACCACACACCCACCCACAACACCACACACACACACACACACAAAGCAACACATATCCACAAGCAAACACACACACACACAACACACACACACACACACACACACACACACACACACACACACACACACACATCGTACAACACACACACTCGTACACACACACTGACACACACACACAGATATGTACACAGACAAGAGAGAGACAGACATATACAGACACACACAGATACAAACACACACACACACACTCACACACACACAAAGACAAACACAGACCCACGGAGTATAACACACACACAACACACACACACACACTCCTCCTCCAAACTCTCTCTCTCTCTCTCAAAGCCTACATATACCAATCGGGCACACCACCACCACTACCACCGAAACGCACTCAGTCACGCTCGCTCAGCAAGATGGAGGCCAATATGAAGAAAAAGGGAAGAAAAACAGTTATAATGATGAAAAAAAAAGTGCCCAGTAAAGTGGTTTTCTTGCTGCCACAGCATATTCTGGCCTTCCTCTCTTCCACACTGGCATAACAATATTGGACAGGTGAAAAATGCAGGTGAGAAAAATCAATCGACAACAATCGACCCACAGGACTGACTCTTTCTCTCTCTCTTTGTCTCTCTTTCTCTGTCTTTCTGTCTCTGTGGTGTCTGTCTCTGTCTCTCTGTCTGTCATCTGTCTCTCTTTTTTTTCTCTCTCTCTCTTCTCCTCTCTCTGTATCTCTTCTCTGTTTCTCTTTTTTTCTCTTTCTCTCTCCTCTCTCCTCTCTCTTCTTGTGTCTCCTCTGTTTCTTCTCTTTTTCTTTCTTTCTCTCTCTCTCTGTCTCTGTTCTCTCTCTGTATACTAATTTATGTAATAAAGTGGTCTGAGGTTTGAACACACCATCTCTCTCTCTCCCCCTCCTCCCTCTCTCTCTGTAATGCTGCTTCCCTTGAGCAGTGAAGTGTTCTGAAGTCTGAACGCTCTCTCTGTCTGTCCTGTCTGTGTCTCTCTGTTCTGTCTCTGTTTCTCTCTTTACTAATTTTTGTAATAAAGTGGTCTGAGATAGACCAAACACCACACAGCCTCTTGCGCTCCCTCCTTACTACATTCTACGTCCTCTTTCGCTTGTCTCTTTCCTCTGCTCTTACCTCTGTCTCTCTCCCTCCTTACCTCTCTCTCTCTCCCTCCTTACCTCTCTCCCTCCCTCCTTACCTCTCTCTCCCTCCCTCCTTACCTCTGTCTCTCTCCCTCCTTACCTCTGTCTCTCTCCCTCCTTACCTCTGTCTCTCTCCCTCCTTACCTCTGTCTCTCTCCCTCCTTACCTCTGTCTCTCTCCCTCCTTACCTCTGTCTCTCTCCCTCCTTACCTCTGTCTCTCTCCCTCCTTACCTCTGTCTCTCTCCCTCCTTACCTCTGTCTCTCTCCCTCCTTACCTCTGTCTCTCTCCCTCCTTACCTCTGTCTCTCTCCCTCCTTACCTCTCTCTCTCCCTCCTTACCTCTGTCTCTCTCCCTCCTTACCTCTGTCTCTCTCCCTCCTTACCTCTGTCTCTCTCCCTCCTTACCTCTGTCTCTCTCCCTCCTTACCTCTGTCTCTCTCCCTCCTTACCTCTGTCTCTCTCCCTCCTTACCTCTGTCTCTCTCCCTCCTTACCTCTGTCTCTCTCCCTCCTTACCTCTCTCTCTCTCCCTCCTTACCTCTCTCTCTCTCCCTCCTTACCTCTCTCTCTCTCCCTCCTTACCTCTCTCTCTCTCCCTCCTTACCTCTCTCTCTCTCCCTCCTTACCTCTGTCTCTCTCCCTCCTTACCTCTCTCTCTCTCCCTCCTTACCTCTCTCTCTCCCTCCTTACCTCTCTCTCCTTACCTCTCTCTCTCCCTCCTTACCTCTGTCTCTCTCCCTCCTTACCTCTGTCTCTCTCCCTCCTTACCTCTCTCTCTCTCCCTCCTTACCTCTGTCTCTCTCCCTCCTTACCTCTGTCTCTCTCCCTCCTTACCTCTCTCTCTCCCCCTCCTTACCTCTCTCTCTCCCTCCTTACCTCTCTCTCTCTCCCTCCTTACCTCTCTCTCTCTCTCCCTCCTTACCTCTCTCTCTCTCTCCCTCCTTACCTCTGTCTCTCCCCCTCCTTACCTCTGTCTCTCTCCCTCCTTACCTCTCTCTCTCTCCCTCCTTACCTCTCTCTCTCTCCCTCCTTACCTCTCTCTCTCCCTCCTTACCTCTCTCTCTCTCCCTCCTTACCTCTCTCTCTCTCCCTCCTTACCTCTCTCTCTCTCCCTCCTTACCTCTCTCTCCCTCCTTACCTCTCTCTCTCTCCCTCCTTACTCTCTCTCTCTCTCCCTCCTTACCTCTGTCTCTCTCCCGCCTTACCTCTCTCTCTCCCTCCTTACCTCTGTCTCTCTCCCTCCTTACCTCTGTCTCTGTAATGCTGCTTCCCATGAATAATATAGTGTTCTGAAGTCTGATCTGTCTCTGTCTCTCTCTCTGTCTGTCTCTGTCTGTCTGTCTCTCTCTCTCTCTTTCTCTCTCTCATTCTCTGCCTCTCTGGCGTCTCTGTCTCTGTCTCTCTGTGTGTCTGTCTCTCTCTCTGTCTCTGGATGAGGAACCCCAAACACACACACACACAGGCGCACGTTGAAAAGCGACTCACCAATAGCCTACTACATTTTAGCGGTGGTAGGTTTCGCTGTGTTGTGAAAATATTCGCTCAATGAAAGCTCATTTTACTGGATTTTGTTCTTTTTGGTGAGCACCAAGCGTGTGGAAGCTGAAAATGTTTTGGCTTTAAGGTGTATGCTTCAAACGTTTTATCTAAAACGTGCGTCCCAGTTTTGAGTGAACAATTTTGTTTAACGAGAAAGAGATTACGATCCAAACGTTTCATTTCGAGTTCGGTTCGTCCTGATGTGGGATTGATGTTTTCGTGAAGAGAAAATTTTGCTGTAAGTTTTTTTGTTTTTTGTGTTTTTGATTTTTTTCATGTTTTTTGTGTGTAGTGTAGCGGTTTCAAATATCAATTTGGGATTTTTTTACAAATAGAGTCCATACTCTGGATTTTGTTTCGAATACAATAGTTTCGAATGTATGTTTGGGGTGTCTATGAAAATTGGTTCATCCAGAGGATTTTGTCCTAAATGCAGCAGATACAAATCTTAATTTGGTAGTTCTGTTTAAAAAAGGAGGCAGTTCTATACAATACATTTTCTCAACTAGTATGGAGAATTTCAAAATATATCGTCCATCATCTTAATGAAGATAATTGGGAAAAGATAAACAACATTCATAGGACATTTTATGAGGCAAGAGAAATTAGAGCACCTAGTCACAACAGAAAAACTGGAGGGAAAGAGATCCCAAGATAGACCACAGGGAGAAAATACTGGGCGGACATGCGCAGTGGATGAAGACAGACAAGGTGAGAGAAGTATTTGCAGCGACAAAGGATAGAGTTGTATGGAGGGCCATGATCGCGGCAGGGCACATGATGATGATCGTCCATTCCAAAGTGAAACTGGAGGACTCGTCCTAAGTGTCTCGACATCAGTGACTGGGGTTTTATTTCACAAGTGTTGACCAAAAGAATAAAAAAGATTTTGTCTCCAAGGGGGGGGGGGGGGTTCTTTTCAGTTGCCAACACGCACGGCAGTTGATGAGCGGCTGGCCATCATCATCATCAACCCTGGCACTGTGTGTGTGTCGTTTATCAATGATTCAGGAATGCCAGCACAGAAAAGTGAGGGGAGCAGCGATTTTATGTCCTCCGGGCTTGTCCCCAGCTCTGCCCGCAGGATCAAAGACAGAAGCCTTGCTTTAGCCTGTGGCTTGATTGCGGCAGTATTTTTTTTTCTTTTTTTTTTCTTCTTTTTTTCTTTTTGAAATGAATTTACAGCCTTTTGCCCTACTCTCATTCTCCATTCCGTTTCAAATATTTATTTCGTTTTGTGCGCTTGAGGGGAGAAGAGCCTTAGGCAGGAGGCGCGTTGGCCGCGCGCAGTGTCGTAAAAGCCGAGGTCCGCCAACGGGATGGCGATTGCACCTATTTGGACCCCGGGGCTGTGCGTGTTTCGCGCCCGTAAATTATGTTAGCTGGCTCGATTGTTCACGTCCATCCCGTTCTCTCTTCTACTGTCTCTGTCTGTCTGTCTCTGTTCCTCTGTCTGTCTGTCTGTTTGTCTCTGTCTCTCTCTCCATCTGTCTGTCTGTCTGTCTCTCTCTCTCCCGTTCTCTTTCTCTCTCTGTCTGCATGTTTTCTTCTCTCTATCTACTCTATCTCTTTTTACTTCTCTCTCTCTCAATCTCTCTCTCTTTCTCTCAATCTCTCTATTTGCTGTCTGTCTGTGTCTCTCTGTTGTTTCTGTCTCTCTCCCCCTTTCTGTTTCTCTGTCTGTCTGTCTCTCTTTTCTCTTCTCTTCCCTGTTCTCTCTCTCTCTCTCTCTCTCTCTCTCTCTCTCTCCTCTCTCTCTCTCATATTCTCCCTGTCGTTCTCATTCTCTGTCTGTCTTTTTGTCTCTCTCGCTCTGGCTTCTCTGTCTGCCTGTCTGTCTGTCTCTCTCTCTTGTTTTTCTCTCTTTCTGTTTCTCTCGCTCTGGCTTCTCTGTCTGCCTGTCTGTCTGTCTCTCTCTCTTGTTTCTCTCTCTTTCTGTTTCTCTCGCTCTGGCTTCTCTGTCTGCCTGTCTGTCTGTCTCTCTCTCTTGTTTCTCTCTCTTTCTGTTTCTCTCGCTCTGGCTTCTCTGTCTGTCTGTCTCTTGTCTTCCCCTTTCTCTCTGTCTTCTCTTTTCTTCTCTCTCCGCCTCCCTCTCTCTCTCTCCTATTTCTCTTCCCTCACTCCCTCCCTCCCTTTCTGTCTTCATCTTCACCTCACCTTCCGTTCCCCTCCTACGTTGTTGTTTTACTCCGATCTCCTTTAGATAACCAAACAACCACACAACTAAACAAACAAATAAACAGAGCACAGGAATTCGTAATCGCCTTATAATCAAATTTTAGGGAAAAAAAACCCGAAAACAAAAACAAAAACCCGAAATGTTCTGGGAGAAAAGGAACGCAAAGCTAAAATCATTGCAGCGGAAGAAGCTGGCATTATCTGTGGTGGAATGCTTTGTCTTGGTATCTCTTTCCGCTTCTTTGATTCGAATTATTCCTCCCCCCCCCCCTCCCCCTCTCCCCACATTATTTGTATCCTGGAAATTTTGGAGATCGATTGGTCGATCAGTGCGTCACGAACGGGTTCATAGTGTTATGATAACAAATGTCAGTGGATGTAGAAGATTTATTAATCCATTGGATTCCTGCACCCTATCCACCAAATGCAAAAACGAGAACTTATTTGTATACTTAATTTTCTTTTCCTTTTTTTACATGTTGAAGTATTGTCTTTTGAAATGGTTTTAGCCTTGAAATGGCTGTACGCAGTCGGCTGGGCTTTATACAAAAATAACATTAACAATAACAATAGCTGCAGAAATTTAATCCTTTGATTTTGTCACCCTGTCCACCAACTTCCTGCAGGAACTGGATGGGTCGGAGAAAGGTTAAGTTTGCTTGCAGTGTGGAAATGCAGGATGTGGTGACAGGGGAGAAACAAGGGTAATGTTTTTGTTTTGCTAGCATGTTGACAATGCAGGATGCTGGTGGACAGTGAATTAAGGTAATGTTTGCTTTGCTAGCTTGGTTACAATGCAGGATGTGGAGTCAGAGGGTAAGTTTTTGTTTTGCTAGCATGGTTGACAGTGCAATGCTGATGGACAGGATACGGAAGTTCAAAGGATAATGTTTTTGCTTTGCTAACGCGGTTGACAATGCAGGATTGGGACAGTGCGGGAGTTGAAGGTTTACTAAATTTAAAGGTGAAGTGACAGTTACGATGGCGGACTACCATGGTAAAGAAGTTTTTGTTGAATAGTCTACGTCGATTATCTCCAGTTTTGTCTGGTATTGTGAGTCGGGTGACATCAGGGTAGTTTGGAATAATATAATAAAATTTGAAGCGAGTGGTGAATTAGATGTGTATGATCAATCACCGTCTTCGTCGTCGTCAAGTCGTCTCACATCATATCATATTCTTCTTCTTATATTATTCTATCATTTATTTTATGCTTTGTATTGATCATCATTATTATTGATATATATACATTATTTATTATATATAATTATATATATTATGGATGATATATATTATATTATATTATATATATTATATCTTTTATATATTATCATTATATTATATATATTAGTTGTTGTCGTCGTCGTCGTCATATCATCATCATCATCGTATTCTTCGTCTTATTATTATCTTATTATTATATCATTATTATCATCATTATTATTATTATTATCGTCATTATCGATGAATGTGTGACCCCTGCGTAACCTGCGTAGCACCATCTCTTTTCTACTGTTCCAACTAAAAAAAAGTGGGAGAATTTGCTTAAAGTCAGGGCATACTTGGAAAAGTGTGTTGGTCCAGTCCTGTCAGAGATTTTTCACGAAAGTTTTGCTTCATGTTTCAGATCTGTATGCGGAATGCAGGATTTAGACATTTATTCCATTGTGGCATTCTCGGCAAGGCAGTGAGTCTTTGCATTGCCTTGAATACCACCGTGGCCAGGAAGCCAGGCGAGAACTGTGTTGTAACTGTCTATCAGTTTTAAGAGAGGAAAAAAGTTCAGAGAATTTCAGAAGCTCTGGGTGGATAATCTCTTTGCGTCAGTATCTGTCAACACTATTTTTGTCTATATTGTTGTTGTTGGTATTGAGTGAGTGAGTGAGTGAGTGGGGGTGTGTGTGTTGTGTGTGTGCGCGTGCGTGCGTGTGTGTGTGTGTGTGCACGCGTGTGTGTGTGTGTGTTTGTGTGTGTTCCTCTCTCTCTCTCTTTTCTCTTGTCTCTTATCTCTCTCTGTCTTCTCTCTCTTCTGTATCTCTCTCGTTCTCTTTCTGTTTTGTCTCTCTCTCTTTTTTGTTTTGCTTTCTTCTGAAGGATATTCAGTAACTAGACATGGGTTTAGTTTGCGATGCAGGCATTTTCCTTCCAATCATCCATAAGTTTGCGTAATAGTAACCTTGACCATTTTGCATTTCTGTTGTACGTATATTGTATTTCCTAAAACTACTTTTGACACACACCTAAGAAACCCTTGCTCATACATGCTCTCTTCTGTGTGTCTCTTTCTCTTTCTCGTTCTCTCTCTCTCTCTGGTTCTCTCTCTGTGTCTCTGTCTCTGTCTGTCTCTCTCTCTCTGTGTCTCTTTCTCTCTCTCTCTTCTCTCTCTCTGTCTCTGTCTGTCTGTCTGTCTCTCTCTCTGTCGCTCTCTGTTTTTGTCAGAGTAGGCCAGAAGTTCTTATTTATGTCCATTTAAAGTTTTCAATGCATTGGCGATTCAGATTTAGCCCGGATCATTAGCCACGTTTTGGCAAGCTCATTTCACAATCTGCTGAACTATGCTGACACGAGTTCTGTTTGTCTGTCTGTCTGTCTCTCTCTCTCTTTCTCGCTCTTTATCTGTCTCTCTCCTCTCTCTTTCTTTCTCCCCCTTCTCTCTCCCCCTCCCTCTCTCTCCGTCTCCTTACATTCTCCCTTCTCCCTCCTCTGTCCCCTCTCTCTCTATCTCCACCTCTATTCCACACACAAACACACTTACATACATTGCCTTCCTCCATTTAACCAGAAGGTACAGAGGTGTGGAATGAAGAACAAAGGAAAGAGAAAAAGAAAACAGAAACACGGAAAGAAAGGCTCACAGAAAACAAAAGAACCGGAAAAAAAGACGATCCGTTCCACCGTTCCGGACAATCTGTATCAGAGCTTGCTGGCATTGTTATACAAGAAGCCCATCTTTCCCTCCCCAAACCCCTACCATTTTCAGCTCTGCTCTGTTCCTCTCTCCTCTGTTTATTTCTCTCTCTCTCTCTTTCTCCCTCTCTGTCTCTTTTCTTCTCTCCTGCTCTCGTTCTTCCTCCCTTTCTTCTGTCTTTCCCTCTTCTTCTGTCTTGTCCTCTCTTCTCTCCCTCCTCTCCGTCTCTTCCCTTTCTTCTGTCATTCTCTCTCTCCTTGTCTGTATCTGTCTGTCTCCTCCCTCCCTCCCTCTCGCTGTCTTCCCTCTATCTGTCTCTGTCATGTCTCTATCTCTGTCACTCTTCTGTATGTCTGTCTGTCTCCCTCCCCCCACTCCTCTCGTCGCATGTCTTTCCCTCTATCTGTCTCTCTCTGTCTGTCTTATCTTGTCACTCTGTCTTATGTCTCTTTCTGTCTCCCTCCCACTCTCTCTTCTTTCTCTTCTCTCTCTCTGTCTTGTCTTATCTTTGTCACTCTGTCTCTCTTTGTCTTTCTGTCTCTGTCCCTCTCTCTTTTCTTTCTTTCCTTCCATCTCTCTCTGTCTTGTCTCTACTCTCTGTCTCTTTCTCTGTCTTGTCCTCTCTCTTTCTCCTCTCTTCTTGTCTTATCTTTGTCCTCTGTCTGTCTTTGTCTCTGTCCTGTCCCTCTCTTTTTTTCTTTGTTTCTCCTTCCATCTCTCTCTGTCTTGTCTCTATCTTTGTCACTCTGTCTGTCTTTGTCTCTGTCTCTGTGTCCCTCTCTCTTTTTCTTTGTTTCTCCTTCCATCTCTCTCTGTCTTGTCTCTATCTTGTCACTCTGTCTGTCTTTGTCTCTGTGTCCCTCTCTCTTTTTCTTTGTTTCTCCTTCCATCTCTCTCTGTCTTGTCTCTATCTTTGTCACTCTGTCTCTCTTTGTCTCTGTCTCTGTGTCCCTCTCTCTTTTTCTTTGTTTCTCCTTCCATCTCTCTCTGTCTTGTCTCTATCTTTGTCACTCTGTCTCTCTTTGTCTCTGTCTCTGTGTCCCTCTCTCTTTTTCTTTGTTTCTCCTTCCATCTCTCTCTGTCTTGTCTCTATCTTTGTCACTCTGTCTGTCTTTGTCTCTGTCTCTCTCTCTGTGTCGCTCTCTCTTTTTCTTTCTTTCTCCTTCCATCTCTCTCTGTCTTGTCTCTATCTTTGTCACTCTGTCTCTCTTTGTCTCTGTCTCTCTCTCTGTGTCCCTCTCTCTTTTTCTTTCTTTCTCCTTCCATCTCTCTCTGTCTTGTCTCTATCTTTGTCATTCTGTCTGTCTGTCTGTCTGTCTTTCTCTCTCTCTCGTTTGCTCCTTTGTTTGGTTTTGGTTTCTATCCATAACACCCTCATCCTCACTCACTCATTCACCATTCATCGTCCATTGCAGACGTTCCTTGCATCTCCCAGGAGCTAAACTCCCCACGCAGTGAACTAAAAGAGTAGGAAACAAGCCCACTGATAACGTCAACACGATAGTTTTCAAAACGCATGTTTGTATAAGTGGCGAGAACTCCCCTGCTACTCCCGGTCACCACCACCCTTACCCCCCCCCCAGTCATCCCCCACCCTCACCACCACCCACAGAAATGTGGACATGGCATTCCCGATCCGCCCGTTAAGAAAACAGTCGTGGGTTTTGCGCCATTGTGAACACACACACACACATAGAGGAGGAATATAAAAAAAAAAATTTTTTTTAAATCCCCGGGTGGGGAAAAACATCCAAACCTCACCGGAAGTGGCGATGATGAGGATTTTGGGGTTTTGGAGGGAAACTATGTATTGCGTAGCGAGCCCGTCGTTATTAATCTTGCAGCTGTCAATCCGAGCACAATATCACCCGTTGAGTTTGATATGCTTTTTTTTTTTTTTTTTTAAAACTCGGAGAGTCAAACTAAGATGGTAAAGCCATGACATGATATTTCTTCCTTCTTTACAGTTAAAACCGGTTGTATTTCTGATGATGCCTTTGGACTGGAGCCATTTGTGTGTGTGTATATGTGTGTGTTATGTGTGTGTGTGTATGTGTGTGTGTGTGTGTGTGTGTGTGAGTGAGTGATATACATGCATACATACATACATACATATCTATCTGTATATATATATATATATACACACACATATATATACATATACATAATTATATATACCTATACATACATATATATTTGTATGTATATATACATATGTATACAGAGAGAGAGAGTCTATAAGTTGTGATTTGGATTTGAAAAGCAGAGGCAGACCAAGGAAGTAATCTTTCATTTTAATCTGGATATAAACAGTAGAGGAGCTAGCCCTGATGTAGAATTCAAGCCTCTGACTGGAGCCATTTGGAAATAGAAAATGATCTATATCCATTGCTTTGCTTTGGATTTAAACAGCAAAGGATATGGTTGTAGTGGTGGGGTCGGTTGGATCTTCAGCAAAATGAACTAAAACAGAAGAGGCAGACTAAGGAAGACCCAGATCAACTATGTGAAGGAGACTTTAAGCTGCAAAGGGGCATTCTCCTCTTCAAGCCTTCCAGCTCTTTCTCACTGCAACACCCATAATGGTGCAGACATACAGATAAAAGAAAGAAGAAGAAGAAGAAGAAGAAAAGAAGAAGAAGAAGAAGAAGAAGAAGAAGAACAAGAGAAGAAAGAAGAAGAAGAAGAAGAAGAAAAGAAAGAAAGAAGAAAGAAGAAAGAAAAAGAAGAAGAAGAAAAAAAGAAAGAAGAAGAGAAAGAGAACGTGAATATTGTTGTAAAAAGAACAATACGCCCGGATTGCAAGAAAGACTGATGGAAGTAAAACAGAAGAAGGAGGAGGAGGAGAAAAGTGGAGGAGCAGGAATAGGAAGAAGAAAGAAAGAAAGAACGAAAGAAAGAAAGAAAAGTACAAGAAGTAGGAAAAAAAAAAAACATTTTCAAAATTTTGGAAAGTTTTGTGTACAGTTATTTGTCACTGTCGTTTTTGATTCTATATTGCCTGAGACGAATTAAAGCATTCACACGCTTTACACGTTATATAGTTCTTGCCCTCCTATCGAAAGGTCTTATATGTATGGTGACATTCTTATATTTTCAATAACAAAAAACAAAAACATAAAAAAAAAAACCAAACTCTTCAAAGCAAATGATGCATTCGGTTTGAAAAGTTTCCGCTATTAACGTACTGATACACTTGTTGGTGCACATGGCTGACGTTGTTTGTCCATCTAGAATATTTCTACGTTTTCTGTGAAAAGGAGAAGGGGAAGGTGGTGGAAAGGCAACTACTTTGGATGTCACAGAGGAAATCAGTCACTAGCCACCAGACTAAAAAGAAAACTGCTAGAAAATCAGTCACTAGCCACTAGACTAAAAAGAAAACTGCTAGAAAATCAGTCACTAGCCACCAGACTAAAAAGAAAACTGCTAGAAAATCAGTCACTAGCCACCAGACTAAAAAGAAAACTGCTAGAAAATCAGTCACTAGCCACCAGACTAAAAAGAAAACTGCTAGAAAATCAGTCACTAACCACCAGACTAAAAAGAAAACTGCTAGAAAATCAGTCACTAGCCACCAGACTAAAAAGAAAACTGCTAGAAAATCAGTCACTAGCCACCAGACTAAAAAGAAAACCGCTAGAAATCAGTCACTAGCCACCAGACTAAAAAGAAAACTGCTAGAAAATCAGTCACTAACCACCAGACTAAAAAGAAAACTGCTAGAAAATCAGTCACTAGCCACCAGACTAAAAAGAAAACGCTAGAAAATCAGTCACTAGCCACCAGACTAAAAAGAAAACCGCTAGAAAATCAGTCACTAGCCACCAGACTAAAACGAAAACCGCTAGAAAGTCAGTCACTAACCACCAGACTAAAAAGAAAACCGCTAGAAAATCAGTCACTAACCACCAGACTAAAAAGAAAACCGCTAGAAAATCAGTCACTAACCACCAGACTAAAAAGAAAACCGCTAGAAAATCAGTCACTAACCACCAGACTAAAAAGAAAACCGCTAGAAACACTGAGATTGTAACTGTTTTTTCTCCAGTAACATATTTACACTTTTGTAGAGGCGCCGCTGGTCCATCTGGAACATTGCTACGTTTTCTAAGAAAATGGGGAAATATGGAGATAGGGACATCATCATCATCATCATCATCATCATCAGGTGCCGCGTTGGCGACCATGGACTTCCAACCATCTCTATCTCTCGTTGCCCCTAGCATATCCCCCACCCTCCTCATCCCCAGCCACTCTGCAAGTCCGTCCAGCATTCTCTCCCTGGGTCTACCTGGTGCTCTCTTTCCCTCCAGCTTTCCCGTTGTGACAGGTGCTCCAAATCCCCCTTCCTCATAAAATGGCCTATAAATGTTGCTTGTCTTTTCCTAATCTTCCTTATGAGTGATCTACTTGTGTCTGCCTCCATCAAGACTGTCTCGTTTGTTTTCTTTGCTGTCCATGGAACTCTCAACATTCTTCTGAGAAACCACATCTCGGCTGCCTCAGTCTTGCTCTGGCTTTGCTTGCTGACTGTCCACGCCTCGCATCCGTACAACAGTATTGGTTCTATATAACATTCAAGGACTCTCTTTCTGATGTTAATTGATAGGCATTTGTTGGTAAGAATGCTTGTCATCTTCTTGAAACGGGAGTTAACCCTGAAAAAAAAACCGATGGAAGGCAAGGGGAAACCACCATCGTAGTTTTCCCCAGGAAAAACCATGGACAAAAGAAAGGGGAGATAGGGACAGAACAGCTAATTACTTTAGATGTTAGTGAGAAAATCAGTCACTCACAGCGAGACTAAAAAAGAAAACGGCTAGAGACCCTGAGATTGAAACAGACGCTGCTGGTCCATCTAGAACATTTCTACGTTTGTGGTGGGAGGGATGGGGGGGGGGGGGAGGGGGAGGGTGCGGACAAGAAAATTACTTCGGATGTTACAGAGGAAATAAGTCACTGGTAACCACACTAAAAGAAAAACTGCTAGAAACGCTGAAACTGAAACTTTTCTCCAGTACTATATTGACACTTTCATTAGGACACATGGACAGACGTACTGGTGGTCCATCTTCAACGTTTCTACGTTTTCGGGGAAAGGGTGGGGGGGGGGGGGGGGGGGGGAGTGGAAAAACAAATTACTTTGGATGTTATAGATGTTACAGGAAATTAGTCAGTGGCAGCCAGACTTAAACTGTTCCTCAGTAATGATCCTAACTGACTGTACTATTAGGACACATGAACAGACTGTGCTGGTCCACCTACAAGAACATTCCTACGTTTTCTGTGAAAAGGGGAGAAGGGGGAGATAGAAATAGAACAGCTAATTACTGTGGATGTTAGTGAGAAAATCACTCACTCGCAGCCAAACTAAAAAGAAAACCGGTAGAAACCCAGAGATTGAAACTTTTTCTCCAGTACACACGTACTGTATTGACATTTTCATTAGGGCACATGGACTGACGCTGCTGGCTATCTAGAACATTTTTACGTGTTCGAGGTAGGTGGGGGATGGTGGAGAAACAAATTACTTTGGATGTTACAGAGGAAATTAGTCACTGGCAACCCGATTAAAAAGAAAACCACTGAGAAACCCAGGAGATTGAAACTTTTTCCTGGTAACAGACTGAGACTGCTGTTAGGACACACGAACAGACGATGCTGGCCCATCTACAACATTCTTACATTTTCTGTGAAAAGGACGAGGGAGGATTGGAACAACAGCTAATCACTTTGGATGTTACAGAGAAAATCAGTCAATCTCAACCTGACTTAGAAGAGTAACTGCTTCGAAACGCTGAGATTGAAACTTTTCTCTGGTAACATACTAACACTGCTCTGTGGACACATGAACAGATGCTGCTGGTCCGTCTGGAACATTCCTATGTTTTCTGTGTAAAGGAGAAAAGGGGGATATAGGAAGAGAACAGCTAATCACTCTGTGGGTGTTAAAAAGAAAATCAGTCATTCGAAGCCAAACTAAAAAGAAAACCGCCAGAAATCCTGAAATTGAAACTTTTTCTCTAGCACACACGTACTATATTGACATTTTCATTAGGACATATGGACAGACGCTGCTTGTCCATCTAGAACATTTCTACGTTTTCAGGAGGGGGGGGGGGGGCAGGGGCGGAAAAGCAAATTACTTTGGATGTTACAGAGGAAATTAGTCACTGGGAAGCAGACTAAAAATAAAACTGTTCCGAAACCCAGAGATTGAAAATTTCCCCTAGAAACATATTGTGCTCTTTTTTCCCTCTTAGGACACATCAACAGATGCCGCTGGTCCATCTGGAACATTCCTGTTTTTCCGCGAAAAGGAGGAGGGGGAGGGTGTAGGGTAGGGAAACAGAAAAGCTACTTACTGTGGGTGTTACAGAGGAAATAAGTCACTCACAACCAGACTAAAAGAAAAACGCAGCAAAACCCAAACACCCTGAAATCGAAACTCTCTCCTCCCTCACCCCAAGTAACAAGCTGTTTTACGAGACAAGAGAAATTTGAGCACCTAGTCGCAACAGAAAGCTAGATGGAAAAAGAGCACCAGGTAGACCCCGGGAGAAGATATGACACAATTTTGAAAGTGGATGGGAACAGAAATGGTAGGGGAGGTACTTGGAGCGACATAAAATAGATTTGTATGGAGGGCCATGATCCTCAACGCCATGCGGCAAGGTACATGATTGATGATGATGATGATGATGATGATGATGATGATGATGATGTGGTGGTGGTGGTAGTGATGTGATGAACAAACTGACACTGCTAATAGAACAAGTGACCAGACGCCGCTGGTCCATCTAGAACATTCCTATGTTTTCTGTAAAAAGGACAAGGTGGACGAAGAGGGTGGGAGGTAACAGAAACCTAATTATTGTGGATGTTACAGAGGAACTCAGTCACTCGCACAGTCAGACTCAAAGAAAAAGCACAGCAAAACACTGAAATTGAAACTCCCACTCCTCCTCCAATAACTCTCTTATGAAACAAGAGAAATTAGAGCGCCTAGTCACAAGAGGAAAGCTAGAGGGGAAAAAAGCACCAGGTAGCTCGAGGGAGAAGATATTAGGCAATTTTGCAGTGTGGATGGGGATAGAAAGAGTAGGAGACACACTTACATCGACAAGAGATAAGATTTGTATGGAGGATCATTGATCGCCAACGCCTTGCAGCAAGGCACGTGATGATGACGACGATGATGATGATGGTTGTAGTGGTGGTGGTGGTGGAGGAGGAGCAAGACGATGACGACGACGACGACAACGATGATTGAAGATGATGAACAAACTGACGCACATGAACAGACTCCGCCGGTCCATCTAGAACATTCCTACGATTTCTGCGAAAATGAGACGAAGTGGGTTGGGGGAGGGGTGTGTGTGAGGGTGTTTTTTTTTTTGGGGGGGAGGGGGAAGGGTAACAGGAAAGCTAATTACTGTGGATGTTACAGAGAGGGGGGGGGGGAGGACTCAAGTCACTCGCACCGCCAGACCAAAAAACAAAACAAAACAAAACGAAACAAAAATGGAAAACCCGCTGCAAACCTCAGAGTTGTTTTATTTGCACGGAAATGACATGTCACGGACAGGTAACGTCAACAACACACACGGTCTCCATGAAACATTAGCAACACGAGACGCCTCGCTACGTGATCCCAGATTTCCGCTTTGTTTTCAAAATTAAAAGCGGGTTTGGCATGCAGGCTACCTTAGTTTTAGGGTAAACAGAATAAGAGATGGTGTTTCATGTTTCAAGGATGTTTTCGTCTTTTTTCTTTTTTTTTTTTCTTTCTTCTTTTTCTTCTTCTTCTTCTCCTCTCTCTCTCTCTCTCTCTCTCTCTCTCTCTCTCTCTCTCTCTCTCTCTCTTCAAATTGGATTTATGGATATCAGCGGTTCTTGATTCTGTCTGTCTATTTTTACGTGTCTGTCTCTCTCCTTGTCTGTCTTTTTCTGTTTCGTTCGTTCCTTTGTTTAATGTCTTTAAAGAAAAACAATTTAACTGTGACTTTAGACAGTGTGTCTGTCTGTCAGTCTCTCTTTCTCTGTCTCTTTCTCTCTGTCCCTTTCTCTGTCTGTCTGTCTCTGCCTGTCTGTCTGTCTGTCTCTCTCACTCTATCTGTCTCATATTTTCATTTAGTGTGTGTGTGAGTATGCGCGCGCGCGTGTGTGGAGTATGTGTGTATGTGTGTGTGTGTGTGTGTGTGGCACCAAGCAGAATTTTATTAGATCAGGTGTGTGTGTGTGTACGTGTGAGTGTGCGTGTGTGAGTGAGTGTGTGTCAGTGTGTGTGTGTGTTGTGTGTGTTGTGTGTGTGTGTATGTGTTGTGTGTGTGTGTGTGTGTGTGTGTGTGTGTGTATGTGTGAGGGAAGAAAGGAAGAAAGACCATAAGGCGCTGTGCAATTATTTCATTATTCCCATCGATGAAGGACCGACAGCCAGTGAAGCGACAGGCTTACACCCCTAATGCCCACTCTTGATAATACCAGCCAGAGAGAGAGAGAGAGAGAGAGAGAGAGAGAGGAGGGGAGACAGAAAGAGGAAGGGAGACAGACAGAGACAGGGAGAGAGAGAGAGGAACATGTGTGTGTGAGAGAGAGGGGGGGGGCAGACAGAGAGAGGAGAGAAAAAAAGAAAGAGAGAGACAGAGAGGAGGGAGAGACAGAGAGAGAGAGAGAAGTGAAGAGAGGAGGAGAGGGGAGAGAGAGAAGAGAGGAGAGGACAGAGAGAGAGAGAGAGAGGAAAAGAAAAAGAACAAAACTCATTTCCGAGGCTATGAAATATGCAAAGTATTTGTGTGTTTTTTTCCATCCAATCTTAGCCCACAGAGGGTACATGCAAGACATAAATTTTATCCTGGACAACATGAATATTCATGAGGGGAAACATTAATAAATATCTAGTAATAGAAAAGAAAATTGAAATTTTTATACTAAGTAGCTAAGCACTATGACACGTATAGGTAATTGATCTGGTTGTGGGGTAGGCGAAGAGCTGATTATTGCACGGTACATGTGAAATAACTCTTCTTGAGTTTTAGTGTGAAACTGGAACATTTTCGCATGCTTCCTGGTACTGCGTTCCAGACAGTAGCTCCTGAGTACATGAGGCTGGTTTTAAAGAGGTTAATTCTTGAGAGGGAGACATAAATGTTTCTATGTTTCTACTGTTACGCGTAAAGTTTATGCAATAGTCTTGGAACTTTAAAAAAGACACGAAACGAGAATCTCGAACGCGTGTATTTAATACTACCCGACAAGACTTAAATTAAACATGCGTTGAATACGCGTTCTGATCCTTTTTTGTGTGTGTGTGTGTGCGTTTTTTCCCCCTTTGTGTGTATGTGGGTTTTCTTTTTATTATTATTATTATTATTATTATTTGTTCCTGTTTGCTTGAACGCGGGCAGTCACACTTGTTTTTGGATTTCAGAATGTGTTGGTTATGTTATCGAGAGATAGAGAGAGAGAGAGAGAGAGAGAGAGAGAGAGAGAGAGAGAGAGATGGGGAAGAGACAGAGAGAGAGAGAGAGAGAGAGAGACAGAGAGAGATGGGGGAAGAGAGAGAGAGAGAGATGGGGAAGAGACAGAGAGAGAGAGAGACAGAGAGAGATGGGGGAAGAGAGAGAGAGAGAGAGAGGTGGGGGAGAAGAGAGAGAGAGAGAGAGAGAGAGAGAGAGATGGGGAAGAGACAGAGAGAGAGAGATGGGGAAGAGACAGAGAGAGAGAGAGAGAGAGAGAGAGAGATGGGGAAGAGACAGAGAGAGAGAGATGGGGAAGAGACAGAGAGAGAGAGAGACAGAGAGAGATGGGGGAAAGAGAGAGAGAGAGATGGGGAAGAGACAGAGAGAGAGAGAGAGAGACAGAGAGAGATGGGGGAAGAGAGAGAGAGAGATGGGGGAAGAGAGAGAGATGGGGAAGAGAGAGAGAGAGATGGGAGGAGAGAGAGAGACAGGAAGAGAGAGAGAGAGATGGGGAAGAGAAGAGAGAGAGAGAGGAGGAGAGATGGGGAAGAGAGAGAAGAGAGGAGAGAGAGAGATGGGAAGAGAGAGAGAGGAGAGAGAGAGAGATGGGGGAAGAGAGAGAGGAGAGATGGGAAGAGAGAGAGAGAGAGATGGGGGAAGAGAGAGAGAGAGAGATGGGGAAGAGAGAGAGAGAGGATGGGGAAGAGAGAGAGAGAGAGATGGGGAGAAGAGAGAGAGAGAGAGAGATGGGAGAGAGAGAGAGAGAGAGAGATGAGAAGGAGAGAGAGGGAGAGAGAGAAGAGAGAGAGAGAGAGGGGAAGAGAGAGAGAGAGAGAGAGAGAGAGATGGGGAAGAGAGAGAGGAGAGAGAGACAGAGATGGGGAGAAGAGAGAGAGAGAGAGAAGGGAAGAGCAGAGAGAGAGGAGAGGAAGGAGACAGAGAGAGAGAGAAAGGGGAAAGAGGAGAGAGAGAGAGGATGGAGGACAGAGAGAGAGAGATGAGAGGAGAGAGGGAAGAGGAGAGACAGACAGACAGAGAGAGATGGGGAAGAGAGAGAGAGACAGACAGACAGAGAGAGATGGGAGAGAGGAGAGACAGACAGACAGAGAGAGATGGGGGAGAGAGACGAGAGAGAGAGGAGAGAGAAGAGAGAGAGAGGTGGATGGTAGCAGAGGAGAGTGAAAGCAGAGAGTGTATACAATTAAGGGGAGTATCAGTAGGTGCACATCAGTCAATACCTCACGCTCTGCATGTTGTAATAATACCGACGCCAGCGCCAGTGTTACCGTCTGTTGTGATGCACAGCTAAGCGCGCAAGCGCGCAAACGCGCACACACACACACACTAACACACAGTAACACACACACACAAGTACACAAACGCTGACACACACACACACACGCACACACACACACACACACACACACGCACACACACACACACACACTAACACACACACTAACACACGCACACAAGTACACAAACGCTAACACACACAGGTTAAAAGACGTTAAATCAAAGAACGAACGAACGCTAACACACACAAACACATACACACACACACTCTGACACTGACACACATACACAAACACATACACACACTTACAAACACACTGACACACACGCAGGTACACAAAAGCACACACACGCGTGCGCACGCGTGCACGTGTACACACATATCCCAAACGCATGTTTGCGCGGATGTACAGACAAACTATCACACACACGTACACACACACACATACAGATCTATCTATATACATAGACAGAGAGAGAGTGAAAGAGAGTGAGAGAGAGAAAGAGATGGAGAGAGAGAGAGACACACACACACACTCACTCACTCACTCTCCCTCAACACACACACACACACACACACACACACACACACACACACACACACACACACACACACACACACGCGCGCGCGCGCGCGCGCATGCACGCACCTCCATCACTACACCTCACTTCACAAGAGTCTCAATCATTCTCCACTTCCGATTCATTATACGTAAGCGGATTGAAGAAAAAAAGGGAAAAAAAAACAGGAAAGGAAGGGAAAAAATGAAATAAAATAACCGGGTTGTTGCTGGCAATGGAGGCAGCGGATGACATAGCCTCAAGTGATGCATGTCCCTCAGAGTGCGCTGACAGCCACACACAGACCTGTGAGAATGGTGAGTGAGATGGGGGGGGGGGGGAGCTTTATGAAGCAGGTGGAGAGAGACAGACAGACAGACAGACTCACTCTGGGCCCTTTATGCTTTTGAATGGTTGAGAGTCAGACCGAGGGCTTTGGAAACGGCTGATGGTCCGATGATATGTATGGTATCCTGGTTGGTACAGTGTTGAAGAAACGGGATTTTGTGTGTGTGTGTTGCAATGATAATAATAATAATAATAATATAATAATAATAATAATGTTTATTTGTATAGCGCATATTCCATATAAAAACATGCTCACCAGCGCTTTACATTTCGCAAGAAAGGCAAAAGGTGATAAAAAATGTTCACAATTACATACACAATAAGATAACAACAAACATTAAAGCTATACAAGTAAGAAGACACATAAGAAACCACAGAATATTAAAATTTAAACACTGACTTATGTAATGAAGAAAGATTAACAGATTATTAACAAATGATAATTGTAATGATGATGATGATGATCATCATCATCATAATAATGATAATGATGGTAACCTGGTTGGTGTACAGTTGAAGAGAAGACGAAGTTTCGCGGAATAACGATAATTACTACTGGTGCTGCAGCTACTACTACTACTACTTCTACTACTACTACTTCTACTACTACTATTACTGGTACTACTACTACTACTACTACTACTACTACTACTATTGATAATGATAATAAGACGAAGAAGAAAAGGTAGAAGTAAATAATTCATATAGCGCAGAATTGGAACTCTTGCGGGCTATGTATGTTTAAAAAGATTTATAAACAGAATTAAGGAGAAAGAAAACAAAAAGATAAATAAGGAAATAGGGAGACAGTTAAAGAAGGCACGAAAGAAAGAAAGAAAAAAGATAACCGAAGCACACAATTAATAACCAAGGAAACGCCATGACCTAAGTAAGGTAGAGATGCAGAAACAAACAAGTAAATAAACTTCTCCTGGAGTCACCGTTATCGGAATAGCCTCTATCTACTCTCTCTCTCTCTCTCTCTCTCTCTCTCTCTCTCTCTCTCTCTCTCTTTCTTTCTTTCTTTCTTTCTCTTTCTTCCTCTCTCTCTCTCTCCCCCTCTTCTTTCTCCTTTCTCTCTCTCTCTCTGTCTGTATCTGTCTGTCTGCCTCTCTCTCTCTCTCTCCCCTTCTGCCTCCAAACTCTCTTACTTACACTTTTCTTCCTATTCTGAAAGAAGGGCAGCTACTTCTTTTTTTTTTTTTTTTTTACAGTTGATTATAATTTTTCTAGTGATAAATCAGCATAAAGGGAAAAAACAAGCCGTACAAATAGCAACCATGATGATAAAACGAGCACGATAATAATAATAATAATAATAATATAATAATAACAACAACAATAAAAATAATGATAATAATAATAATAATAATAATAATAATAATAATAATAATAAACCATTCCTTCCCCCCACCAGAAAAACAAAATAGTCAACAATCCAAACAAATCCACGGGTAACTTAGTAATAAAAAATAAAGTAAAAACAAAACAAAACAAAACAAAACAAACACACAAAAAACAACGAAAAAAAACAAAAACAAACAAACAAACAAACAAACAAACAAACAAAACAAACAAACATGCGAGCAGGATGTCATATCAGCTCATCGCGGGGGGGGGAATCAAGATTTTCTGCGGCGAAATTTCGCAGTCCCTTCTTCTTGACACTGCAAGTTTCCCATACTAAACTTGTTTGCCTCCCTCGAAAGGCGGCTGACTGGCAGCAAATCATATCCACGGTAATTTTGGCAGGACAGTTGAGACGATTTGTGATTGGAGCTTTCAGGTCGGGTTTGAATAAGTTATTATCCGTGGCAAACAGTTGGCTGTCGAAGGTATTTCTGGGTTTGCTCTGAATGATTGCCCCAAGGATTTTTTGTTGTTGAATTGTCGTATTGAAGGTTTAGAGGGTAGCAGCATTGTACGTTGATCTCTCTCTATGCCTGAATGGTCCGCGTCTTGTTTGATTTATTCCCACCCTCTCCACACGAAGAAAGTGGATGAGAATGGCTGAAGCATGCTTGTGAACTGAAATGAATGAATGAATGGATGGATGAATACACAAACAAATGAAATAAATAGATAAATAAATAAATACGCAAACAAGCAGATTAATGAATAATAAATGAATGAACAAAACAACATATATTATATATATATATATATATTTTAACATATACAGGAGGGTGCAAAAGTAGGTATACAGTAAGTATCACATCATCATTATAATGCTTAATTCCGCTCTCGATTAGAGGAGCGTGTGAATACCGACGGCAAGCAGTTTGAGTATCTGAGGGATTAAGGTTGTGCTTGTTATTACATGTATATGCAATATTCATTTGTTTGTATAATAAATGCAATGATTATTGTACGTGTTTTCCTTTTTCATAACTGTATGTATAATAAATGCAATGAGTTTTGTACGTGTTTTCCTTTTTCATAACTGTATACCTACTTTTGCACCCCCCCCCCCCCCTGTATATATATGAAACAAAACAACAGAGAGAGAGAGAGAGAGAGAGAGAGAGAGAAGAAAAGACATAAATAAACGTTTAAAAATAAATAAATTGTTATTGTTGTTTAAAGCCCAGCCGACTGCGTACAGCCATATCAGGGCTATAACTGCTTCAAAAGATGCAAAACTTCAACAGTGCACATAATCTAAGGACATGCCCCCGGCGTTGACCATTCCGTCCAATTCATCGCACAGAGAATTTACAAAACATCCTGAATACAAATTGAAGCATACCTAAGGACTCCAAAACATGTATAAAAACAGGCCTAAATTATCTGAAATTGCTTCAGATATATCTCACCTCCCTAGAGCCAAAAATGCACTTAATACATGTACCCAGTTATCAATATAAGAAAAAATAAGTATTGAATGAATGAATGAATAAATGAATGAATGAATGAATAAAATCAAAAAAACAAGAGACTAAATATCTACAATTAATTATTAAAAAAAAAAGAATATTTATAAATAAAAAGAAAAAGAAATGAATGCATTATAAATGAATAAATAAATGAAGAAATAAATTAAATAAATAATAATAATAAATAAATAAATAAATAAATAATTAATAATAATAAAAATTTACGAACGAATGAATATAAAATAATAGAAAGTGGTAGACAAGTAAATAAATGAATAAGAGTGGACCATCAGTATCATTATGACTGTTTAAAGTCCAGCCGATGTGTAGAGGTGTCTGTCAGGCTTAATGTTCGCAAAATATACACAACATATCCAGCACCTTAAAAAAAACTTGAACGAAGTTTAAATACACAAAACAATACATTCGCCCACACAGTTTGAGGATATGCCTCTGTCAGTGATCATTCCGTCCAGTTTATCAGCGGGAATTTTTAAAGAAAAAACTTGAACAGAAATGTAAACATAACTAGGGACACTAAATCATATTCAAAAACCGGCCTAAATTACATAAAACGTTTCTGCACATCACATCTCCTTACAGGTAAAAAAAAAAAGTTTATATATGTACCCAGTTATCGATCCTTACAGAAAGTATGTAACGATTTATGGAACATATACAGGTGAATGGACCAGCAAGCAGAAAATTATGTACCCAGTTATCGATCCTTACAGAAAGTATGTAACGATTTATGGAACATATACAGGTGAATGGACCAGCAAGGCAGAAAATTATGTACCCAGTTATCGATCCTTGCAGAAAGTATGTAACGATTTATGGAACATATACAGGTGAATGGACCAGCAAGGCAGAAAATTATGTACCCAGTTATCGATCCTTACAGAAAGTATGTAACGATTTATGGACTATACAGGTGAATGGACCAGCAAGGCAGAAATTATGTACCAGTATGATCCTTACGAAAGTAGTAACGATTATCCAGTACAGCACACAACTGAATGGACCAGCAAGCAGAAAATGATAGGAGAGGACAGAAGGCAAAGGAACAAGGCAGAAAACAAAGAGAATGACAGACAAGAGGACATTTCTAGCGCAGAAGTCTTGGAAGGTGGGATACTATTTATATGAAAGAGCCCGCGGCATTCCAGTGGGGGGGGAGTAGGAGAAGGGAGGGAGTTGAATAAGAATGAATATAAAAAGAGAGATAAACATGAAATTAGAGACTGGGCTGTAATAATGAAATAATATTACCAATCCCTTGTAATATTAAAATAAAAGCTGAAGTTGGAAAAGGTTTTTGTTGTTGTTATTTTTTGTTTGTTTGTTTGTTTTTGTTAATGAAAAAAAATATCTGCAATTCATACGTCAACGTAATCAAAACTGAATCTGTTAAAATTCACGAAATTGTACGAGATTTCCGCATGTGCGTTAGGAACATTTCCACGGGATTTTAACCTCAGCTATCTATCCGCTTTTAATGTCCTGGGATAGAAGTCCGCATTATTGCGTACGGAGATGGAAACATTATCTCACTGAAATCATCTTAGCTCCCGGTGTCATCTTTCAAGCCAGTCTGACATCACAATCTGACGTTGTTGTTCTGTCTTGCTGTAATCCAGAAATCCTTGCGAGGTTCCAGCAGTGTGGGAATCGTAGTTTATCTGCTCGTCTGCTCTTTCTGTGATAAGTTAACTTGGTTTTGAAATTGGAATGAATTTTAAACTGCAGCACTTGTTCGGCATCGTGTTTCATGTTTATTTTTTTTCCAGAGATGTCCATGATGAATGTTAGAAACATAAAAAGCAACACATTCTGAAAAGAAATAAAGAATGAATACAAATCGAGATATATAGGTAAACAGATAAATGAATGAATAAAATAAATAGATAAACAAATAAACGAACAAATAAATAAATAAATAGATAAATAAATGAAATAAATAAATGAATAAATAAATAAATAAATAAATAAATAAACGAATGAATGAATGAATGAATGAACGAATAACAAAAGAACGAACGAATGAGTGAATAAACAAACAAATAAATAGATAAATAAATGAATGAATATATGAATGAATAAACAGAAAAATAAATAAACAAATAGATAAAATAAATAAGTAAATAAATAAATAAATAAATAAATAAATGAAATAAATAACGAACGAGTGAGTGAGTGAGAGTGAGTGAATGAATGAATGAATAAAAGACACACATACGTGCATAGATACATACATGCATTCACATACATACATACATACATACATACATACATACATACATACATACATACATACATACATACATACATACATACGCACGCACGCACGTATGCACGCACGTATGCATGAATGAATAATAATAATAATAATAGTGAACATTTATGGCGCTTAATCTAAAAAAAGCCCTAAGCGCTTACAGTAAACACACACACGCACACACAACACACGCACACGCACACACACACACACACACACACACACACACACACACACACACACACACACACACACACACACACCCGCACACACACACACACACACACCACACACACACACCCGCACACACACACACACACACACACACACACACACACCCCCGCACACACACACACTAGACTTCAGCTTAATGACGACAAAACAGAAGCTATCCTCATTGGCACCCGTCAGAAACTTTCTCAGCTGCCTCCTCTTTCTCTCCCATTATGTAACACATCAGTCCCAATTTCTGATTCAGCTAAAAACCTTGGTGTCTGCATTGACTCTACCCTCTCCATGAACAACTTTGTTTCTCAAACTGCCAGATCTTGCTACTATCATCTCCATCGTATAAGGCTGATCAGGAAGTATCTCTCTGTCGAAACAACTGCAAAACTCGTTCTCTCCTTCATAATGTCTCGCATTGACTATTGCAATTCACTCCTGTCTGGTCTTCCTGCCTCCACCATTCACATCCTACAGCGCATTCAAAACAATGCTGTACGTCTTGTACTCAAAAAGAAAAAAGCTGACCACATATCTCCTCTCCTGGCACAACTTCACTGGCTCCCTGTATCAAAGCGCATACAGTACAAACTAGACACCATGTGCTACAAAAGCCTCAATAACGCAGCCCCCGATTACCTGTCAAGCCTACTTGAGATCTATCTTCCCTCACGTACCCTCCGCTCTGCCTCCGATCCTCTGACTTTTCGCTTTCCACGCACTAAGCTCAATACCTATGGTCCACGAGCCTTCTCTGTTTCTGGTCCACTCTCCTGGAACAAACTTCCTCTCTCAGTCCGTCAGCAACCTACTTTTGTCTCCTTCAAGTCCGCTCTCAAAACTCACCTTTTCTCCTCCGCATAAAATCCTAACCCTCCTCTGCAGCCTGTCTCCGCTCGGAGGGGAATCACATGGTTATAATATATAATTGTATATGCTATGCTCTCTATAATTTTCCATTGCTTTTATTCTTGCTTTTATTGCTTTTATTCTTTCTCCCCATTTATAGCCATGCGTGTGTGTGTGTGTGTATGTGTGTGTGTGTGTGCGCGTTCGTGTGTGTGCGTGTGTGTGCGTGCGTGCGTGCGTGCTTGCGTGTGTGTCTGCTTCAGCGCTTAGATTTGATTTTATCAAGATTTTGCGCTATATAAATATTGTAATTATTATTATTATTACACGCGCGCGGGCACAGATTTCAAGGTGGCAGCTGAAGTAAGAGTACAGAACTACAGGCTAGGATTTAAAAAGAGTGGTTTTTAGACTGGACTTAAACGAAGAAAGGGTACAGGTAGAGCGGAGAGGAAAGGGAAGTTTGTTCCAAATAGAGGGGGCCTGATAAGAAAAAGCACGTTCACCAAGAGTTTTGTTGCGGAAGCGTGGGATTCTAAGTAGGTGGGCATCAGTAGAAGAGCGTAGCTCTCTGGAGGGAATGTAAACAGTCAGGAGATCAGAAAGATAGGGGGGAGCTAGACCAGCCAGAGACTTATGGCATAGGAGGGAAAGTTTATAGTCAATACGCTTTCGAACAGGAAGCCAGTGTAGAGTTCGAAGCAGAGGGGAAACATGAGTTGACCTTGGATGAATGAATGAATGAATAAGAAAAACTTAACTGAACATGGCCTTTTTCGGATGAGACAATAAATTGAGATCCCATGTGCGAGCATGTCTTTAGCGCACGAAAATGATCCCACAGAGATTTACAAAACTAACGTCCCTCGCAATATTATGGAGAAAACCCCAAACAGTAATACACAGATACAGAATAAAAAAAATATAAAAAAAAATAACGGGGTGGCGCAGCGCGGCGGCTACGCTCTTTTCCGTGAGAGAGCAGCTAGCCCGTATTTTCACCACGGAGGAGAAAAAAAAAAACACTCCTTTTTTGTGTGGAGTCTGTTTTAGACTGGATTCATTGTGCTCAGGCAATTCCATATGCGCTGCACCCAAATTTCCTAGCAATTATCTGGTAGATTCCGTGAACCTATGCAAAAACCTATGCGCTGGCAAGTCTTGAAATAAAGAAGGGTGATGGGGGGGGGGGGGGGAGGGGGTAGAGGGGGTAGAGCGGGTGGTGGTGGTGGTGGTTGAGCCTATGAAACATTAAGCTGACACCGCTAGAATGACGGACACATTACAAAGAAACAAAGTAAGTAAAGTAAGTAAGTAAGTAAGTAATAGATAATAGTAAGTAAGTAAAAGTAAGTAAGTAAGTAACTAACTAACTAACGAACTAACTAACGAAAACGAACAACATTTGATTAGACTTTCACCCATATAAAAAAAAAAAATATGTGTGCAGTATGTTGTTTTTAAGTAAGAAGAAAAAAAAAAGGGGGGGGGGGGGGGGGAAACTCGGCAAGAACATTGAAGAAATAGGAGAAAATAGAAAATACAGACGAGAAAGAAACAGAAGAAGAAGAAGGAGAAAGAAGCAGAAGAAGAAGAAGACAAAGGAGATGAAAACGGAGGAGGAGGAGGAAGGAAGAGAGAGGAGAAGAAGAAGGAGAAGGAAAAAGAAGAAAGAAGAAGAAGAAGAAAAAGAAGGAGAAGGAGAAGAAAAAGAAAAGAAAAAGAAGAATGCGAAGGAAGAAGAAGAAGAAGAAGAAGAATGCGAAGAAGAATGCGAAGAAGAATGCGAAGAAGAAGGAAGAAGGAAGAATGCGAAGAAGAGAAGAATGCGAAGAAGAATGCGAAGAAGAATGCGAAGAAGAATGCGAAGAATGCGAAGAAGAAGAATGCGAAGAAGAATGCGAAGAAAGAAGAAATGCGAAGAAGAAGAATGCGAAGAAGAAGAATGCGAAGAGAGAAGAAGAAGAATGCGAAGAAGAAAGAAGAAGAAGAAGAAGAAGAAGGACGACGACGGACGACGACGACGACGACGACGACGACGAGACAGAGAAGAAGAAAAGAAGAAGAAGTTGAACAAGACCAAGAACAATGAAGAACAAGAAAGATGGATGATAAAAAAAATCATTATGCGTAGGCCTATTATCAACTATAATTATCAACACGACACAGCTATTCTCATACGTCTATGTCATATGGGCGTGTCAGCAGCTGATCAATACACATTAACGGCGCGAAAATATTGATTTCATAACCCGAGGTAAAATGATTCTATTGTCGTTGTGGGCTGCTTCTGAACGACAAAGACCTTTGTGATGTTGTGTGTCTGATATACATTTCAAGTCGATCATCATCATGATATTAGTCTGTGTTTCTTTCTCTGTCTCGCTGTCTCTGTCTCTCTGTCTCTGTCTGTCTGTCTCTTTCTCTCTATTAAGCTATTTGTCTCTCACTCTATTCCTTTCTTTCTCTTCTCTTTCTCTCGCTTTCTCTGTCTGTCTGTCTGTCTGTCCCTTCTCTCTCTCTCTCTCTCGCCCCCTCTCTCTCTGTCTCTCTCTTTTTCTCTCTCCTTCCCTGTTTCTCTCTTTCTTTGGGCGTCTCTGTCTGTCTTTCTGTCTGTCTTTCTGTCTGTGTATGGGTCTCTGTTAATATGTCAGTGTGCGTCTGTCTCTCACTCTCTTTCTCTCTGCCACTTTCTCTCCTACTCTCTTTCTCTTTATGTCTTTGTCTCTCTCTCTGTGTCTCTGTCTCTCTCTCTCTCTGCCTCTCTGTCTCTGTCTCTCTCTCTGCCTCTCTGTCTTTGTCAAAGCATGCCCAATATTCTCTGCACTCAGCATACTCGGAGATTTATCTGCGAGGAAGCAGTGCAGCTCTGCAGGAAAGCAGCATGAGAGAGAGAGAGAGAGAGAGAGAGAGGAGAGAGAGAGAGAGAGAGAGAGAGGAGAGATACACACACACGCATACATACATACACACTCACACGCACTCACGCGCTGCGCGCGCACGCACACACACACACACGCACGCACGCAGAAAAACAGAAGCACATGTGTGTGTTTGTGTGTGTGTGTGGTTGTGTGTGTGTGTGTGGTGGTGTGTGTGTGTGGTGTGTGTGTGTGTGTGTGTGTGTTGTTGTGAATGCGTGCGTGCGCGTGTACATGGTGTGGTGTGGTGTGGTGGTGGCGTGGTGGCGGTGTGGTATGTGGTATGTGCGCGCGCGCGCGCACAGCCAACTGGCAAGCACTTGTCATCACCACGGGTCTGAACATATAATTATGAACTTGTTTTGAAACATTTCTTCGCATTCTTATGTTTTCATGCACGCGCAGGCAATGTGCTTGTACGTCCGTGCACGTGCACGTAGATATGCGTGCGTGCACATTGGCGTAGTTCTTTTTTTTTTTTTTTTTTTTTGTTAGTGGAGGGAGGAGAGGGTGCGTGTATGCTGCGTGCAGGTATGTGTGATTCAGGATGAAAAAAAGAAGTGTTGTATCAAAAACTGAAATGTTTACCACTCTGTTATTTCTTGAAGAAAATCTAACAACGTCATTATCACCCAAGGAGGAGAGAGGGTGTAAATTGAAGAACGTGTGGCTTTTCTTAAGTTAATTTGATTTTCCAAGACAGTTATAAGATCCAGAGGGGTTAGTTACGTCTACAGCCTTTTTGGGGTTTGGTTTCTAGAGTTGATTTGAAATAAAGACTCGTCAGGATGTTTTGGGGATTTTGTGTGTGTGTGTGTGTGTGTGTGTGTGTGTGTGTGTGTGTGTGTGTGTGTGTGTGTGTGTGTGTGTGTGTGTGTGTGTGTGTGTGTGTGTGTGTGTGTGTGTGTGCTTTTTTAAGACGTTTTAAGAATTTTTTGTGTTTTCGTTGTAACAGTTGATTTGGAATAAAGACTCTTGAGGATGTTTTTCGTTGTCTTTTTATTCCAAGAAGTTTTGAGAACCTTGTAGGTTTTCGTTTTTAGAGTTGATTTGGAATAAAAGACCGTAGGATGATTTTGGTTTTTTGTTTGTTTGTTTTGTTTTTGTTTTTGTTTTTTGTTGTTTTTTTTCCAAGAAATTTTGAGGACAATTTGTGTTTTCGTTTCTAGAATTGATTTGAAAGAAAAAGTTTTCATGATTTTTTTAAAAAGAATTTGAATTTTATTTTCCGTTTTTAGAATTGATTTGAAATTCAGACGATCAGGGCGTTTTGTTGTTGTTTTGTTTTCCCCCAGAAAGTTTTGAGAACCTTTTGTGGTTTCGTTTGTAGAGTTGATATGAAATAAAGATTTGTTAGGATGTTTTCGGTTATTGTTTGTTTTTTTTCAAGAAATTTTGAGAACCTTTTTTGTTTTCGTTTCTATAGTTCATTTGGAAAAAGGACTCGTCAGGTTTTCTTTTTTTCAAGAAGTTTTGAAGATATCTACCCAAAGTAACGTTAACTAGAGTCGTACGGGAAAAAGATATAATTTTGAAAAACAGATTCATAAAGATAAATGTTGACACGTGTTTAGATCTTGATGTTCATTTTTAAACTTCCAGTGTATGAAATATCATTATGTATACTGTATGCTATGCGGAGTTCATATGTCAACTGTCTTTTCATGTGTATGATTTTTTTGTCATTTTTCGTTGCTGCATTGTTTCTTTGATGTCTGTTTGTTGTGAAGGAAAAAATGCAATGAAAAAAATTCATTTAAAAAGAAAAAAGTGTGAACTGGAAGAATCACGTGTCGTCCTGGTATCCATCACCGTGCAAGTTAACAATATAACAAAATCCAAAACAAGTGGACTGCCCGCGTTCAAGCAAACAGGAACCAGAAAAACACGAAAATAGAATCAGAACGCATATTTCATACAACAGACAAGACAGGCGCAAATTTTCGGCCGATTGGCCTTTGTCTAGCGTGAATGTACGAGTTAACAAGAAACACCACGAGGGTGCGGATGATACCCGGAGCCCCAATGCCCCGCCACTCTCGGGACACTCGCCCTCTCCCAAGCTCCTGACGCCAATCGACAGTTATTTCTTCAAGCAAACGTGGGCTGTCCAAAGTGGGGTGATGGCAAACCCCGGGACATAGCCGCACAGCGCGTGGATAAGGGTAGACACCTTTAAGCTCCCGGAGCTGCGAGATGGCCTCGACAACGTCGACCACCCTCAGCTTGTTGGAGGTGCCAGCCAGCTCCACAGAGGACGACTGGCACATCTTTCAAGATGCGGAGCAAGGTGGATAAGGGTATTATGACAAATGATTTAAACATTGAAGACATGTACACAATGTCTCCATCGTAACTGTCATTGGAAATGTTTCGTGTCGTTTGAAATTTGAAAAAAGGCAATAACAAAACGGTGCATACAGGTAAAGATGACACTTTGTGTGAACAACATTTATGTTAACCCGACAGTCAGTGCTTTATGGTGTTGGTGATGATACTATTTCGGTCAATTTTTTTTTTTTTTCATTTTTTTTTTTTCAGAAACGCTTAGATCTGCTAGTTTGTTTCAGTTTCGGACAAAACCACGAAACTCTTCGGTCTTATTAGTTTCACTTCAGTTTTGGGGGAAAACGACTGCAGAAATTATTGAACAAGGATTAAATCGCATATTGTCTGGGGAAGTCATACGGATTCCAATGTTAACGAAACACACACAACGTAACTGACAATAAATAAATAAATTAAATAAATAAATAAGTAAATAAGTATAAGTAAATACATAAAATAAACAAATAAATAAATAAATAGAAATAAAGCGTTCAATGTAGATCAGCATCACAGGCTGGACAAGTACTTCATAGTGTGAAATTTGGAGTTTGTTCAAGAAGGATTCATCACAATCTGACAGTTACATATGCGCTCCACCTAAATTTACCAGCATTTATCTGTCAGAGTCCCTGAACCTACACGTAACCCTACACAACCCTATGCGTTGGCGAGGTTTTCAAAGTGGGAAGGAGAGGGGGGTGGGGTTTGGGTGGAAGCGGAGGTACCAATAAAACACTAAGCTTACTCCACCAGAATGGTGTTAACATTCAGACGGACAGCCAAAAGGCCAGTTTTTAATGTTGCGGGCTGGGATTGAACTCGAGACACCGGATTTTGAGTCCACGGCTTAACCCTTTGACTCCCGCACCCTGTCCAAAAGCATCCCGCATTGTCAACCATGCTAGCAAAGCAAAAACTTAACCCTTTGACTCCCTGACCCTATCCGCCAGCTTCCTGCAGGAAGCTGGCTGATAGGGTTAGGGAGTCAAAGGGTTAAGTTTTTGCGGTTGATGGACAGGGTGCGGGAGTCAAAGGGTTAAGAACCGACCAGCCTGCGAAAATGAATGCAAGAACAGGAACAGGTTTTTATTTTGGAGGGTAGTGACAGAAGCACTTTAACGCTTTGTAACTTGTTATGTGGAACCGATACTGTTGTACGGTTGTAAGGCGTGGACAGCCAACACGCAGTCAGAACAAAATTGAGGCGATGAAATGTGTCTTTTAAGAAGAATGTTAAGAGTTCCATGGACAGCATAGAAAACAGAACGAGACAGTCTTGAAAGAGGCAGACACAAGAAGATCATTAATAACAAAAAGATCAGGGAAAGACAACATTTATAGGGCATTTTTATGAGGAAGGGGGAATAAGAGCACCTGATCACAACAGGAAAGCTGGAGGGAAAGAGAACACCAGGTAGACCCAGGGAGAAAATATTGGACGGACTTGCACAGGGTGGCTGAAGGCAGTGAGGGTGGAAGATGTGCTTGCGGAAGTAAGGGATAGATGCATATGGAGGGCCATGATCGCCAACGCCATGCGGCAGGGCACTGATGATGATGTTCACAACGGGAAAGCTGGAGGGAAAGAGAACGCCAGGTAGACCCAGGGAGAAAATATTGGACGGACTTGCACAGGGTGGCTGAAGACGGAAGAGGGTGGGAGATATACTTGCAGCGACAGAGGATAGATTCGTGTGGAGGGCCATGATGGCCAACGCATGCGGCAGGCACTGCACATGATGATGATGATGATGATGATGATGGTGATGATGAAGAACATCCAGCCCTTGATTATGAAGAGCCTAGATTATAATATAGACGAAATACAATTTCCTTAGAGCATTTAAGAGTACAGCATTACGTAAATGAACGCTGCACAGCAGTTTTCTGGACAGCTTGCGCGAAAGCGGAGGTGCTTGGGAACAGCCTCAGACCTGCAGCGTGGACTTGTGCGCGTGCGTGATTGCGCAGTGGCAGAGCGTATCGATAACCCTTTGTCGTCACAGTCGAGTACACCGGGTGCGTCATCGATCGAGGAATTAGCTGAGCCGTGGCACGCAGACCGACCCAGCGATCGAACGAGCTGTTGAGCCAACCGCGGAGAAGGCGATGGTCTATAATAAATAGCAGAGGCAGCAGCCAATGCCCTGCAGCTAGCTCTCTCCTTGCGTTGTTTTCAGAGAGAGTGAGAGAGAGAGAGAGAGAGAGAGAGAGAGAGGGAGAGAGAGAGGAGAGAGAAGAGAGAGAGAGAGAGAGAGAGAGAGAGAGAGAAAGGAGTGTGTGTGTGTGTGGTGTGTGTGTGTGTATGTTGTGTGTTATAATTATGTGTATGAGTGCTGCGTACGTGCGTGTGTGTGCGTGTGTATATGTGGTGTGCGCGGGGTGTGTGTGTTGTGCGCGCGCGCGCGGCGAGCGAGCGTGCATGTGTGTGTTGTGTGTGCATGTGTGTATGTGCGTGTGTGTGCATGTGTGTGTGCGTGCGCGTGTTTGTGCGCGCGTGTATATGTGTGTGTGCGTATGCGCTCTCTCTCTTTCTCTCTCTCTCCACTCTCTCCGTGTGTGTGTGTGGGGGGGGGGGGGGGCGGGAGAAACCTTGATTTGCCGTGTCGAAGAGCGGAAGAGGGCGGGCAGGGTGCGGTGGTGGACAAGGACCTGGGTGTTTGCTCAAAAACACTTGTGTGCCCCGCAGCCTGACGCGCTGTTGTCCTGCTGTAGGGGTGAGGCGGGTGCGAGCAAACAGGCCCGGCATGCAGGCACAGCGCTACCCGGGAAGATGATCAGACCATCTTTGTAGGTGACGAACTTGCACCTACACTGGTCCGCTTCCGCTCTGTGTGTGTGTGTGTGTGTGTGTGTGTGTGTGTGTAGTGTGTGTGTGTGTGTCTTTTCTGTTCGTCTGTGTCCTGCCTCTGTCTGTCTCTCTGTCTCTGTGTCTGTTTCTCTCTGTCTCTGTCTCTCTTTCTCTGTGCCTGTCTTTCTGTGTCTGTCTGTCTCTCTCTGTCTTTGTCTCTGTCTCTCTATCGCTGTCTCTCGCTGTCTGTATCGCTGTCTCTGTCACTGTCTGTCTGTCTCTGTCTCTCTGTGTCTCTGTGTGTATGTGTCTCTGTCTCTTTGTCTCTCTCTGTCTCTCTCTCTGTCTCTGTTCTTGCTCTGTCTGTCTCTCGTCTCTCGCTCTCTCTCTCTCTCTCTCTCGTCTCTCTCTCTCTCTCTCTCTCTCTCTCTCTCTCTCTCTCTCTCTCTTCTCCTCCTCTTTACAACGGATACGGATCGACAAGAACTCGCTGTAGGAAATCGTCCTGTACTCTTTACTTGGACGTTCAGCGACAATTTCCGTATGGCACCCCCAACCCCATTTATTACCGTATGGTACCCCGGCCTCTTTAGTTTCCGTATTGTACCCCAACTTCTTCAATTTCTGTATGGCACTTCCAACCCCTTCAGTTTCCGTATATCACCTCAAACCCCTTTAATTAAGTTTGGTATGTCTCTCCAGACCCCTTCATTTTCCGTATGGCACCCCAACCCCTTTATTTTCCGTATGGCACCCCACCCCTTTATTTTCCGTATGGCACCCAACCCCTTTATTTCCGTATGGCACCCCAACCCTTTATTTTCCGTATGGCACCCCAACCCCTTTATTTTCCGTATGGCACCCCAACCCCTTTATTTTCCGTATGGCACCCCAACCCCTTTATTTTCCGTATGGCACCCCAACCCCTTTATTTTCCGTATGGCACCCCAACCCTTATTTTCCGTATGGCACCCCAACCCTTTATTTTCCGTATGGCACCCCAAACCCTTTATTTTCCGTATGGCACCCCAACCCTTTATTTTCCGTATGGCACCCCAAACCCTTTATTTTCCGTATGGCACCCCAACCCTTTATTTTCGTATGGCACCCCAAACCCTATATTTTCCGTATGGCACCCCAAACCTTTATTTTCGTATGGCACCCACCCTTTATTTTCTGTATGGCACCACCTTATTTCGTATGCACCCCAAACCCTATATTTTCCGTATGGCACCCCAAACCCTTTATTTTCGTATGGCACCCCAACCCCTTTATTTTCTGTATGGCACCCCAACCCCTTATTATTCTGTATGGCACCCAACCCTTATTTTCCGTATGGCACCCAAACCCTTTATTTTCTGTATGGCACCCAAACCCTTATATTTTCTGTTGGCACCCCAAACCCTTCTTTTCCTGTGGCACCCAACCCTTTTTTTCGTGTGGCACCCAACCCTTCAGTTCTATCTGGCACCCTAACCCTTTTAATTTGTGTATGCTATCTCAACCCATCAATTTCCTTAATTGCCATACACCCAACCTCTTCAGTTTTCGTATGGCATCCCAACATTTCAATTTCGTATGGAACCCAACCCTTCATTCGTGTGCACCCAACCCTTCGGTTTTTGTGTGGCACCGCAACCTGTTTTGTTGGCACGCAACTTCGTTTTTGTGTTGGCACCCAACCCTTCAGTTTCTGTGTGCACCGCAACCCTCCAGTTTTTGTGTGGCACCCCAATCCCTTTAAATTATGTATGACATCCCAACCCTTTGATTAACGTATGACACCCAAACCCCTGCAATTTCCGTATGGCACCCCAACCTGTTGAATTTCTGTATATGGCACCCAAACCCCCAGTTTCCATATTGCACCGCCACCTCTTCGGTTTCTGCATGGTATCCCAACTTTTCACATTCTTTATGACACCCCAACCTGTTCAGTTTCCATATGGCACCCTGAAACTCCTCCAATTTCCGTATGGTACCTCAACCCCTTCAGTTTTTGTATGGCAGCCCACCCCCCTGCAATTTCTGTGTGGTACCTGAACCCATCAATTTCCGAATGGCACCCCAACCTCTGCAAATTCGTATGGCACCCCAAACATTTTCATTTCAGTATGGAACCCCCAACCCATTCAAGATGTGGTCGGAGGATGATAATGATGGGTTAAACTGTTAAAGACACCATGGCCATGGGTTGTGAGATGACATGGTTTGTCATAGGCTTGTCCTCATAGGGACAGTTAGTTGCAAGTCTCTCTCTCTCTCTCTCCACACACACACACCACACACACACCACCCCACACCACACACCACACACACACACACACACACACACCACAACACACAACACACACACACAACACACACACACAAACAACACAAAACGGAAGGATACCTCAAACTGAGTCACGATCCGAACTTGTAACGCCCATCTCACAGGGTAGTGATTTCCGAGAGCTGTGTAAGCGGTCTCCATCTGCAGCTAGGTTGTAGTGCTGGCAGAAGGAGCCTGGGGCTGTTGACAGGGGACAGGGCACGGTCGGTGCATACCAACTGGGGAATGCAACAAAGTTGTCACTCGCGGCACTACGCCGTCTTTCCTCTCCAGGAGCATGCGGACGGAGCAGTTTCACCGGTGAAATTTGTTGAGGAGCTTTGAAGCCATAGTGACGATCTTCTCTCTTGTGTGTGTCTGTGTCTCTATTTTTGTCTGTGTCTGTTTCTCTGTATGTGTCTTTGTCTCTGTGTCTGTGTGTCTGTCTTTGTCTGTTTCTCTGTCTCTGTCTCTCACTCTTTCTGTCTCTCTGCTCTGTCTCTCTGTCTGTCTCTCTGTCTCTGTCTCTCTGTCTCTCTCTGTCTGTCTGTCTGTTTGTGTCTGTTTCTCTCTGTGTGTGTGTGTGTGTTTCTCTCTGTGCTTGTCTCTATCTGTCTGTCTTTCTGTCTCTGTCTTCTCTCATCTGTCTGTCTTTTCTGTCTTGTCTCTCTCTCTGTCTTGTCTGTCTTTCTGTTCTCTG
>JAPXFY010000024.1:50533818-50558818 GCA_030674185.1 Monoplex corrugatus
TGGCGAGGTCTTGTACCCGGTCAAACTTACGCCCAGCGAGCTTTTCCTTCAGAACAGGGAACAGCCAGAAGTCGCATGGGGCCAAGTCGGGGCTGTAGGGTGGGTGGTCCAAAACTTGGATCCCTTGCTCGCTCAGGAAGGTTGTGGTGACCTTCGCCTTATGGGCACTGGCATTGTCATGCAGAAGAAGGGTCCTCTGGGTGCCGACGGTTGGGCGCTGCTCATGGATTTTTCCTTCAACTTTGGGGAGCACAACTTGGGTATAGTAGGAGGCAGTGATTGTTGATTTCTCAGACAAAATGTCAATTGCCACAAGGCCTTGCGTGTTGAAAAAAATAGAAAACAGTCGCTTGCGACTCTGGAATCCTGGGCGAAGAACAACTGGTCGGTCTCCGTCAGGGCCAACCCACATGCGGTTGCAGCGTTTGTTGGGGATGCCGTAGAATGTGAGCCAACTCTCATCTCCCGTCACTAAGTCACACAGTCGTTTTGGCCCGTTGGGCTCAAACTCATCGAGCAGTTTGCGTGAACATGCCACCCGCTGCTGCTTCTGATCATCACTTAAGAGATGTGGCACCCATCTTGCAGCCAGTTTTCTCATGTGAAGGTCTTTGTGCAGAATGTTGTTAATGGTGCCAATTGAAAGCTCACATGCCTCGCTTAATTCCCGCACAGTCGAATGTGGATCCTCCTCTATCAGTCTTTTCACATATGCAATGTTTTGTTCGTTCCGAGCTGGTAAAGCTCGCTCTGCACGATTACCCCAATCAGATGGCACTCTACCTGCTCCTAATTGTTTGACCCACCTGCAAACTGTGCGGTAAGACACACAATCCGTTCCGTAAACAGCTTGCAAATCTGCGTGTATCTTCCTACAATCGTCACCAAGTTGTAGCCTTGTGAAAGTGTAGAAACGAAATTGCTCATTGGTGACGTCCATTTTTTTCAGGCTCAGCTATTTGAAACACATTTGTAATTACGTCATACTCCGAGTTGCGTCATGATGTCAACTTTATTTTCTGCATGCTAATCAGGTAAACTTTAAAGTTGTGTTTGGTATAAACATTTTTCTGTGCGTTGCTTCGTTTTCAAACGGCAAGCCTAGTGTCATCTTAAATTGAACAACCCTCGTATTTGTGAGCCGACAGAAGAGGAACCGTGTGCAGAGCGTGTGGTGCAACTTTCTGCACGATAAAGCTGATCATTGACATCCTGATGATGGTCTTGTAGGTATAAGTGTTCCCCCGTCTGTTGTACGCATAGGCAGCGAGGGAGGGAGAGAGAGAGGGAGAGCTATTTGTGAGCCGATAGAAGAGGAACGGTGTGTGCAGAGCGTGTGGTGCAACTTTCTGCACGATAAAGCTGATCTATGACATCCTGATGATGGTCTTGTAGGTATAAGTGTTCCCCCGTCTGTTGTACGCATAAGAGGGGCGGGGGAGTGTAGGGGAGGGAGGGAGGGGGAGGGAGATTGTGTGTATGAGAGAGAGAGAGCTTGCCAGGCAGGTAGACAGAATAAACAGACACATGTACAGACAGGCAGAAGACAGACAGGCAGGCAGGCAGGCAGGCAGGCAGGCAGGCAGGCAGTTACAGACTTACAGTCAGTCATACAGACAGGTTGATGGACAGATATACTGATAAAGAGACAAACAGAAACATAGTCAGACAGGTAGAGAGGCAAATTGGCGGATAGATAAAAGAGATTGACAGACAGACGGACAAAACAAAATCAGAGAGAAGCTGTTGGACATATTAGCACACATTCTCTCTCTCTCTCTCTCTCTCTTCTCTCTCTCTCTCTCTCTCTCTCTCTCTCTCTCTCTCTCTCTCTCTCTCTCATCTCTCTACTTCTCTGCTTGGGAAAATCGGAGAAAGAAAACGACACAGCAATAAATTAATGTAAGTTTATCTCCAGTGAAGATATCACTTTATACTGTTCTTATGTTTATTTGCTGAATTTGGGTCTTCCTCTTACTTATATGACTAATTATGTCGGGTGGTCAACTGTTTCTTCAACTTTTTTCCTTCAAATTTTTCTTCATCATTAGAAAAAAAAAATTAAATGGATGTAATGTCAGCCATGACTATATTTTTAAATCTTTATTTCGCGAAAACGTCACCGTAAAATTTAATGACTTTGTTTTATGCTCCTTGCCACAAGGACAAAAATGTCAATGGCAATAAACCATTTTCAGTTTCAGTTTCAGTTTCAGTTTCACTCTCTCTCTTCTCTGTCTCTGTACTTTTGTGTATAATTGCATACATGCTTATGCATATGTGTGTGCGCGAGTATGTTTGTTTCTTTGGAGCTGCTGGGGCTATGATACTTGCTTTTGTTACTGAAGCCTCAACATTATACACCAGTTTACGTGTATATCTGACGAGATCATACATTTGTCAGGAAGAGTCGTCGACCGTGGCTATGGGAGGAAAAAAAGTGATTTGTCAATTTTTGCCCTCGCCACACTTAATAAGGGTTCATGCAAAAGTTTCCGGCTTATGCCATGATCATTTTGGATCTCCGGTATTACAGTGGCACTAGTGGTCTCAGTGTTGTATGGAATTTTCTCTGATCGTGGTGATATCCTCTTGAGAAACTGAAACTGAAAGAGTTAGAGATCTTAGGTATTCATTCAAACGAGAGCGTTTGATTTAAAACCCTCCGTGGGGATGCCGGTGGCTCTTTCAGTGTAGACAGTATCCCCCACCTTTTGGAAATTCTGTGCTAGAAATTTCCTCTTTTCTTCCTTGCTCCTTTGTGTCCGTCGTTTCTTCCTGTCACTTTCGTCCGTCGTTTCTTCCTGTCACTTTCTGCCTTGCTAGTCCATTTACCTGTATGTGTTCTATAAAGTCTTACTTTTCTTTCCCTTGGGATTGATAATTGGGTACATAAGTGCATTTTTGGCTCTTGGGAAATGAGATACTCGAAAGCAATTTTAGGTAATTTAAGCCCATTATATATATATTTAAATCTCTTGTTTGATAAATTGGACGGAGTGGTCAACGCCAGGGGCATCTTCTTAGATTAAGCGCGCGAATGCGGTGATGTGTGTACTTAATTTTTTTCTTTTCGTTTTTTTTCCTTGTTGAAGTGCTCTGTGTGTACTGAAACTTGTATAGATTCTGCGCAGTCGGGCGGGCTTTAAACAAAAATAACAATAATAAGCGTTTAAAAGCACTGGTAAGAAACACAATTTGCACGTTCAAGTCGTCCTGTTCTTCTTGGCTGTAAAAATTCTTGGTATCTTCCTTTTGGTGTGTGATATTGTGTCGTCAGATCCGTATATCTTTATTAATGAAACAACATTGGTTGCCTGTTTCTGAAAGAATTAAGTAAAAGATCGCCCGTATTTGCTACAATATTGTCGCTGACACTTGCCCCTACTTATAATTATATGTCTTTTGGTCGGGTTACTCTGTACATTCCTCTCGCTCTCTGCGTTCTTCCTCTGACTCGCGACTTCTTCAGCAAAACCGCTTTAGACGTAAATGTCATGGTTTCCGTTCCTTCTCTGTGTATGGTCCCAGCTCTGGAATTCTCTATAAATGATATCAGACAATCTACTTCTGGTTGATCTTTAAATCTGATCTCAGAACTTGCCTTTTTAGACAATATGTCCATGTCCAGAATGTTTGTAATGTTTTGCAGCCTGCTCCTATGTTTATTGTATGGATGATTGTGAAAAGATCTGTGACTCCGTGTGTGTGTATGTGTGTGTGCATGCGTGTGTGTGTGTGTGTGTGTAGAGAGAGAGAGAGGTGTGTGTGTGTGTGTGTGTGTGTGTGTGTGTGTGTGTGCGTAAGCGCCAAGATCCATAGGTAACGAGCTATGTAAACATAAGTCAGTCTTCTTTTTGTTCTTCTTCTTGTTCTTCCTCTTCTACTTCTTCATCTTCTTGTTCTTGTCCTTCGTCTTCTTCCTCCTCCTCCTCTCGTTCTTCCTCTTCTTCGTTTCATTACTCCTTTTGTTGTTGTTGCTGTTGTTATTGTTGTTGTCTTCTCCTCATCCTCCTCTTCATCATCATCATCACCAACAGCAGCACCATTATATTCAAACTGGATCTGTCCTCTTCCTCGCGTGATGCAAATGATTGAAGTCTCAAACAAACAAACAAACAAACAAACAAACAAACCGAAAGAAATCAGAAATCAAAACAATACCACAAAACAAGGTTTTGTTGTAGTTATGTCAATAGCCTGCTGAAAACTCCTTGGGTATCAATCTGTGACTAAAAGGTTGTGTCAACCTTGACATTTGCGTCCTGTTCAAACAATCAGTATGACGAGAAAAGAAAGTCATATCAGATAGGGAAGAATTGTTGTTGAGTCCTGAATGGAATAAAGAATAGAATCGCAGTACACGACAGCAAGAAAAAGCACGAAATGACTTAGAAACAAACAAACAACCAACCAACCAACACAACCAAACAAACAAAAATTGCAGATGTTTTCACAAACACTCAGGTACACACGCACGGAGAGCGAGCAAGGGAGACAGAGAGAGAGAGAGAGAGGGCAAGAAGAAGAACAAAAAGAAGACTGACTTATGTTTACATAGCTCGTTACGTATGGATCTTGGTGCTTACGCACAGGCACACACACACACACACAGCACACACCACATCACACACACACAGGCAGGCTCTCTGCAGCAAGCAGAACGGGAGACGAGAGAGAGAGAGAGAGAGAGCAGCAGAGCACGGCACGACACATGAAAGAGCAAACAATGCAGCAGTCACAGGCAGTAAGAGAGAAGAGAGAAGGAGAGAGGCACAGGGCAGCAGATAGGAAGACAGAGAGAGAGAGAGGGAGGGAGGCAGGCAGGCAGGCAAGGCAGAGGCAAGAGAGAGACGCAGAGAAGAGGGAGGAGAGGGCAGATGGCAGGAGCAGAAGGGGGCAGGCAGGCAGAGGAGAGGAGAAGAGAGGGCAGACAGGCAGGCAAGCAGCAGGCAGAGAGAGGAGAGGCAGGCAGGCAGCAGGCGAGGCAGCAGGCAGCAGCAGAGAGAGAGGGGAGAGGCAGGCAGGCAGGCAGGAGAGAGAGAGAGAGAGAGAGGGACAGGCAGGCCGGCAGACAGGCAGGCAGTCAGTCAGGCAGGCAGGCAGGCAGGCAGGCAGGCAGGCAGACAGGCAGACAGAAATTTTAGTGGCGTGCTTGTTTACATCCTGTCCTCGCCCTTGGATGGCCTTCACTGATAAATGACAACAATACTTTATTTATAGAGGATATTTTTAACACAAATACACTGCAACAGCGTACAGATATCAGAATAATAATGCAGATACAGTTGATAGAAGCAAATAGCCGGTAATAGCATAGAAATTGATATAAGAGTGATACTCAATTGGAATCGTAGTAGTATTTAGAGAAAGAGAGAGAATGACAGTGACAGTGATGTTCTGTTTGTTTGTTTTTTTCAGTGGTAAAAAACATTTTTTCAAACTTGCCGTTTCTGGTTTACAAATATATATTTGCTTACTGAGTTACACATACAGAGAGAGAGAGAGAGAGAGAGAGAGAGAGAGAGAGAGAGAGAGAGAGAGAGAGCTGGCGCGCGCGCGCACACAGACACAGACACTCCACTCACACCACAAACAGGCATACAACACACACCACACACACACGACACACGACACACACACCACACCACACACAGCATAACACACACACACACACACACACACACACACACACAACACAACACACACACACAACACAACACAACACAACACAACACAACACACACACAACACAACCACAACACAACACAACACACATCACACTCACACTCAACACACACACACATTTATCACACACACCCACACCTCACACCACACACACACACACACACACACACACACACACACACACACACACACACACACACACACACACACACACACACACACCACACACACACCCAACACACACCCAACCACACAACACCACACACACACACACACACACACACACACAAACACACACACACACACACACACACACACACACACACACACACACACACACACACACACACACACACACACACACACAGAGGCGTGCAATTAGAAAGCTGCACATGTCATGGCGGTCCATCAGATTGTAAGGAGAACACACAAATCACACAGAACGAATGGTGAGAAAAATGGAGCCTGCCCCAGACGACCATTGTGGGTCTGTCTTGGGGCCATTTGGACACCTCCCTCACCTTCTGCTCCCATCCTTCCCTCTGTCTGTCTGTCTGTCTGTCCGCCTGTCTGTCTGTCTGTCTGCATGTCTGGTTTTTTTTTCTCCGTCTGTCTATGTCTGTCAGCCTCTGTCTCTCTGTATCTCTTGCTGTGTCTGTCTGCCTCTGTCTGTCTCTCTTGTCTGTCTGTCTCTCGCCCTCTCTCCCTCTCTCTCTCTCTGAGACTTTGTATATGCCTGTCTGTCTGTCCGTCTGTCTGTCTGTCTCTCTCTCTGTTTCTCTCTCTCTGTCTCTGTTTCTCTCTCTCTCTCTGAGTCTTTGTCTCTGTCTCTTACTCTCTTTCTCTCTCTGTCTCTTACTCTCTTTCTCTCTCTGTCTCTTTTCTCTCTCTCTCTCTGAGTCTCTGTCTCTGTTTCTCTTTCTCTCTCTGTCTCTGTTTCTCTCTCTCTCTCTCTCTGAGTCTTTGTCTCTGTCTCTTACTCTCTTTCTCTCTCTGTTTTCTCTCTCTCTCTCTCTGAGTCTTTGTCTCTGTCTCTGTTTCTCTTTCTCTCTCTCTCTTTGTCTCTGTCTGTCTCTGTCTCTCTCTCTCTCTGAGTCTTTGTCTCTGTCTCTGTTTCTCTCTCTCTCTCTCTCTCTCTCTCTCTGTCTGTCTGTCTGTCTCTGTTTTTTTCTCTCTCTCTCTCTGTGAGTCTTTGTCTGTCTGTTTCTCTTTCTCTTTCTCTATTTGTCTCTGTCTCTGTTTCTCTCTCTCTTTCTCTCAAAATCTTTGTCTCTGTCTGTGTCTCTCTCTCTCTCTCTGACAGCTGGCCAACAGACAATGGGATTAAAGGCCTTCTTGGCGGGGGCTTAGGTTTTCTCACAGGATCTCCATTTCAACCCCGCTGTGATTAGATACTGAGATCTCAATGGGGGCTTTCCCTGTTCTTTGCAAATAGTGATGCTATCAGAATGATAGCGATGGTGACGATATTATTATTATTATTATTATTAATAAAATAGACTGATTATGATAGTTATATTGATAATATTAATAACAAATGATAGTAAATAAGAATAATTGATTGCGATAATAATAATAATGTTCTATTACTGGTATTTAGTGTTATTTTGATTATTGTTATTATGATTATTATTTGATTATGATGATGATGTAGATTCGTATGGAGGGCCATGATCGCCAGCGTCATGTGGCAGGGCGCGTGATGATGATGATAATGATGATTAATGTTGTTGGTGTTGTTATTGTTGTTATTGTCGCTATTGTATTATTATTATTACTTTTATTACTGTCATCAACATCGTCAATGTCGTCGTCGTCATCATCATCATCATCATCACCACCACCACCACCACCACACCACCACACACCACCACCACCACCACCACCACCACCATTGAATTGACGACCAGCAGTTTTAAAATGCCTGGCAATACACAAGTCAATTCGTGTCCTCAGTGAAATAACCCAAGAGAGCATCGCAGCTACGAAACCTGTGGTGCTATCTTGCAGGAAAATAAAAAGAGTCCCTAAATTAGTAGCTACCTTCTGCAAACCAGGGGACAGAGCATGGGAAGTACGGAGTGACAGTCACCGCGGTATTATGGGGTTCCCCGTGGGGATGCGGGGGCTCCTTCAGGATAAATAGTACCCCCCACCCCCACCTTCTGGACGTTCTGTGCTAGAAATGTCCTCTTTTCTGTCACTGTTTTTATTTCTGCCTTGTTCCTTTGCTTTCTGTCACTTCTTTTTATCATATCCTGCCCTGCCTGGCTGGTCCATTTACCTGTAAGTGTTCGATAAAGTCTTCGGATTGATAACTGAGTACGTGTATTAATATTATGTGCAATTTTGCCTCTAGGGAAATGTGATATGCGGAAGCAATTTTAGGTAATTCGATCCCGTTTTTTTTTTTTTTTTTACATGTTGTATTGTCCTTGGGTGTGTTTACATTTGTAGTCAGTATATATTTTTTTTTAATCTTCTGGACGGGGTGGTCAACGCCAGGGGCATATCCTTAGATTATGTGCGCGAATGCATTGATATGTATACTTAATTTTCTTTTCCTTTTTTCCCCTGTTAAAGTATGTTGTGTGTTTTGAAAGGGTTATAGCCCTGATATGGCTCTACGCAGTCGGCTAGGATTGAAACAACTTAACAATAACAATCACGTGGGTGAGAGAGAGAGAGAGAGAGAGAGAGAGAGAGAGAGAGCTAGGCCAGCGGTCAAATTGATATTGTGTTAGGAAACCAAGTGAGCGTCCATCTAATCCATCCATCCATCCCATCATCCATCATCCATCCATATCCATCCATCCATCCATCCATCTGTCCGTCCGTCCGTCCGCCTCCCCCCCCCCCCCTGCGGGGATGCCGGGGTCTCTTTCAGTATAAGTGATCTGCCCACCTTCTGGAAATTCTGTGCTAGAAATTTCCTCTTTCCTGTCACTCTCTTTGTTTCTGCCCTGTTGCTTTGCTTTCTGTCATTTCTCCTGTCATTTTCTGCCTTGCTGGTCCATTCACCTGTATGTGTTCGATGAAGTCTTGTGTACTTTCTCGAAGGATTGATAATTATGTACATGTATTAAGTGCATCTTTCGTTCTAGGGAAATGAGATATGCCAAAGCAATTTTAGGCAGTTTAGGCCTGTTTTTATATATGTTTTAGTGTCCTTAGATACGTTTAAATGTACATTCAGGTATGAGTTTTAAATTCCCCGTGTGATAAATTGGACGTAGTGGTCAGTGCCAGGGAGCATCTTAAATCATGTGCGCAAATGCATTGATACGTGTGCTTAAGTTTTCTTTTCCATTTTCTTTCCTGTTGAAGTATTATGTTTGAAAGAGTTATAGCCCTGATATGGCTCTGCGCAGTCGGCTGGGCTTTACACAAAAATAACAATAGCAATCCGTCTGTCCGTCCATCCATCTGTGAAAACAAGCTCCCCAACCAACAAAACCAACAATCAAAGCATTCAACTGGACACGATCAGCGACTGCCCTTTGTAAGGCAGAGAGCGAGAGGAGAGAGAGAGAGAGAGAGAGAGAGAGAGAGAGACAGACAGACAGACAGAAAGACAGACACAGAGAACAGAGCAAGAGAGAGACAGACATAGGCAGAGAGAGAACAGAACAAGAGAGAGACAGACAGACACAGAGACATAGGCAGAGAGACAAAGACAGAACGTGAGAGAGAGAGAGACAGAGAGACAGAGACAGAGACTGACTGAGAGAGCGTGTGTGTGTGTGTGTGAGAGAGAGAGAGAGAGAGAGAGAGAGGACAGATAGACAGACAGAGAAGAGATGGAAAGAGAAGACAGAGAGGACAGACAGACAGAGACAGAGAACCTAGTAAGAGAGAGACAGAGAGAGAGAGACAGAGAGAGAGAGAGAGGAGAGAGAGAGAGAGAGAGAGAGAGACAGAGAAGAGAGTAGTTTAGACTTCAAAACTCAGACTTCTACCGTACTGCTCAAAGAAAGTAGAATTAGGCCCCGCTGAGAGAGAGACAGAGACAGAGAGGGAGAAAATAAAGCAAACGAATGACAGGGATGGCGAATGACACAGTCAGATCAGAGAAACCTAGTAGGAACTGCAAAGGAGCAGAGCTGTGCTGGACGGAGAATCTCCCACACACACGGCAGATGGTGCCCATAAAGAACTGTCAACGCTTGGCAGCACTGGGCAAGCAAGTCAAGCTGGTACCCTCCCCCATTCAAGAGGAGAGGGGGCAGTCAATGGATAGGATCGGGAATTAGCGACAAGACAGAGAGAGAGAGAGAGCGAGAGGGGGGGGGGGGATTGGGGGAACGAGAGAGAGAGAGAAAGAGAATGAGAGAGAGCGAGAGAGAGAGAGGACTAGAGAGAGACACACAGAGAGAGAATATGAGAGAGAATGACATGGCGAGAGAGAGAGAGAGAGCAGGGGGGATTGGGGGGACGAGAGAGAGAGAGAGAGAGAATGCGAGAGAGAGAGAAAATGAGAGAGAGAGAGTGCGAGAGAGAGAATGAGAGAGAGCGAGAAAGAGAGGACTAAAGAGAGACAGAGAGAATATGAGAGAGAATGACATGGCGAGAGAGAGAGAGAGAGAGAGAGAGAATGACATTGAAAGAGAGGGGGAGAATGACAGGGCGAAAGAGAATGAGATAGAGCGAGAAGGAGAGAGAGAGAGAATATGACAGAGAGAGAGAGAGGGAGAGAGAGAGAATATGAGAGAGAGTATGAGAGACAGAGAGTGAGCGAGAGAGAGAATGACAGGGCGACAGAGAATGAGAGAGAGAGACAGAGAGAGAGAGAGAGAGGGAGAGAGAACGTGAGAGAGAGAACAAGAGAGAGACAGACAGACAGAGAGAATGACAGGGCTAGAAAGAATCAGGGACAGACAGACAGAGAAAGAGAGAGAGAGAGAGAGAAAGGAGTTTAGACTTCAGACCTCAGAGATCATACTCTACTACTCAAAAATAGTAGATTAGGTCCCATTGGACCTGTATAACAGCTAGTCCTTGCTAGTCAGTAAACACACACAGACATATTCACATACACACACACATATTCTCTCTCTCTCTCACATACACACACTCACACACACACACACACACATACAGAGAGAGAGAGAGTAGGAGAAAGAGATATAGACGGAGAGAGAGAGAGAGAGAGAGAGAGAGAGAGAGAGAGAGAGAGAGAGAGAGAGAGATCATTTATATGACGATTTTATAAGCATTTTAAATCGTAAATATGCGCTAACAAGTTTGCATGTAAAATTTGTTGATTTTTTTCCTCTCAAGCAGAGAAACATAACATCGCAATCATCCTTGGGATTTTTACATTGTCCTCAATGGACACTGTGTTTGTATCTTGTTTCAGAAGAGTAGTAAAAACGTTCCTATCATGATGACTGCAAGATTTTGTATGTGGGGTGTTGTGTATGGGAATTAAGTTTCAGGTTTTTCCAGTGCAAGCACAAAACGGTTTTACCAGTCCTGTTGTCGCTGTGTTTTTGGGGCGACAGAAATGAATAGGGACCGAGTGATGATGGGTCTTTTGAAAGCGATGAAGGAACAGGAATGATAAACGGGCCGCAGTTGCAACAGAGACGAGATGGCGCCATTTTTGGGGAGTTTGATGTGAAACATGATTACCCATTAGGCCCAGGCCTCAGCCACTGGAGACCTGTTTTTTTGGAGGGGGTCATTTTCTGTTTTGTCCCAATATTCCTACATACTCGTATCTTTGAACTCTCTTATGTTTTATCTTTATTATAATCGCTTTTTAATCTTTCGCTTTAAATATTTTATATTTGACTGATCTCTCTGTCTCTGTCTCTGCTCTGCTCTGACTCGTTCTGTTTCTTTCTTTCTGCCTGTCTGTCTCTGTCTCTCTCTCTCTCAGTCTCTGCCTTTCTCTGTCTCTTTCTGTTTCCTTCTGTCTTTCTCTCTCTGACTCCTGCTCTCTCTCTCTACCTCCAACTCTCTCCCTAACACACACACACACACACACACACACACACACACACACAGACACACACACCACAGACACACACACACACACACACACTCTCTCTCTCTCTCTCTTTCTCTGTCTCAATCTCTGTCTTTGTCTGTTTCTCATTCTGTTTCCTTTTTATTTTTCTCTATTTCTCTCTCTCTGTGTCTCTCTCTCTCTTTGCTGTCTGTCTGTCTGTCTGTCTGTCTCTCTCAGTCTCTGTATCTCATTCTGTTTCCTTCTTTAGTTTTCTCTATTTATCTCTCTCCCCTCCCTCCTTCCCTCTATATCTGTCTGTCTGTCTGTCTGTCTGCCTGTCTGTCTGTCTGTCTCTCTATGTCTCTCTCTCTCTCTTTCTGTCTGTACTTGTGTGGACCCTCTATGGACAGATCTCTCTCTCCTTCTCTCTCTCTCCCCTTCTCTCTCTCTCCCCGTCCCTCCCTTCCTACTCTCTCCCATACTCTCCCTGTACTCTCTCTCTTTCTGTCTGTCTCTTTTCTTTCTTTCTTCTCGCTGTGTGTGTGTATGTCCATGCGTGCGTGTGTAAGGTGTGGTGTGTGTGTGTGTGTGTGTGTGTGTGTGTGTGTGTGTGTGTGTGTGTGTGTGTGTGTTGTGTGTCCCTTTTCATTGTTTGAAGGTGTATTTATATAGGAAACAGACTGGCAGCACAAAATCCATGCGATGAGGTTTATGCCTGTGCACGAGCCTGGCACGCTATCAAAGTTTGAAATTAAGTATGAATGAATTCCTTGTAATTTTGTTCAAGGATCATAATGATACACTATAAACTACTATCTTTTACTTGTGGCAGATCAGTTTGCATTGTTATTTTCCTTTTAATTTACTTTTGTTTTAGTCATTTATAGGACATTTTATGAGGGAAGAGGAATTTGAACACCTAGTCACAACAGGAAAGCTAGAGGGAAAAGAACACCAGTTAAATCCGTGGAGAAAATGTTAGTTTTGCGGAGTGGGTAGGTACAAGAAAGACTGGAGATATACTTGCAGTGACAAAAGATAGGCTCGTATGACGGGCCATGACCACCAACACCATGTGGCAAGGCACCTGATGATGATGAATTTAAAGAGTCTGTAAGTCATGGCAGTATTTGAATAATGGAAACATGAAATGACCCAGAATGCAGGCAACTGCAAGTGTGAAGGTTTTTTTAAGCTAATATATTCTGCTCCTGGAAAATAAAATATCACTATCATCATCATTATCTGTGTCCGTTGGTCTCTTCTTTTCTGTCTCTGTCAATCTGTCTCTGTGTCTGTCTCTGTGTCTATCTCTGTGTCTGTCTCTGTGTCTGTCTCTGTGTCTGTCTCTGTGTCTGTCTCTCATGTCTCTGTGACTGTTTGTCTGTAACTCTCTCACACACTCTGTCTCTTTCTGTCACTCTCTCTCTCTCTCTCTCTCTCTCTCTTTGTCTCTGTCTCTGTCTGTCTGTCTCTCTCTGTCTGTCTCTCCCCTTCCCTCCCTCTTTTACTTCACTGAAAGAGAGGCATTACAGTCAGTCAGAACTAACACCACAAAATTCACGTAATGAAATTTATGTCCATGCGTAGTTCCTAAACTCTAGCAAAGTTTTTGGTGATTAAAAATAAAAAGTTATTCTCTTTAATACTTTTTTTCAAGGACTGCATTGATACAGTGTACACTGGAATCATCCCCTTGAGAGAAGCAAACAATATTGTTTTTCTTGTCTTGTCTTGTCTTCTTGATCATTACGTTTTTTTTGGTCAACACTAATTGAATTCATCTGACTTCAGAAAGGTAAATACAAGTGTCCCTTGACTGCAATTTAGTATGAATTCTGTATAAAGTTTCTGTTCTACTTCTTTAGTCTGGACAGAAAATCTTTGCAAAGTTCCGTGTACGCATATTTTTTGGAGGAGAAAAACAGGAACCAAGTGATGATGGGTGTCTTGAAGGCAGTAAAGAGACAGGGATGATAAACGGGTCTGTGTTGACATGGAGACTGCATGGCGCAGTTTTTCTGGTTTAATGTGAAAGATAACTTCACGTTTGGTCCGGGCCTTAATCGCATGAGACCTGCTTTTTGGAGTCCTATTTTGTCTGTGCGATTGTTCCTATAGATCTTTGAGCCCTGTGCTGTTTTATCATTATTTGAATATCATTTTAATCAGATTTCAAACAGATTTGTATTGATCAGATGCAGAGTCTTTCTTTCTCTCTCTGTCTTTCTCTCTGTCTGTCTGTCTGTCTGTCTGTGTGTGCGTCTGTTTCTGTCTAGTTCTTTGTCCCTGTCTCTTTACAAAACATGTTAAATTTGTGATTGAAATTTGTTTTTGTATCTCATACCACTTTATGAGAGGCAATGGCCTAAATGAATAAATTGTCTGAATTTGAATCTCTCTCTCTCTGTCTCTCTCTTTCTCTCTCTCTTCTCTCTCTCTTTTCTCTCTCTCTTTCTCTCTCTCTGTCTCTCACTTTCTCTCTCTTTTCTTCTCTCTTTCTCTCTCTCTCTCTCTCTTCTCTCACTTTCTCTCTCTCTCTCTCTCTTCTCTCTCTCACTTCTCTCTCTTCTCTCTCTCCTCTCCTTCCTCTCTTTATCTGTCTGCCTGCCTGTCTGTTTCTCTCTCTCTCTCTCTCTTTCCTCTGTGTCTGTCTGTCTGTTTCTCTTTCTTTCCCTCTCTCTCTCTCTCTTTCTGTGTCTTTGATTTGCTTGAATTCGGTTTGTGCTAACATAGCAAAATCCATACCGTAAAATGTATTTTTATGCATACTCTTTACACTCTGGTCAAGTGTGAGATTTACGACATTACATTTTCTGTATTTTTTTCAAGGACTTTACTGAGCCATTGTACACTGGGATGTCTCGCTTTGAGGCAGACACATTAAGTTTAACTTAACCCTAGATCTTTACGTTTTTGTCAACACAAATTGAATTCCATCTACTTCAAAAGGGAGGGGAAAAACAAGTGTGCTTTGATTGCAAAGGTCTGTATGCAATTTCTGTTCCAGTTTTTCTGTCTGAACATAAAATCATGCAAAGTTCCGTGTACACATATTTTAGGTAGAAGACAAACAGGAACCAAGTGATGATGGGTGTCTTGAAGGCAGTAAAGAGACAGGAATGATAAACGGGTCTGTGTTGACAAGGAGACTACATGGCTGTTTTTCGGTTTAATGTGAAAAATAACTACCCGTTTGGTCGGGGCCTTGATCGCTTGAGACCTGCTTTTTGGAGTCATATTTTGTCTGTGCAATTGTTCCTATAGATCTTTGAACCCTGTATTGTTTTGTCCTTATTTAAATCCTTTTTTAATCTGATTTAAAACAAATTTGTATTGATCAGATACATACTCTCTCGTCTTTGTTTCAGTCTCTCTCTCTCTCTCTCCTCTCGCTCTCTCTAGCCTTTGTCTTTTTCTGTCTCTATCTCTCTGTCTGTCTGTCTGTCTGTCTGTCAGTCTGTGTCTCTTTGGCACTGTCTCTCTACATGATTATGTCAAACTTTTGATTGAAATTTGTTTTTGTATTTCACACTTCTTCATGAAGGGCAACGGCCTAATTGAACATATCGTCTGAATTAATTTTGAATCTCTCTGTCTCTCTCTCTCCTCTCCCTCCCCCTCCCTCCCCCTCCCTCTTTTTGCATTTGTTTTGCTGAAGTACGCATTGATTTAATGTGCGCCCGCGTAGCAAATTCCATACAATGAAATTGAAGGCATATGTGTAGTCCCTAACCTTTCGTATAGTTTGAGATTTAAACAGATCATGAGATTTAAATGGATCACGTTTTCTTTTTCCTTCTTTTTTTCTCAAAGGTATTACTGATGCATTGTGAACTTGGATGTCCCCTTGACATAGACACACAAACATTTGTCTTATCCCTAGATCGTTACGTTTTTGTCAACACAAATTGAATTCCATCTACTTGAAAAAGGAGGGGAAAAACAAGTGTGTTTGATTGCAAAGGTCTGTATGCAATTTCTGTTCCAGTTTTTCAGTCTGAACATAAAAGCATGCAAAGTTCCGTGTACGCATATTTTAGGTAGAAGACAAACAGGAACCAAGTGATGATGGGTGTCTTGAAGGCAGTAAAGAGACAGGAATGATAAACGGGTCTGTGTTGACAAGGAGACTACATGGCGCTGTTTTTCGGTTTAATGTGAAAAATAACTACCCATTTGGTCGGGGCCTTGATCGCTTGAGACCTGCTTTTTGGAGTCATATTTTGTCTGCCCATGTAAATTCTATTAACTCTTTAAACCCTGTACTGTTTTGTCTTTATTTGAGGCATCTTTAAATTAGATTAAAACAGTTCTGTATTGATCCAATCCATACTGTGTTGATTTTTTTTCCTTCTCGTTTTCATCTTTCTTCCTCTTCCTGTCTCTTTGTTTCTCTGTCTGTCTGTCTGTATCTGTGACTGTCCACCTGTCTGTCTCACTTACACACACTCTCTCTCTCTGTCTCTCTGTCTCTGTCTCTGTCTGTCTGTCTGTCTCTCTCTCTCTCTCTCTCTGATTTTGTCATATTTTGGTAGAAATTTGTTTATGTATCTGACACCCCTTCTTGAGGGGCAATGGCCTAAGTGAATAATTCATCTAAATCTGAATATGTATCTCCATCTGTCTGTCTGACTGTCTGTCTCTCTGTCTGTCTCTCTGTCTCTGTCTCTCTCTCTCTCCTGTCTCTGTCTTTTTTTCTTTTTCTCTCCCTCCTTCCCCTCTCTCTCTATCTCTGTTTCTTTCTGTCTGTCTCCCTCTGTCTCTTTCTGTTTCTTTCTGTCTTTCTCTGTCTTGGGTTTCTGTCAGTCCCCTCCCACCCTCCCTCCTCTGTTTCTGTCTCTGTCTTTTCTGTCTCTTTGTCTGTCTGTCTGTCTCTCTCTCTGTGTCTCTGTCTCTCTCTGTCTCTCTGTCTCCCTCTCTCCTCTCTGCCTTTGGTTTGTTGAAGTAGGTATTGAATTAACTGTGTGCTAACATTACATGCCTGTGTATGATCCACAAACTTCAAACTTTAACAAAGTTTGAAATGTAAAAGAAATTACATGTGTTTGTACCTTTCTCAAGGATTTTACAGAATACATCGTAAACTGGAATTGATCCCTCGAGATTGCAATATCCATACAGTTAAATATATGCCTGTGTGTAATTCCAAAGCTTTGGTAAAGTTTCAGATGTAAAACACATTACATGTGTTTGTATTTTTCTCAAGGTGCATTAGAAACAAGAATCTTTCCCTTGAGACAGACACACAGCATTAATCTTATCCCAAGATCTTTACGTTTTTGTAGACACAGAATAAATTTCCCATATTTCAGAAAGGGGGTTGGGGATGGGGTGTGTGAAAGAGAGAAAGAGTGCCTTGGTTCCAAAAGTTGGTCTGGGTTTCTGTATGAAATTTATTTTAGTTTTTCAGTCTGAACATAAAGTCTTTGCCAGTCCTGTGTAGGCATGTTTTGAGAGGAAAAAACAGGGCCGATGATTTAAAACAGATTAGTTTTTCTGTATTTTCCTCAAAGATTTTACTGATATTGGAATCTTTCTCTTGAGACAGACACACAACACTTATCCCATCCAAGATCGTTGTGTTTTTGTCAACATAAATTCAATTTCCCTTGCTTCAGAAGGGAACAAACCAAGTGTGCTTTGTTCTATATGAAATGTCTGTTGCAGTTTTTCAGTCTGAACATAAAATCTTTGCCAATCCTGTGTTGTCATATTTTGGGAAGTGAAAACTAGGGGCATGAGATGATGGGTGTCTTGAAGACAATAAAGAGACAGGAATGATAAACGGGTCTGTGTTGACACGGAGACTGCGTGGCGCTGTTTTTCGATTTAATGTGAAAAATAAAGTACCGTTTGGCCAGGCCTTAATCGCATGAGACCTGCTTTTTGGAGTCCTATTTTGTCTGTGCAATTATTGCTACAGGTCTTTTGAACACTGAAGTCTGAAGTCTGTCTTTGTCTCTCTGTCACTGTCTCTGTTTCAGTCTGTCTCTTTATCTCTGTCTGTCTGTCTGTCTGTCTCTCTGTCTCTCTCTGTCTCTCTCTGTCTCAGTCTCTGTCTCTCTCTCTGCCTTTGATTCGGCGAAGTAGGCATCACATTGGCTGTAGTTTAACCTGGCAATATCCACACGCTCAGATGTATCCCTGTGTATAATTGTAAACTTTAGACAAGTTGGAGACTGAAAACAGATGACATTTTCTCTATTTTTCTCAAAGATTTTACTGATACATTATAAACTGGAGCCTTTCTTTTGAGGTAGACACAAAACATTTCTCATTTTGAATTTTTGATTGCTGTGTTCTGTGTGAAATTTCTCTTGCAATTGTTCAGTTTGAACATAAAATCTTTGCCAGTCCTGTGTTGTCATATTTTGGGAAGAGAAAAACTAGGGGCCAAGTGATGATGGGTGTCTTGAAGGCAGTAAAGAGACAGGAATGATAAACGGGTCTGTGTTGACATGGAGACTGTGTGGCGCTGTTTTTCGGTTTAATGTGAAAGATAACTACCCGTTTGGCCAGGCCTTAATCGCATGAGACCTGCTTTTTGGAGTCATGTTATTTGTCTGTGCAATTATTTCTACAGATCTTTTGAACACTGTTTGTGTCTTAGTTTGTTTTATCTGAATTACTTTTTAATCTGATGAAAACAGCTTGTGTTGATGAGATCCAGATTCTCTCTCTCTCTTTGTCAATCTGTAAACAGGTCTCTTTGTCTCTGACTGTCTGTCTGTCTCTGTCTCTGTCTCTGTCTGTCTGTCTGTCTCTGTCTCTGTCTCTCTGCTACGTCCATAGGCAATTAAGTAGACTGAAGTCTGAAGTCTGTTTTTATCTCTCCGTCTTTGTCTCTGTTTCTGTCTGTTTGTCTATCTGTCTGCCTGTCTATCTGACTCTCTCTCTTTTCTCTCTCTGCCTGTCTGTCTCTCTGTCTCTGTCTCTCTGTCTGTCTGTCTGTCTCTCTCTCCTCTCAACCTTTTTTTTTTTTTTGGTGAAGTAGGTATTAAATTAACTGTATGCTAACATCATAGTATCCATACGGTCAAATTTATGCCTGTGTATAATAATCCTTAACTTTTTTGAAGTTAAGTTTGAGATTTTAAAACAGATTACGTTTTCTGTATTTTCCTCAAAGATTTTACCGATACATTATGAACTGGAATCTTTTTCTTGAGATAGACAATATACATTAAATCTTATTCTAAGATTATTACGTTTTGGTCAACACAAATTGAGTTTCCCTTACTTCAGAAGGGTGAAAGAAGTGTGCCTTGATTGCTGTGTTCTATATGAAATTTTTATTGAAGTTTTTCAGTCTGAACATAAAATCTTTGCCAGTCCTCTGTTGTCATATCTTGGGAAGAGAAAACTAAGGGCCAAGTGATGATGGGTATCTTGAAGGCAGTAAAGAGACAGGAATGATAAACGGGTCTGTGTTGACACGGAGACTGTGTGGCGCTGTTTTTCAGTTTAATGTGAAAGATAACTACTCGTTTGGCCAGGCCTTAATCGCATGAGACCTGCTTTTTGGAGTCATGTTATTTGTCTGTGAAATTATTTCTACAGATCTTTTGGACACTGTTTGTGTCTTATTTTGTTTTATCTGAATTACTTTTTAATCTGACATAAACAGTTTTGTGTCGATGAGATCCAGATTCTCTCTCTCTCTTTGTCTGTCAGTCTGTAAACAGGTCTCTTTGTCTCTGACTGTCTGTCTGTCTCTGTCTGTCTCTGTCTCTGTCTGCTGTCTGTCTGTCTGTCTGTCTCTGTCTCTCTTGCTACTTCCATGAGCAATTAAGTAGACTGAAGTCTGTTGTTTTTATCTCTCTGTCTTTGTCTCTGTTTCTGTCTATCTGTCTGTCTGACTCTCTCTTTCTCTCTCTCTGCCTGTCTATCTGTCTGTCTCTCTGTCTCTGTCTCTTTCTCTCTTTCAACCTTTTATTTGGTGAAGTAGGTATTAAATCAACTGTATGCTAACATCATAGTATCCATACGGTCAAATTTATGCCTGTGTATAATCCTTAACTTTTTGTAGTTAAGTTTGAGATTTTAAAACAGATTACGTTTTCTGTATTTTCCTCAAAGATTTTACCGATAAATTATGAACTGGAATCTTTTTCTTAAGGTAGACATATACATTTATCTTATTCTAAAATTGTTACGTTTTGGTCAACACAAATTGAGTTTCCTTATTTCAGAAGGGTGAAAGAAGTGTGTCTTGAATTCCTTAATTATTTTTATTAAGTTTAATTTATAAACAATTATCTTTCTTCTGTTTTTTTCCTCAAAGAATTTACCATAATTATTGAACTGGAATCTTTTCTTAAGGAGACATATACATTTATCTATCTAAAATTGTTACGTTTGGTCAACACAATTGAGTTTCCCTTATTTCAGAAGGTGAAAGAAAGTGTGCCTTGATTGCTGTTTCTATATGAAATTTTTATTGAATGTTTTTTCAGCCTGAACATAAAATCTTTGTCCAGTTTGTGTGTTTGTTATATTCTGACAAAGAAAACTGTGGCAATATGTGTTCTTGAAGCAGTAAAGACGATATAACTCTGTGTTATACAACGTTCGCTGTTTTCGATTAATGTAAAGATAACTACCCGTTTGCCAGCCTTAGTCGCTTGAACTTCTTTTGTGAGTCATGTATTTGTCTGTGTAATTATTCTCTACAGATCTTTTGAACACTGTTGTGTCTTATTATTTTTTTAATCTGAATTACGTTTATAATCTGACGACAGTTTCTGGTCATCTAGATCCGACTCTCTCTGTCTGTCTCTGTTCTCTCGTCTGTCTCTCTGTCTCTGTCTGTCTGTCTCTCATCTCTATCTCTCTTCCCCCTTTCCTCTCTCTCTCTGCTGCTACTATCCTTATAATAAAGTATCCTGAAGCCTGATGTCTGTTGTATCTCTTTTCCATTTTTTGTCTCTGTTTTGTCTCTTCATGTCTGTCATTGTCTGTTTTTTATATCTCTATCTTCTGGTCTGTCTCTCTTCTCGTCCTTTGCTCTGTCCTTGTGTCTCTTCTTGTCTCCATCTGCATGTCGTCTTTGCTGTCTGTCTTGTTGTCTCTTCCCCGCGTTTCTTCGTGAATCACTTATTAATTTAATATGTATGAACGTTAGAATCTCCAGACAATACAATGATTTCAATGAATACTCTGAACTCTGGCTAAACTTGAAATTTAAACCAATGACATTTCTGTATTTCCCCCAAGGATTTTACATATACATGATAACTGTAATTGTTCCCTTGAGACAGACACACATCCTTTATCTTGTTTCTTGATCGTCACGGTTTTTGTCGACACAAATTAAGTTCCCCATCAGTCCCTTCAAAATTACATTATTCTGGGATTTTCGGTGCTAACCGGCTCTACACAGAGTTGGGCGTGCGATGGGCTCGTTGGAAAGACTGGGACCACACAGTCGAGTCTCATCCACTTCACGGATGCGTCATTGAGGGTGTTGCTCAAATCTTCTGACCGGCACCGTAGGTGTCAGTATCTCTCGGGCCTGGTTGATGCTAGGATATATTATGATAGTTAAGCGTAGAGTGCAGCCCTGTTACGCAGTCTCAGTCCTAGATGGAACTTCATAGCATCATGATTATCATCCTCATCGACATCATCATCATCGCATTGTAAAAAACAAAACAAAAAAAAAACACTGTGCCAGCTTCTGTGGCCATTATAGATAGCGTGGAAAATGGGACGAAAAAAAAAAAGGTGAGCACAAAGGTCACCCCCCCCCCCACCCTAAGTGCGATGATCCTAAAAAAAAAAAAAAAAAGAATTTCCCTTACCTCAGATGGGGAAAAGATAATGCCTTGATTGCAAAATTAGTAGGTATCTCTTTAAAATTTCTGTTACAGTTTTTCAGTCTGAGTCTTTGCTGTCATATTTTGGATAGAAGAAAAATATGGGCCAAGTTTCCCCCATGGGGATGCCGGGGGCTCTGTCAGTATAAATAGTATCCCCATATTCTGGAAATTGGGTGCTATGAATTTCCTCTTTTCTGTCACTTTCTTTGTTTCTGCTTTGCTTCTTTGCTTTCTGTTATTCTTGTCACCTATCATTCTTTGCCTTGCTGGTCCAATAACCTGTATGTTTGATAAAATCTGAAATACTTTCTCTTGGCATTGATAATTGGGTACATTATTAAGTGCATTGTTTGACTCTAAGGAAATGAGATATGCGGATGAATTTCAGATAATTTAGGCCTGTCGTTATATATGTTTTAGTGTCCTTAATTATGTGTAAATTTGTATTTAGGTATATTTCTTAAATCCCCTGTGTGATAAATCGGACAGAGTGGTCAATGCCAGGGATATCACCTTGGATTATATGCATGAATGCATTGATATGTGTATTTAATTTTCTTTTCTTTTTTCCTGTTGAAAAATTACCCCCGTGGGGATGCCGGGAGCTCTTTCAGTACAAATAGTATGCCACCTTCTGGAAATTCTGTACTAGAAATTTCCTCTTGTCTGTCACTTTCCTTTTTTCTTCCTTGTCCTTTGCTTTTTGTTATTTCTTCCTATCATTTTCTGCCTTGCTGGTCCATTGACCTGTATGTGTTCGGTAAAGTCTGAAGTACTTTCTCGTGGGATTGATCATTGGGTACATGTATTAAGCGCATTTTTGACTCTAGGGTAATATGACATACGGAAGCAATTTTAGACGTTTTAGGCCCGTTTATGCATGTTTTAGTGTCCTTAGTTATGTTTAAATTTGTATTCAGGTATGTTTTTTTAAATCCCCTGTGTAATAAATTGGCTAGAACGGTCAACGCCAGGGGCACCTTCTAAGATTATGCGCGCGAATGTATTGATATGTGTATTTAATTTTCTGTTCTTTTTTTCCTGTTGAAATATTGTATATGTTTTTAAACGGTTATAACCCTGATATGGCTCTATGCAGTCGGCTGGGCTTTAGACAAAAAATAACAGTAACAATAACTCATTCTCCCTCTCTCTGCCCTTGGTTTTCTAACGTAGGCATTAAATTAAAACGTGTGTTATCATAGCAATATCCTGTATCATGTCTGTCTGTCTGTCTCTCTCTTCTGTCTGTCTGTCTCTCGTCCTGTTTGTCTAAATTCTGTCTGTCTGTCTCTCTTGTCTGTCTCTCCTGTCTGTCTCTCCTGTCTGTCTGTGTGTCTGTCTATCTCTCACCTGTCTGTCATATCTGTCTCTTCTGTCTGTCTGTCTCCCTCCTGTCTGTCTGTCTGTCTCTGTCTGTCTGTCTCTCTGTCTCTCTTCTCTCTTTGGTTTGCTGACATGGGCATTAGGTAGAAAGGTAGAAAGAAACTCTAGGAGAGCTAGACAACAGAAGGTCTTCAGAGAAGTAACCCCTTTAGACAAGTGTTTCGGCCTGAATTCCTTACACTCTCGGGGGCCGGGCCACATCCAGGTCATGACTCCTGGATGCCCTTCTGCTGTTGTCTATTTTTATTTTTATTTTTCCCACGCCGGGAGCGAACCTGGGCGATTCTGCGCTTCAGAACTGCGGTACGCGGTTTACCAATGTGCTAACGGGGCACACATCATCTGTAGGGAATTTAATCCTTAAATTAAACTATATGGTAACATCACAATATCCATACCGTTGTTTTTTTTATGGATATGTACAATCGCAAAACTTAAGCAAACTTTGAGATTTAAAAGAGATCATAATTTCTGTATTTGTCTCGTTTTTCGTTTTAATGTGAAAGATAAGTACCCATTAGGTGCAGGCCTCTGTCGCCTGAGAGCTGATTTGTGGGGTCGTATTTTGGTTGTCCTATTATTCCTGTAGATCTTTGAAACCCTTTGTGGCGTAGTCTGAATTTGAACCCGTACTGTTTTGCACTTAATCAGATTACGTTTTATCTGATTGAAAATGTTTGTCTGTCTGTGTGTCTGTCTGTCTGTTGCTTTCGGTCTCGCTCTGTGTCTCAATCTCTCTCTGTCTGTCTCCTGTCTGCTTGCCTGCCTGCCTGCCTGCCTGTCTCTCTCGTGTCTGTCTGTCTCTCTACTGTCTGTCTATCTCCTTTGTCTGTCTGTCTGTCTGTCTCATGTTTGTCTCATGTCTGTCTCTCTCCTGTCTGTCTCCTATCTCTCTGTCTCTGTCTGTCTGTCTCTCTGAATTCGAAAGTCTTTGCTTTGCGGAAGAGGCATTGAATTGAGTGTGCACTATAACCGCAAAACCCTGTGGTGAAACTTACGCCTGTGAAATCAAGTTTCTAAAATCTAACACATGAGATATTAAAACAAAATGATATTGTCTATATTTTGGTCAGGGGTTCGACTGAAATAATATGAAGTGAATCATCTCTTTGAGGAAGAAACACACGCCATTGCTCCTTTCCCTAGATAGTTTAACGGTCTTGTGAAACGTAAACCGGTAATTTCCCTTACTTCAAAAAGAAGCGGGAAAAATGATATCTCCCTTGATTGCAAGGGGCAGTGTGTATTGCATATGAAGCTATGTAGGCTAACCGCTTCTTTTTTCCCAGTCTGTACATAAACATTTTACCAGCGCTGTTTTTGTGGAGGAGAAAAAAAAACAGTGGCTGAGTGTTGATGGGTCTCTTGAAGGCAATAAAGAGATAGGGATGATAAACGGGCCTGTTTTGACACCGAGACAACGTGGCGCCATCTTTCTGTTTTTAATGTGAAAGAGAACTCCTCGTTAGGCCCAGGCCTGTGTCACGGGAGGCCCCTACTTTTTGGGGGGTGGGGTAATATTTTTTTGTCTGCACTGTTTTTTGTTCTGTAGATCTTCACAATCTTTTCCTGCCCACCCCCACGTGGATTCATTAAAAAGCTTACTATGTTGTTTACTTCCATTTCGTGTGTTTGTGTGGTTGTCGGTCCCTCCCTTCCCTTTCCTCTAGTTCTATCTCGCTGTCTGTCGCCCTCCCTCCCCTCTCTCTCTTTATATGCATATATATATATTATCCTATCTTTCTCTCCCCCTCCCCCTCTCTCTTTATATATATATGTATATATCTGTGTGTATATATGTATGTGTATGTATATATATATATATACATATATATATATATATATAGAGAGAGAGAGAGAGAGAGATGTGTGTGTATATATGTATGTATGTATGTATGTATGATATATATATATATATATATTATAGAGAGAGAGAGAGAGATAGATAGAGAGAGAGAGAGAGAGGGATGGATGGATGGATGTATGGACGGATGGATGGATTTGTGTGTGTGTGTGTGTGTGTGTGTGTGTGTGTGTGTGTGTGTGTGTGTGTTGTGTGTGGTCTGTGTGTTTCTGTCTATCTGTCTGTCTGTGTATCATCATCATCATCACCACCACCACCATTATCATCACCTTTCATCATCAT
>JAPXFY010000024.1:50563818-50566318 GCA_030674185.1 Monoplex corrugatus
ATAAAATAATATATAGACTAATAAGGTAAAACGACCCAGGAATAAAATAATATATAGACTGATAAGGTAAAGCGACCCAGGAATAAAATAATATATAGACTGATAAGGTAAAGCGACCCAGGAATAAAACAATATATAGACTGATAAGGTAAAGCGACCCAGGAATAAAGTAATATATAGACTGATAAGGTAAAGCGACCCAGGAATAAAACAATATATAGACTGATAAGGTAAAGCGACCCAGGAATAAAATAATATATAGGCTGATAAGGTAAAGCGACCCAGGAATAAGTAATATATAGATTGATAAGGTAAAGCGACCCAGGAATAAAACAATATATAGACTGATAAGGTAAAGCGACCCAGGAATAAAACAATATATAGATTGATAAGGTAAAGCGACCCAGGAATAAAACAATATATAGACTGATAAGGTAAAGCGACCCAGGAATAAAACAAAATATAGACTGATAAGGTAAAGCGACCCAGGAATAAAACAATATATAGATTGATAAGGTAAAGCGACCCAGGAATAAAACAATATATAGACTGATAAGGTAAAGCGACCCAGGAATAAAACAATATATAGACTGATAAGGTAAAGCGACCCAGGAATAAAATAATATATAGACTAATAAGGTAAAACGACCCAGGAATAAAACAATATATAGACTGATAAGGTAAAGCGACCCAGGAATAAAACAATATATAGACTGATAAGGTAAAACGACCCAGGAATAAAACAATATATAGACTGATAAGGTAAAGCGACCCAGGAATAAAATAATATATAGACTGATAAGGTAAAGCGACCCAGGAATAAAATAATGTATAGACTGATAAGGTAAAGCGACCCAGGAGTAAAATCCCTTTCTTATGGGAAAGAGCACCAGTTAACTGCATGTGGATGTCATCATCAGGCCTGGTCAGGTTACACACCACGATGTAGGCAGTATTGTCTGGCAGCAAGCATACGACAGGTTCAGCCCTGTTGGCAAGCTTGAAGCAAAGGGAAATCAGCAGAAGTACTGCCATGGATGCGGTATCTTTGTTTTCATTGATCACTGTACCGCAAAGGCAATGTCTTTGTGACCTTTTGAGTTTCTTGAGGAAGACACGAGAAAACAGGGAATGTTGGCAGGTGGAATGATTAAAGTTGTGGTTTTTGTTCTTTGAGTCTACTGTGTGCAGGTATAGATACGGATATACACGAGTGTGGGTGGGTGGGAGGGTATGAGTGTGTTTGTGTGTGTGTGTGTGTGTTTGTGTGTGGGGAGTGGGTGGGTGGGGTGTGTGTGTTTGTGTTTGTGTATCTGTATATATATTATGTGTCTAGTGTGTTTGTGTGTGTGTGTGTGTTTGTATGTTTCTATGTGTGTGTTTGTGTATGTGTGTGTGTGTGTGTGTGTGTGTTTAGGTGGATAGGTGGGTCAATGGGTGGGTGGGGTGGGGGTGTTTGTATGTGTGTGTGTGTCTGTATATGTGTGTAATGAGTGTGTGTGTAGTGTGTGTGTGTGTGTTTAGGTGGATGTGTGGGTTAGTGAGTGGGTGGGGTGTTTGTATGTGTGTGTGTCTGTATATGTGTGTAATGTATGTGTTTGTTTGTTTGTGTGTGTGTGTGTGTGTGTGTGTGTGTGTGTGTGTGTGTGTGTGTGTAATGCAACCAAGCACACGGGCACACGCCACACACACACACACACACACACACACACACACACACACACACACACACACACACACACACACACACACACACACACAGCCCAACCTATCAATTCCAGTATTGTCATTTTTCACCAGGACGAATAACTAACCATGACTATGGCACTGGAATCAAAACAAACAAACAAACAAACAAACAAACACACAAACAAACAAACAAACAAACAAACAAACAAACAGACAATCAAACAAACAAAGAAACAGACAATCAATCAAACAAACAAACAAACACAAAAGAAACAAACAAGCCAACAACTCACAGTTGTATTTTATGGATGATTGATCACTGTACTGCACACGCATTGTCTTTGTGACCTTTTGAGTTTCTTGAGGAAGAGAGAGAGAAAGCAATGAATCAAGACGTGTAGAATGATTAAAGTTGTGGTTTTTGTTCTTTCGGGAACTGCTTAAAGTTTACTGTTTGCAAGTACAGATACGGATGTACACAACCAGGTGCCGTGTGTGCGCGCGCTCGATTGCATTTATACGCATGCACGTCATGCACCACATGGACGTGCGCGTACATACACATGGACGCACACGCACATTCCCAACACACACACAACACACACAGCACACGCGCGCGCATTACACACACGCAGCCACAAACACACATACAGACGCGCGCGCGCGCGCACACACACACACACACTCACACACACATACATGCGTTCATGCGCGCGCACACACTACGCGCATGTACGCACACACATACACACTTTTGCACACGCACACACACACACGTACGCACACACAGACACACACGCGCAGACACACA
>JAPXFY010000024.1:50571318-50573818 GCA_030674185.1 Monoplex corrugatus
CCAGAGCCAAACAAACAAACAAACAAAAAACATTCACAGCTTTTCTATCCCCAGCGTTGTCAAAGGTTTTCAATCTTTTCAGTACAATGAAGAAATCAGTTACTGGAGGGAGGCCATAGATTGCTTTTTCCAATGGCAGTGGCAGGCTATGAAGGCAATTGGAGACGGCCATCAGGCCACAGGCAGGGGCTCCCAGTGGCACAAATCGATGTCCTGTGCCGTAGCTGTAAGTGATTTATTCATTGGTAAAGAAATCCATCGAAATAAAGTCTACCTATCTATCTATCTGTCTGTTTGTTTGTCTGTTTGTCTATCTGTTTATCGGTCTGTTGCTCTCTCTCTTTCTTTCTCTTTCTCTCTCTCTCGTATATGCATGTTTATATATGCGCGCGCACACACACCCACACACACAAACACACACACCCATATCTATCTATCTATCTATCTATCTATCTATCTATCTATCTATCTATCTATCTATCTATCTATCTATCTATCTCTCTATCTATCTATCTATCTATCTGTCTATCTATCTATCTATCTATCTATCTATCTATCTATCTATCTATCTATCTGTCTATCTATCTATCTATCTATCTATCTATCTATCTGTCTGTCTATGTATGTATGTATGTATGTATGTATGTATGTATGTATGTATGTATGTATGCATGCATGCATGTATGTATGTATGTATATATGATGTATGTATTAGTATGTATGTATGTATGTACATGTATCACTTATCTAATCTTTTTCTAATTTCTATACTGATCATCTATCTATCTATATCTATCTATCTATCATATCTATTTCTAATTGTATGTATGTATGTATCTATCTTATGTCTGTATGATATCATGCAATCTAATCTATCTATCTATCTATTTATGTATGTTTAGGTAGATGTTGTATGATCTATCGTATCTATCTATCTATCATCTATCATTATCTATCTATCTATTATGTATGTATGTTGTAATGTATGTATGTATGTATTATTACTCTATCTATCTATCTACTCTATCTATCTATCTATTATCTATCTATATCTATCTATCGTATTGTATCTATCATTCTGTTATATTACTATCTACTACTCTATCATATCTTGTATCTTCTATCTATTATATACTGTAGTATTATGTAATGATATGTATTATGTATCCATCTATCTGTAGATCTTGCTACTCAATATATTTAGTAATTGCTATCTATTATACTATTTTTGCTACTCATATTTATGTAGTATATTTGTACAGTATATGTATGTATATGTCTTCATCACATATCTATATATACTTATCTAATCTATACTATTATCTTCTATCACAATTCTATATCTGTATATCTTGCTATCAGTCTATTATATCGTATATATCTTATCTATCTATCTGTATATCTTTCTATCTAACTATATTGTAGTATACTGTACTCAATCACTTAATATCTGTAGTACTATCTTAGTCTCACGACTATTATGCTAGTCTTTGCTACTCCACACATTTAATATCTGTAGTATACTTTGCTACTCTACAATTTAATATCTGTAGTATACTTGCTACTCTATCTAGTTCATTATCAATTTATCTGTAGTATACTTGCTACCCCACATATTTATATATGCTAGATTATTAGTAACTTTGTACTCTACACATTAATATCTGTAGTATACTTTGCTACTCTACACATTAATATCTGTAGTATACTTTGCTACTCTACACATTTAATATCTGTAGTATACTTTGCTATCCACATCTATAGTTATAATATCTGTAGTATACTTTGCTACTCTACAATTTAATATCTGTAGTTACTGTACTCTATCAGTACTTACTACACATTTAATATCTGTAGTATACTTGCTACTCTACACATTTAATATCTGTAGTATACTTTGCTACTCCACAATTTAATATCTGTAGTATACTTTGCTACTCCACACATTTAATATCTGTAGTATACTTTGCTACTCTACACATTTAATATCTGTAGTATACTTTGCTACTCCACACATTTAATATCTGTAGTATACTTTGCTACTCCACACATTTAATATCTGTAGTATACTTTGCTACTCTACAATTTAATTCTGTAGTATACTTTGCTACTCACACATTTAATATCTGTAGTATACTTTGCTACTCCACACATTTAATATCTGTAGTATACTTTGCTACTCCACACATTTAATATCTGTAGTATACTTTGCTACTCCACAATTTAATATCTGTAGTATACTTTGCTACTCCACACATTTAATATCTGTAGTATACTTTGCTACTCTCACACATTTAATATCTGTAGTATACTTTGCTACTCCACACATTTAATATCTGTAGTATACTTTGCTACTCCACAATTATATATGTAGTATACTTTGCTCTCCACAATTTAAATCTGTAGTATACTTTGCTACTCACACATTTAATATCGTAGTATACTTTGCTACTCCACACATTTAATATCTGTAGTATACTTTGCTACTCCACACATTTAA
>JAPXFY010000024.1:50596003-50601003 GCA_030674185.1 Monoplex corrugatus
AAAAACGTAATGCACCCCCAACTGTGTACTATCTTTTAAAGGGTTTCCCGGGGGGCCTGACTTATGGGGCCGTCTTTGTTTCCACACTTTTTTAAAATCGGGAGTTTACTTTGTTTTCCCCCCAAAATTTTAAAATTGTAGTATACTTTGCTACTCTACAAATTTAATTCTGTAGTTTTTACTTTGTACTCTAAAATTTTAATATCTGTAGTATATTTGCTACCCCACACATTTAATATCTTTTGTATCCCCTTTCCCCATTTCCCCAAAAAATTTAAAAAATTGAAAATAGAAGCTAAAATGTAAAAAAAAGCCAAAAAACCCCGATAGCACATACAGTGTGAAAAAATGTATGGGGAAAAAAAAAAAAAAAAAAAATTTTTCCCTTTAAAATTTTTTTCAGTTGAAAAAAGAAACAAAAGAGAGAGAGAGAGGAGGGGGAAAAATGTTTTAAAACAGTTAAAAAAAAAAAAAAAGAAAGAGTGGGGGGGAAAAAGATGGTAGATGATAGTAGATAGAGGAGAGAGGAGAGAAAAGGGGGAGAGGTGAGTGATTTATCCGTTAAAAAAAAGGGGAAAAAGTGGGGGGCCCGATAGGTAGTTGATAGTTTTAGATAGAGAGGGGGGAGAGAGAGAGAGGAGAGGAAAAGGGGGAAATGATTTTTTTCCTTTAAAAAAAAAAAAAAAAAGTGGGGGAGGACAGGTAGATGGGGTAGTAGATAGAGAGGAGAGAGGGGAAAAAGAAAAGAGAAGAGAGAAGGAGAGGGTTTTAGGGGTTTTTCAGTCAAAAAAAAAAAAAAGTGGGGGGGGGCAGAAAAGGGGAGAGAGAGGTGGGGTGATTTTTCATTTTTTAAAAAAAGGGGAAAAAGGGGGGGGGCGATAGAGAGAGAGAGGGTGGTGTTTTGGGGCATTTAAAAAAAAAAAAAAATTTGGGGACGGGGTAGAGAGAGAGAGAGAGAGGGGGGAAGTGATTTGTCATTTTAAAAAAAAAAAAAGGGGGGGACAGGGAAAAGAGAGAGAGGGTGAGTGATTTGTCAGTTTAAAAAAAGAAAGATTGGGGCAGATAGTGATAGATAGTTTTAAAAGAGAGGAAAAAGAGAGTGGGAGGGGGGAGAGGTGATTTTTATTTACCCCAATTTAAAAAAAAAAAGTGGGGCCCCGATAGATGTTTTGATAGTTTTGATTTGATAGAGAGAGAAGAGGAGGGGAGAGGGAGGGGAGAGGGGGGAAGGAGAGGGGTTAGCTTCAAAAAAAGTTTTTAAAAACAGTTTGCTTTTTAAATTTTTCGCAATCCTTACGTCCCACCGCTAGTCTTTTGAAAAATAAAAGGGGTTTTAAAAATTTTGAAAGCAGAAAAAAAACCGGGAAAAAAAACCAAAAATTCATACCGTTTCAAAGACGTTATGAAAAAAGGGGTTTAAAGAAATATTGACTTTTATTTGTGTCGGAGAGAGAGAGAGAGAGGAGAGGGGAGGGGAAAAGGGGAGAGAGGGAGGTTTTAAAAAACTTGAAAAAACTGTATTACTTAAGTATAGTAGCGTCAAGCCCCAAAGGGGGCCAGTCTTGTGGGGTACCCCCCTTCCCCGTTTACAATAGAACTTTAGGGGGCTTAAAATGAAAAAAAAATTTAAAACCCAAAAAAAAAGGAAAAAAAAAAATTTTTTACACATAAATCTAAAAAAAGTTTTAAAAAAAAAAATGTCAGTAAATATTAATTTTATATTTTTAAATTGGTCACACACACACACAAACACACACACACCCCCCCCCAAAACCCCCCCACGCACACGAAAAGACCCCACCAGAGGTAGAAAAGCCCCCCAGTTGGATAGACACCCCGCCAGACAGATAAAAAAAAAGACGGGGAAGGGGGCTGATGAAGACGGGGCATAGACACCAGCCAGACACCCCGACAAAAGTCTTTTCCCTCCTCCAAAAGGGGCAGCAGTTTGGGGAAAAACAGAAAAAAAGAAAAGGGGACTGAGAGGGGGAGGAAACAGAGGGGGAAAAGAGAAAAAAGGGGCAGCTTTTCAGACGGGGCAGGGGGCAGGGTTTTTGAGAGAAAAGAGAGAGACAGACACAGAGAAAAAAAGAAAGTGAGGGATAGAGAGAGGGAGAGAGAGGGGGACAGAGTGAGGGAGTGGAGAGGAAAAAGGGGCACACACACACACACACACAAAACACACACACCCCAAACACACCACCCCCAACCCCCACACACACCCCCCAAAACCCGATTTTTAAAAAAGACTTTTTATTTTTTTGGGGGGGGGTGGGTGGGGGGGGGGGGGAGGAACGACCATTTTTAGTTCTTATTTTCGTTTTTCCCGGGGGTGACCTGATTTTTCCCCCATCCGTGTTTCTGTCAAAATTTCAAAACTCGGTGGGGGTTTTTTCTCTGTTTTACCCCCCCTTTTTTGTATCGAAAGCCCCTGTTTTGTTTTAAAAAAAAGATCGATTAAAATTACAGGGAAAAAGTTTAAAAGGGGAAAGTTGGGGGGGGAGCGCCCCCCCCCCCTGCCCCCGACGCATGTGTAAAAAAAAGGGAAAAAGAAAAAAAAAAAAAAAAAAAAAAAAAACCCCCCTTTCCCCCCCGGCAGGTACATAACAAAAATTTGTATGGGGGGGGCCCCCTTGGGGGGGCTCAAAAACCCCATGCATCCCCCGTCCTCCGTTTTTTTCCCCGCCCCAAAAAACACACACAACACACCCCACCCCCAAAAAACACACACACACACACCACACACCACACACACACACACGAGGGGCCCCGCCACACACACACACACACACCGAGCGCGCGCAACAACACCCCCAAAGAGCGCGCACACACACACACCACAAACTCACTCACTCACTCACTCCTACACAAACCCCACACACACACACACACACACACACCCACAAAACACACACACAAAACAACGACACACACACACGAGCGCGCACACCCACGCGCAGACGATGGGACAATGACACACACACAAACACACGCAGGGCACGCAACACCTTTACACAGACACACACACACACACGAGCGCGCACACCCAGGGCGCGGACGTATAGACATAGACCCATGCCCACATACAGACACACACACACACAACACACACACACAACACACACCCCCCCACACATATAGACAAAAGCAAACATACAGACATCCTTCCTATCATACGCACACGCACACTGACGTACACATACACACCCATAGACATTATCACACACAGATTTTCCCTACAAACACCACAGTCACAGACACACAGACACGCTGGTTACAATCATACAACATACGACACATGAAACACATCCATCCACATACATACATAAACGGACACAACGACAAACACCCATACCCCCCACCCACACACACACACACATTCTGTCTGTCTGTCTGTCTCTCTTTTTTTCCCTTCTCTTTTCACACACCACACAACACATTCTGTCGGTCTGTCTGTTTTCAAAAACACACATACACACCACCACCACACAACACACACACACACACACACACAATTCTGTCTGTCTGCCCTGTCTGTCTGTCTCTCTCTCTCTCTCTCACACACACACACTCATTTTCACACACATTCACTTTCACACACACCACAACACACACACACACACACAACACACGCACACACGCACCACCACCACACAAACACACCCCACACACTCTCTTCTCTCTCTCACTTTCCCAACAACTGACTTTCACACACCTCATTTCACACACACTCATTTTCACCCACTCACTTCCACACACACATACACACATCGGGACACACACCACACAAACACACAAACACACAACACACCACACACACACACACACACACACGCACGCACGCCAAAACTACACACACACACCTCTCTCTCTCACTTTCACACACATGACTTTCACACACATCATTTCACACACACTCATTTTCAACACACTCACTTCCAACACAATTCACACACTAGACACACCCCAAAACACGCTCTCTCTTTCTCTCCCCTCTCTCTCTCTCTCAAAACCCACACACACACCACGAAGAAGTAAGCACCCCACCCCCATTCCCCAAACCAATCACCATCTTCCACAGCCACCTCCACCCCCCTTTGTCCCACGCCACACTTATTATCAAACCCTCACCCACCCCGTCTTCTGCGTCCTCCCTCTTGTTTTTCCCAAAAAATGAGGGCGGACAGGGGGAAAGTTTGTCAACAATCCCATCATATTTTTCATTTCCAATCGCAGCAGCGGTAGCAGTAGCAACGGCGGTTAGAGAGAGAGAGAGAGAAGAGGGGAGAGAGAGAGGAGAGAGGAGACAGAGACAGAGACAAGAGAGAGACAGAGAGAGCCCAGAGAAACAGAGACAGACAGACAGACAGAGATAGGGGGACGGGGACAGCCGCACACAAAACTTACAGAAAGAGAGAGAGAGAGAGGGGAGGAGAGAGCATTTTTTCTTTAATTTTGAGGTTAGGGGGCAAAAACCCCTTTAAAATATCTTCTTTTTTTCCATCAATAAGAGGGAGGAGGGGGAGGGGTAATCAGGCGGACAGAGACTCAGAACGAAAGAACCAGAGGTGGGGGAGAGAGAGAGGGGAGTGAGAGAGAGAGAGAGAGAGAGAAGAGAGAGAGGAGAAAGGGAGAGAGAGGGAGAGGAGAGAGAGACGCGCGCGCACAGGAGCGAGGAGAGAGACAAACAACAGACAGACGGGGACAGAACAGCAGACAGAAAGAGAAAGAGACAGATTGACAGACGGACAGATAGACAGGCAGACAGACACAGAGAAAGAGAGACAGAAAAGACAAGGTTAGTGGCTTAAGAACATGAATGCTTTTGCTTTTCTTAACATCTAAACGTTTGCCCGTGAAGGGTCAACAATCATACGGTTTTGTATAGATTGTAGATAGGTAGAGATAGGTAGGTTTGGTAGGAGAGAGGAGAAAGAGGGGGGAGAGGAGAGAGAGGAGAAAAGAGAAAGAGTTTTGTATTTTATGTATGTATGTATGTA
>JAPXFY010000024.1:50608503-50616003 GCA_030674185.1 Monoplex corrugatus
GGGGGGGGAATAAGGGAAACTCCCCACAGATACAGAAAACTGCATGGCTAGCTAGAAGAAAAAACAAGACAGAAAGGTAATACGCTCGCCTGATCAAAATTCAAACGCAAACACGCAGGGCTTTGTACCGCAGAATGAAAAGCAAACACAAGCAGCCGGCGTCTTTTGAGAGGACTGAGCCCAAACAGAGCGGTAGTGGTAGATGGACTCGTCTTCTTCTTCTTCTTCTTCTTCTTGAACAATCAATGCCGTGGTATAAAGAGAGAGAGAGAGAGAAGGAAAGAGATCGGGAGAAGAATGGAGAGAGAGACAGAGAGAGACAGACAGACAGACAGACAGAGAAAGAGAGAGAGAGAGAGAGAGAGAGAGAGAGAGAGAGACTGAAGTATGGATGAATAGAGCTAGGCAGAGAGACGGAGACAGAAAGACAGTGAGAAGGAGAGAGAGAGAGAGAGACAGAGAGAGAGAGACAGACAAACAGATAGACAGACAGACAGACAGACAGACAGAATCAAATTTATTAAATAAGACCAAAGCCCCATAAGAAGGGATGTGAACACATTTATAAACACTGTGCAAACACAAAATATACTACACAGTCGTTCTTTGATAGTGTATACTTAAAATATTTTTGAATAACTACAATATGGGTCCCACAGTCATACTTCAATAACACGATAGGAACTAATAAATAAGTTTAACAGATACACATCACTAGAATAATTATGACTTTAGGAGAGAGAGAGAGGGAGGGAGAAAGAGAGAGAGAGAGAACTTTACCTTGAGAGAGAGAGAACTTTACCTTGAGAGAGACAGAGAGATAGACAGACAGACAGACAGACAGACAGAGAGAGAGAACTTTACCTTAAGAGAGAGAGAGAGAGAACTTTACTTTGGAGAGAGAGAGAGAGAGAACTTGAGAGAGAGAGAGAACTTGAGAGAGAGAGAGAACTTTACCTTAAGAGAGAGAGAGAGAGAAAACTTGAGAGAGAGAGAACTTTACCTTAAGAGAGAGAGAGAGAGAGAACTTGAGAGAGAGAGAAATTTACCTTAAGAGAGAGAGAGGGAGAGAACTTGAGAGAGAGAACTTTACCTTAAGAGAGAGAGAGAGAGAACTTGAGAGAGAGAGAGAACTTGAGAGAGAGAGAACTTTACCTTAAGAGAGAGAGAGAGAGAGAACTTGAGAGAGAGAGAACTTTACCTTAAGAGAGAGAGAGAGAGAGAGAACTTGAGAGAGAGAGAGAACTTTACCTTAAGAGAGAGAGAGAGAGAACTTGAGAGAGAGAGAGAACTTTACCTTAAGAGAGAGAGAGAGAGAGAACTTTACCTTAAGAGAGAGAGAGAGAGAGAACTTGAGAGAGAGAGAGAACTTTACCTTAAGAGAGAGAGAGAGAGAGAACTTGAGAGAGAGAGAGAACTTTACCTTAAGAGAGAGAGAGAGAGAGAGAACTTGAGAGAGAGAGAACTTTACCTTAAGAGAGAGAGAGAGAGAGAGAGAACTTTACCTTAAGAGAGAGAGAGAGAGAGAGAACTTGAGAGAGAGAGAACTTTACCTTAAGAGAGAGAGAGAGAGAACTTGAGAGAGAGAGAGAACTTTACCTTAAGAGAGAGAGAGAGAGAGAGAGAGAGAGAGAACTTTACTTTGAGAGAGAGAGAGAGAGAACTTGAGAGAGAGAGAGAACTTTACCCTAAGAGAGAGAGAGAGAGAGAAATTTACCTTAAGAGAGAGAGAGAGAGAGAACTTGAGAGAGAGAGAGAACTTTACCTTAAGAGAGAGAGAGAGAGAGAACTTGAGAGAGAGAGAGAACTTTACCTTAAGAGAGAGAGAGAGAGAGAGAGAGAGAACTTTACTTTGAGAGAGAGAGAGAGAGAACTTGAGAGAGAGAGAGAACTTGAGAGAGAGAGAGAACTTTACCTTAAGAGAGAGAGAGAGAGAACTTTACTTTGAGAGAGAGAGAGAGAAACTTGAGAGAGAGAGAGAACTTTACCTTAAGAGAGAGAGAGAGAGAGAGAATTTTACCTTAAGAGAGAGAGAGAGAGAGGGAGAGAGAACTTGAGAGAGAGAGAGAACTTTACCTTAAGAGAGAGAGAGAGAGAGAACTTGAGAGAGAGAGAGAACTTTACCTTAAGAGAGAGAGAGAGAACTTGAGAGAGAGAGAGAACTTTACCTTAAGAGAGAGAGAGAGAACTTGAGAGAGAGAGAGAACTTTACCTTAAGAGAGAGAGAGAGAGAACTTTACCTTAAGAGAGAGAGAGAGAGAGAGAACTTGAGAGAGAGAGAGAACTTTACCTTAAGAGAGAGAGAGAGAACTTGAGAGAGAGAGAGAACTTTACCTTAAGAGAGAGAGAGAGAGAGAGAACTTGAGAGAGAGAGAGAACTTTACCTTAAGAGAGAGAGAGAGAGAGAGAGAACTTGAGAGAGAGAGAGAACTTGAGAGAGAGAGAGAACTTGAGAGAGAGAGAGAACTTTACCTTAAGAGAGAGAGAGAGAGAGAACTTGAGAGAGAGAGAGAACTTGAGAGAGAGAGAGAGAACTTTACCTTAAGAGAGAGAGAGAGAGAGAGAACTTGAGAGAGAGAGAGAGAGAGAACTTGAGAGAGAGAGAGAACTTGAGAGAGAGAGAGAACTTGAGAGAGAGAGAACTTGAGAGAGAGAGAGAGAGAGAGAACTTGAGAGAGAGAGAACTTGAGAGAGAGAGAACTTGAGAGAGAGAGAACTTGAGAGAGAGAGAGAGAGAGAGAACTTGAGAGAGAGAGAGAACTTGAGAGAGAGAGAACTTGAGAGAGAGAGAACTTGAGAGAGAGAGAGAACTTGAGAGAGAGAGAGAACTTGAGAGAGAGAGAGAGAGAACTTGAGAGAGAGAGAGAGAGAACTTGAGAGAGAGAGAGAGAGAACTTGAGAGAGAGAGAGAACTTGAGAGAGAGAGAGAACTTGAGAGAGAGAGAGAACTTGAGAGAGAGAGAGAGAACTTGAGAGAGAGAGAGAGAGAGAGAACTTGAGAGAGAGAGAGAACTTGAGAGAGAGAGAACTTGAGAGAGAGAGAGAACTTTACCTTAAGAGAGAGAGAGAGAACTTGAGAGAGAGAGAGAACTTGAAGAGAGAGAGAACTTGAGAGAGAGAGAGAGAGAGAACTTGAGAGAGAGAGAGAACTTGAGAGATAGAGAGAACTTGAGAGAGAGAGAGAGAACTTAAGAGAGAGAGAACTTGAGAGAGAGAGAGAACTTGAGAGAGAGAGAACTTGAGAGAGAGAGAGAGAGAGAGAACTTGAGAGAGAGAGAGAACTTGAGAGAGAGAGAGAACTTGAGAGAGAGAGAACTTGAGAGAGAGAGAGAACTTGAGAGAGAGAGAACTTGAGAGAGAGAGAGAACTTGAGAGAGAGAGAGAACTTGAGAGAGAGAGAGAGAACTTGAGAGAGAGAGAGAGAACTTGAGAGAGAGAGAGAACTTGAGAGAGAGAGAGAGAACTTGAGAGAGAGAGAGAGAACTTGAGAGAGAGAGAGAACTTGAGAGAGAGAGAACTTGAGAGAGAGAGAGAACTTGAGAGAGAGAGAGAACTTTACCTTAAGAGAGAGAGAGAGAACTTGAGAGAGAGAGAGAACTTTACCTTAAGAGAGAGAGAGAGAACTTGAGAGAGAGAGAGAACTTGAGAGAGAGAGAGAGAACTTGAGAGAGAGAGAGAGAGAACTTTACCTTAAGAGAGAGAGAGAGAGAGAACTTGAGAGAGAGAGAGAACTTTACCTTAATAATAATAATAATAATAGTGCATTTATAGAGCGCTTTCCGAAACCTCAAAGCGCTTTACATCAGTAAACCATACATATATAAACCAAATAACAGGCTACAATACAAACAAACTCATCAAAAACTATCCACAGGAAATCAACAACCACACAGACACACCAAATAATCTCTCTCCCTCTCACCCCCTCCCCGCCCACCCTCTCTCCCCCCATTTTCAAACACACACACACAACACCCACACACACACAGCCACACATCACACACACACACACACACACACACACACACACACACACACACACACACACACACAAACACACACACACACACTGGCATACACCCCATTGTGCACAATTTCATCCAGAATGTCAAGCAGGATCAACCCACTAGCCAAAATCAGGAAAAACACTGTTTAAAGAAGTAAGTTTTTAAACTTGTTTTGAAAGATGGTAGAGTTTTAGAGTGGCGGACGGACTGAGGCAACAAGTTCCATGTCTGAACAGCAAAAACTGCAAAGGCTCTACCACCGTGAGTTTCTCTGTTATATTTTGGCACACGAAACTTCTTGTCATCCACAGAAGAGCGGAGTGATCGAGAAGGTACGTAGACAGTCAAGAGTTCAGAGAGATAGTCAGGAGCAGTTCCAGAAATGATGTGATAACAAAGGCAGCAAATCTTGTATTTTATTCTTTGTTCAACCGGGAGCCAGTGCAGTGTCTGAAACAGGGGTGTGCAGTGCTGTGACCTACGTGCCTTGAAGATGAGTTTAGCTGCAGAGTTCTCTTAAGAGAGAGAGAGAGAGAACTTGAGAGAGAGAGAGAGAACTTGAGAGAGAGAGAGAACTTGAGAGAGAGAGAGAGAACTTGAGAGAGAGAGAGAGAAACTTGAGAGAGAGAGAGAACTTGAGAGAGAGAGAGAACTTGAGAGAGAGAGAACTTGAGAGAGAGAGAGAACTTGAGAGAGAGAGAGAGAACTTGAGAGAGAGAGAGAACTTGAGAGAGAGAGAGAACTTTACCTTAAGAGAGAGAGAGAGAGAACTTGAGAGAGAGAGAGAACTTGAGAGAGAGAGAGAACTTGAGAGAGAGAGAGAGAACTTGAGAGAGAGAGAGAACTTGAGAGAGAGAGAGAGAACTTGAGAGAGAGAGAGAACTTGAGAGAGAGAGAGAGAACTTGAGAGAGAGAGAGAACTTGAGAGAGAGAGAGAGAGAACTTGAGAGAGAGAGAGAACTTGAGAGAGAGAGAGAGAACTTGAGAGAGAGAGAGAACTTGAGAGAGAGAGAGAACTTGAGAGAGAGAGAACTTTACCTTAAGAGAGAGAGAGAGAGAGAGAACTTGAGAGAGAGAGAGAACTTGAGAGAGAGAGAACTTTACCTTACGAGAGAGAGAGAAAGAGAGAGAGAACTTTACCTTGAGAGAGAGAGAGAACTTTATCTTGAGAGAGAGAACTTTACTTTGTGAGAGATAGAGAGAGAGAGAGAGAGGAACTTTAGCTTGAGAGCGAGAGAGAGAGAACTTTACTTGGAGGGAGAGAGAGAAAGAGAGAGAGAGAGAACTTTAGCTTGAGAGAGAGAGAACTTTAACTAGAGAGAGAGAGAGAGAGAGAGAACTTAAGCTAGAGAGAGAAAGAGAGAGAGAGGGGGGGGGACGAATCTGATCACCTTCTATTACTGCCTTGTTCTTCCAGCCAATGTCTGCAACTTTTTCTCTCATGATTCCTGATCATGTTCTCAGACAGATACCAAGGGATTTAAGATAAGGGCAGACCCCCAAGAAATCGAATAGATCGGCAGAAGAGTGTCTTTGTGAAGCTAAAACTGGAAGAAGAAGTGCTTTTTTGTCCTTTTTTTTAGATCTTAGTACTTTACTTTAGCTGCTGCAAGCCAGACTGCTGTTCTCTTTTCTTTTTTCTCTTTTTTTTTTTTTTTTTTGGTGGGGGGGGGGGGGAGAAGATAGCCATTTTATGTGTGGAGAGGACATCAGATAATAAGCAGACAGGGAGTTGGAGGGGAAAAGGACGACTGAAGATGGAGGGAGATTGTGAATTTAATAAGATGCCGCCAGTGTGTTTTTATTATTATTATTATTATGAGCTGTTGTTGTTGTTATTGTTATCATTATTATTATTAGTAGTAGTAGTAGTAGTAGTCGCCATAGTAGTACTAATAGTAGTAGTAGTAGTAGTATCACAATTATTATTACTATTATTATTATCGTTATCATTGTCAGCATCACATTATTATTATGATTATAATAATTGTTGTTGTTGTTGTTGTTGTTTTTGGTCGTCGTCGTCGTCATCATCATCATCATCACCATCACCACCACCACCACCACCACCACCACCACCACCACTGTTATTGTTAGGTCGTTGTTGTTTTTATTATTGTTATCATTTTTTGTTGTTGTTGTTATGAACCATTTTGCTGTAGCGCTATTCTCCAAAATCATTTGGCCTCACACGATCAGACTTTTTTTACTGGAGCACAGAGAACTCCAACTGTGAAAGGCGAGCTATAGCTATGCGCATTCCACTGTGTCGTTGCGCAGTCTGCATCTTTTGGTACTTGCCGTTTTCAAACTTCCATAAGCCAGCCACTGATATGTATGACTTACAGAATCTTTAACGTGCAGAAATACACACGTAATGCCTATCAACTAATATCAGAAAGAGAGTCCTTGAATGTTATATAGAGCCAATACTGTTGTATGGATGCGAGGCGTGGACAGTCAGCAAGCAAAGCCAGAGCAGGATAGAGGCAGCCGAGATGTGGTTTCTCTGAAGAATGTTGAGAGTTCCATGGACAGCAAAGAAAACAAACGAGACAGTCTTGATGGAGGCAGACACAAGTAGATCACTCATAAGGAAGATTAGGAAAAGACAAGCAACATTTATAGGCCATTTTATGAGGAAGGGGGATTTGGAGCACCTGGTCACAACGGGAAAGCTGGAGGGAAAGAGAGCACCAGGTAGACCCAGGGAGAGAATGCTGGACGGTCTTGCGGAGTGGCTGGGGATGAGGAGGGTGGAGGAGATGCTAGGGGCAACGAGAGATAGAGATGGTTGGAAGTCCATGGTCGCCAACGCCATGCGGCAGGGCACCTGGTGATGATGATGATGATGATGATATACACACGTGGAGAAAATATTGGATGGGCTTGCGCTGTGGATGAAGACAGAGAGAATGGGAGATGTACTTGCAGCGACGAAGGATAGATTAATATGGAGAGCCATGATGGCCAACGCCATGCGGCAGGGCACATGATGATGATAATGATGATGATGATAATGATGATGATGATGATGATGATGACGACGACGACGACGACGATGATGATGATGATGATGATGATGATGATGATAATGATGATAATGATGATGATGATGATGATGATGATGATGATGATGATGATGATGATATACACTCGAAGGGGTTTTGAGTCACTGGCAGGTCTGTGCACATGATGACCCTAGGTAAGGGGAGGGGGAGGGGGAGGGAATTCCCCCCTTTACACATTTTGGTGGAGGTCTCTGAGCGGATTGAACCCAGAACCTTAGGATTGGATGTTCGACGTTTACCCACGGTGACTACTGTAACTGTTTCGTTTTGAAAGAAGAGTACATAAGGAGAAAGCTGTGGGGAGGGTGAGGGTGAGGAAGTAGTAGGTGGCTGCTCAGTCAGACTCGATACATTGAAATCTGTGATCATACACATACAGATCAGGTCTTCTTGGCCACGTTTTCGTTGTTGAGGATCATCGC
>JAPXFY010000024.1:50623503-50626003 GCA_030674185.1 Monoplex corrugatus
TCTAAGATCGGCTGTATAATCCGTACTCTGGTCTGGTGTGGTCTGTTTTTCTTTGTTCAGGTTTGGATGGGATAGCCAGGGACTGTGTTATGTAACCCTTTGACTCCCGCACCCTGTCCACCAGCATCCTGCATCGTCAAAGCATACTAGCAAAGCAAAAATTTAACCCTTTGACTCCCCGCACCTTGTCTACCAGCATCCTGCATCGTCCAAGCATACTAGCAAAGCAAAATTTAACCCTTTGACTCTCGCACCATGTCTACCAGCATCCTGCGTTGTCAGCCTGCTAGCAAAGGCAAAAACTTAACCCTTTGACTCTCTCACCTTGTCCCCCAGCATCCTGCATTGTCAGCCATGCTAGCAAAGCGAAAAACTTAACCTTTGACTCTGCACCTTGTCTACAGCATCCTGCATGTCAGCATGCTAGCAAAGCAAAATTTAACCCTTTGACTCTCGACTTGTCCACCAGCATCCTGCATGTCAAGCATACTAGCAAAGCAAACATTTAACCCTTTGACTTTCGACCTTGTCTACCAGCACCTGCATTGGTCAACATACAAGCAAAGCAAAATTTAACCCTTTGACTCGCACCTCTGTCCAGCATCCTGCATCGTCAAGCATACTAGCAAAGCAAATAACACTTTTACACCCATTATTGAACAAATCCTTACTTCGCACCTTGTCCACCAGCATCCTGCATTGTCAAGCATACTAGCAAAGCATAAATTTAACCCTTTGACTCTCGCACCTTGTCTATCCAGCATCCTGCATCGTCAAGCATACTAGCAAAGCAAAAATTAACCCTTTGACTCTCGCACCATGTCTACCAGCATCCTGCGTTGTCAGCCTTGCTAGCAAAGCAAAAACTTAACCCTTTGACTCTCGCACCTTGTCCACCAGCATCCTGCATTGTCAGCATCTAGCAAAGCAAAAACTTAACCCTTTGACTCTCGCACCTTGTCTACCAGCATCCTGCATCGTCAAGCATACAGCAAAGCAAAAATTAACCCTTTGACTCTCGCACCTTGTCCACCAGCATCCTGCATTGTCAAGCATACTAGCAAAGCAAAATTAACCCTTTGACTCTCGCACCTTGTCTACCAGCATCCTGCATCGTCAAGCATACTAGCAAAGCAAAACTTTAACCCTTTGACTCTCGCACCTTGTCCACCAGCATCCTGCGTTGTCAAGCCTTGCTAGCAAAGCAAAAACTTAACCCTTTGACTCTCTGCACCTTGTCCACCAGCATCCTGCATTGTCAGCCATGCTAGCAAAGCAAAAACTTAACCCTTTGACTCTCGCACCTTGTCACCAGCATCCTGCATCGTCAAGCATACTAGCAAAGCAAAAATCTTAACCCTTTGACTCTCGCACCTTGTCCACCAGCATCCTGCATCGTCAGCATACTAGCAAAGCAAAAACTTAACCCTTTGACTCTTGCACCTTGTCTACCAGCATCCTGCATTGTCAAGCATCTAGCAAAGCGAAAATAACCCTTTGACTCTCGCCACACTTGTCCACCACTCCTGCATGATCAAGCATCTAGGAAAGCAAAAGTTAATCTTTTTTACCCTGCAACCTTGTCCACCGCATCCTGCATTGCGTCACCAACATATAACAAAGCAATAAATTACCCTTTGACTCTCGCACCTTGTCTACCAGCATCCTGCATCGTCAAGCATACTAGCAAAGCAAAACTTTAACCCTTTGACTCTCGCACCATGTCTACCAGCATCCTGCGTTGTCAGCCTTGCTAGCAAAGCAAAAACTTAACCCTTTGACTCTCTCACCTTGTTTACCAGCATCCTGCATTGTCAACCATGCTAGCAAAGCAAAAACTTAACCCTTTGACTCTCGCACCTTGTCTACCAGCATCCTGCATCGTCAAGCATACTAGCAAAGCAAAAATTTAACCATTTGACTCTCGCACCTTGTCCACCAGCATCCTGCATGATCAATCACAAACTCGTTCAGTTGTCCATAGTTATATTCTAGAAGCCCAAACTGCCGTTCTCTCCTCTACAATGAAAAATGTACTATGCTATGAAGTTAAGTTAGCAATGTCATGTTCTGTATTCATACTGTTCATTAAGTTCAGTTGATACATTAGTTACAACTGGGGGACAGTATAGCTGATTTCAATGCTCCATAAGCCAGCCACTGAAATGACTTACGGGATCTTTGACGTGCATAGTTGATATTTTTGCATACGTCTGCACACAAAAGGGGTCTCAATCGTCATCGTCGTCGTCGTCGTCGTCATCATCATGACCATCATCATCATAATCATCGTCGTCGTCGTCGTCGTCATGTGCCTTGCTGTATGGCGTTGGTGATCATGGCACTCCATACGAATATAGGCTATCCCTTGTCGCTGCTAGTACTTCTCCCATCCTTTCTGTCCTCAACCACTCTGCAAGTCCTGTCCAACATTTTCTCCCTGGGTCTACCTGGTGCTCTTTTTCCCTCCAGCTTTACTGTTGTGACTAGGTGTTTCTAA
>JAPXFY010000024.1:50631003-50636003 GCA_030674185.1 Monoplex corrugatus
TGTGCGTGTGTGTGTGCGTGTGTGTGTGTGCGCGCGTACGCGCACATGTCTGTCTGTCTGTCTGTGTCTGTGTGTTTGACAAAGGGAAGAGCAGAATATGTTTTTCTTTCTGGAACGTCAGTTTGCTGGAAACACAATTTGCTGAGCAAGAAGTTTCTTGTTTAAGCCGCTCACCCAAGAGTTTGTGTTACACGCTTCAACATGAAACATCTCACCTCAGGCCATCAAAGAGTTGTTTTTTCCTGGCTGAAGACAATAGCAGACCTCTTCTGTCTCCTATATCCTCCATATCCCCCGACTTGAAAACTACCTCAGCTCTCTTCAGATGCTCCCATCCTTGTCGTGGGCTCCATCTCCTTAATCTCAATCCACAGTGTACAGGAATAGTATTCATATTCATGTTCATATTCATACCCATATTCATATTCATCTTTACCTTCATTTCTTTTGAGATAGATAGATAGATAGATAGACAGATAGATAGATAGATAGCTAGCTAGCTAGCTAGATAGATAGATAGATAGATAGATAGCTAGCTAGAGAGATAGAGAGAGAGAGAGAGAAAGTGTGTGTGTGTATGTGTGTGTGTGTGTGTGTGTGTGTGAGAGAGAGAGAGAGAGAGAGAGAGAGAGAGGAGAGAGAGAGAGAGAGAGAGAGAGAGAGAGAGAATTGTCCCAAGAATGGAGTTCCAAGAAACGAGCAGCAGTGATGTCAAACACTGCATCTCCTTTCCACTGTTCTTTTTATTTGAATTTTTGTTTTTTGTTTTCCTTCCTAAATTTCCATTTCTCTTATTTTAATTCCTTTTATCCTTATTTCCCTTTTCATCTTTCTCTCTCCTCCCCCCCCCCCCCCACCTCCCAATGTCATTCCCTCCTATTTTCTTCAAAGCATGCGATTCCTTTCATCCATTGTTTCTGTTGACTTTTCTGGAGGGTAGACGGATGGTGTGGATGAGCAGCATAGATTAAAGTATATTAGTTGGGAGATAGAGATGAAGGGATTCATTCCACAGACAACACACAGAAGCAGCATGCCTTGCTGAACGAAAAGAAAGAAAGAAAGAAACAAACAAACAGAAAGAAAGGAAGGTAATACACTGCCCAATAAAAATTCAAACGTAAACAACATGAGTTTTGTTAAAAAAAAAAAAAAAGAAAAAAAAAAAGAAAGAAAGAAAGAGAAAAACAAAAACAAAACGAACAAAAAACACGAGTGGCCCGCGTCTTTTGTCTTTTGAGAGGACTGAGCCCAAACAGAGCAGAGGTAGATGAGGGCTTTTAAAGAACTATTGTTCTTTCTGGTAAACAGCCAATTGTGAGGGCGGAATAAGACGAAAAGAAGAACGAACTCAATCACCTTCGATTATCAACCTGCTCTTACAACTACTGCTCACCACTTGTTCCACGATTCATGAGGGTAGGAGTGGGAGACAAAAAGATCGAAATGAGTGAGAGGAGAATGTCTCTGTGACACTGAAACTAGGAGAAAAGGTGTTTTCTTGAACATGACACTATTTCTCGCTTGTTTTGGATTAAAAAAAAAAACAGGCTGTTGTTGCTATGTTTTTGTCTGTGAAAAGGTTGCTAAGTTTTGGCGTGGCGAGAACAAGTGACAGTGGAGGAGGAATGGGATGAGAGAGACAGAGACAGGGGAGAGGAGAGAGAGAGAGAGAGAGAGAGAGAGAGAGAGAGAGAGAGAGGAGAGACAGACAGACAACAGAAGAGAGAGAGAGAGAGAGTTGTCCCAGGAATGGAGTTCCAAGAAACAAGCAGTAGTGATGTCAAACAATGCATCTCCCTTCCACTGTTCTTTTCATTTGAGTTTTTTCCTTCCTAAATTTCCATTTCTGTTATTCTAGTCCCTTTTTTCTAATCTTTCTTTTTCATCTTTCTCTCCCCCCCCCCCCCCCACCTCCCATTGTATTTCCTCTATTTTCTTCAAAGCATGCGATTCCTTTCATCCATTGTTTTTGTCGAATTTTCTGGAGGAAGACAGATGGTGTGGATGAGCAGCATAGATTAAAAGATATTGGTTGGAAGATAGAGATGAATGGATTCATTCCACAGACAACACACTAAAACAGCACGGCTAGCTTACAAAAACAAACAAACAAACAAACAAACAAAACAAACAAACAAACAAAAAGCAAAGAAAAGTAATACACTGCCTGATAAAAATTCAAACGTGAACAGCGCAAGCTTTGTACAAGAGAATGAAAAGCAAAACACGAGCGCCCCAGGTCTTTTGAGAGGACTGAGCCCAAACAGAGCGGAGGTAGATGGGGGCTTTTAAAGAACTATTGTTCTTTCTTGTAAACAGCCAATGTGAGGGCGGAAAAAAAAGAGGAAAAGAAGAACGGACTCGATCACCTTCTATTATCAACCTGCTCTTACAACCACTGCTCACCACTTGTTCCACGATTCATGATCAGGCTCTCAGACGGTTGATGGGCTGTTTAACAAGGTAAGAGGCACAAGCGGGGTGGGGGTGTGGGGGGGGGGTAGGAGTGGGAGGGGGACAAAAAGATCGAAATGAGTGAGAGGAGAATGTCTCTGTGACACTGAAACTAGGAGAAAAGGTGTTTTCTTGAACATGACACTATTTCTCGCTTGTTTTGGATTAAAAAAAACCCACCAGGTTGTTGTTGCTATGTTTTTGTCTGTGAAAAGGTAGCTAAGTTTTGGCGTGGCGAGAACAAGAGACAGTGGAGGAGGACTGGGATGAGAGAGACAGAGACAGGGAGACAGAGAGAGAGAGAGAGAGAGACAGACAGACAGACAGACAAAGAGAGAGAGAGAGAGAGAGAGAGAGAGAGAGAGAGAGAGTTGTCCCAGGAATGGAGTTCCAAGAAACAAGCAGTAGTGATGTCAAACAATGCATCTCCCTTCCACTGTTCTTTTCATTTGAGTTTTTTCCTTCCTAAATTTCCATTTCTGTTATTCTAGTCCCTTTTTTCTAATCTTTCTTTTTCACTCTTTCTCTGCCCCCCCCCCCCCACCTCCCAATGTATTTCCCTCCTATTTTCTTCAAAGCATGCGATTCCTTTCATCTTTGTTTTTGTTGACTTTTCTGGAGGAAGACAGATGGTGTGGATGAGCAGTATGGATTAAAAGATATTGGTTGGAAGATAGAGATGAATGGATTCAGTCCACAGACAACACACTAAAACAGCACGGCTAGCTTACAAAAACAAACAAACAAACAAACAAACAAACAAACAAACAAACAAAAAAACAAACAATCAAACAAACAAAAAGCAAAGAAAAGTAATACACTGCCTGATAAAAATTCAAACGTGAACAGCTCAAGCTTTGTACAAGAGAATGAAAAGCAAAACACGAGCGCCCCAGGTCTTTTGAGAGGACTGAACCCAAACAGAGCTGAGGTAGATGGGGGCTTTTAAAGAACTAATGTTCTTTCTTGTAAACAGCCAATGTGAGGGCGGAAAAAAAAGAGGAAAAGAAGAACGGACTCGATCACCTTCTATTATCAACCTGCTCTTACAACCACTGCTCACCACTTGTTCCACGATTCATGATCAGGCTCTCAGACGGTTGATGGGCTGTTTAACAAGGTAAGAGGCACAAGCGGGGGGGGGGGGTGGGGGGTGGGGGGTGGGGGGGGGGGGGTAGGAGTGGGAGGGGGACAAAAAGATCGAAATGAGTGAGAGAAGAATGTCTTCATGACGCTAAAACTAGCGAAAATGTGTTTCTTGAGCTTGACACTCATTCTTGCTTGTTTTGAAAAATCAGACTGTTGTTTTATGTTTTTGCCCATGAAAAGGCAGCTACATTTTGGCTTGGCGAGAACAAGAGACAATGAAGGAGGTATGGGATGAGAGAGAGAGAGAGAGAGAGAGAGAGAGAGAGAGAGAGAGAGAGAGAGAGAGAGAGAGAGAGAGAGAGAGAATGAATGAATGTATTGTACCAGGAATGGAGTTTCAGGAAATGAGCAGCAGTGATGTCAGAGAATGCAGCTCGGTTCCTCTTTTTATTGTTTTTTTTGTTACATTTTTATTCCTAAATGTCCATTTCTGTTATTTTAATCCCTTTATCCTTCTTTCCTTTTCATCTTTTTCTTTCTCCCCACTTCCCAGTCTTTTCCCTTCTATTTTCTTCAAAGCATGCGATTCCTTTGATCTATTGTTTTTGTTGACTTTTCTGGAGGGTAGACGGATGGTGTGGATGAGCAGTTTGGATTATAGGACATTTGTTGGGAGATAGAGATGAAGGGATTCATTCCACAGACAACACACAGAAGCAGCATGGCTAGCTAAACGAAAAAACAAAAAAACAAACAAACACATATTTCGACGGTACTGATAGGATACGAATCAACAGTCTTCCAGTTAGCTGTCATCATCATCATCGTCATCGTCATCATCATCATCATCTTCATCTTCATCATGTGCCCTGCCGCATAGCGTTGGCGATCATGGCCCACCATACGAATTTGTCCCTTGTCGCTACAAATACATCTCCCTACCTATCTGTCCTCAGCCACTCCGCGAGTCGGTCCAATATTTTCTCCCTGGGTCTGCGTGATGCTCTCTTTTCCTCCAAAATTCCTGTTGTGACTAGGTGTTCTAACTTCTCTTGACTCATAAAATGTGTATATATTGTGCTTGTCTTTTCCTAATCTTCTTCATTAATATTTTTCTGTGTGCCTGCCTCCTTCAAGACTGTCTCGTTTGTTTTCTTTGCTGTCCATGGAACTCTCAGCATTTTTCTTAGAAACCACATCTCGGCTGCCTCAATCTTGTTCTGACTTTGCGTGTTGACTGTCCACGCCTCACGTCCGTACAACAGTATCGGTTCTATATGTATGTAACATTCAGTCGGTAGTCTGTTGCCCTAACTAATGACTGCACTATGGCGACTGGATTCTTAGAACGCTTACTTTGTTAAGCTTTGGATAGCTTAGGGGTCTTCCTGAAAGTTATCGTCTTTCACCACTGTAGTCCTGTTTGCTTTATATGATGAACATTTGAAATGACA
>JAPXFY010000024.1:50641003-50646003 GCA_030674185.1 Monoplex corrugatus
GGGGGTGGGTGGAGAGTGTTAGGGAGAGAATTCTGGAAGAGGGAGGGGGGTGGAGGGTCAGGGAGGGGGGAGGGGGTGGGGATGGGGTTGAGGGGCGGATGGAACCAAAGGCAGGAGACAGAGATCAAAGACAGTGCGAACGCTTATGAATAATTGAACGGGTTGAGTCAAACCCCACTTCTCTCACTTTCACGGCCCGAAAGAAGAAATCCGGACTATCCCCCCTGGGCTTTGGGGGATCGGGACTGAGGTGGCGCTGAGGATTGAGTGAGTGAGTGAGTGAGTGAATGAATGAGAGAGTGAGTGACTGAGATACAAAAAAAATCAATCGAAGAGAAAGAGGGAGGGAGATAGGAGAATGAATGAATGAATGAATGAGATACAAAAGGAATAGGAGAGAGAGGTAGGGAGAGGGAGACAGGGGAGCGAGTGAATGAATGGGTATTTAAATCCTTGTGTTATAAGGACGATGCAATTGTGAGTGAGTGAATGAATGAGTGAATGAGTGACTGAGATACAAAAGGAGTAGGAGGAAAAGAGGGAGGGAGAAGGACAGAGTAGTGAGTAAATCAATGGGTATTTGATTCACTGAATGTTGAGAAGAGGGTATAATTGTAGTGTTGAGGATACGAAGCAGGGAGGGGAGAGAGAGAGAGAGAAGACAGACAGACAGACAGACAGACAGACAGACAGACAGACAAACAGGCAAACAGACACACCGACACACATAGATAGAGAGAGATAGAGAGAGAGAGACATAGACAGACACACTTATATAAAGACATACAGACAGGCCTACAGACAGTTCACGACAGACGGACGGACACACAGATAGAAAGAAACATAGATAGTTGATGGAATAGAGTTATAGAGTTAGGAGCACAGAAAGAAAGAAAAACAGAGATGGATAGACATAGAACAAGAGAGAAAAAGACTTATACAACTTGAGAGAGACAGCCAACCAAATAGGGATAGGAGGAGAGAGAGAGAGAGAGAGAGAGAGAGAGAGAGAGAGAGAGAGAGAGAGAGAGAGAGAGAGAAGTGGACATAGAGAGAGGGGGCCAGCACAGAGAGAGAGGGAGAGAGAGAGAGAGAGGAGAGAGAGAGAGAGAGAGAGAGAGAGAGAGAGAGAGATCTTTACTTTCTTATTGTATAATAAATTACAAGAAGCTCGTATTAGCACATCGTCCAACACACAAATCTGCAGTATCTGATCTATCTGAATTAAGAGAAAAGAAAGTGAATACTGTAAAAGAATACAAATTTATCGATAGAGAAAGAGAAAGAGAGAGAGGGGGGGAGAGACAGAGAGACAGAGAGAGCCAGCCACCCAGACAGACAGACAGACAGAGACACAGAAACACAGAGACAGAAGACAAACAGAAAGAGAGAGACAGAGAGACGGAATCAATGACAGAGAAGACCAAAGATGAGGAAAAAAGAGAAATGAAGAGAGAAAGAAAGAAAGATAGGAATGATGGAGAAAGAAAGACAAAGAGACAGTGAGAGAGACACAGAGAGACAGAGAGAGATGGACAGAGACAAAGACAAGAATTCACCAGAGAGAGAACGAGAGACAGACAGACACAGACAGAGATAGACAGACAGAGACCAACGGATTCACAGAGACAGACATACACAGACAGAGACCGACGGATTGACAGAGGCAGACAGACAGACATCAACAGATTGACAGACAGACATAGACAGACACAAAGACAGGCAGACGGACAGACATCAACAGATTGACAGACAGACAGACAGACAGACAGACACACAGTTTACCAGACAGAACAGACAGTGGAACGAGGGAGGCAAATGGGGAGACAGGAGGGAACAGAAGGATGGAGAGGAGAGGGCATCAAACCAAAATGAAGAAGAGGCAGGGGACCAAATGTGAAGGACATCACCATACTACCGGTGGGAACACAAAGCAAGGCAAGGCAAGGTAGACACAGGGGTAAGTAAGTGGCCAGAGTGATACGAAGTCGTTGTGACAGACACAGTCCCCCTGGCCCGGTCTGACACTTGACACAGTCCCCATGGCCCTGTCTGACACTTGACTCGGTCCCCCTGGCCCTGTCTGACACTTGACACAGTCCCCCTGGCCCTGTCTGACACTTGACACAGTCCCCCTGGCCCTGTCTGACACTTGACACAGTCCCCCTGGCCCGGTCTCACACTTGACACAGTCCCCCTGGCCCTGTCTGACACTTGACACAGTCCCCCTGGCCTGGTCTGACACTTGACACAGTCCACTGGCCCTGGTCTGACATTTGACACAGTCCCCCTGGCCTGACACTGACACAGTCCCCCTGGCCCGGTCTGACACTTGACACAGTCCCCCTTGGCCTGTCTGACACTGCACAGTCCCCTGGCCCGTATGACTTGACACAGTCCCCTGGCCTGTCTGACACTTGACACAGTCCTGGCCCTGTCTGACATTGACAAGTCCTGGCCGGTCTGACATTGACACAGTCCACCAGCTTGATGGTCCAAAAGGGCCAAGTCGGATAGATCTGTATTCAGCAGTCAGAGACAGACATAGATACAGATAGATAGATAGACAGATAGACAGATAGATAGATAGATAGATAGATGGATGGATGGATGGATGGGTGGATGGATAGAGGACAGATAGATAGATAGAGATAGATAGATAGATGATAGATAGACAGAGAGACAGACAAACAGACAGATAGATAGACATGACAGACTGACAGACAGGACAGGACGACAGATAGATAGATGGATAGATAGATAGAAGGATAGATAGATAGATAGATGGATAGATAGATAAATGATAGATGCATACATAATAATACATACACACAAAGACAGAGAGAGAGAGAAAGATAGGAGGGAGGGAGAGAGATGAGGGTAGGAAAGAGGGAGGGGGGTAGTGATAGATACATAGAGAGGGAGGGAGGGAGGGAGAGAATGAGGGTAGGAAAGAGGACGGGAGAAAGAGAAACAAAGATAGAAAGAGAGAGAGAGAAATCAGACTAGGAATATTTTATTCAGAAAAATCGTCATCATCAGAGAGAAAGACAGAGACAGAGAGAGAAAGAGACACAGAGAGAGCTGGGGAAGCATGGTATTCTTATTGCCACCCTTTAAATGTGTAAGAACTCTGATAAAGCCATTGATTCAAGCAAACGAAAGAAATCGAGAAATGGCAAATTAGCGAAAAACCACCATGTAACATAACTACACAGATCTGACAAGTCTTTGTGGAGACCTGGACAGCCATCATTCAGACCAGACCAGTTAAATCTGTCTAACAACAAAACCGGACAGGGATCTAACGACAAAACCCAGACAACCATCACTATGGCACGGTGTGGAACAGAAAACTGAACAGAAACAATGGAAAATTGACGAACAGAATTCAAAACGGGGGTAAATCAGTCAGTAACATCAGTGAATATCGAGCTTTCCTGAAGAGGCTAAAACAATTTTTGTAAAGCCATCAACATTATCTGGAAGCGTCGGCTGAGTCGGCTGGGCCATGCCGGTAGACTGCCGTCTCCCAGACCTGCCAACCAAGTCCTGAAGTGGAATCCAGGAGGACAGTGAAGGAGGGGGAAGACCAACAGTGAACTGGTACCAGACGGTTGAGAGAGACCTACAACTGGTGGACAGACGGTTGACAGAGACCTACAACTGGTGGACAGACGATTGACAGAGACCTACAACTGGTGGACAGACGATTGACAGAGACCTACAATTGGTGGACAGACGATTGACAGAGACCTACAACTGGTGGACAGACAGGTGACAGAGACCTACAACTGGTGGACAGACGGTTGACAGAGACCTAAACTGGTACAAACGGTTGACAGAGACCTACAACTGGTGGACAGACGGTTGACAGAGACCTACAACTGGTGGACAGACAGTTGACAGAGACCTACAACTGGTGGACAGACAGTTGACAGAGACCTACAACTGGTGGACAGACGGTTGACAGAGACCTACAACTGGTGGACAGACGGTTGACAGAGACCTACAACTGGTGGACAGACGGTTGACAGAAACATACAATTGGTGGACAGACAGTTGACAGAGACCTACAACTGGTGGACAGACAGTTGACACAGACCTACAACTGGTGGACAGACGGTTGACAGAGACCTACAACTGGTGGACAGACAGCTGACACAGACCTACAACTGGTGGACAGACAGTTGACAGAGACCTACAACTGGTGGACAGACTGTTGACAGAGACCTACAACTGGTGGACAGACAGTTGACAGAGACCTACAACTGGTGGACAGACAGCTGACACAGACCTACAACTGGTGGACAGACAGCTGATACAGACATACAACAGGTGGACCGACAGTTGACAGAGACCTACAACTGGTGACAGACGGTTGACAGAGACCTACAACTGGTGGATAGACACTGGAGTGATGTCCAGAGACGCTCTGTCTCATGAGTCGCAACGACGCGGGAACGTGTTAAAGTTTTTAAGTCATCAAGTGAATTGATGTAGGTGATGGGTGACGCTCGTTAACCGTAAGACCTCTCCAGGGAGACCTCTAACGACCGTCCTAGAGTTCCACCTTTGTGCATGAAAGAGGTTAGATTTAAAATTCCGTTATTTCTTAGATATACGGTTGTAAGGCCTTTTGTGCATGAAGAATGTTGTAATTGAAATTTCCGTTACGTCTTAGAAATGCAGTTGTAAGATTTTTGTGTGTGAAGAATGGTGAGATTGAAATTTCCGTTATGTTTTAAAATACGATTATAAGAGTCTTGTACATGAAAGAGGTTGGATTGAAAATTCCGTTACACAACGACAAAAACAGTTGTCATGTCAAATCTGCTGAACCCCTCAGTGGTACGAAAGCCGTCACAGACTGGAACACCCCCGGGATTGCTGTCATCTTATCCCTCTGACTCCCGCACCCTATCCACCACCAGGAAAATTTTAACCCTTTGACTCCCTCACTCTGTCCACCAGTTTCCTGCAGGAAGCTGGTGGATAGG
>JAPXFY010000024.1:50651003-50655853 GCA_030674185.1 Monoplex corrugatus
AGTGGTATAGTGGCCGTGGTGTAGTGGTATAGTGGCCATGGTGTAGTGGTATAGTGGCCGTGGTGTTGTGGTATAGTGGCTGTGGTGTAGTGGTATAGTCGCCGTGGTGTAGTGGTATAGTGGCCGTGGTGTAGTGGTATAGTAGCCATGGTGGAGTGGTATAATGGCTGTGGTGTAGTGGTATAGTAGCCATGGTGGAGTGGTATAGTGGCCGTGGTGTAGTGGTATAGTAGCCATGGTGTAGTGGTATAGTGGCCATGGTGTAGTGGTATAGTAGCCATGGTGGAGTGGTATAGTGGCCGTGGTATAGTGGCCGTGGTATAGTGGCCGTGGTATAGTGGCCGTGGTATAGTGGCCGTGGTGTAGTGGTATAGTAGCCATGGTGGAGTGGCATAGTGGCCGTGGTATAGTGGCCGCGGTGTAGTGGTATAGTGGCCGTGGTATAGTGGCCGTGGTGTAGTGGTATAGTGGCCATGGTGTAGTGGTATAGTGGCCGTGGTGTAGTGGTATAGTGGCCATGGTGTAGTGGTATAGTGGCTGTGGTGTAGTGGTATAGTGGCCATGGTGTAGTGGTATAGTGGCTGTGGTGTAGTGGTATAGTGGCATGGTGTAGTGGTATAGTGGCCGTGGTGTAGTGGTATAGTGGCCATGGTGTAGTGGTATAGTGGCCGTGGTATAGTGGTATAGTGGCTGTGGTGTAGTGGTATAGTGGCTGTGGTGTAGTGGTATACTGGCCGTGGTGTAGTGGTATAGTGGCCGTGGGTGTAGTGGTATAGTGGCCATGGTGCAGTGGTGTAGTGGCTGTGGTGTAGTGATATAGTGGCCATGGTGTAGTGATAGAGTCGCCGTGGTGTAGTGGTATAGTAGCCATGGTGTAGTGGTATAGTGGCCGTGGTGTAGTGGTATAGTGGCCGTGGTGTAGTGGTATAGTAGCCATGGTGTAGTGGTATAGTGGCCGTGGTGTAGGGGTATAGTAGCCATGGTGTAGTGGTATAGTGGCTGTGGTGTAGTGGTATAGTCGCCGTGGTGTAGTGGTATAGTAGCCATGGTGTAGTGGTATAGTTCGCCGTGGTGTAGTGGTATAGTAGCCATGGTGTAGTGGTATAGTGGCCGTGGTGTAGTGGTATAGTGGCCGTGGTGTAGTGGTATAGTGGCTGTGGTGTAGTGGTATAGTAGCCATGGTGTAGTGGTATAGTGGCTGTGGTGTAGTGGTATAGTGGCCGTGGTGTAGTGGTATAGTGGCCATGGTGTAGTGGTATAGTGGCCGTGGTGTAGTAGCCATGGTGTAGTGGTATAGTGGCCATGGTATAGTGGCCATGGTGTAGTGGTATAGTGGCCGTGGTATATTAGCCATGGTGTAGTGGTATAGTGGCCGTGGTATAGTAGCCATGGTGTAGTGGTATAGTTGCCGTGGTATAGTGGCCATGGTGTAGTGGTATAGTGGCCGTGGTATAGTGGCCGTGGTATAGTAGCCATGGTGTAGTGGTATAGTGGCCGTGGTATAGTGGCCGTGGTATAGTAGCCATGGTGTAGTGGTATAGTTGCCGTGGTATAGTGGCCATGGTGTAGTGGTATAGTGGCCGTGGTATAGTAGCCATGGTGTAGTGGTATAGTGGCCGCGGTATAGTAGCCATGGTGTAGTGGTATAGTGGCCATGGTGTAGTTGTATAGTGGCCATGGTGTAGTGGTATAGTGGCCGCGGTATAGTAGCCATGGTGTAGTGGTATAGTAGCCATGGTGTAGTGGTATAGTGGCCATGGTGTAGTGGTATAGTGGCCATGGTGTAGTGGTATAGTGGCCATGGTGTAGTGGTATAGTGGCCGCGGTATAGTAGCCATGGTGTAGTGGTATAGTGGCCATGGTGTAGTGGTATAGTGGCCGTGGTATAGTAGCCATGGTGTAGTGGTATAGTAGCCATGGTGTAGTGGTATAGTGGCCATGGTGTAGTGATATAGTGGCCGCGGTATAGTAGCCATGGTGTAGTGGCCATGGTGTAGTGGTATAGTGGCCGCGGTATAGTAGCCATGGTGTAGTGGTATAGTAGCCATGGTGTAGTGGTATAGTGGCCATGGTGTAGTGGTATAGTGGCCGCGGTATAGTAGCCATGGTGTAGTGGTATAGTAGCCATGGTGTAGTGGTATAGTGGCCATGGTGTAGTGGTATTGTGGCCGCGGTATAGTAGCCGTGGTGTAGTAGTATAGTAGCCATGGTGTAGTGGTATAGTGGCCGCTGTGTAGTGGTATATTAGCTTTGGTGTAGTGGTATAGTGGCCGCGGTGTAGTGGTATGTTAGCTGTGGTGTAGTGGTTAGCGTGACGGACTACAGACTGAGAGGTTGTGGATTCGAATCCTCATCAGTAGTTTTAACCCTTCGACTCCTGCGCCCTGTCCATCAGCATCCCTGCAATTTTAGCCATGTCAGCAAAGCAAAAACTTAATTCTTTGACTCCCTGATCTATCCACCAGCTTCTTGTTGGAAGTTGGTGGATAGGGTGAGAGAATCAAAGGGTTAAGTTTTTGCAGTTGGTGGATAGGGTGCGGAAGTCATAGGATTGAAGTCTTTGTTGAGGGGGGGGGGAGGGGGAGGGGGTTCAGCTCCAACCGGTTCCTATCAAGAGTAGAGCGTGCTATGGGGTCATTGGGAAGATCAGATAGTTGAGTCTCATCCACTTCACGTATGAGTCATTCAGAGTGTTGGTTCCAGTCTTCTGACCAACACGGCATGTGTCTGTATCTGTCAGGGCTGGTTGAAGCCAGGATACATTATGATAGTAAGCGTACAGTTAAGCCTTGTCACGCAGTCTCAATCCTAGATGGAACTCCATAGCACCATAGTTATCATCCACATCGTCATCATCATCGCCACATTGTAATAACTGTTCCAGCTTCTGTGGCCATTAATGTGGCGTAGAGAAAAAAAGCACCAGGTAGATCCAGGGAAAAAAAATATTGGACGAACTTGCGCAGTGGATGAAGACAGAGAGGGTGGGAGAATTAATTGCAGCGACAATGGATAAATTCATACGGAGGGCCATGATCGCCAGCGCCATGCGGCAGGGCACATGATGATCATGAGAAAGTGGAGAAAATGTGAGCACAAAGGACAGTGCGTAAGCGCTAAGATCCTTAACCCTTTGACCCCTGCACACTGTCTGCCAACATCCTGCATTGTCAATCATGCTAGCAGACCCTAACGCTTTGACTCGTTCACCCTATCCACCAGCTTTCAGCAGGAAGCTGGTGGATAGGGTGAGGGAGTCAAAGAGTTAAGTTTTTGCAGTGGATGGATAAGGTGTGGGAGTCAAAGGGTTAAAAAAATTTATTTAAAAAAAAGAATGAAGATCGAGCGTCAGCATTGAGGCGCAAAGACTTTACGATAGTGAAGTGGATAAGATGCTGGACTTCTAATCTGAAGGACTTATGTTCGCTCCTGCCTAGGAACCTGACACCTGGTAGGTGAAGGATGGAGATTCCTGGGATCTCCCAGGTCAACATGTGTGCAGATCTGCTTGTGCCTAATCTCCCTTCGTGTGTATACGCACACAGAACTTCAGGCATTCGCGTTAAAGATCCTTAAAGTCATGACAGTGTCCGGTGACTTTGGGAAACATGAAAATACCAAGCATGCACGCCCTCCGAAGACAGAGTATGCAGACTGTGCAGCCTGCACAGCGTGGGCGAAAGAAACGTGCATGCACCGCATCCGTTAACGAATCGGAAAGCTGAAAGGATGGGGGAAAAGGGAGAGTGGAGAGTAGAGAGATGCAAGACGGTGAGCGAAGAAACACAGTGAATATGAATATGAATTGTTTATTTTCATTACTAATAGTCTATATACCTACGCCCCTTGTGTTATTAACATGTACAGTTAATGACATTAGCAATCAAGAAACATAATAAACATGCAAAGTTATTCACATTAAAACTCGAAGAACAGTTTCAGAATGTGACATAGCGTAGATAAGGTAATGTAATTATTGTGATCTAACGTGTTTTATATAAAAACACAGATTAGAAAAACAGAGAGAGAGAGAGAGAGAGGAGAGAAGGAGGGAGAGAGAGACAGACAGACAGACAGACAGACAGACAGAGCGAAGATGAACATTCCAGAACAAGAACACATTTTCATTTACAAAGGTAATAGAAAAGTCCAGTGACATTGAAAGAGTTTTGTCACATCCATCTCTTGTCCAAAACGAATATAACCATCCAACCAACCACAACCAACCAACCAACCAACCAACCACCAACATCCAACCAACCAACCAACCAACCACCAACCAACCACCAACCAACCAACCAACCAACCAACCAACCAACCAACCAACCAACCAACCAACCACCCAACCAACCAACCAACCAACCAACCAACCAACCAACCAACCAACCAACACCATCCAACCAACCAACCAACACCAACCAACCAACCAACCAACCAACCAACACCAACCAAACCAACCAACCAACAACCATACCAACCTAACAATGAGACGTTTTTACTGATTTATTAGCTTGATTAAGTGCCTTCCAATCCAAAATAATTTAATAGCAGCGGAAGATGCATATTTTCATTCAAATCGTGACAGGACAGAACACACGAGGAAAGGACAGAAAAAAAACCCCACCACAACAACAGTTCAGTTCATATTACTTATGGGTTCATGTGCAGGCTTAAGGCTATGCCGTGATCATTCTTGATCTTCTCCATCACATGGCACCTGTGACGTTAGTGCATATGGAACTCATTCCGAGCGCGGAGACGTCGTCTTAGAGAAACTGAAACTGAAATAATTGAAACTGAAACTGATACCAGCTACTAAGCCATACCAGGGCTAACACCACGTCCACCAC
>JAPXFY010000024.1:50655953-50663453 GCA_030674185.1 Monoplex corrugatus
ACAACACACACACACACACGCACACACACACACAAACACACACACACACACACACACACACTGGTATCACACACAAACACACACACACACACACTCAAAAACTCGCGCACACACACACACATACACCCTGGCATCACACACACACATGCGCGCGTGCACACACACACACCCTGCCACACACACACACCCTGCCCCCCCCCCCCCCACACACACAGACAGACACACAGACACACACACACACACACACACACACACACACACACACACACAACCTGCAACCGCCCAACCCCCCAAAGGCCTGGCATCACATCTCACCCATCAAAGATGCGCAGAGGTTGCGTAGAGAGACTCAATGACCCGCACGGAATGATCGACCTGGCTTGCGATTCGGTCGGATTTCCTGCTCCTTAAAGGTTAAAATGATTAACACATCTGAGTCAGACTAGTGGTAGTTGGGGGTGATGGTGGGTGGGGGGATTGATGAACATGAAGATAGTCGCCGTGGTGTAGTGGTATAGTGGCCGTGGTGTAGTGGTATAGTGGCCGTGGTGTAGTGGTATAGTGGCTGTGGTGTAGTGGTATAGTGGCTGTGGTGTAGTGGTATAGTGGCTGTGGTGTAGTGGCTGTGGTGTAGTGGCTGTGGTATAGTGGCTGTGGTGTAGTGGTATAGTGGCCGTGGTGTAGTGGTATAGTGGCCGTGGTGTAGTGGTATAGTGGCCGTGGTGTAGTGGTATAGTGGTCGTGGTGTAGTGGTATAGTGGCCGTGGTGTAGTGGTATAGTGGCTGTGGTGTAGTGGTATAGTGGCCGTGGTGTAGTGGTATAGTGGCTGTGGTGTAGTGGTATAGTGGCTGTGGTGTAGTGGTATAGTGGCTGTGGTGTAGTGGTATAGTGGCTGTGGTGTAGTGGTATAGTGGCCGTGGTGTAGTGGTATAGTGGCTGTGGTGTAGTGGTATAGTGGCTGTGGTGTAGTGGTATAGTCGCCGTGGTGTAGTGGTATAGTCGCCGTGGTGTAGTGGTATAGTGGCCATGGTGTAGTGGTATAGTGGCCATGGTGTAGTGGTATAGTGGCCATGGTGTAGTGGTATAGTGGCCATGGTGTAGTGGTATAGTGGCCATGGTGTAGTGGTATAGTGGCCATGGTGTAGTGGTATAGTGGCCATGGTGTAGTGGTATAGTGGCCATGGTGTAGTGGTATAGTGGCCATGGTGTAGTGGTATAGTGGCCATGGTGTAGTGGTATAGTGGCCATGGTGTAGTGGTATAGTGGCCATGGTGTAGTGGTATAGTGGCCATGGTGTAGTGGTATAGTGGCCATGGTGTAGTGGTATAGTCGCCATGGTGTAGTGGTATAGTCGCCATGGTGTAGTGGTATAGTCGCCATGGTGTAGTGGTATAGTGGCCATGGTGTAGTGGTATAGTGGCCATGGTGTAGTGGTATAGTGGCCATGGTGTAGTGGTATAGTGGCCATGGTGTAGTGGTATAGTCGCCATGGTGTAGTGGTATAGTCGCCATGGTGTAGTGGTATAGTGGCCATGGTGTAGTGGTATAGTGGCCATGGTGTAGTGGTATAGTCGCCATGGTGTAGTGGTATAGTGGCCATGGTGTAGTGGTATAGTGGCCATGGTGTAGTGGTATAGTGGCCATGGTGTAGTGGTATAGTAGCTGTGGTGTAATGATATAGTGGCCGTGGTGTAGTGGTATAGTGGCCGTGGTGTTGTGGTATAGTGGCCGTGGTGTAGTGGTGTAGTGGCTGTGGTGTAGTGGCCGTTGTGTAGTGGTATAGTGGCCATGGTGTAGTGGTATAGTAACCATAGTGTAGTGGTATAGTGGCCGTGGTGTAGTGGTATAGTCACCATGGTGTAGTGGTTTGCGTGACAGACTACGGATCGGAAGGTAAGTGGATTCGAATCCTTATCAGTTGTTTTAACCCTTCGACTTCTGCGCCCTGTCCATCAGCATCCCTGCAATTTTAGCCATGTCCGCAAAGCAAAAACTTAATTCTTTGACTCCCTGATCTATCCACCAGCTTCTTGTTGGAAGTTGGTGGGTAGGGTGAGAGAATCAAAGGGTTAAGTTTTTGCAGTTGGTGGATAGGGTGCGGAAGTCAAAGGATTGAAGTCTTTGTTGAGGGGGGGGGAGGGGGGTTCAGCTCCAACCGGTTCCTATCAAGAGTAGAGCGTGCTATGGGGTCATTGGGAAGATTTGGGATCAGATGGTTGAGTCTCATCCACTTCACGTATGAGTCATTCAGGGTGTTGGTTCCAGTCTTCTGACCAACACGGCATGTGTCTGTATCTGTCAGGGCTGGTTGAAGCCAGGATATATTATGAAAGTAAGCGTACAGTACAGCCCTGTCACACAGTCTCAATCCTAGATGGAACTCCAAAGCACCATAGTTATCATCCACATCGTCATCATCATCGCCACATTGTAATAACTGTTCCAGCTTCTGTGGCCATTAATGTGGCGTAGAGAAAAAAAGCACCAGGTAGATCCAGGGAAAAAAATATTGGACGAACTTGCGCAGTGGATGAAGACAGAGAGGGTGGGAGAATTAATTGCAGCGACAAAGGATAAATTCATATGGAGGGCCATGATCGCCAGCGCCATGCGGCAGGGCACATGATGATCATGAGAAAATGGAGAAAATGTGAGCACAAAGGACAGTGCGTAAGCGCTAAGATCCTTAACCCTTTGACCCCTGCACACTGTCTGCCAACATCCTGCATTGTCAACCATGCGAGCAGACCCTAACGCTTTGACTCGTTCACCCTATCCACCAGCTTTCAGCAGGAAGCTGGTGGATAGGGTGAGGGAGTCAAAGAGTTATGTTTTTGCAGTGGATGGATAAGGTGTGGGAGTCAAAGGGTTAAAAAAAATTATTAAAAAAAAGAATGAAGATCGAGCGTCAGCATTGAGGCGCAAAGACTTTACGATAGTCAAGTGGATAAGATGCTGGACTTCTAATCTGAAGGACTTAGGTTCGCTCCTGCCTAGGAACCTGACACCTGGTAGGTGAAGGATGGAGATTCCTGGGATCTCCCAGGTCAACATGTGTGCAGATCTGCTTGTGCCTAATCTCCCTCCGTGTGTATACGCACACAGAACTTCAGGCATTCGCGTTAAAGATCCTTAAAGTCATGACAATGTCCGGTGACTTTGGGAAACATGAAAACACCAAGCATGCACGCCCTCCGAAAACAGAGTATGCAGACTGTGCAGCCTGCACAGCGTGGGCGAAAAAAACGTGCACGCGCCGCATCCGTTAACAAATCGGAAAGCTGAAAGGATGGGGAAAAGGGAGAGTGGAGAGTAGAGAGGTGCAAGACGGTGAGCGAAGAAACACAGTGAATATGAATATCAATTGTTTATTTTCATTACTAAAAGACTACATGTATATACCTACGCCCCTTGTGTTATTAACATGTACAGTTAATGACATTAGCAATCAAGAAACATAATAAACATGCAAAGTTATTATAATAATAATAATAATAATTACAATATTTATATAGCGCAAAATCTTGATAAAAATCAAATCTAAGCGCTGTTATTCACATTAAAACTCGAAGAACAGTTTCAGAATGTGACATAGCGTAGCTAAGGTAATGTAATTATTGTAATCTAAAATGTTTTATATAAAAACACAGAATTAGAAAAATAACAGTCAGAGAGAGAGAGAGGGGGGGGGAGAGAGAGAAAGAGAGAGAGAGAGAGAGAGACAGACAGACAGACAGACAGACAGAGCGAAGATGAACATTCCAGAACAAGAACACATTTTCATTTACAAGTGTAATAGAAAAATCCAGTGACATTGAAAGATTTTTGTCACATCCATCTCTTGTCCAAAACGAATATAACCATCCAATCATCCAACCAACCAACCAACCAACCAACCAACCATCCAATCATCCAACCAACCAACCAACCAACCAACCAACCAACCATCCAATCATCCAACCAACCAACCAACCAACCAACCAACCAACCAAACAACCAACCAGCCCAGCCAGCCAACCAACCAACCAACCAACCAGCCAGCCAACCAACCAACCAACCAGCCAGCCAGCCAGCCAACCAACCAACCAACCAGCCCAGCCAGCCAACCAACCAACCAACCAACCAGCCAGCCAACCAACCAACCAACCAACCAACCAACCAACCAAACAACCAACCAGCCAACAATGCAGACGTTTTTACTGATTTATTAGCTCTGATTTAAAGTGTCTTCCAATCCAAAATAATTTAATAGCAGCGGAAGATGCATATTTTCATTCAAATCGTGACAGGACAGAACACACGAAGAAAGGACAGAAAAAACCCCACCACAACAACAGTTCAGTTCATATTACTTATGGGTTCATGTGCCGGCTTAAGGCTTGTGCCGTGATCATTCTTGATCTTCTCCATCACATGGCACCTGTGACGTTAGTGCATATGGAACTCATTCCGAGCGCGGAGACGTCATCTTAGAGAAACTGAAACTGAAATTGAAACTGAAACTGAAACCAGCCGACCACTAGAGCCATACCAGGGCTAACATCACGTCCACCACCACAACAACAAAGAATCAGTAAAACTTTTAAAGATTTAATTAACAACGTGTGACGGTACAGAAGTCACCGTAGTGGAGACGCGCACGATTAGCTCAGTCTCTTCAAGTTGGTGCCCATTTCATCAGTCATAGCATTGATGGTACCAGCATCAAAGTACCATAGCGGCTCCTCTGGGGCTGGGGCCTCTGTGTGATCACCAGCATGGATGACTTGACTGGATGACTCCAACTCTAATCATGTTGCTGGTGCGTTTGCTCCACGAGACACACCAGTAATCCTATTAGAAAACACAGAAGGCAAAGTTACGTAGTATCTAGACAGTTGAGAGAAGAAAGTCGATGACTCATATATATACCACCAACACATAAAAATGTCACTTATAGTGAAAAGACGTTAAATCAAGCAACGAACGAACGAACATAAAAAGATTGTAACCATATTAAACGTTAGTTACAGTTTCATCAAGTTTGCTATTTTCTTGATTAGTCGTTTTTTTCTTTTAACTCCATCTACGACAGAGCTGGCCTAGAAGATTTTGAATAACAAAAATAATATACAGATACAGTGCGCCTACCAGTGCTCTCGGTTCTTACAATTTTACCATACAAATGTAAGTAAATGAAATATGCAAATAATACTCATCACTATTTTTACCCATTAACATCATGCACACACTCTAAATGACATCCATAAACAACATACTACAAGAACGCAGTAAGCCAGGAAAGTTAATTTAACCCTTTGACTCCTGCGCCCCATTCGCCGATTGCAAAAACTTAACCCTTTGTCTCCCTCACCCTATCCACCAGCTTCCTGCAGGAGGTTGGTGGATCGGGTGAGGGAGATAAAGGGTTAAGTTTTTGCTTTGTTAGCATGGTTGGCAATGCAGGATGCTGGTGGATAGGGTGCAGGTATCAAACAGTTGAACAGAAGCTTTAAAAAAAAAAAAAAAATTAAGATAAATGAATAAAAAACAAATGAATAAAAAATAAATAAGTAAATAGAATAAAAAGAGCCTTAAGTTGGGTCTTGAAAGAGGAAAGGTTAGGCAAATTACTCAGATCAAAGAGCAGGTTATTCCAAAGAAAAAGTCCAAAATGGGCAAAAGAAGGCAAAGCACGAATCTTGCTTCTATATCGAGGGATACTGAACAGCTGAGTATCAGAAGAACAGCGAAGTGAACGGGCAAGAAGATAGCCAGGGAGCAGTTTAGAGACATAAACAGGAACAGCACCAGAGGCAACATTGTAAACACGTACAAGTAAAGTTACATCTAACACGCTATTGAAAAGGAAGCCAGTTGAATGCGAATAACAGCCTGTAGATTATTGAACAAATGAAAGTAATTGTGGAAGTAATATCAACCAAAGGACATAACTCTTGAGAATCACGTAGGAATTATCTCCCATGTTGTGAAACTTCTCAAATCTAACATAGTTTGTGCTACCCATTCAGCTAGCATAGAAGCAGATACAAAGCACAAAAACTGTAAGCTCAGAACACTCCTCTTGTGGAAGTAGTTTTTACTGCCAGTCACTTACTCGTAAACGTTACTGTCGTTGTCACTGAACGCAGTTTGATGTGGCACGGAAATATCTATATCTCTGTCTGTCTGTCTGTCTGTCTGTTTGTCTGTCTGTCTCTCTCCCTCTCTCTTTCCACTCTCTCTCTTCCTATCTCCCTCTCTCTCTTTTTCTCACTCTGTCTCTCTTTCTCTCTGACGCTGTCTCTGTCTGTCTGTCTGTCTGTCTGTATCTCTCTCTCTTCCCCTCTCTCTCAACAACAACATCAACAACAACAACAACGGCGACAACAACAACATAACAACAACAACAACAGCATCAACACCAGCAACAATAACAATAACAACGACAACATCATCATCATGATCATCATCAACGACGACGACGACAACAACGAAACAATATCATCATCATCATCATCATCATCGTCATCAACAACAACAACAAGAACGACAACAACAGCAACAACAACGAAACAACATCATCATCATCATCATCATCATCATCATCAACAACAGCAGCAACAGTATCGGCGACACCAACAGCAGCAGCATCACCAACAACAACAGCAACAACAACAGTATCGGCGACATCAACAGCAACACCACCACCAACAACAGCAACACCACCACCAACAACAGCAACAACAGTATCGGCGACATAAACAGCAACACCACCACCAAGAACAGCAACACCACCACCAACAACAGCAACAACAACAGTATCGGCGACATCAACAGCAACACCACCACCAAGAACAGCAACACCACCACCAACAACAGCAACAACAGCAACAACAACAGTATCGGCGACATCAACAGCAACACCACCACCAAGAACAGCAACACCACCACCAACAACAGCAGCAACAACAACAACAACAACAACAGCCCGGGTCTCAGCGTGTCAGTGCTCATCAGCAGAGCAAAAGAACATCACAGACGATGTGTTAGACAGAGTCAGTCTGTGTGTCGGTTTAATCAGCCAGTGAGAAGGAGATGGAGGGTGACAATTACGACACCTAATTACGGTTTCTGACATGTCTTCCTCCGCCATAGAACACGTGCTGCGACAGTTCCGGGACAGAAAGGAGGACATGGCGATAGAGATGAGAGAGAAAGAGAGTGAGTCAGTCAGACAGACAGACAGACAAGCAGACAGGCAGGCAGACAGATAGACACAGACACACACACACACTTACAGAGAGAGAGGCACAGAGAGAGAGAGAGGAGAGAGAGAGAGAAAGTCCAGTAGCAGCGGTAACATTAGAGAGGGAGAAGGAAAGATGAAAAAGAAAGAAAAGAGTGAGTGAGAGATAGAGGGAGGGAGGGATGAAGGGAGGGAGAGAGAGAGAAGAGAGAATGTCCAGTAGACGCAGCAGTAACATTAGAGAGGGAGAAGGAAAGATAAAAAAAAAGAA
>JAPXFY010000024.1:50668453-50675953 GCA_030674185.1 Monoplex corrugatus
AAAGAGTGTGTGAGAGAGAGAGAGGGGGGTGGACGGACGGACGGACGGACGGACAGAGAAAGAGTGTGTGTGTGAGAGAGAGAGAGAGAGAGGGGGGGGGACAGACGGACGGACAGAGAAAGAGTGAGAGAGAGAGAGAGGGGGGGGGGGACGGACGGACGGACAAAGAAAGAGTGAGAGAGAGAGAGAGAGCGATAGACAGACAGACAGACAGAGAGAGAGAGAGAAGGATGATGGCTGTGCTCAGAGAGACAGACAGACAAAGAGAGAGACAGACAGACAGAGAAAAAGAGAGAGGCAGAGACAGACAGACAAGGAGAGAGAGAGAGAGACAGACGGACGGACAGAGAGAGAGACAGAGACATACAAAGAGAGAGAGAGAGGGGGAGGGAGGGAGAGACAGACAGACAGACAGATGGACAAAGAGAGATAGACAGATAGACGGACAAAGAGAGAGAGAGAGAGAAAGAGATAGACAAACAGACTGACACACAGACAGAGAGACAGAGACAGACAGAGAGTGGAGTGTTGTGGGGGAGGGACTCAGAAATTACTTCAGAAACACCCCTGATCTAAAAGCGGTACAGAAAAATGAAATAAGCTTCCTTCTGTATCGTGCAGTCCTAGAAGAGTTGAGGCGTCCGTCGAGTTCATTCAGCGTAAGAACTACAATGATGGAGGCAGACACAAGTAGATCACTCATAAGGAAGATTAGGAAAAGACAGGCAACATTTATAGGCCATTTTATGAGGAAGGGGGATTTGGAGCACCTGGTCACAACTGGAGGGAAAGAGAGCACCAGGTAGACCCAGGGAGAGAATGCTGGACGGACTTGCAGAGTGGCTGGGGATGAGGAGGGTGGGGGAGATGCTGGGGGCAACGAGAGATAGAGATGGTTGGAAGTCTATGGTCGCCAACGCCATGCGGCAGGCACCTGATGATGATGATGATGATGATGATGATGAAGAAGAACTACAATAATCCGAATGGTTACAAGAGATACTCATGGCTTCAAATAATTAACAGACACTTATAAATCCGGCGACGTACATCAGTCTACGCCTGTGCAACACGTAAAGCTCTTAACAGAAGAGAGATTGTGCCAGCCTTAACTCTTTGGTTCCCTCACCCTGTCCACCAGCATCCTGCATTGTCAACCATGTCAGCAAAGCAAAAACAACCCTTTGGTTCCCTCACCCTGTCCACCAGCATCCTGCATTGTCAACCATGTTAGCAAAGCAAAAACTTAACCCTTTGGTTCCCTCACCCTGTCCACCAGCATCCTGCATTGTCAACCATGTTAGCAAAGCAAAAACTTAATCCTTTGGTTCCCTCACCCTGTCCACCAGCATCCTGCATTGTCAACCATGTTAGCAAAGCCAAAACTTAACCCTTTGGTTCCCTCACCCTGTCCACCAGCATCCTGCATTGTCAACCATGTTAGCAAAGCCAAAACTTAACCCTTTGGTTCCCTCACCCTGTCAACCAGCATCCTGCATTGTCAACCATGTTAGCAAAGCCAAAACTTAACCCTTTGGTTCCCTCACCCTATCCACCAGCATCCTGCATTGTCAACCATGTTAGCAAAGCCAAAACTTAACCCTTTGGTTCCCTCACCCTGTCCACCAGCATCCTGCATTGTCAACCATGTTAGCAAAGCAAAAACTTAACCCTTTGGTTCACTCACCCTATCCACCAGCTTCATGCAGGAAGCTATGGATAGGGTGAGGAGTCAAAGGATTAAGTTTTTGCAGTTGGTGAATATGATTCTAGAGTCCAAGTTTAAGTTTTAGAGTCTGCAAATGCCGATGTGACTGTTTCAGACAATTTGTATGGTTTTGATCGTATAATTAAATGATGACTATATGTGTGACCCATACTATATTCCGATAAATGTTTGATTAAAAAAGATTTATTGTCGAAGAACGCTGTGTTTGTTTCTTTTTTTATTTCTTCATTGTTTTGTTGTAAATTGTTTACTTTATTTCGAATGGACTGTGGCCCCTTTGCATCATTTTTTGATTCTGAAAAATTTACGGGGAGAGAGAGAGAGAGAGAGAGAGAGAGAGGGGGGGGGTATATAGATATATAAATATATAGATATTTCAATAGATCATATGCTTTACAAAAGCGTGTATATGTATGTGTGTGTATGCATGAGAGAGAGAGAGAAGAGAGAGGTATGTAGATATATAAATATACATAGATATTTCAATAGATCATATGCTTTACAAAAGCGTGTATGTGTATGTGTGTGTTTGCATGAGAGAGAGACAGAGACAGAGACAGAGACAGAGAGATGGGGTAGGGAGTTCTTCTTTCACTCGGCGAAACAACTCGCGGTCTGGCCTTTCTTCATTTGAGAGATGGCCGAGGTTGCGGTCGATACCCTAACGAATCTCTTGGGGAGTGAGAAGAAGATGGGACGGAGAAATGTGTGTGTGTGGGGGGGGGGGGGGCAGAGATTGGTAGGGTGGTTGTGGTGGTGGTTGTGGTGTGGTGTGTGTGGGGGGGGGAGGATACAGAGGGTCCGGATTTCGAGAGGGATGGGGATGGAGGACAGGAGAGACTGTAAGGGATTGCTGAGGAGGGGGGGAGGAGAAGAAGAAGAAAAAGAAGAAGAAGAAGAAGAAGAGACAGATGGGGAATGTGACTTGGGGGGGGGAGGATGAGGAGGGGGACAGAAAGAAACGCGAGTCGAAGAGGAGTGTGTGTGTGGGGGGGGGGGGGTGAGGCGAAAGGGTGATGGAGGGTGTGAGGGGGCAAGAGACCAACACGCTTGACGTGTGAGTAAGAGTCCTGTCTTTCTGTAGTCCTCCCAGGAGGGGTGGGAGAGAATAGGGTGGAGAGCAGTGTTGTATGCTGGGGGGGAGGGGGAGAGAGACAGACAGACAGAGACAGAAAGACAGAGAGAGAGACAGGGACACAGAGAGAGAGAGAGAGACAAAGACAGAGAGAGAGAGAGAGAGACAGGGACAGAGAGAGAGAGACTAATAGACAAGGACAGAGACAGAGAGAGAGAGACAGGGACAGAGAGAGAGAGAGAGACAGACAGAGAGAGAGACAGACAGAGAGAGAGACATACACACACACACACACACACACACACACACACACACACACACACACACAGAGAGAGAGAGAGAGAGAGAGAGAGAGAGAGAGAGAGAGAGAGAGAGAGAGAGCAGTAACAACAAAACAAAAACATGTTTATTATTGAGGGTGACGTGGTTTTCTTTTTTTAACCAACGCTTTACCATGGCAGGTATAAGTACACTGCAATATTCACACACAACACACACCACACACACACTCACACACACACACACACACACACACACACACACACACACACGCACCACACACACACACACACACAAACACACACCACACACATACACACATACACACACACAGTGGCAGGGAGGGAGGGAAGGCGGAAGGGAGGCAGAGATGGAGAGAGAGATAGGGAGAGAGAGAAAAAGAGAGAGAGAGAGCCAGAGAGAGAGAGAGAGAGAGTTCCAGACACAAAGACAATGAAAGAAGGACACGCTTTTATTTTCGAGATCAATGGCAGAAGAGACATACTGTCGGACAAGGGAAACAGGACAGACATACAGACTGAAAAACAGACAAACAGACAGACAGGACAGACATACAGACTGACAAACAGACAAACAGACAGGCAAATGATTTAGGAGAAAGAGGGCAAGAAAACTACCACGTACTAAAAACCTCTCCCCACTCCACCACACACACACAGACGCGAAAGTACAAGAGAGGATCGTATTTCTGTGATTGTCGCCTCCGTCGCCTCCCCAAGGGGTAAGAGAGAGAGAGAGAGAGAGAGAGAGAGAGAGAGAGAGAGAGAGAGAGAGAGAGAGAGAGAGAGCCCGAGGGTAGGGGAGGTAACCGTTACAAGTGTCGGCCTCTCGGTGTCGGCCCCTGGGTCCTGCCCATGGCTAATGGCTGACCTAGTCTACGTCACGCAGCGTGTAAGTGGTGTAAGGCTCGTCCCCTGTCTTCCCAGGGGAAGAGGGGTAGAGATCAGAGTAAGTGTGAGCCGTTTTGTTTGGCCCCCAGGACCACCACCCTGGAAGCTAAAGGGGCCGATACACTTGTCAGGAGTTGTTCTGTGACAGTTGTACTACACTGTAGTCCGTTGCTTCACAAAAAGCTGTCAGAAGACGGGATGACTATTCTTGAATATGAGATATTTGTTGTGTTTAAAGGTGCCCAGTTTCGCACATCGTGTAACCCTGTTCTTTCGTTTCGTTTCAAGTCATCATCACAATCTCTCTCTCTCTCTCTCTCTCCTCTCTCTCTCTCTCTTCTCTCTCTCTCCTCTCTCGCTCTCTCTCTCTCTCACTCCCTCTCTCTCTCTCTCTCTCACTCCCTCTCTCTCTCTCTCACAGTCATTGTTTTCTTTATCCGCACGCACGCGCTGTGTGCATCGCGTATGCGCACGCGCCCGTGTGTATGTGTATTTTGTGTGTGTGTGTGTCTCTGTGTGTGTGACTCTTGTGACTCTATGTGCTTGTGTATGTGTGTGTCTGTGTTAGTGTGTGTATGTGTGTTAGTGCGTGTGTTAGTGCATGTGTGTATGTATGTATGTGTGCGTGTGATAGTGTGTGTTTATGTGTGTGTGTGTGAGTGTGGTGTGGTGTGTGAGTGTGCGTGTGTGTGTCTCTCTGTGCTTCTTTATTTTTATTTTCATTTTTGACACAAGTACGTAGACCAGTATGGATCAGTCTGTTATTGTCGAACTTACTTTGCAAGAGGATCGTATTTCTGTGATTGTCGCCTCCGTCGCCTCCCCAAGGGGTAAGGGGAGGTAAGAGAGAGAGAGAGAGAGAGAGCCCTAGGGTAGGGGAGGTAAGCGTTACAAGTGTGGGCCTCTCGGTGTCGGCCCCTGGGTCCTGCCCTGGGCTAATGGCTGACCTAGTCTACGTCACGCTGCGTGTAAGTGGTGTAAGGCTTGTCCCCTGTCTTCCCAGGGGAACAGGGGTAGAGATCAGAGTAAGTGTGAGCCGTTTTGTTTCGCCCCTTGAGACCACCACCCTGGAAGCTAAAGGGGCCGATACACTTGTCAAGAGTTGTTCTATGACAATTGTACTACACTGTAGTCCGTTGCTTCACAAACTAACAAACAAACAAATAAAAAATGAAAATAAAAACAAAAACCGTCAGAAGACAGGATGACTATTCTTGAATATGATATATTCGTTTTGTTTAACTGTTTGACTCACGCACCCTATCTACCAACTGCAAAAACGTAACCCTTTGATTCCCTCACCCTATCCACCAGCGTCCTGCAGGAAGCTGGTGGATAGGGTGAAGGAATCAAAAGGTTAAGTTTTTGCTTTGATTGCATGGTTGATGATGCAGGAAGCTGTTGGACAGGGCGCAGAAGTCAAAGGGTGAAAGGTGCCCAGTATTGCACATCATGTAACCCTGTCCTTTCGTTTGAAGTCATCACCACAGTATCTTTGTTCGTTCGTTCTTTAATTTGACGTCTTTTCATTATGGAGAGAAGAGAGAGGAGAGAGAGAGAGAGAGAGAGAGAGAGAGAGAGAGAGAGAGAGAGAGATGTTGCGTGTGTGCTTTTTTTGTTTTTGTTTATTTGTTTGTTGTTGTTGTTGTTGAAAAAAGTAGACATTTAGTGTTTATAGTACGGATCAGTCCGTTATTGTTGAACTTACTTTGCACAGTTTCTTCTTCTTCTTCTCTCTTTTTTTCTTTTTTTTGTTTCTGTTAGCTCGTCTGCCATCTCTTTTCCTGGTATCCTACAGCAAGCAGGGATCCACTGGAGGATTACTCTTCTGGTTCTTTTAGCTTGCTGGAACGTCTCGGTCAGGTGGACAGACTTGTCGTTTTTCATGGCCTGGAGAACAGAGAGGTCATCTGAAGTAAAGACTACTCAGTAGCGTGCGTCCTCTGTCAAGTAAACATTCAGTCTGTCTTTCAGCCATCGAAAGTCCATCCGCTGTTGGACGTAGGCTTTCGCCCTCCCCAGTTGCTTCGTAAACATTCTAGAGGACAGTTTCAGTTTCTCAAGATGACGTCTCCACGCTCGGAATGAATTCCATATGCACTAACCTCACAGGTGCCATGTGTATGGTAATCATGGCACAAGCCTTAAGCCTGCACATAAACCCATGAGCTGGCCAGGTCCTGAGGATCAAAGTTCAGTGTTATTGGAGGAATTGGAGTTGTTTCAAGAGGGGTTTCTTCGCGCTCGGACAACTCCGTATGCGCTCCACATAAATTTGCCAGCATTTATCTGACATATTTTCTGAGCCTGCACAAAACCGTATGCACTGGCAACGTCTTGAAACGGGGAAAGCGGAGAAGGGACCTATCAAACACTATGGAACATGTCATCGTCAGCTCACTCATGGACCACCTAGAGAAGAACAACATCCTTTCTCCAAGACAGCATGGCTTTCGTCGTAAAAGATCCTGCGAAACCCAATTGCTGGAGTTCATGGAGGAGCTGACGAGAATATGGAAGCCTGAAAAACAAACTGACATCGTGGTAATGGACTTCGCAAAGGCCTTCGACAAGGTTAATCATTCCCTCCTCCTGCACAAACTGCACCATTATGGAGTTCCGAGGCCATGTTAACAGATGGATCGGAGGCTTTTTACGTGAGCGGAAGCAGGCTGTGGTGGTTGACGGTGCGAAGTCAGATTCAGTCGCTGTGAAATCTGGAGTACCCCAGGGCTCCGTTCTTGGGCCAAGCTTGTTCTTGGTCTACATAAACGACTTGCCCGGAACTGTCCTCTCATCCACGCGACTTTTTGCAGATGACACCGCCGTCTGTCTACAGGTCAATAACAACAGGCCAAGACCAGGCACAACTACAAACAGATCTCCAGCAACTAGAGAAATGGGAAGAAAGTTGGAACATGTCTTCCCCCCTGGGAAATGCATCACCCTCCCGGTTATCAGTCCCAAGAGAAAGAAAAAGCTGCTGACACCATCGTACCAGCTGCACAACCAGACTCTCGCCGATGTCATCTCGGCAAAGTATCTGGGGATTACGATCACACAAGACCTAGATTGGGATCTCCATGTTCAAAACATCACGAACAAAGCCAACAAAACGTTAGGGTTCTTGCGAAGAAACCTCAGAGTCAGTAACATCGGACTCAAAGAGACAGCCTATAAGGCTATGGTGCGGCCCATTCTCGAATATACAAGTACTGTGTGGGACCCGTACAAAGAAGGACAGATCACAAAAATTGAGGCCGTGCAACGAAGATCAGCACGTTTTGTTTTAAATCGCTATAAAAGAACCGCTAGCGTCACCAACATGTTACACCACCTCGGATGGATATCTCTACAAAGCCGACGTAAGATCGCAAGGCTCACTATGATGTACAAAATTATTAACAACATGGTCCAGGTGGATTTTGGCAAAATACACAAATCCCAGGAATCAAAGTTGAGAGCACCAAAGGAGAGGGACAGAAGAACACACTCAAGGCAGCTTA
>JAPXFY010000024.1:50680953-50688453 GCA_030674185.1 Monoplex corrugatus
GTGGAGGATGGATGGATAGATTGTGGATGGTTAGATAGATGGTCGGATGAATGGTGGGTGGATGGATGGATGGATTGATAGGTGGATAAGTGTACGAATCAGTGGTGGATGGATGGACAGATGGTCCAGTGAATGGTGGATGGATGCATGGTGGATGGATGGATGGATGGATGGATGGATGGATAGACAGATGGTTGAATGAATGGTGGATGGATGGATGGATAGTGTCTGGATGGATAGGTGGATGGATGGACTGTGGTTGGATGGACATGTTGACAAATGTGTGGGTGGATGGATAAACAGACAAATGGATAGATAGGTGGCTGTTTCGATAGATGGACAGATGGGTGAGCCGATGGATGCAGGGATGAATGAATAGGTGAGTGGACAGATGGATGGATAGCTGGGATATATAGAATGATGGCTATAAATGAAGGGACATGTGGATAAATGGACGGTCAGACTGACGGATGAGTGGGGAATAGAATTGACTTGTTTGATTCAGCGATTGGCTGACTCAGTGATTGATCAACTGATGGGTTGTTTGATTATGATTACCCGAGTACGTTACTAACGGTGAGTTTCATTTTGTGTCAACAACAACAACAATAACAACAACAACAACAACAACATGATTAACTGACTGACTCACTGGACGGCGAGAATTATTTTGTGTCCTGGCAACAAAGAAAGAAAGAAAAATAAACACATTATTTTAAAAAAATATAAGAAAATAAAAACAACGACAGTAACAACAGTAACAACAACAACAACAACAACAACAACAGCGACATTAGCCAGAAAGACAGCAACAACAGTAACAACAAATGTCTTTCACTTATCTGTAAAATTATTCATTCATCTCTTTTTAACCCATTAAACTCCTGCATTCTATCCACCAACCGCAAAAACTTAACTCTTTCACTCCCTCACCCTATCCACCAGCTTCCTTCAGGTGAGGGAGTCAACGGGTTAAGTTTTTGATTTGTTAGCATGATTGACAATGCAGGATGCTGGTGAACGGGGTGCGGAAATCAAAGGGTTAATGAAGCTTACATTTCACAAAGACACCAGTGTGTGAGTTGGGTACGGGCACATCTTTTATTATTTGTGACCTCCCACCATGAAATCAGTCTTAACTCGCAGTCAGTCGAACAGCACTAGGAGCTGAAAGGGTGACTGAGGGTCTATCTGGGGTGTTTTGACTTTTTCTCAAAATTGATTTCTGTAGACTATAATCTATCCCCCACAGAAATTTTTTTTCTTGAAAAAATATTATTAATCAATTTAAAATGATATTTTAATGCACTGATCGCAGCAGAAAGAACGCAATTTCTTACCAAAAGTACCTCTTTTTGTCTCTTATTATGAACCGTAACATGTACAGTACTCGCACATGGTAGGTAGAAAGAAACTCTAGGGAGAGCTAGACAACAGAAGGTCTTCAGAGAAGTAACCCCCTTTAGACAAGTGTTTCGGCCCTGAATTCCTTACACTCTCGGGGGGCCGGGCCACATCCAGGTCATGACTCCTGGATGCCCTTCTGCTGTTGTCTATTTTTTTTTTCCCACGCCGGGGATCGAACCTGGGCGATTCTGCGCTTCAGAACTGCGGTACGCGGTTTTACCAATGTGCTAACGGGGCACACATCATCTGTAGGGAATTTAATCCTTATGAAGTTCACTTTTTTCGTTCCTCCTTGCCCAGATCCAGCTTGAGCTCCTTTCTGCTGCCTCTGCCATCGCTTTAAGGGCTCTAGTCCTCTTCTTCCCAGAAATGGCGAGTTGTTTCATGAGATCATAAGCGGAGGTGCCCACAAACCCTCTTGCCCCGACCTCTATGGCGAAGATTTTGACCCGCAGACCTGCTTTCTTCAGGGTGCTGGCAAGACCGGCGTATTTTTCGGTCTTGTAGATATGTGCTTCTTCCATTCTGCTTTCGTATGGCACAGTGAGTTCTATCAGAATCACTTGTTTCGAGGAGTCAGAGTGGAGAGCGATGTCTGGTCTCATGCCTGTCTTGCTGATGACATCTGGGTAATTTCTCCACTCTGGGAGGTCTGCTGTACACTCCCAGTCGACTGCTCCATCCAGAAGACCCTTTGGCAATGTGCTGGTTGTCATAGCACTTTCCCTCCTGTTTCCCTCCTGCTTTGTAGAACGTTGTCATAGCAATTGGTGCGTTTGGGGTCATGGTTTTTTCGCTAACCACATCTGTGATCACTTTCAGAACTTGGTTGTGCCTCCATGTATACCTTCCTTGGGCTAGCGCTACTTTGCAAGAGCTTAGGACATGTTCCACTGTTTGTTTCTTCTGACAGAGCGGACATGCTGGGTCGTCTGCTTTCCCCATTTCACTAAGTTTGCATTCGAGGGGAGCAGGTCATATACAGATCTGAGGAGGAAGCTTATCCTTAGAGGAGCCATGTGCCACATATCGTTCCAGCTGAGACTTCTTTGGAGTGCACTGTCCCATGTTGTCCATTGCCCCTGTTGACCTTGCTGGACTGCCTTCTGCACTCTTTTGACATCTTCTTCTTCCTTCAACTCCTGTATGATCATGTCTCTTTTTTCCTTCCCTTTGGACCACCACTGCATTTTTGTTGCTCCCAGTCCCTGTCTGTTGGTTTGCGTGTGTCCAATTATTTCTTTGATGCTGAGGTTTCTCTTGGCATTGTTTACAGCCTCTTGGACTTTCCACTTTCTGCCAGTTCTCAGCTTTGGATGAACTGATCTCACGATATTGTCTTCCGATTCCTCCAGCATGCTCAACAGTCTTGCTTTTCCAACTTTGTATTCCTCCACTATGGATTTGAGAGGTAGCTTCAGCATTGCTTGACGACAGTAGAATGCAACATCAGTGAGACCAGGTGGGACACCGAGCCATTTTCTTGTGTATTTGTTGATTTTGGCTTCCATTGCTTCGACTGTGCTGGTGCAAATGTCATAGATTAGCAGTGGCCACAGCAGCTTTGGTATCAGCATGAACTGTAGACACCAGACTTTGTATTTGCCTGGCAGTCCGCAGTTATCTATTTTCTTCAGGCCTTCTTCTGCTGTTTGCTTGGTTTCACATCCCCTTTGTGTGTCTTTCAGGGAGTCATCATACCATCTTCCGAGACTTTTTACTGGCTCTTCTGTGACAGTGGGGATGGCTTGGTTGGCTACCATGAATTTGACTGAATCTGCCACTTTTCCTTTTCGCAGTGAGAGACTTCGGGATTTCTTAGGTTTGAACCTCATTCTTGAAGAGGCCACCAGCTCATCCAGCTGCTTTAAGATTTGGTGTGTCTCTTCCTCATCCGTGGACAAGACTGTTGTGTCATCCATGAAAGCTTTCAGAGGAGGCATCTGGTATCCATCTCCCAGATTCACTGGACCTGAACTCTTCATTGCAGCTTTCAAGATGACTTCCATTGCCAACACGAACAGTATGGGAGAGATTGCACAGCCCATTGCAATGCCCACCTCTAGGTCTATCCAGTCCGTGGTGTATTCTTTGGTAGAGAACCGCATTGAGAACCCTTGGAAATACTTCCTCAGCATTGTTCGGATGTTTTCTGGGATGTGATACATTTCAAGAGCCAGCTGGATCATATCGTGTGGAACTGATCCATATGCATTCGCCAGATCAAGCCAAACTACGTCAATGTTTCTCTTCTCTGTTCTTGCTTTTTGGATGGCATCCCAAATCAACGTGGCATGTTCCAAGCATCCAGGCATTCCTGGTATGCCTCCCTTTTGGACTGACATATCCAGATACTTGTTTTCAGTCAGGTATTTTGTCAATCTTGCTGCCATAACAGAGAAGATTTTCCCCTCGACGTTCAGAAGTGATATTGGCCTGAACTGATTGATGCTGCTGGAGTTCTGCTCCTTCGGAATGTACACTCCTTCAGCTCTCATCCATTGGTCGCTGATCTTCTGGTTCCTCCATGCTGATCGAATCATCTTGTGGAGCCACTCGAGCAATTTTGGGCATTTCTTGTAGAGCAGGTATGGTATTCCGTTTGGTCCAGGTGCTGACTTGGCTCTGGCTTTCTTTACTACGTTCTTCACTTCATCCAGTGTTGGTGGTTTGTTATTGAATTTTCCTTCTGGCGCTGCAGGCCAAACCAGATTCTGGATTTCAAGTGGTGCCTCGCGCTGAGAATCGGAATATGTTTCCCTGAGATGCTGCTCTAGGGTTTCCTTGCCCACTGTGAGAGTCCCTGATTTGGGTTGTTCAAACAGCTTTCTTGAAAAGTCAAAGGGATCTTTGAAGAAACGATCTTGAGTCTTCTTCTTTTTGCTCTTTCTTCGCCTTGCTGATTCCACTTTGCTGAGAGCATTGTGTTTGGCCTTCAGATCTTTCCAGAGTTCCAGGAGCCCTTGCTTCTCGAATTCTGAGGCAGTTTTCATTCGCTTTTTAAGCTTCCTTTTCTCCCTCCGGATGCTCTCCATCTGTTGCTGTCTTCTGGATTTCTGGGGAGGCGTTTTTGTCTTTGGCTGCTTCACTCCATAAGTGTCCCTGCAGATAGAGTATATGATGTCTCCGTATGTGTCAAGTTTGTGTTCCAGCGTACTGTTCCCTATTAGCGCATTCAGCTTAAGGACAAGTTCCTCATCTAATTTCTCCCATTGTTCTTTTGCACCGGCAGGCGGCAAATTGCGTTTTCCACGTTTGGCGTTAAGAGCTTGTGCAAAATCCGCATCAGAACCGTCAGCGTGGATGTCCTTGGCACTATGGTTTAATTCCTGGCCTTGGTCATCCAACGTCTCACCTGCTATCGCAGTGCGCTGCTGCTGGTTCGTATGTGTCTTCAAACAGCCCATTTTTGTCCTGTGGATCTTCATGCCGCGTTTGGTGGTGAATCTCCTTCCACACGCACACGGAAATTCCAACTGGTCATTAATCATGGTCCGTTGTGCGTTTCCAGTCGTGATGGAGTCAGTGCCGATGGATTCATCATTCTCTCCCCCTTTCGGTGAATCCTGGGAGCATCTTTCATTTGAAAAACTCGTGGCATGTTATCAAAGGCAAGGTGGGAAGCCAACCCACAAAGCCCGCAGATCTAGTCTTTCCCAGTGTCCTTCGGTCTTTCCCGAATGTCCTCCGAACTATTCCCGGAAGTCAATGGACTGACCATGTGCAGGTAGAAAGAAACTCTAGGGAGAGCTAGACAACAGAAGGTCTTCAGAGAAGTAACCCCCTTTAGACAAGTGTTTCGGCCCTGAATTCCTTACACTCTCGGGGGGCCGGGCCACATCCAGGTCATGACTCCTGGATGCCCTTCTGCTGTTGTCTATTTTTTTTTTTCCCACATGTAATATACTGACGGAAAGCTCTTTGGTGCACCTTTCAGATAATGACAGCGAAAATTAGAAACAAATTGGATCAAAGCCACCAAATAAAGAAATTTAAGGAAAATGTGTGGGAGACTACATAAAAACTTTTAGAGGCCGTTTTCTCAAAATGGCCATCATACAACTTAATGACTTTAAACATACATAACTTCTACATTTTTTTGAGTACAAGCTTTATTCAAGTATCAAAATAATCAGCAGAATGTACACTTTCCAGTGATATGTACATGTATATCTCAAAATACTCAAAATGATAGTTAAGACTGATTTCGTGGTGGGAGGTCACATTTACTCTCTCCTCATTTTTTCTATTTGTTTGAGATAATTGACAAGCTTATCGAGCAATCGGACAATCTTTTGCATTCCAGTTACATTTTCTCAAGAAAAAATCTCCACATTAGGAATAAATCCGTATGTACTGACGCCATTGATGCCGTGTGATGGAGAAGATCCAGAATGATGTAAGCAGTGAGCCTTTGACATGCACATCAGCCCTGTGCGTCGGCAAGGATGATCTTTTCATGAACCTCACCCTTGATTATCCTCTGCGTGTGTGTGATTATGTAAAATAAATCGTGACCATTCACACACACACACACACCACACACACACACACACACACACACACACACACACACATGCACGCACGCACGCACACACACACACACACTCTCACACACAGCCCCCCTCCCCCCCCCACACACACACACAAATGCATGCACACAGACACGAACACACACACACAAACATACACACGCGCACAGATGCTTGCACACACACAGACATATACTGACATACACATACTTGCACACACATATACATACACCACACACACACACACTCTTAAACATACTTTTCTAATATCACTCATACTGAACAGACGTTAAATTAAAGAACGAACGAACTTAAACATACACATACGCACGCACGCACGGGCACACGCGCGTGTGCGCAAACACACACACACACACACACACACACACAACACACAGCCCCCCCCCCCTCGACACACACACACACACACATACAAATGCATGCTCACAGACACAGACACGAACACACACACACAAACATACACACGCGCACAGGTGCTTGCACACACACAGACACATATACTGACATATACATACTCGCACACACATATACATACACCACATACACACTCGCCCGCGCGCGCACACACACACACACACACAGACGCACGCACACACACACACACACACACACTTAACCACACGCACGCACGCAGACATAAATTACAAAACGCACACAAACACGCGCGCACACATAACCACAAGACACACACATATACACACATACGCTTACACGCGCACACACATTACTGACACACACACCCACGCACACACATATACATGTATAGGCAAGTGAACACACATGTACACACGAACACACGCACATACTCAAACAAAACAAAGCAAAACATGAAAACAACGCGAACAGTGAAACAAAAAGCACATAAACAACCAAACCAAGTGAAGAATTAAACAAAACAAAACAAAACAAAAACAGAGGACGACACCGAAATGAACACAGAGAGAGAGAGAGAGAGAGAGAGAGAGAGAGAGAGCACAACACACACACACACACACACACACACACACACACACACACACACACACACACACTCACAAAAACACACAAACAAACAAACAAAACAGAGCAAACCAACCAACAAACAAGTAAATAAACAAACAGCGCTTTCACACAACTCAGATCTGAACAAAACCCTAGAAGCAAAGGGGAAAAACTCTCACGGCTAACCCTGTCACGCATGTCATCGCGCTATCAAGGGAGGTGATCGAGAGAGCCACATCGGAAGATGTATGGGCGGCAGCAAGCACCAAAAGAGGAGAAACGCCGACTGTTAATAGGATACGCTGCAGCCCACGGGAAATCATCGTGAGAACGTTCCGAACTCTCCTACAAACAAACAGAGAGATTATCGAATTGTGCCCATCTTACATAGCGATTAGTTTGTAAAACATCAAACAAACAAACAAACAAACAATCAAACAAACAAATAAACAATTCAACAAAGAAAGAAAGAAAGAAAACATGGAAGGAAGGAAGGAAGGAAGAATGAAAGAAAGAAAAAAGGAACGAAAGAAACGCACAGTAGAAATAAAAAGACAGG
>JAPXFY010000024.1:50698453-50705953 GCA_030674185.1 Monoplex corrugatus
GAGCCAATTCACACACAAAAATTTGATCACCTAAGACTTAGATAGAACTAGCTCAGTATCAGCCTAAACTGGGCGCCAATTCAATCACTCACACAGATCAATTTGATCACTAGACTTAGAAACCCGTCAGCATCAGTCTGAACTGGGCGTCAATTCAATCAATTACACACATCAATTTGATCGCCTAAGACTTAGATAGAATCAGCTTCAGCATCAGTCTGAGCTGAGGGGGTTGATAAGGTCTGGGAGCAACACAACACCATGATGGCTGGGGCTGCCCCAGCTACACTCTCTTATCCAAATATCGACAGCCTGCTGAGTCGATCAACCTTACTGACACAAATACTCCCACAGCGCGCAGAGTTATTTTTCCTTGACCTGCGCGTGCCCAAGGGCGTCGCTTCCGGTAAATTGTTGCTGCGCTTGCTCGATCGGGTCCTGGGACAAAAATCAAACATTTAATTTCTTTTCTTGATTGGAAAAAGGCCCGCATCAAATTCTAGAGTGCGTGGTAGCTGAATGAATTGCACGCCCACCCGCCCTTTCCTCAACAACAACAACAACAACAGCAGCAGCAGCAGCAACAACAACATCAGCAACAACAACAACAACGAAACCAGTGTCCTTTTACGTGTTATGCAAGTTGATTTTTGAATTGGATGTGTCAGACATTGCACACACCATTAGGCGTGTTTAGTTTTATCAAAGCAAGTATCCTTCGGTAATAGCTTATTCATGCGTCTCTCTGTCTGTCTGTCTGTCTCTATTTCTCTTTCTCTCTCTCTCTCTGTCTGTCTGTCTTTTTTTCTCTCTCTCTCTGTGTCTCTCTCTCTGTCTCTGTCTGTCTGTCTCTGTCTGTGTGTCTCTTTCTCTGTCTCGCTCTCTCTGTCTCTCTCTCTTTGCCTCTCTCTCTGTCTCTCTCTCTATGTCTATCTGTCTATTTGTCTGTCTCTGCTCTCTCTCTTCTCTCTTTGAGCAACACACCCACTCACTCATTCGTTAAGTGAATGAGACTCGTCTACGTGGCCCCGGTCTTCCCAACGAGCTCATAAAATGTTAACCCTTTGACTCCCGCACCCTGTCCTCCAGCTTTCAACACCTCTCTGTGGGGATGCCAAGGACTCTTTCAGTATAAATAGTATCCCCACCTTCTGGAATTTCTGTGCTAGAAACTTTCTTTTTTCTGTCACTCTTTTTGTTTCTGCCTTGTTCTTTTACTTTCTATCATTTCTTCCTATCATTTTCTGCCTTGTCGGTCCATTCACCTGCATGTGTTCGATAAAGTCTTACGTATTTTCTCTTAGAACTGATAATTAGGTACATGTATTAAGTGCATTTTTGGCTCTAGGAAAATGTGATATGCGGAAGCAATTTTAGGTAGATATATCTTGTATATGTTTTAGTGTCCTTAGTTATGTTTCAATTTGTATTCATGTATGTTTTCTAAACCCCTGTGTGATAAATTGTACACAGTCGTCAACGTCAAGGGCATATCCTTAGCTTACGTGCGCAAATGCATTGATATGTGTACTTAATTTTCTTTTCCTTTTTTCATGTTGGAATTGTGTGTGTATTGAAATGATGTGGCTCTGCGTAGTCGGCTGGAATTTGAACAAAACTAACAATAATAAACATAAAACATTGAAAATCTTGTTAGTGAAAGACCCGTTAGAGTAATATAAGCACAACGTTTCAAGCCCCGGGCTCTTTATGAAACGTTGTGCTATATTATTACTCAAAGGATCTTTCACTAACACGATTTTCAATGTTTTATGTTTTACCCTAAAGATCCAGCAGTCATATTTTGTTTTTAACAATAATAACCTTTAGGGATCACTTCAAAAGTATGCATATGTTCTGGCGAGACATCATGTAAAACTGACAGGATAGTTCTAGACAATTGCAAGTTGTGATGAATCGTATCTGCTTCTTGTGCTGGCATGTTTCCTCTGTGTTGCCCTTCGATCCATGCAGAGGTGGAACCAGACATGCACTGCAGGCATGGCATGCAGATTGACATGCATAATTCATCAGATTACAATCAAATGATCTGCCTTGGCGCTTGGTTGTGAGGGAATCTTATATTTGTTTTACCAAGTTCCTGAGGCATGGTCTGTCGACTTCGACTTTCTGTTTTTTGTCTGTCTATCTGTCTGCCTGTTTTTCTTTTCTTTTTGTTTGTTCATTCTATTTAGTTTAAATGTGGGCATTCTGGTGGCTCTTTCAGTATAAATAGTATCCCCACCTTCTGGAAGTTCTGTGCTGGACATTTTCTCGTTTCTGTCACTTCTCTTTGTTTCTGCCTTGTTTCTTTGCTTTCTGTCATTTTCAAAAAAAAAATCATTTTCTGCATTGCTGGTCCATTCACCTGTACGTGTTCGATAACGTCTTACATACTTTCTCTTAGAACTGATAATTTAGGTACATGTGTTAAGTGCATTTTTGGCTCTAGGAAAATGTGATATGCGGAAGCAGTTTTAGGTATATATGTTTTACATATTGTTTTTGTGTCCGTAGTTATGTTTCAGTTTGTTTTCAGGTCTGGTCAACGCCAGGGGCGTCTCCTTGGGTTAGGTGCGCGAATGCATTGATATGTGTACTTAATTTTCTTTCCTTTTTTTCCTGTTGGAATATTTTTGTATTGAAATGATGTGGCTGTACGTTGTCGGCTGGAATCTGAACAAAAATAACAATGTAAAACCTTTAGGGATCACTTCAAAAGTATGCATATGTTCTGGCGAGACGTCAGGTAAAACTGACAGGATAGTTCTAGACAATTGCATTGGTGATGATCGTATCTGCTTTTGTGCTGGCATGTTTCCTCTGTGTTGCCCTTCGCTCCATGCAGAGGGTGGAACCAGACATGCACTGCAGGCATGGCATGCAGATTGACATGCATAATTCATCAGATTACTATCAAATGATCTGCCTTGACGCTTGGTTGTGAGGGAATCTTATATTTGTTTTACCAAGTTCCTGAGGCATGGTCTGTCGACTTCAGCTTTCTGTCTATCTGTTTTTCTTTTCTTTTTGTTCATTCTGTTTCGTTAAAATAACTTTTAGTCAAACAAACTTAATTGTCCCTCAGGTAATATTTTACTTTTTTCCTGTTTCTGGAGAGTTTAACATATTTTCGTTGACATATTTCTGAAACATTCCAGAAACTGTATTGATCGTAATAGCTGAAAGTGTTTGGGGGTTTCTTTATTTTTCTACTCGTCTGTCGCACAATCCTGCCTCAAAATAAAGGACATGAACCAGATTAACTATGAATATATAATGCAGGATATCATTGATATTTCAACAAGCCATAACCGAAACAATTCCTGGGAATCACAGAACTGGAGATTGGAATCTTAAACGCTCGTTAACCAAGATAAAATGTTACTTGTAAGCCAAACGTTTGAAGCTCGTTTGTTAGTCTCAAAGGAGTGACAATATTTAGATTGAAAAATATTCTTTTATTTCTCTCTTTTTTTTATTGGATGGAGTGTTTTTGATCTCGTCTGTTAAGGATAGATTCCAGAAAATACCAACAAGTATATGGATCGTGTCTAATTTTGTTGTGATACCCGTATGTATCCTGCCGGTTTTTCAGTCCAGTATGTAGAAAACAAGCAAAGCCAGAGCAAGGTTGAGGCAGCCGAGATGTGGTTTCTCAGAAGAATGTTGAGAGTTCCATGAACAGCAAAGAAAACAAACGAGACAGTCTTGATGGAGGCAGACACAAGTAGATACTCATAAGGAAGATTAGGAAAAGACAAGCAACATTTATAGGCCATTTTATGAGGAAGGGGGATTTGGAGCACCTGGTCACAACGGGAAAGCTGGAGGGAAAGAGAGCACCAGGTAGACCCAGGGAGAGAATGCTGGACGGACGTGCAGAGTGGCTGGGGATGAGGAGGGTGGGGGAGATGCTGGAGACAACGAGAGATAGAGATTGTTGGAAGTCCATGGTCGCCAACGCCATGCAGCAGGGCACCTGATGATGATGATGATGATGATGATGATGATGTAGAAAACAGGAGATATTTCTTGCCATTGTATGCAGCATGATATGCATGTTTATGGAGACCACGTTCAGATGACTAATGCTCTGAGAAACTTAGTACGTTCATTTTCGACGGTGGACGTTACCTATCGACTAAAACAGCCAATATTCAAAGAATCAAAAAAAACTTGGTTCGTTTTTATTTTGCCCTATATCCATCGATGTTTATCACTAGTTTCTTCTGCAGTACGTAATTTCCAGATAATTGCTGATTTCTTTTACTTGAGATACATCATTTCGAGGGTTGACAACCAGAACCAAGTATCTCGATTTTCTGATTGTTTACAGGAGACTATTTTTAACTGGGTTTTCGGGGAGAGGCTATATCTGCATTTTGAGATATTGGTTTTGGGTTTTATTGATAACTGATCAGAATTCAATATCATGGCAAAAACAAAGTCCATCAAAAGCAACAGTTCAGTATAAAAAAAAAGTGACAATTGACAAAAAAGTGAGATGCTGGGTTCTGGCTGTCAACCCTCGCATTTTCCAAATATCATTTTAAGATTTATTTCTAGATATTTCCAAATAATTGCTAGTTTGTACACATTTCATGCCTCAGTATATGCACAAGACTCATTTCTAGATATTCCCAAAGAATGCTCTCTATAATTTTCCATTGCTTTTATTCTTGCTTTTATTGCTTTTATTCTTTCTCCCCATTTATAGCCATGCGTGTGTGTGTGTGTGTGTGTGTGTGTGTGTGTGTGTGCGTGCGTGCGTGTGTGTGCGTGCGTACGTGCGTGTGTGCGTGCGTGCGTGTGTGTCTGTTTCAGCGCTTAGATTTGATTTTATCAAGATTTTGCGCTATATAAATATTGTAATTATTATTATTATTATTATTATTATTATTATAGTTATACACATTTACTACCTCAGTATATGCACAAGATTTATTTCTAGATATTTTTACATAATGGCTATTTTTGTACACATTTCATGCCTCAGTATATGAACAAGACTCATTTCTAGATATTCCCAAAGAATTGCTAATTATACACATTTACTGCCTCAGTATATGCACAAGATTTATTTCTAGATATTTCTAAATAATTGTAGTTTGTACACGTTTTCTGCCTCAGTATATGCATAAGATTTATTTCTAGATATTTCCAAATAATTGCTATTTTTTTTTACACATTTACTGCCTCAGTATATGCACAATATATTTTTCTAGATATTTCCAAATAATTGTAGTTTGTACACGTTTTCTGCGTCAGTATAGGCATAAGATTTATTTTTAGACATTTCCAAATAGTTGCCAGTTTGTACATGTTTCCTGCCTCAGAATATGCTCGACACAGACCAGGCATTCGTTGCCATGAAATGCAAATTGATATGCATATTTCATCAGACGACAATCACGTAAACTGCTGAGAAGATCGGCTCACAAGAACACGAACAATCGTCACGCACGCGCGCGCGAGCTCACACACACACACACACACACACACACACACACACACACACACACACACACACACACACACACACACAGAGAGAGAGAGAGACACACATACACAGAGACACACACACATATTCACTCACACACACACACACACACGCACACACATGCACGCACACTCACTCACACACACACATGCACACACACATACAATCTATCTATCTATCTATCTGTCTGTCTGTCTGTCTGTCTATGTATCTATCTGTCTATCTATCTACCTACCTGCCTGCCTACCTACCTACCTACTTACCTGTCTGTCTTTCTGTCTGTCTGTCTGTCGATCGATCGATCTGTCTATCTCTGTCTGTCTGATAGATGGATAATTGGATAGATAAACAGACAGACACAGATAGATAGATTAGATAGATAGTAGATAGGTAGGAAGCCGTATATAATATATATATATATATATATATATATATATATATATATATATATATATATGTGTGTGTGTGTGTGTGTGTGTGTGTGTGTGTGTGTGTGTGTGTGTGTACGTATTATATGAATGCATATATACATATACGTGTGTGTGTGTGTGTGTGTGTGTGTGTGTGTGTGTGTGTGTGTGTGTGTGTGTGTGTGTGTGTGTGTAATAGGAAGACATTTTGACATGCATTCGTAATACCAAAGGAAATAAGAGGGAAGCAAGGAGAATTTTAAATATCAACTAAGTAACATAACTCTTGAGAGTCACGGAGTTATCTCCCATGTAGAATTTCTCAAACCCAACACAGTTTGCGCTACCCATTCAGCTAGCATAGACGCAGCCACAAAGCATAAAGTGGTACGCTCAGAACATTCAAGGCTTACCACTTTATGCTTTGTGGCTGCGTCTATGCTAGCTGAATGGGTAGCGCAAACTGTGTTGGGTTTGAGAAATTCTACATGGGAGATAACTCCGTGACTCTCAAGAGTTATGTTACTTAGTTGATGCATTCGTAATGTCAAAAGCATGTTATTATACAGTGCAGTGTGTTTGTAATCATGCTGTTGCTCCTGACACCAATGTCTTTTATTGACATGATAAACGTCGTTCTTATTCTTAAATGCTATCCCTTATGTTATGACAGTTAATATCAACAAAGAAAAAAAAAGATTTACTTTAAACAAGCTTGTTTGTATTCTGTCTTAAACTGCATGAAGTAAAAGATCATCAAAAGGTTTCTTGTGCGGTGGATACGCTGTCAAGGCTGTAGCTGACTATCTTTGTTTTATTACTTAAAAGCTTCCTACTTAAATACACAAGAGACAGATCACACATAATATAGTGTCATGGTATGCAAGGTGACATGCATATTTCATAAAAGCACGGTCAGTTGAACTGCTTTGGGGATTAGGCCCAGGGCTATGGGGGGATCTTATATACTCATTTTCTAAACTGTTGAGTCGTCAGTCGGAGCCGTCCGATTCGCCTATTTATTCCCAGCTTCGCCTACACTTTGATGGCGCGGCCACCCTCACTGATGGTCTCTTGAGAGTTTTGATTTTTTTCAGTCTGCTTTTGCCTACTCGCCATTCTGATTTTGCTTGTTCAGCATGTCTGTGTCTGTGTCTGTCTGTCTGTGTCTGTCTGTCTGTCTGTCTGTCTGTGTCTGTCTCTGTCCCTCTGTCTCTCTCGCTCTCCATCTCTCTGTCTTTGTGTCTGTCTGTCTCTTTGTCTCTGTCTCTTTGTCTGTCTCTGTCTGTCTCTGCCTGTCTCTTTATCACTTTGTCTGTCTTTTGTCTGTCTGTCTCTCTCACTCTCTTTCTGTCTCTTTGTCTCTATCTCCCCCCTCTCTGTCTGTCTCTGTCTCTCTCTCATCTGTCTGTCTGTGTGTGGTGGTGGTGGTGATGATGGTGTGTGTACGTGTGTGTTTGTGTGCGCGCGCGCGCGAGTATATGCGTGAGTTTGAGTGTTTGCGCTTGCGTGTTACAACAAACAATAAAAGGGAAGGGAAACAGAATGTCTAACATAAAGTTAGTCTAGTGCTTCAACTGCTAAGGG